>VONZ01000001.1:3485833-4151666 GCA_012976165.1 Labeo catla
ACAAAACTTTTTTCTCGCAATTGCGACTTTACATCTTCTGTTTTTTTTTTTTTTTTTTTTTCAGAATTGTGAGATATATCAATAAACATCAATAAACATATAGATCTATAAATAAACATTTCATCCACCTGAATGTTCTGTCATCATTTACTCACCCTCATATTTTTCCAAACATTTATACCTTTTTATCTTTGGAATATAGCACATACTTGGAATACTAGGAATATAGCTCACAAGTCACATGGACTACATTTATGATATTTTTTGGAGCTTAAGCTCTATTTTTGCTCATTTGCGATCAGCGGAAGAAAGAAATTGAAAGTCATATGGGTTTGAACGACATGAAGGTGAGTAAATGATGACAGAATTTTTCATTTTCCTTCACATTACATTTCATTGTATTCAATTGAGATAATGCCTAATTTAATTCTCTGACTGACAAGCAATTATCAAGGCTGCATTTTCTTTGCTTCAGGAAAGTATATGTTTGTCTGCGCTGTTCATTTTTCTTCAGCTTATCAGTTGTTTCCTCCATTCTCTCAATTTCCTCGCCCCTCGCGACCCATTTCTGCTTGTGAATGCAGATCCCACACCTCCTCCACTTAGGGGTCAGCCAATCTCTCACTCCTGATTTGGGCTAGCAGCTTTTGTTTTGACTTGTGTGCAGGTTTTTTTGCATCTATTATCAGGTTTTTTTCTTTTCTCTGTCTGTCTCATCCTCGCCCTCACACTTTCTCTTGTTGCGTGAGTTGCCCAAAGTAATTCCCACTTCTCTCGAACGAGACTCGCACCCACAGCCCTCATCTGCCCCCCTCAGGAACCCGAGCCCATGCACACACCTAGTCACGCACACACCCTTGCCCTCTTACTTTCTCTTGCTGAGCTGGGGCGTTTGTGTAGGGGACATAATTGTATTAAATGAAGGTGATAAATGGCGCTGACAAACAGGTGGAAATTGGTTTTAGATATTGTATTAAAACTGACCTTCAGGTTTAAGGCTTTAGATTTGTTATTTTGTCACACACACAATAGCAAGTGACTTCTTGAGCCAAGTGGAGAGCTTCTGAGCCTTGGCTTTGTGACATCTTTTGGAGAGCGCAGCCAATAAAACAGCATCGCTTGGACACCGAGTGAGATCTGGCCTCTCCGCTGCCATATCTCTGCACTTTCTGCAGCTCCTTCTTCCTATTCATCATCACTGACAAAGGCTTCATTCCATCTCTTTTGCAAACGCTCCTGGGACGTTTCCTTCATCCTTGTTGCTTGAATCAAATCTTTTGTCTTCTAATTTGAGGTCTGCATCAACCAGCGTAAATGACTTTCGCCTACCTTTAATTGCCCGCCCATAGAAGTTTGATGTATTTGTGGGTCTGATCAGAAGCAGTAAGATGTTTAAGCTGAAATGATTAATGATTTTAATTAAACAACTGATTGACAGAGATAGGGATGTGCAGAGATGAAAGAAATGAGAAGATGAGAGGAGAGAATGTCATCCAGATAGTCCCAGACAAATTAATATAAAAATCCAGGCATAATTATCATAAAACAGTCTAGTTGGATTTAGACATCGCAGTCTGAGCTGTGGAGATCACTCTTTAGTGTCAAGACCTGAAAGAAGACTAGAGACTGGATGAAAATGTTGATTTTTCTGAGTAATGGCAAACTTCGTTTAGACGACTTCATAACAAAAGACTAATGAACTTGTTTATTAAAAGTGTCAAGTAAATGAAAAAAAGACAAGTTATGGTTTTGAATCAGTCTGAAACACTGCCCTGTTTGTTCAACTTTGAATATGCAAATTCAATACATTTAATTTAGTACTGACCTGAATAAGATATTTGACATAAAGAGAAAATAACAGTTAAATTTTTAAAAATGACCCCGTTCAAACGTTTACATATTGTACGCTTAATTCTTACAGTAATACTGTGTTCTTACCTGAATGATCCACGGCTGTTTTTTTTTTTTTGTTGTTTATTTGTTTAATGATAGTTGTTCATGATTCCTTTGTTTGTCCTGAACAGTTAAACTGCCTGCTGTTCTCAAGAAAAATCATTTAGGTCCCACAAATTATTTGGTTTTTCAGCTTTTTTGGGTATTTGAACCCTATCCAACAATGACTGTATGATTTTGAGACCCATCTTTTCACACTGAGGACAACTGAGGGACTCATATTCAACTATTACAGAAGGTTCAAATGCTCACAGATGCTTCAGAAGGAAACATGATGGATTAAGAGCTGGGGGGTGAAAACTTTTGGAATTTAAAGATCAGGGTAAATTTAACACGTTTTGTCTTGTGGGAAACATGTAGGTATCTTCCGTATCTTCTGAAGGGCAGTACTAAATGGAAAAAGTATGATATTTAGGCAAAATAAGAAAAATGTACACATCTTCATTTTGTTCAAATGTTTTCGCCCCCCAGCTCTTAATGTTTTGTTTGTCCTTCTGGAGCATCAGTGAGTGAAATAGTTCTGAAATAGTTGCATATGCATCCCTCAGTTGTTTTCAGTGTGAAAAGATGGATCTCAAAATCATAGTCATTGTTGGAAAGTGTTCAAATACCCAAAAATGCTGAAAACCCAAAGAATTTGTAGGACCGGAAGGACAGCAGGTGGTTTAACTGTTCAGGACAAACAAGGGACTCATGAACAACTATAACTAAACGAAAAAAAAATAAAATAAAAAAAAGAAACAGGTGTGGATCATTCAGGTAACAACACAGTATTAAGAATCTATCGTAGGTAAACTTTGGAACTTTTATTTTTATAAATTCTACTTTTTTTCTTGTGGACTATATGTAAATGTCTTTTATGTCAAAATAAAAAATAACATGCATTTTGTATGATCCCTCTTATTTTGGTAAAATAATTATCATTTTGCAGATTCATACATTGCTACACTATTGATAATGGACGACCACAAATGGATTGTGTCCACAAAATTTCACAGAGAGAAATTCTTCCATATGTTAGCAAAATGGAAGTTTTAAATGAAATATATCCAAATGAATCAGAATCAAATATAAAGCTTGTGAAACAGTTGGCTCAAATCAGGAAATCTGTATTGATATCCGACCCTGTTGCAGAATGGGTTCTCAAGGTCATAGAAACCTATCAGGGAATCTGTTTTAACAGGCTTGCGAAGTGAGGAAATGAATAGAAATAGATTTTTTTAGTGTGCAACCTTAGTTTTAAAAGTCCATATCCAGTTATCACGGACAACTGAAACGATATGAAGAGAGTGAGTTGTTTTGCACTTTTGAACTATGTAAAATCTTCAAAGTTTTTTTTACAAAGAAGGAGGGTTAGAAGAGGGTCAAACAGAGCAAAAGACAAGAGGAAGCACCTGCATTTCTTAGCATGCTGTAGCATCACTCAATGTTTTTATTTAATACAATTGTGGAGAACTGACAGGTGAGTACCGGGCGAGAAGGAGTATGACCCAAGCGTAAACACATCAGCTGTTTTGTAAGTCAGGAACAGCACATTACCCTTTGAGCCACAGCTTTGACTATGTGTGGTTTCTGAGTGTGAATAAATGTGTGGGGCTTGTGTGTCCCGTGTATATACATGCGTGCAAGTGTGTTGATCCCTGTGTGCTTCTCCAGGTCTCCCCGCAGGCTTTTTTACAACTTAAAAACATTTTCCATACCCCACTATTTCAAACCACAGGCACAGCTTCTTAGCCCTGGGGCAGTTATACAGGGATGAGTGTTTGTTTGTGTATGAGGGTGCATGTATTAACCCCTAGCCTTCCTCTTTTGAATATAATGCAGATGGAACAGAATATGATGCAGTTCGTTTTCTGTTATGTACAGGTCACAAACAACATCCATCTAGTTCTAGATCTAGTGTAGATTTCGAAAGAGCTGTAAATAATTAGCACAGTCTTATTGTCTCATAACTCCGAGACCTTTTAGCTTACTGTAAATAGTCATTTCATCATCCGGGCGAAGTTTATTGCTCATTTGATATGTTGTGGGTGTGCTGGCACTTGATTATTCTCATTAAACGTGGTGGAATTTTTAATCGGCATAATGCATTAAAATTATATTTTGATCGCCTGTCATGCCAAGGTCAGAAAATATTTCAGAATGCCTTCGTTATTTAGATTCCAGCAATTTGGTTCCTCTCAACACCGCTCGTGTTTTATTGACGAGAGGTTGGCGTTCAGAGACAGCGCTATTGATCGAGCCAAACTTAAATTACCGCCCCGAGTTTAACTGATTAAGGCAGCTTCATGTTTGTGTCTTCTAGCTTCAACTCACCAGGGAGTTTTTCTCTCCTCCCGTTCTCGCTCTTTGATGGAATGACCATTCATGCTGCTTTAGTGCCATGCTGAATACATTTAAGGACTAATTAGTTTTCATTTTTCACTAATTAATTTTTCACAGCTAGTTTTGCTTGGAAACTGCTGGTAAGTTCAGACTCGTTTTTTTTTAAATGTGAGCACCGCAGGTTTCTTTCATGTCATATAATGCAGCTGCTTGAACAAAGGACTTGTGACACCTGTGATACCTGTGGTTTTGTCCTCCGCCTTTCCAAGCGGAAGTAGTTTCCATGATCGATTTTTATGCATGCCTAGGCTCTATAAAAATTCAGACCAATATACTCTCACCCACATTCATTTTGGTTTGCGTGCATTTGAATAGGGAGGCAGTCTGGGAATAGACTACTGAATGTGAATGCTCAAAACCAAATGTGACTTCAGGAGAGCGCAGACTTACATTTTCGCTTCTCATTTGCCATGGTGATTCTTTCTCCCTCAGCGTGCTCACTCTGATGCAAATCTTTTCCTCGCTCGCTCACGTACGGACTTTGCTAAATTGGCTCTTCTCAAAAAAATCGCCTTCCTGCGGAAAGTACAGACTTCCCAGGGTGCACCGGGGGAGGCCCTCCGAACGGCTCCAGACAGGCCTATCAATCTGAATTTCTAATCCAGCCATTTCAGCCTTGTTTAGGGCCTCATTTGCCTGCAATTCAAATGTCAGCTTATTGAGTTTCTAGCCACCGTTCTCTCTCTCTGTCTCTCGCTTTCTCCTCTAGCCCACCGGCCTCCTGGATCCTTCCATAACTCAACGCTAAAGCATTTAGCGCCACTCACACTCCGGTGTGAAGTCTGACAGAGAAGTTCGCTCGCTGTTTTGATGGAGAGTGCTCTGTCGTTCGTGCAAGCGCACGTATGGCTGGAATCAGTCACCCTTCTGTGGTCTGATTGCGCTGGTTTTGATGTGTTTTCCTTTCTTGTAAGAAGAAAAGGGTACATTTACTCTTGCTGTTCCATTCTAACAACGGTATATTTTTCAAGAATACATTTTTTTTTCCATTTTGAAGAATGATATATATACGAGCATTAAGACTATTAAAGTATAATTTACTTAAAATGTGCAAAGTTTGGATGACCCGTCAAAATAAAAGTTTGATTTAACTCGAAGACATGTAATACTATTGTTTAGTAGAACGTACGTAATAATACTACAACTATTATTGGGCAAATCCAGCGTTATGGATGTGACATATAAATGCTTAGAGAATGAATGTGTTACCAATATACTGAACCATCTGTTTATATTTCAATAAACCCTTGTTGATAGAGTCTATGCACAAGTTTACTATGTTAAAAATAGAAAATAATCATACATACTTTGTAGGGTTCCTGCAAATTAAAATGCTCAAACCAGATGCAATAATACCCAACAAACAGAGAAGCCATGGCTCTTCACAGAACATAATTGTTACTTTATTTTAATTTTGATGTGTCTATTTATGAGGAATATGTACTGTTATGAATATGACAAGCCTGAAAAAGCACCTTCCAGACTATGGAAAATCAAAATAAAACAAAATGCTTTAAAAACTTTAAAAGAGAGACCTCACATGGGCATTTGAACCACCAAATGTTGACATCTGTGCTATCAGTATAGTAAACAGGGTTTTCGCAGGTCTTAAAAAAAAAAGTCTTAAAAAGTCTTAAATCGCTTTTCCATGAATTAAGGCCTTGAAAAGGTCCTAAATCAGAGCAGCAAGTCTTAAATTCATATGATCATGGGATTAATTTTTGTGAGGGATTGTTTCCTTGTGTTTCATTCAGTGAAGCGAAAGCGTGATTTCTGTGCTACGTGGCTTAGGGTGCTCAATATTCATTAAACAATATGCGGTAGATGGTGGTATGTGCTGCTTCATCTGTCAGTCACCCAAGGAAGAACTTGTCGTTTTGATTTTTTTTTATAGTAATAAAAATCATTTAGTTCAGTTAGAGAACAGACAATACAATTAAAACTGAGCGTGGCTGCTCAATGCAGTGTACCGAGCAACAGTCGCATTACAGATCAGATTTCATTTATCAGGCGAAGTGTGTCGAGCAGAATGACAAGAAGAGAGCGGTGAGAAAGACAAGACTATGGCAGAAGAGTTTCAAAACGAAATGCAAAAGTGCCTGTTTTAAAAATATTTTGGATTTTGAAAAGCCTGTTGACTTCTGCCATTTATCTAAAGTGATAGTGGAAGTTTCATATTTATTTGGTTCCACTGTTTTTGCTGATTTTTATTTATTTAAAATTTGTATTTTTTTATATTAGGCATGCAAGGTGTATGCCGTGCTTCAAGCTTTCTGATTTTTTTTAGTTTTGTATACCTATTTAAACTATGTAAGTGATTAATAAAATGTAATTTAACCATTAAAGAAAAAAAGAGTCCAGAAAAATGAAAATGGAAAGAACGAAATTTGGAAAAAAAAAATTAAACAGATTTCATATGGCCCTAGTCTGTGTATATTTGGGATCATTTAGACAATATAAGTTATCAATTTAATGTTGATATATATACATATATATATATATATATATATATATATATATGTATGTATATGTATATGTATATATAGCTACATATTTTATTCAGTAAGGATGCATTAAATTGATCAAAAGTGTCAGTAAAGACATTTTATAATAATACAAATGTTTTCTATTTCAAATAAATGTTGTTTGTTTGAAATGTCTTTTAATCAAAGAATCCGGACAAAATATGTATCATGGTTTCAACTAAATATTGAGCAGCACAATTGTTTTCAGCACCAAATTAGCACATTTAAATTATTTCTGAAGGATTATGCGACACTGTACACTGGAGTAACGGCTGCTAAAAATTCAGCAATTCAGCAAAAATTCAGCAAAATTCAACTATTATTGAAAATGGTAATATATTTCGCAATATTACTGTTTTTGTTTTTAATTTATTTACTTACTTTTTTTTAACTAGTAAATGCAGTCTTGGTGATTTATGAAAGACCCTAGTGATTATTAAAAATCTTACCTACCTTTAATGTTTGAATGGGGTGTATTTCTGTATGCGACCCTGGATCATTTTTTGAATGAATACGCTTTCTATTGGTGTATGATTTGTTAGCATAGGGCAATATTTGGCTGAGAAACAATTATTTAAAAATCTAGAATCTGAAGGTGCAAAAAAAAATCAAAATATTGAGAAAATTGTCCAAATGTTGTCCAAATGAATATCTTAGCAATGGTATTACTAATTAAAAATTAAGTTTTGATATATCTTTACAGTAGGAAGTTTAAAAAAATATGTTCATGGAACATGATCTTTACTTATTACCCTAATGATTTTTAGCATAAAAGAAAAAAACAATAATTTTGGCCTGAACAATGTATTTTTGGCTATTGCTACAAATATACCTGTGCTGCTTAAGACTGGTTTTGTGGTCACATATATTAAATACAATTTTTCAAAAATTCCAGTTCCAGCAAATAAAAATGTTTCAAGAAATAAACCTGCAAAAATAACAGGCTACTTCACGGAGAGTCTCTGCAATTTACACCAGTGTGTTATTTAAAACTCCAAGTTAGTTTTGATGTTTGTCTGTGTGCCGTGTCTACAGCAAGGTATGTGCAAGGACGTGTATTGATTTTCCTTCATTTATACACCCAGCTCTTCCTGTGTAGCCTTCATATGCTTGTCCACTACTGGAAAGAACTGTCATGCCACTCACTTCCTCTCTGTGTGTATCTCTTTTTGGTCTTGTTTGAAGGCTTTTTCACAAGTTTAGCAATCTTTAGATTATTCATCAAACATGGATTAAGAAGATGTTTGCAGAATCCCACATAAGACTGCGGTCCACTTTAAAAGTTGGTTTTAAGATGAGCTGGGTAAGAAACGAAGAAACGATCGTCTGTCTGCCACAGGCATCTGGAACCTGTGAATAATGGCCCATGTTTAAGATGGCAGACAGACAGTAATTTCATCAAAAGTGTGCATTGCTTTGGAGACAAACAGGAAATTGAGCTGGGAGTTTGTAATATGGGTTTGGTAGTGATGTTCTGAGGGCCTGTGTACCATGAGTTATGACTCTGTTTTTTCTTTAATACTTCTGTCGGATTCCTAATGCAGCAGGAAACACAGAGACATGCACCCACACTCACATATCCTCGACAGAAGTACAGAAGGACTCTTTGAAGCAAATATGAGCACGCTTCAGCTTGAGATCATTTGCTCGATAAGACTTTGATTTAATGCCATCTTGTTGAGTAATTTGTTACATTTTTTCAATGGTTTCAGGTTATTAGTGCTAATTTTGCATTAGCATTAATTAGATTTTTTTTCCGTTCCTTTAATCTCCCTTCGGGCTTTACAAACCAGCAATCTCTCTCTCCCTCTCACACACACACACCTGATCACACAAGTACCAAAATAGTCTGCTGGTGTCGCGTCTCGGGTATATACACTCACTCACACTCTATTCTCATATGCTATTTGAGTTGTTGTTACGATTGAGGAAAGTATATGGTGGATGATGTCATGTGCGTGTAAGACGAAAACCTTGAACTAGAAGTAGCTCCCCCGCACACAGTGGAACAAATTTAGGTCATTTAGATTAATCTATTCATGTACAGTCAAAACAAGGCCACAGAGAATGAGAACAGGAGAGTGTGTAAGGAAAAAAGAATGATCAGATAAAGATATAATGGTCTGCTTGTATCTCCTCCTTTTGTGGATTGAAGAGTACCACCAGATGGAACTGGTCATTTGAATGCTTCTAGTAATGCATATTTGAATGACATACATTGGGCATATGGTTTAAGTTTTATGTTGTGATAGAGACAGAAGTGCTTCTTGTTCACGGGAGCAAATATATCAGTATTTGTTCTATTATTTGTACAAACGTCAATATAAGATGCTCTTATGATTTCTATTTTATGTGCTGGGTTAGTTATTTTTTGTTTATCAGAATGAAGTATTCCAGAGAGCCATGTAACACAGTGAAGCGGTTGAGTTCTGATAGGCCAAGATCGCTTGCATTTTCTTCATAGAATGTGTTGTTTGAATTTTGCAAGAAGTTAGAGTGCACAGTATGCATTAGGGATGCACAACATTGTTTTTTTTGCCGATTATCCGATATAGCTGGTAGCCGATAATTGCTGATGCAGATGTGCTTCCATTTGTTTGACCACACTGCTGACTTGATCTTATTGGCAAGACATATCAGCGTATTTATTCATATCGTGCCAATGCCTGTGTTTACATTTGTGACCTTGGACCACAAAACCAGTCAGAAGTAGCACGAGTATATTTGTAGAAATGGCCAATAATACATTGTATGGGTCAAAATGATCAATTTTTCTTTTGTGCCAAAAATCATAAGGATATTAAGTAAAGATCATGTTCCATTAAGATATTTTGTACATATACTACCGTAAATATATCACAACTAATTTTTTTTATTAGTAATATGTATCGCTAAGAACTTCACTTGAACAACTTTAAAGGCAATTTTCTTAGTTATTTTTTTTTTTTTTTTCAGTATTTGTCCACTCTCAGATTTCACGTTTTCAAATAGTTGTATCTCAGCCAAATATTGTCCTATCACAACAAAGGAAAACATATTTATCAGCTTTCAGATTATGTATAAATCCCAATTTAAAAAAATGTGATGAATATTGAAAAAATGAATATGATTGGTTTTGTGGTCCAGGGTTTGTTGGTTTGGTTCAAGGCTTTGCACTCCTTATTGAATATATTTTTTAAATTCTGTATTGAGAAAATTAATCTACAAAATAGTTCCATGTCCATTAATAAAGTGGTTGGTTAATACGCCGCTTCATTTGATAGCTTTAAAGCCTTAAAGTGTTTGCGTATTTTGTTTTCTTGTAGTTCATCTTTAAATTTTTTGTGCTTTTGGGATACATTTACAAAGACTAACCTTGAAAATCGTTAAGTCCAAATGATTTCTTTTTATTTGTTAGTCATAGGCTGTTGCCGAGGAGCTATTCGAAAGAGGCCGCCCAATTCTCACTCAACTCCTATTCAGTCTCAATTCAATTTATTTCATCCTACTGGCTTATTCAGTTGCGCAAGTGTGAATCATGCACTTTCGTGCATGCGTTTATAAATCTATTTCTGCTTATCGCTTCCACCTACTTTACTATCTAGGTTCTGGAGTCTCCTCTTCACAGAGGAGACTCTCTCCCTTGTGGAGGGTGAGGGAAAAATAGGCCGAGACGGATGTGTAAGACCTGGGGGCGCTGCAGGACTTTGGAGTTAATGTTTTATTTTCGGCTCAGTGCGGTTCCGACCCAGCGCTATGCTAACGTGGGTAACGCAGCCTTGGGGTATAGACTCCAGAGGGAGAAGCGAAGTCAAGCTACCTTTGCCGTGAAGTTAGCCAGATAAGGCGCCTCATTTTTCTCTGTGATTTATGACTGTTTTTGTTTCCTGGGAATGGGATGATGAATTTGTTTTCCAGTGTTTTTAATGCTCAACTACGAGAGAGAGACAGCCTGCCCACTCCTCTCTTATGCCGCTTATGGCTCAAACAAGTGGGTGATCTTACATGTGTTACTCCAGCGACGCCGCTTTTCAGCGTGACTGACGTGTATTCCCTTCACAAGCATACATTACTCTAAAACTCGTTAATATTTAACACTGGCTAACTCCTCATCTTCGTTCGCTCACGCTGTTACATTTCTGCAACGTCTGTGGTCAGGTATTCTGCATATTGCTTGCTTTTGAAGGTCAGTTTGAATACATTAACCTTGCTTTGGGATTGCATCAGATATTTTAAAAGAAATGTCTTGTATGACAGTCATTCTCCCCTGTAAGGAGTAGCTGGTGAATTTGTGTCTCATTCACTTTATAGGCGTAAAACAGAGGGGGATAAAGAGGGATAAAGTGAGATAACAAATGAAATGGAGATATAAGAGAGAGAGAGAGAGAGAGAGAGAGAGAGAAGGTGTTTGAAGAGGGTGGATGTTCAGGGCGTGGGAGGATGCTAATGAAAGTGAAGGGTTGCTTCCGGGGGTCAAACAGACCAAGCTCTCACATTTTCACATCAATCACATTTTCTCTCTCTTTCCTGCTCTGTGTTGCTATGAATGCAAAGATTTGCACCAGTCTTCTGCATTGGCTGTTCCTCAGGAGGCTGACTGGTTTCTGCTCATTGATCTTGGCCATATTTATTAATAGAAATGCAACGTGAAGAGTAAGACAGGGGTTCTCAAATTTGATCTTCTACCTAAATTATAGCATTTCTAAAAACTGCTAAAACTTAATTTTCACTGTGTGAAAGTATACTGTGTGTACTACTAAAATTGTTAAAATATTTGTATAATATGCTAAAAATTGTTAAAATATTGTTAAATAATCATATTAATAACTCAAGTGGAAACCTTAACTTTGACAGCTCATGACTTTTTGATGCTCACTGTAGTTTAAAGAAAGACAATTGTGACTTTCTTATAATTGTGAATTAATTAATTTTACTTTGTGACTTTATATCTTACAATAGCTGCATTTCCATTATCCTTCAAATTGCTCAAATTGAAATTGCAAATTGAAAATACGCCTAATGGAAACGCGTCAATTTCGCAAAAGCTCCCATATATCGCAAAAACGTTTTTACGCTCATGAGTTGTTTTTCAGGTCATTCAAAAAAGGAATATGTCTTAAAACTGAACTGAAAACATTTTTTTGCATTTACAGGTCATTCTTTGATGCATGTTTCTGATGTGTTTCTTCCCACTGCTCCTGCAATGATACACACATACTCCTCTTGTTTAAATTACAGCCAAAATCTGTCTTCAAATGCCACGACTTATCGCGAGAGGAAAAAAATACGCTTTAGTCGCATAACATCGGTTAAGGTCATTGCACAAGTCCACAGTTTTTCTTTATTCGTCATCCTTTCCTATTAAAATGCTTGCTACGGATGCAAAAATGTGGAAAATCGAAACTGATCCAAACTTTTGTATGACGGACGAAAGTTTCGGAGGCAGTGTGTAAACGTGACTGACACAACGTGAGGTCATATTTATGAAAGTGAAAGTGTGCAATTACCTTAAATGGAAACGGTGTCATTTCGGAGCACTTTTTAAATATTGCTAAAGTTTGGGCTAATCTGTAATGGAAACGTGGCCTACTGTGTCTTCAAATCACTTTTTGTGACTTATTTTAACCATGTATTCTCTTTAACCTTTACCTCTTTTTATTTTATTTATTTATTTTTTTCTGATGCAGAAACTGCATCCATAGAGCCTTAAAGTCCATTCTGTACATTTAATTTTATTTCTTTTCACCCCCTTGTGGGCCCCTTTAAGTTACTTTGCCCCCAGTTTGAAAATGCCTGCACCAAAATATAATAAGGGTCATAGAAACAGCATTGATATATGGAGTTTGTGTTAGAAATTTTGGCAAGTCTTGTAGGGTTAATATTTCATTGAGCACATAATATGAAAATGTCTTTCTGTCCATTTATTTAAAGGGATTTTTCACCCAAAAAAAGAAAATTCTGTCATTAATTACTCACCCTCATGTCGTTCCAAACCTGTAAGACCTTTGTTTGTCTTCGAAACACAAATTAACCACATTCAAGGCCCAGAAGGACCTTGATAAAATAGTCCATGTGACACGGAGAAGAAATTGTTGAATAAAGTCGTTATTTTTGTTTTCTTTGTGCACACAAAGTATTCTCGTAGCTTCATAAAATTAAAGTTGAACCCCTGATGTCACATGGACTATGTTAACAATGTCCTTACTATCGTTTTTGGCCTTGAATGTGTCAGTTGCATTGCTGTCTGTGGATGGTCAGAAAGCTCTCGGATTTCATATATATGGTTTCATATGGGTTTGAAACCAAATGAGAGTGAGTAATTAATGACAGAATTTTCATTTTTGGGTGCACTATCCCTTTAAGATCAGTTAATGACTTAACCTCCTTGTGTAGCTAATTAAATCTCTACAAAGCACATACAGAAGGTGAAAGACAAGTATAAAGACAGATAAGAGAAAAGAAGAGAACACAAAGGGGATCTAAAGAAGAGCAAACCATCTCATGCTTATTTTCAACATGTTTTCCCCGGAACGAATGTGCCACTTTATGTGATTATGAGCAGTGGGACACAGCTCTCAATGCTGCCTCTCTTGATTGGAGCCTCCTGTGGCGGTAAAGTGTTCTGCCTTTTGTTTAAGACCGCGTTTCTGCTGGCACTTGTGGGATTGATTAATATTGTTATTCAGACACGAGCGTCCATCTCCAGATGTTCCCCTTTTGTAATCGAACACTCCTTCGAAGGAGGTGGCAGGAAAGCGGGAGAACATAGGAGGAAAGAAGAAGCGAGCTGCTGTTTGATGTCAGGCTTACTGATACAAAAAAGGCCTGGTAATGATTGCCTTCGCCTGGGCTGATCATACCAGCTGCATCCCTTACTTCTGAGAAGAGAGAGGGAAAGAAATGAGAATGATTCTGTAGTCAGGCGGCCAGACTTGGATGCTCATTTCATACTAGGAAGTCGCAAAAGAGATTTCGCCTCTGATAACTTCACATGGTGGTAGATAACAGTTGTTTGGGAGAAAGTGTTTTGCTTGATTCGCCGCCTCTGAGAATGTGTGAGATTTCAACAGGGCGTGTAGGAGGGAGCCGCATCTAACCTCTTGACTTTACTGCCTGCCTCATTCTCACGTTCACTAGCCTCTCCACGCCACATCGTGTTGACGGGAACTGGCACCCTGTTGGTTGGAAGGGAGTCACCCTTGCTTTTTCAGCTGCCATGCTTCGACTGATTATTCCCATCTTCTGCTCTGGGTTTCACCTGCTGATGATGGGAGAATGTGCTTTCTCACATGTAAGTTATGCATTTCAATGAAGCTCTTGTCAGGACCCTAGGCCCAGCCTGCTTGGTTTCATCCACTGCCTGCTTCCAGGAAGCAAGAGAATAAATTGAATTTTACTGTCTGACGTTGCAGCCTCATTCTTTAGCTGTCAACATCAGGCAACCCACCTCCTTTAGCACTTGTCAGTGTCAGGCCCTCCTATTAATGTGAGCATATACATTGTTATTGAATAAGAGATGTTAAATCTATATTTGTTGTTTGGTGTTTAAATTGCAGCTTCGCTGCTGATGCGAAGATTGATTGATTGTGTTGTAGCCTATTGGAATTGCTCAGTTCCTCCTCCTCCTCCTCCAAAATGAAACTCATGAAACTTTGCACACACGCCAGAAGTGGCAAAAATGTACATCTAATATGGGTTTCAGAAGTGGGTGTGGCAAAATGGCTTGATAGCACCACCTATAAAATTTCAACGAAGTGCCCCTCAAGCTATGTTTTACATACATGTACGAAATTCGGTAGACACGTTACACACCAATACCTACAAAAAAGTCTCTCGGGACAACATTTTAAACCAAACATGAAGTCTGTTATTTTGATTTTTTTTTTTTTTTTTTCTGCAAGTTTTAGCCGTTTTCAGGCGTTGTATTTAAACTCCTAGAGATTTAAATGATTTTGTAATCTAATGCCATTTGTGACATTAAATAGTGAAGATCTTGAGTTTTCATTGAAGAGCGTGACTGTGGTGGCCTGACAAACTTCGATGTTTCACTATGAAACAGGAAGTTGTTATAATCCAGGCATACAATGTCTGATCTGCCCCAAACTTCACATGTTTGATAAGAGTCCTGTCCTAAACACATGCCCATATTTAGTTATAGTCATAGTGCCACCTGCTGCTGGTGCACATACATGTATGAAATTCGGTAGACACATGTAGCACACCAATACCTACAAAAAAGTCTCCTGGTACGAAATCCGAAACCCAACAGGTAGTCTGTTTTTGTTTTTATTTTCTCTTCAAGCTTTGTGCCTTTTTTGGCATTTTCAGATGTTGTATTTAAACAAACTCCTAGAAATGTAATGATATCAATATTATATTTGGCCAGTTTACTCTAAAGACCTCTGCAATGCTAAATTGAGAAGATTTTGAATTTTTGTTAAAGGGCGTTTCTGTGGCGGCCTGACAAAGTTTGATGATTTGCCATGTAAAAGGAACTTGTTGTAACTGCAATGTCCAATCTGCCTCAAACTTCACACATTCGATAAGAGGTCTGGCCTGAACATATCTAAAGGTCAATATTCAGTTTTACACTAATTCAAACATACCATGTTCAATCTGTGCCAAACTTTGTGTTTGATCAAACACATCAGGAAGTTTTGCACATATAAATGACTTTGATATATTCCTCCTATATTTACCTATTTGAATGCACATTGCTCACCTTTCGCTGTTCTCCTAAAGCCACCGAGTGGTGGTGGGCCCGGGTGCAAAGACCCTTTTAATGCTGGCTTTACTTGGTTGTTGTTTTGTTGTTTCTTTACTTTGTTGTCCACCTCTTCTTTTCATTATTTTTTACCTTACAAAGTTGCCTTAAATCATTTTAGACTTTTTAAGTTATTTTCTTAATTATGTTTCAACTGGAAATGGCTTTTAAAAATAATTTTACTTCCATAGTCTGGTATATTTTCAATGGAAATGGGGTAATCAATGCTTATCTACCCAAACAATCAAAAGGTTGGTGTCAGTAATTTTTTTGTTTTGAAAGAAATTAGAAAATAAATGTGTTCAAAAAGGACACATTGTGACACCCAAAGTGACCGTAAAGACGTAATATTGCAAAAAGACTATTTAAAATAAATGCTGTTCTTTTGAACTTTCTCAGTTCTGTTTTTAACAGATCATAATAAATAAATTCAAGTAAATATAATACATTCAAATAAGTTGTATTTGAATAATAAATTAGCTCTTAACAGTTAACTCTTAATGATCTTAAAAAAATCTTACTGACTTTAAATTGATAGTGCACACTTCTCTTCATTTTTCAGCTTTTTTCTTTCCCTCAAGTGAGTTTCTTTTAGTCTTTTTATTTAACTGTACTGTATGTTTATATCAGCAGAATAGTTGTGCATGAGACGCTGTGCAAAGTAAAATAACAAATACAGTAGCAAAAAAATAATATTAACAAACAGAATGTAATAGTAGTGGGGAAAAAAAGCTGAAAAAAAAAAAAAGATTAAAGTGACAGTGTAGTGAAGAAGTTCAGAGTAAAAGTGTCTCTCTCGCCCGTTTCTCTCTCATTGGCAATTGCACTCCTTCTGCTGATCCTGTTTGCATTTTATTACACATCACTATTTCCTCATTCCTGAGAAACTGCTTGATTATGCCATTTTGCCAGAAATTTGCTCCGGTTGACAATCCTCCCATCCTGATTTTTCAATTACTGACACTTTCCCAATCCTATTCCATCTGTGTAAAAAAAAAAAGTGAAATAACCCCACAGCTTCTAAATGTATGAGTCTTACGGAAACCGACATTGTCTTTAATTTACCGCTCATTTGAGTGTTGTGACACGTCCGTGCCTCTTTATTCGGCTAAACTAACAGTTCATTTCATCCATAATAACCATCATCATTGTCGTCATTTTGATTTAGACATGAGCTGGAATCCCATCAGCAAATGAATTTTGTTGATGGACTACTACACTCCCCTTCTCTGTTTTCTCTGCTCCAGTCCGATTTGACAAATTCAATTCAGGGTGAGCCCCCCTTTTGCTTCACCTTGAAAATTCACACAGGCATACATGCTAGGATTTGATTAGTGGATGCTTGGAGGCATGCGGCTTGTTGATTAGAATTGGACGAGGACTGCATTTTGATGGGAACAGACATTACACCGACTCTTGCTCTCTCTCTCTCTCGCTCTCTTTCGCCGCATAAACACTCGCTCTTCCTCTGCGTTGCCCTCATAGCTTCTCTGTGAACCCGCTTTGATTCTCTGCATAACTCTCTACTTTCTTGCCGTCTTTCACCGCACTCTGTCACTCCCTCATCAACCCCATCCTTCTTTCTCCTTCTCTTCTCCCTCTCTCATGATCATTTGTTTCCTTCCCCTCTCCTCCCAGTGGGAAGCCCCATTCCTCGCCATTGGCAGGTTCTCTAATCAATAGGATAAGGGGAAAGCTTGCGAATGAAAGAAACCGATGGCTTTTTTGTATGCAGCTACACATTACTCGGCTCTTCGCTGATTATTTTGTTACTATGGTACATTTACCTCTGCGGTGAGATGTGATTAACCAGCTCTTAGGGGACCTGAGCCCTCAACTCCCATCGCAATCAGCCGCAATACCTAAAAGACTGGCCGAGATTTCATCTTCCTCTCGCACCTCTCTACGACTACAAGTTAAATATGTTCAGAGAGCCTTATTCTGTCTACGTACACCCAAGAGACCCCATGCACTGGAAATCATTACGATCCCTTTGGAGTGGCTGAAGCAAGGGGAAGTTACTGAACAGAAAGATATAAAAGAAGACGTGGGGGAGTAAGGAAGAAAAAGAGTAGTATGAAAATCCATATTTAGGACATGGTTGCTAGACTCACTATAGTACGATGGCATCCCTCCATGAAGAAGCCGTAGATTTGATCTTCCTACAGCTCATTTACATGAAAACCTATGCTCGTAACTCAAGGGAAATGGTGACATGCATTCGCAATATGTGCTGATAGTGGTAGGTACACACGCATACAATCATGCCTTTTTCGCTGCTTTTGAATTAAGAGCCAATGCAGCAGTTTATGTTGCATAAATATAGTCCCACTGCTGCAGTATGGTTTGTTATAACCATTTGTGTCCTGTAAAATGCAGTGTGATAGTATTTTACCTTTCACTGTTTTGTAATGAAATGACACAACTCATTTTGGCGCAAACTTTCATTGTGAAAGTGTTGGTGACGTCAGTTCTGCCACAACTCAGCTAGGAGAGCACTGCTTCTGTCTCATCGGACCGTCTCCGTATTGCTCTGCGTTTTACTTTAAACAGCATTATCTTTCTCTCTTTTCTCGGTTCTCTTCTCCAGTCCTCCTTAGTTTCCAGTTTCCGGGTTGTGGTCAATTTCGGCTGTAATTTAGCCTTGGAAGCGCACCCACGCCTCTTGACACTGGCTCTCTGAAAATTGGCTATTGATGCTCACCGCTCTTCTACACTTACACTGAGGCAATTTCACACAGTTCTGTGAGACCGCACTCAACCCAGCCCACCATGACTGACATGATCAACAGTTCATAGTGCTGATCGTTTGTTCTTTTTTTGGTGACCGTAGTTTAAAGCATGTGATCACAGACAAAGGCAGATGAGCTTTTCTCTTGCTTTTACCTGCCTGATTTTAGCGGGCTTAACCACCAATTTACCAGAGATTCTGTTTGACCACTAAGGACAATTGAAAATTGAGAAAAATTGCAGTTTCCTGAGTGCAAGTTTTTGTTTTTTAGCTGTTTGCAGAAAAGAGTGGGGCTTAAACTTCTTTCAGTTACCTTTACCTGAGTCTAGATGGATCTAAAATGAGAAGTTCACTAAAAGAACAATAATGTACAGATTTACTAACCCCCTTGTCATCCAAGATGTTCATGTCTTTCTTTCTTCAGTCGTGAAGAAATTGTTTTTTGAGGATTTCTCTCCATGTGGTGGACTTCAGTGGTGCCTGCGATTTTTGAACTTCCAAAATGCAGTTTCAGTGCAGCTTCAAAGGGCTCTAAACGATCCCAGCCAAGGATGAAGGGTCTAGCGAAATGATTGGTCATTTTCTCTTGAACCGGAATACACAGTTCACACGCAGAGCTAGATAAGACGAGCATTTGAGGTTAAAGGGGTCATCTGATGCTAAGTTCACTTTTACATGTTGTTTGAACATTTAATGTGTGTTGGCAGTGTATGTACAAATCTGCCCTATAATGATAAAAATCCATGCAGTGATTTTTTTTTTAAATTAATCGGTAAAAAAAAAAATCGAGCCATTCTCAGATGCCTGTCGTTGTGGCGTCACACCGACAGAGGCCGCTCCCGCGATAGTTGATTGACATGAGCGTTTTACCTCAGATCAGCTGTAACAGTCCGCCCTTTTTGTTTCAATCCCGAAGCAGGGATGTAAGTTAGACAAGAATATCTCAGATTGAGCGATTGAAGTGTTGTGTTGCTGGATGTAATAATGAACATAGTGGTCGTCATTTACTCCCGACATCTGAGCTGCTGACGATGCAGTAGATTACGTTTGTTTGTGAAGGGAATGAACCTCCCGATCTACGTTCGCGCAAATCATTCATGATCCAGCTTCACTTACAGCAGAAGTAAGTATAAGGGTTTTTTTTATGAATCTTTGCGATCGCCTTTCATAATAATGTGCTAGTTAGCAAGTTTAGCGACTAAACGCGGCTAAATGCCGCTAAAGTAAACAGGCTCGTCTCTCCACAGAGAGAAGAGAGGGGAGGGGGGAAACAGAGCTCATTTGCATTTAAAGCAGCCTTGACCAGAATGAGATGATTTTTGCAGAGCTGATTTTGGCAAGGTAAAAATGCACAAATTGATGGATAGATGCTTACATGTGCACTGGCTAATTTTGAGCTAAAGGTCAAATTAGAGATTTTCACAAAAAATCCCAATGATCCCAATGCTCCAAATAGTAATTAAACATCTAAAGTGATCTTCATTTGAATGTTGGTATAGTTTCAAAGCGCAGCATTGCAGTTTGTGAATATTAATAGCATGGCATGAGTTTGAACATGTGAAATGTGATGTTCAAACTTGTACTGATGTAAACGTGCTCATGTAAACACTGAATACACCGAATTACAGTCTTTAAAAAATATCTGTCTCGGTAAGTATTCATGCAAACATAATCTGTTATGTCTTAAGTGAACATTTGATTAACTGTTGGGGAAAACATCTGAGGTATAACATAATATTAGATCTGTGCATTACAGTAGTTTTTAATATATAGGCCATCTGTCTCATTAATGTTAATCTAACAATAAAAGGAAAGAGGGAATTACTTGCTGCTCCTGATTGAACTGCTTTTGTAGTTTTATTAAGTTTATTTGTAATGAATACACTAAAGTGATTTTACAGTTGATTTGTTATTCTTACCTGAACGCTTCTGTTTAGATGTAAGATGAAAAAATAATGCACAATTTAATTGAATTCTTTCAAACATTATATTTGTTGTACTGTTTATTTGCATCTTTGTTCTAATTTTTAATAACAAAGATAAAATTATGTATAAAAATATAATATTATAAGGAAAAGAAGTGGAGGAAAAAAGCGATGCAGACGTTTTCAGAAATGGCTTTGCTGACTCCATCGATTTAAAACAGGTGTAACTCAGGCATTTTTTTGGTCGATTCCGACAAATCATAAATAATTTTGAAGGTTTTTTTAGAATGAGGTTGCGAAAATTAAAATAACTCATTTTTGAAAATTAGCTTATTGCGACAAGCTTATTAGCTTATCATTTTGCCACAGGTCACATATTATTATTTGATTACAAAATTAATTTGAAATGGCATGGCAATTAAGCATCAAATAGATACATGTATCCAGTGTCTAAATAATTGACAGCATAAAGACAAGATTGTCATCAACTATTCCTTTGTGCACTATAATTATTACACTACCAGTCGAAAGTTTTTGAACAGTGATTTTTTTTTTTTTTTTTATGTTTTTTTAAACAACATTAAAAAAGAACATCTCTTTTGCTCACCAAGCCTGCATTTCTTTGATCCAAAGCATAGCAAAAACAATACTTTTTTAAAATATTTTTATTATTTAAAATAACTGTTTTCTATTTTAAAAAATATTTTAAAATGTGATTTATTCCTGTGGTTTCAGAGCTGAATTTTTAGCATCATTACTCCAGTAACATGATCCTTCAGAAATCATTCTAATATTTTGATTTGCTTCTCAAAAACAATTATTATTAATATTATTAATATTATTATATTGAAAACAGCGGAGTAGTATTTTTTTTTTTTTCTTTAATCCATAGAAAGTTCAAAAGAACAGCATTTATCTGAAATAGAAATCTTTAGTAACATTATTAGTAACATTATCTTTAGTAACATCTTTATCATCACTTTTGATCAATTTAAAGCATCTTTGCCAAATAAAAGGATTAATTTCTCTAAATTCTTTCCAAAAATAAAAATAAATAAAATTAAAATTATACTGACTTCAAGTTTTTGAACGAAATAGTGTATAATGTTACAAAAGCTTTTTATTTTAGATAAATGCTGATCCTTGTATCTTTCTATTCATCAAAGAATCCTGAAAAAATGTATTCAACTGTTTTAAATATGGATGAATAATAGTAAGAATAATAAATGTTTCTTGAGCAGTAAATCAACATATTAGAATGATTTCTGAAGAATTATATGACACTGAAGACTGGAGTAATGATGCTGAAAATGTGTCTTTGATCACAGGAATAAATTACATTTTAAAGTATAATCACATAGAAAGCAGCTATTTTAAATAGTAAGAATATTTCACAATATTGCCACTTTTGCTGTATTTTTGATCAAATAAATGCAGGCTTGGTGTGCAGAAGAATTCTTTAAAAAAAACAATCTTACTGTTCTTCACTAACACTGACTAGCTGTGTTTTTGCTAGAATCTTAATAGTATTGCTAATGTCAAAGAAATGTCAGGCCTGAACAATTTTTTTCACCCTAAAAGAGTAAAATGTCATGCAAAATATTTCCTTGGAATCTTTTTGTCGTGTCATTACTGTTACAGACAAATAAAAGCCTGTGTTTGCGGAAACATCTGTTACAAGCTGCAATCGTAATTGAATGAACTCTCCAACCTGCTTCCTACACACAATGGGTTAATCGGTTTGTTTATGCTTATTGAATTCCCTCATTATTAATCAATGCCTCACTCGACACGCTTCCCCTCTCGTTATTGGAGAGTTAAATTTCCGCCATGGCAATTCCCACAGACAATAGAGGCCGAATCAATGGAGATGTAGAGCGCGAGATTGTGTCTGAATGGAATTAAAATAAACATCTTTGCTCCATTAGCAATGCCTTTCACTTTTAGCTCCAGGGGGAGAGCTTAATTTGTGGAAGAAGGTGGAATCTACTGACGTTAAATGGGCTCTGACAAACTTCACTCTGATAAAGCTTATCGACTCTTATGGTTCAATCCTGGCATGTAATACAATGAGGTTTGTTTAGGTAATGTAAAGTATGTACTTCTAGAACCAATAGGATGAACTGCTGGAACTAACTTAAACGGATGGCTCACCCAAATATGAAAATTGTTGTCATTTACTCACCCTCAAATTGTTCCAAACCCATATGAATTTTTTTCTTCTGCTGACTTCTGCTGAGCAATGAGCAACTGACTTCCATAGTACTAAAAAGATGGTCCTTTTTACATGTTATCAGAATTACACTAACATGTTTTTTTCTTCTTGTTTACAGCTGGGTGCAGAGTTTCGGCCATGAGGGTCTGGGCCTCCTTTTGGATGCACTGGAGAAGCTCCTACACAAAAAACAGTAAAACTAATTCCATTACTCACATTGCTCAAGCAAAGGCTTTGTACTAGGTTTCAAACTAGTTGTGTGTTCTACCTTCAGCATGAGTCCTGAGGTCCTAACACTAAATCTTTGACTTGGTTTTTGTCTTATGGTAACCCACTGAGCTCCACTTGCTTTTACTCATTCTTCTTTTTTGTGTTTTTTTTGTGTTTTTTTCCAGCCAAGAAAAAGTGGATAAGAAAAGTCAACACAAAGTCATTCAGTGCCTCAAGGCCTTTATGAACAACAAGGTAATAACGTCACTAAGCTGCGGGTTCACTTTATAATTATCTTCCACTTGAGATAACTCTCATGTCATATTGGACAATTATTAATTTTCAAAAGCCAAATACAAAATGCACCTAAATATGGTTGTGACGACTTGTCTAAATGTGAGATTGAGTCTTCAATTTCATTGATTGTTGTTGTGTCACTGCTAAAGTTAAAATATTTGATTTTTTTCGCTTGCACATTTATCACCCTTTCAGAAAATAATTTTTATATAGGGCCCTATGAAATCCATTTTTTCCCACCAAATTCTTTTTTTTTTTTTCTCTCTTAAATTAAATGAATTGAATTAAATTAACTGATTAAATTTATTTCTTAAACAAAAATGCGTGTCTATTCAATTTAAATCATGAAACTTACACAATTTAACAGCAATTTCAAAACTAAAATGACATTTTAAAGCCCTTTGATATTTGTTTTATAATTTTCTCAAATTAAGTTTTATTTTGACCTAATTCTGTTTCTGTTAATTTTATGTATTGCATTTTAATGGTTTCATTCTATTTCAATAAGCATCTGTAATTCATTTATTTAATAATATATATATATATATATATATTATATATTATATATACATATATATAAACACTTCTTAAAAAATGTTTTAATAATAACTTTATTATTAGTAGCAGTACTATCATTACATTAAGTCATTTTAGTCACAGTTGCTTCAAGTTAAAAACATTTATTTTAATGAGTTGCTGGGAAGACCTTAAAGTTTCTGTTTGTATGTGATATATGTATATGTCAACCAGCTAGATAACATTATTTTAGTTACCAATCAGCAGAATTTGTAACAAAAATACAGAATGCATTACAGATAACCAAATGGTTAAGTTTGCAAGACATAAAAATTTATGTAAAGGATAAACACATGCAAGAATTGTACTTTTTATTAGTAGAATAATGAGGGCTGTCATTCTATTTCAAAGCTCAACAATTTATTGTACATTTATTAAGCTTAGAACTTCAAATGATTGTTGTTCTAATGCCTTCACATTTAGTCAACTGTGAATCCATTGTAGAGTTTTTAATCTTAATGAGTGTATTTTAAAAACCTTAAATTTATTTTTTTAATTGCTTTTTTAATAGTGTTTCAACTAGCCATGAAAATAGCCGAGGAAGATGGCATGGTGTTAAATCACCAACCAGCCAACCATCACATTTAATCAAACGTCACAAGTGACAGAAAATGTAGACTAAAGAAACAAAAATAGAAAAAAGGTGTCTATTTATCTGCTGTGGATGTATTTCATGAGTCTCAGATCTACTTTTTTGAAGTAGAAATCTCATCATTACCCTAAAGCACCAGCTTCAAACAAGACTCATTCCAGTCGCTGTGGCGGCTCAGCCGACCCCTTCATCAGCTGCCGCGTTACATCTCCGCTAACTCACCGCGCACCCGCTCCTCCCCGCTGGACACGCGTACCTGCGGCAGCTTTCAAATGGTCAGGAGCGATAAGAGGAGAGCTTCAGATGAAGGGGGCTGCAGACAGCCACCACTCTGAACTCGGGAGGGGGTTACTCCGCACGGCCGAGGTGGAGAGGTCTGAGGGGGCTTTTGATGATTTGCACACTCCTGTTAGAGAGATGTGTTAGAAGTGGATCTCCAGTGGTCTCTCTGATGTTGTTGAGATAGCCCGGGGTTTGAGGAGTTACCCCCGCCTCGTGCAAACATACATACAAGCATGGTAGTGATAGAGATCTGTGGTGTTTTGATCCACGTTCATTCGCTGGGTATATAGCAGATGTTAGACAGACATGTTGTCAGGTGTCAGGATATCCCATAATGTTTGAGTGAAGTTGAACTAATCTTATCTGAGAAGCTGTTAGCAGTCATCTATCAGCCTCGCTAACAGGTCTGATTCTTTGTTAGAATAACGTCCATCAATGGCATTTTCTAAAGTTCTGTAAGTACTGGTATTGAATGAGATTTAAAATGAAAGTAGGTATGCATATAATGCCTGATTATTTTATTCAAATATTTTTTTTGTTTTCAGTGTTTTGTTTTTAATTTATTTACACAACATCATATAGAATATCAGCTTTTTTTTATTAGTTATTAGCTGATGAAATGGAAGTTGCGATAGTGTTTTCTTCGCTATTGTGACGTATAGGGCTGGAACAATTGCCGATTACTCAATTAATCGTCAGAATAATCGACAGATTGCTTGATTATCAAAATAATTGTTAGTGATAGCCCTAATGACGTATATCAGAGTGAAACAGGCGGATTTCAACCTTCGCCGAGCGTTTAATTGACAAGCGATCTGACCAATCATAATGCCAAAATCCGCCATTTTGACAAACAACCCAAACAGGCTAGTTATATTCACATCAGTGGACTATGGTATTTTGTCATCTTTCTGTGGTTGAAACAACATAAATCTAATGTTCATTCATTTTTTTTTCATGCTATAACTAGTAGTAAAGTGGAAGAGATGATCTGTTCACATGCCGCTTCAACTGAGGTGATTGAGTTTTCATTCAGTGAAAAATACATCGCAGAGCAAAGAGGACACTGACAATCCGTCAACAGACAAGACAGAGCATGTTACATTTGGTGCTAACAAAGTCTCAGCATTCAAATTTTTTTTGTTAAAGAAATTCAAACAATAAATATCGTTTTTGGGTCTCTTAAAGGAGAAGTCCACTTCCAGAACAAAGATTTACAGGTAATGTACTCACCCCCTTGTCATCCAAGATGTTCATGTCTTTCTTTTTTCAGTCTTAAAAAAATATATTTTTTGAGGAAAACATTTCAGCATTTTTCTACATATAGTGGACTTCTATGGTGCCCCGAGTTTGAACTTCCAAAATGCAGTTTAAATGTGACTTCAAACAATCCCAAATGCGGTTGTAAATGATTCCAGCCAAGGAAGAAGGGGCTTATCTAGCGAAACGATCGGTTATTTTCATACAAATAATACAAACAGAGTTCAGGTAGAGTAAGACGAGCGTTTGAGATTAAAAAGTATTTAAATTGTACTTTTTAAATGAAAGTAACCGATCGTTTTGCTAGATAAAACCCTTCTTCCTCGGCTGGGATCATATACAACTGCATTTGGGATCGTTTGAAGCCGCATTTAAACTGCGTTTTGGAAGTTCAAACTTGGGGCACCATAGCAGTCCATTATATAGATAAAAATCCTAATATGTTTGCCTCAAAAAACATAATTTCTTTACGACTGAAGAAAGAAAGACATGAACATCTTGAGGGTGAGTACAGTATCTGTAAATTTTTGTTCTGTTGGACTTAAATGTGACCAATTGTTGTAGCGACTCTTTCTGCTAGTTGCACATGAAATGCACATGAATGAACATTAGATGGTACGTTGTCTCAGTTGTGGGAAGACATTAATACACCATTTTGCAGTTCGACTAGTACTGACGTTAATCTATTAACTTTCCTGGTTTGTTTGTCGAACAAATTGGCGGATTCTGTGTTATGATTGGTCAGATCGCCTATTAGTCAAATTCCTGGTGAAAGTTGCTAAAACCCTGTGTAAAGAATTACAATTGTAATTTTTGATTTAGTGGTTATTTCAATTATTAGTATTGACCAGAACATTAGTATTGTGGATTTCCCTAAAAAGAAGCCCAAGTATTCAAATGTGGCACGTAATTTAGATTTAAAAAAATCTGTAAAATATTATTATTATTACTATTTTTTTTTTCTTGTGATTGCCAAACTGAATTTTCAGCAGTCATTACTCCAGTCTTCACTGTCACATAATCCAAATAAAAAAGAAAACCTAGACACTGACAGGGCACTACAAACACTCAGAACATATTTGCAGCCGCATAGCTAAGTCTTGGCAACCACCCACAATGCCCTAGAAACACAGTTGTGAGTTTTGTACATTTTTAAAAGAAAACGTGAAAATCTAGTCATTATCTACAGTGTGTAATTAGTTTTCTTTTCCTCAGGAGCTTCACAAGTTGACTTTGCTTTTTTTTTTTTTCTATGACTGTATTCAATTGTACTGTCATTGACTCTAATTGACACGCCATTTGTTTAAAATGGAAACAAAGCAATTAAGTGCATCAGTGCATTTTTCAGTTGGAAATCTGTCATGGTCACCCACTGAGGAAATATAAATGGGTTGAGGCCATTGTTGTTTTCCTGAGGCCTGTTTTTGTAGGATCAAAGAAAAAAAAAAACACTCACTGAATCTATTTCTGTGTAGTCATTCTGGGAATTAATTTGCTGGAGATCCCAGTAGTGTGTTCTGAGAGTTTCAAAATCTACTACGCACACCCCTCAGCCCTAAAGGTCTGGTGTAATCCCAAGCACCCGACAGGTGCCGAGAGCCTTATTTACCCAGCGGCCTGTCATCGCTCCAGACCTCTCACTTCAGCCCCGCAGCATCATGGGACATATTCCGCCCATGTTGCCTGCCAGCCAGGTGCTCCCGTCCAGCTGTCACCAACTCCCGCGGAATGAAGACAGAAAATGGCTCAAATATGTTTACATCCATTACTGCGCGTAAACACTTTGATAACGCGTTATCTCCCCTGTGCCTGTGAGGCGGGAAGGATGTTTTCATACCTAAGTTTGCATAAAACAAAACTGCAGAAACATCTGTTCTGAATGACAACAAGTCTGAGATATGGCAGTTGGAGCCATTAATTGGCATGAGTTATGAAGCAATTAACACAACTTGGCGAATTTGCTGTCCTAAAGCTTTTTAGTCAAAAATGAATTCACTCAGGATGATTCATGTCTTGAAAATTGCTAAACTTGAGTCACAAGTTATTTTGTGCTTTTGCAAGATGGCAGCCGATTTGAGTCTTCCAAATTTAGTTACACGATGACCCATATTTTGGTAATTTCTAACTAATCAGATCATGTGAATTCAGAATTAGTCTAACAATTTTTTTTTTAACCATCACACGCACACACACATGCACGCACACAAAGTCAACTTTTGGTGAACCATTTCACGCCAAGTGAATCTGTTACACAGAAAGATTGACAGAGTAGAGAGATATCGTCTTTTAAGTTACATCAGAGTGTTTGGAATTAATGAGAAATTCGTCCTGTGGTGTTGGCGCTGCGGTCGTCATTAACCGAACCCCCCTGTGTTCAGACGTGGATATTCTCCCCTCTTTGACTCCTCGCTTCTCTCCGCAGGTCTCGATCTGCTCTTGTCGTTTCAGACCCCCAAGGCTTTTCTGTCCTGTGTCTGTGTTCTTCATTCACCTTTATGCTTGCCATTTCTTTCTTTTTTCACCCTCCCTCTCTCTTTCACGCTACTATTAACATATCCCTGATCGCAGTTTTGTCATTACTTCAAGGACAGAGCAACAGGCAGCTACGTCGTGTCCTTCTTTGGTTCCTCTACTTTTTAAAAGAGTCACCTCTAATTTAAAACTAAAACTCTTCTCCGTAATT
This sequence comes from Labeo catla, assembly GCA_012976165.1. Lineage (NCBI taxonomy): Eukaryota > Metazoa > Chordata > Actinopteri > Cypriniformes > Cyprinidae > Labeo > Labeo catla. The sequence continues at coordinate 3,514,211 of VONZ01000001.1, forward strand.
ACTGCTTTGAATTGAATGTGTCCCTTAATGTTTCTTAACCCTTTGGAACATGTTTATAATATACCCTTTGGATTAATGCAAATATCATGTAATAATCAATCTAAGTAATAATTGCTTTTTTTTATTGTTAAATATTATTGTATACTACGGAAGCCCGTTTCTGCCACTGAATAAAGATTCTGGGATATAAACACAATTCTGACTTTTTGTCTTAGAATTGTGAGTTTATATCTCCCAATATCACCCAATTCTAAAAACATATCTGTTTTTTTTGCCCCTTCAGATTTGGACTTTAAAACCAGTGTTGCCAACTAATTTTCAAGAAAAGTTGCTAAAGGGCGGTTAATTTGTTGCTAAATGGCATTGTTACTGAAATTACATAATTACTGAAGTCACCGCAAAGACTATTATTTTAAATGTTGATTTAGATTTGTTTGTAAAAATTAGTTAAATGTTACACACTAAGGAAAGTCCATAAAATAGGCACAGTGTACTTCATATGTTAATATGAAGGAATGTTCTGTATAAGTTTTTCACCAGCATATTTTGACTGATTAACAATTATAGAAACACACTAACAACTAAGGTGTTTCATAATTTAACAGTTATTATTATTTAACAAGTCTAACTAGCAACTTGATTCACATGTGATGTGTGTACTGCTAGGCACTTCTTATTAACTGCTTGGTTAAGAGAAAAAATGCATGCTTTTTTTTTAATCATTTAAGTACATTTTCAAAAGTTCCTAAAAGTTTCCAAATACATTTTAAAAGCAGCAAAATTTGTTGCTAAGTGCTTTTTGGAAAAAAAGTTGCTAGGGGAGTCTGAAAAGTTGCTAAATCAAGCAATAAAATTGCTAAGTTGACAACATTGTTTAAAACTCACAATTGCAAGTTTATATCTTACAATTCTGACTTTTTTTCTCAGAATTGTGAGAGATAAACGTGTAATTGTGAGTTTTAAAGTCCAAATCTGAAGGGAAAAAAGACTTGCATTTGCGAGAAAAAAGTCAGAATTGTGAGATATAAACTTGCATTTATGAGATATAAATGTGCAGTTGTGAGAAAAAACAGTTGCGAGATATAAACTCGCATTTGTGAGGAAAAAGTCAGAATTGGGAGATATAAACTTGCATTTACGAGATATAAATGTGCAATTGCAAGAAGAGTCAGTTGCGAGATATAAACTCGCATTTGTGAGGAAAAAAGTTAGAATGATTTGCGAGGAAAAAAAACATTGGAAGACTCGCAATTGTGAGAGCTGAACTTGCATTTGTGAAAAAGTCAGAATTTCAAGATACAAGCTCGCACTTGAGATATAAACTCGCATTTGTGACAGAGTCAGAATTGCAAGATATAAACTCACAATTGTGAGATAAACTCGCATTAGCGAGAAAAGTAAAAATTGCAAGATATCAACATGCATTTGTGAGAAAAGTCAGAATTGCAAGATATAAAACCACAGTTCTGAATTTATATCTTGCTGTTCTGACTTTGTAACTGAAAATTGTGAGTTTAGATCTCTCAATTCTGGATTTAAAACTCACAGTTGTGAATTTATATCATGCAATTCTGAGAAAAAAAGTCAGAATTGTGAGTTTATGTCTCAGTTCTAAGAATGAAAGAGAAAAAGGTTAGAATTGTGAGAGATTTTTGTAGTTTGGTTTTGTTTGTTTTTTTTTTTTGTTTTGTTTTTTGGTTGAATATTGTGCAAAAAAAAAGTAATTATAAAACATAGTTCCGGTCCTTGATTCTGATTTGTTCGCTTCGTGTCGTGCCTAACGACGCCCCTTAGCTGTCATAAATTCACTGTAAACCATGGTTTCTTGGGGCTTATTGCTTTATTTTATTATTGAATATTGAGTGTTTTGTTTTTTGTTTTTGCTTTGTTTTTTTTTGTTGTGCATTTATTCTGTGTAATTCAAATTAGATTCACTGCCTTGATATTTTTGAGACTCTGTAGTTTTAGCAGTGGTGCACTGTCATTGCAGAATAGGGTCGCAGGAAACACTGGGCTTATGTAACTTTTTTTGTCTGTCTGCAGTATGGACTGGAGCGGATCCTTGGAGAGGAGAAGAGTCTGGCACTGTTGGCCCAAGCCATTGACCCTGGTCAGCCGGCCATGATGACAGATGTGGTCAAACTGCTCTCTGCAATCTGCATCGTGGGAGAAGAAAACACGTAGGCCTCCCTACTCATCTCTTCCAGCCTTTCACTTAAAATCAATCTGATTATGATGCAATTATTGTTCTTTTTTATTTCAGCCTGATTTCATAATTTAAGCTCTGTCAATTATATTCTTTCTGTTGGAGTTTTATCCCCCTATTGTGATTTTTAACATCAACATTTTCAAATCGAATATCAATTATGCATTTCATATATTTTTTTTTTAGTGTTCAAATGCTTTTTGGGCAACAGTTTGTTAAACTTTCGTAACTTGCAAACTTAAATTTACTTAAAATAATTATTGTTCGCTTCAGCTCTTCTCCTGAAACAGAATTTGTGTGATAGCATAGTCTTGTAACATTCTTACTGATGCTTTTTCCTCTATTTTTTTTGTTTGGATTTTTCGCATTCAGGTTATAAACATAGCATTTAGCTCAGATGAATAAAGCTTTAAAAACTCTTTTTTAAATGTGAGCTCCAGGTAAACACTGAAAAGTTGCAATTGTCTTCCATGAAAAGTATATTTGGAGCAGTTAGTGCACTCAGAGCATCCTCCATACCAGAGAGAAGTGCAATCCCAGCATAACCCTCTGCGAAAAATGTAAAGCCAAATCAAAGCCGTGACCCTTACTTTTACTTTTTCTTATTTCCTGCATGAAGTTTGGAGAAGGTCCTTGAGGCCATCACCACGGCAACTGAGGGAAGAGGGGTGGCCCGCTTTAACCCTATCGTTCAAGGTCTTAGTGTTCGCTCGGTCCAGTTACAGGTAAGCGTTTACTGCTCCTAATCTGCCTTCTTGTTCACTCGTTTTCTGCTGATGCAGCCCTGCCAATGCCTTCATGACCTCAATACACACTCAGCCATATATACATATTAATACCTGAAAGAAAGAAATCTCTAAAGGAAATACGATTACTGTGAGCAGTGAATATGTGATGTTTTTTTTAAATATAGTTTTTTCTTTCCAAGCGACAGCAACATCTTTGCTGAATTTATCAGTTGAGTCTTATATAAATAAATGCATGTTTTTGTTTTTATGTATTATTGTGTATTTTCTTTTATTTACTGAAAAATGTTTTATATCAATTTAAACAAAACATTTTTTCCAATATGTTTGTTTTTGTTGGAAAGCAAGATGAAAGATAATGACTAAGACATTTTTACACAAATATCTGTTTGAAATCCCTAGTTGTCTGTTAATTAGCACTTTAGTAATAATGTAACACTAGCCATTTTCACAGTGCTGTTCGCGCTGTTGCGACAGACTGGTGTTGTGTGCATTGCTCAGTTGGGGAAATACATTTCCTTTATATACTATTCCATTTTGAAAGTTTCCCTCAGAGATTTGAGGGCCGGTAAATGGTCATGCTGAGATGAAGCACCAGCAATTTGCTTGATAGTGACTTCAATATAATGATGAAGTCACAGGCTCTGAATCACCTCTAAAACGCAATTTACACTTTAAAATCCCCCAGTGACTGTGTATAGAGGTCTTCATGAAAAGGATCAGAAAACAAATGAGCATGTCTGCTTGTTAACGACCGGTCCTTTATACAAGAATGCTTTGCAAAAGCTTATATAAGTAAAGATGCCTAATGCTTCTTTAAGCTGTGTGGTGGTTATGCAGGCGTGAAATTCAGTTTTTTAAATTAAACATTCTAAAACGAACTTAATTTCATGTCCCTTTCTGACAAATCAACATGACCTTTTATTTAGCCAGCATGCTCTGGGGCTCAGGACACTTGTAAAGCACAGAGATTAGTGCCTCCAGTTACAGCTCTTCATTTGCATTGTAAAGCAAAAACTGGCATTAGTCAAACATCCTTGATGAGATTTACCATAATCATTCCATAAATTATTAAGAATTTGATTAGGGCTATTTAACACTGTGCCCGCAAATAAGACAGAAGTACACCGAGTCAGAATCTGTAAACCACAAATCTTATAATGAACAGTTTTCTTAAGTACTCCAACAATAGAAAATTGACAACTTAAATTAATATTCTGCGTTTATATTCTGTGATTGACACGGAATCACATAATATAAACAGAGTAGATCATGATTAAATCAAATCACTAAAACATGTTAGGGTTGTGCCGATAGACGATACTATCGTCTATCGACGATAGTCAGCCATATGGACAATAGCTAATAAAAATGACGATAATACGGCTTATTTTCTAGTTGTTGTTTTTTTTTTTAAATTATTATTAGGCAATTATTATTATCAAAGTACAATTCATTGGCCCTTGCATAGTTTCACACTGTCATCGTCGCGTAACCTTCACCCACCAGACACCAGAGGAATATATTAAAAAAAATCATACATAAATTTATCAGTGTTAGGCTAATATACAAAATTATGTAATAATATATCATTTTTGTTATTGTATAGTTATGTTATTTTTGTTGTTGTTTACACTTTATGCAACTAAAACAAAACGAAAATAATGCAGTTTTGCCGGTTTTTTTTAACATGGTTAAAATAACAGCTGTACAATGTCTCTTTATAACAACCAGGCTTGACATAATTTGTGAAAGAAGGAAATTTAGTTTTAAAGTCACTTGTAATACGTTTTTCAAAGAGGAGTGATTCTCTTTTAAAAATCGTCATATGCATTCCTTGCAAGCCGCAAATGTATGATGCGTATTCAGAATAAATGCACAATAATCAGTCGGCTATGAAAATTAAAAGAAGGTTTATTTCAAACTTTAACTTGTTTAACATATTTAACATAAAAGAGTGTTTATCTTGTCGCTAATAGCCAAACACGTTTCAATAAACAAAAAGCAAAAAAAAAAAAAAAATTAAATAACCAAGAACTAAAATAATGCAATCTTAGTTACATTGCTTACAGATTTAAAACAATATGACTGTTTACGATGCAAGAGTAATGCTTCCGTCTACAGATTTTTTGCCTAAAAAACAAGCTGGTTAACTTTTTCTGGTTTGAGTAGGCTGCGAAGTGGAGTGATTATGTTGCCGGCTGCGCTAAACACGCGCTCTGAAGGGGTGCTAGTTGCGGTAACACACAGGTATTTTTTTGCCAGGTTTGCCATTAAAGGAAAAGCTCCGATGATTGATGGCTGACTTCGATCTTTGCTAATCGTGCCTTCTCTTGGCGCTAGTTTAGCAGCCTCAGCAGGGTGGTGGCCACGCAAATGTACATACATGTTTTGTGGTTTGTGATTCTTTTACCGGCACAACCTTCGAGCAAAGTCTGCAAACTGCCTGCGTGACATCAGCGGGCTCACCTTTTTCATCTGGTGTAAACCCGAAATATTGCCAAATAGGCGATGTGGCATTTTTCTTTCCCACCAACTCAATCCTCCTTGTCAGAATGATAGACGGTCCTCATTTCCCATGTGTCATTCCGCGTGATAATTAATAATTACGTTAATATTTAAATAAAAGTGTAAATTTAAAAAAAAGTAGACTAATAAGTAAATAAATGATCTTATAAATAAGCAAACAAACCCTCCCCCGATACTATCGTGTATCGGCGATCTTACAGGCTGACGATAGGACGATATGACAATGGGCATTATTGCGCAACCCTAAAACATGTAAAAAATAAATGGGTAATTTATAACTTATCTATCTATCTGTCTGTCTGTCTACATCTATTTATAACTTTATCTGTCTGTCTGTCTATCTATCTATCTATAACTTTTATCTATCTGTCTGTCTGTCTGTCTATCTATGTGTCTATCTATCTATCTGTTGTTTTATCATTCAGTCATTCGTATCTCTGTCTGTCATTCTGTTGTTCTATCATTCTATCTGACGTTCTGTTTGTCTGTCGTTTTGTCATTCTGTCAGTTGTCGTTCTATCATCCTGTCTGTCGTCCTATTGTATCTGTCTGTTTGTCTGTCTGTCTATCTATCATTCTTATCTATCTATCTATCATAATATATCTATGCATTTGTCTCTGCCTATCTTTCTGTCGTTCTATCATTCTATCCATCATTCTATTCGTCATATCGTGTTCTATTTGTTCTGTCTATCATTCTATCTGTCTGTCTGTCTGTGTCTGTCATTCTATCTAATCTAGGGATGTCACAATACTCAATATAATATCGAACCGTTCGGTACGACATCCACTGTTCAATACGCGCTTGTGAATTGCGGTTTTTCGGTTTTGCATTTAATTAACTTCTTTGTTTTATTTCTCTCGGAATTTGCTGTGTGTGTGCCCACGATTTCACGTGCTGAAATGATGAAACACTTCCCCGATTATATTTGAAAAAGCAGCACACGCAGAGCATCTTCCGTTCTAAAAACAAGTAAAAAAAAACATTATAACTTGTTTTTAATTCACAACATCAGTCGAGTGTTTGAAAAAACTTCCTTGTGTGATCTGATGTGGATTCTTATCACAGAATGAGGCAGTCAATAAAATCTATACTAATATTCAATGTATGTCGATTAGCAATGGCTTATGAAAATACCCGAGATGGCTTGAAGAACACAGATAAACCAATATGTTATTGCAGACGAGTGTTTGTTGTCCTTACATTTCATCATTCAAAACGTTTAACGTTATATCCTGTTTATAATCAGTTACAGCAATAGCAATGTTTTTATCCATATTAGAAAAGCTGGAACGGAACGTCATTAGTGCTACTTCTTTGACGCATATGTGTTTTTTTTTTTTGCACGAGGGCGCCCTCTGGCGTCCAGAATGAATGAAACCCATTCTATTTTGCGTAAAAATCGAAAAAATAATACCTCTCTCAAAAGAAAAATTAAGCAGACATATACTAAACCACGCTTTTTCTAGTGTAAAGAGGTTTATGGGAGTATTTTGTTAATTTGTTCCCAAAAAACCCACACTGAAGTGGCAAGATATCAGAACCGAACCGAAAACCGTGGTTAAAAACCGAGGTACGTATTGAACCGTGGACTAACTGTATTGTTGCATCCCTAATCTATTTTTGTCTGTGTATCTATCTACAGTAGTCAGCATTTGAAGTGGATCAAAAAAAGTTAATCAAAGTTGTCCTAACAACAAGAACGTTTGAACAAGAACTGTTTTTTTGGTTTTAGGACAGCTTTGATGAAAGGTTTTGATCCACTTCAAATGTTGACTACTGTATATGTCTGTCTGTCTATCTATCGTCCTATCTATCATCCTGTCGTTGTATCTGTCGGTCTGTCTGTCTGTCATTCTGTTGTTCTGTCGTTCTGTCTATCATTTTATCTGCTGTCTGTCTCTCGTTCTATTGTCCTATCTATCATCCTATTGTTTTATCTATCTATCTGTTTGTCTATCTATCTATCTATCTATCGTTCTGTCCATCATCCTATCTATTGTCCTATCATTGTGTCTGTCTATCATTCTCTCATTCTACCTGCCATCCTATCTATCTGTCTGTCATTCTGTCTATCTGTCTGTTGTTCTGTCGTTGTATCTATCTGTCTGTCTTACCATCGTTCTACCGTCCTGTATCTGTCTGTCTGTCATTCTGTCTATTGTACTATCTACTGTCCTATCGTCCTATCATTATATGTCTGTCTGTCTGTTATTCTTTCGTTCCATCTATCGTTCTGTCATTATAATGATCATTCTATCAATTTTCTGTTTCATAGTTCTGTGCCGTTTGTTCTAATTTGTTTATTTTTTTCCTTCTCTGTCTGTCTGTCTGTCTGTCTGTCTATTGGTCTGTCTGTCTGTTACTTGTTTTTTCATCTGTCTTTTGGCCTATGTAACTTTGTCTCTCTGTTAAAAAAAAAAAAAAGTATTAATTTTGTAAAAAATTTTTTCTTTTAACAGTTTATACAAAGACCATACAGGCAGTCTGTCTGTGTGTTTGTTTAGTTATGACCGGCTCTGGGTTCTCTTGTTGCAGAATGTGTTTACAGATTTAAATGTGGCTTGCATGCTAATTCGCGAAACCTGCCCTGCACCTCTGCAGAGTGCTGGCCCTACAGAACGACATGCAATGTTTCGATTGTGCTTACTGCATGGCTTCATTGTTGAGGCTGATCAAAGTAGCCGTGTTTTAGTTTAATTGGTAGCAGAGGGAGGTGAAAGAGAGGCACTGAGCTTTCCCTTCAAACATGCGTAGAGAGATCGTTCACATGCTTTCTCATATCCAGCTTTTAGGATAAACCACTAACTCAGCAGTTAATGTTGCCGCTAAAAATATATTCTTTTGATGTAATGACGGAATTGAGTACTTTACTGTGACCTGCAGAGTGCAACATATTTAGTAGAGCTGCGGCTCTAGAGTACTGACTGGAAAATATTATGTTTAGCATGAATTTACGCACAAATAATTCTTCCAATTCAAAGGCTTTTTATAGTGTTGAATAGTTAATATCAAGCAATTGCATGCTCTACAATAGCAGGTCGTACAGGAAACGGCCCCTTATTGTACAGTGTTTCTCCATTAGACAGGAATGAGAGGAGAAATATCCAAGGCATGCTGGTTAATATCCATGAAGGCCAACTGGTGTGTTTTGAGGCCTCTAGTAATGTTTTATTGATTGACTGGTTATTGTTCCTGTTTGCTAATAGTCAGCTGTGATCTCTTTTAACCGCATGAATTATTTATCAAAGACTGTTATAGCTAGGAACAGTTTGGAGTTTTCTTTAGGGTTTCTCTTCTTCTCTCCACTCTTCTGTTCTTGCTAGAGATATTTAGGGGCTGTATCTTCAAATAGATGCTCTTAGAGACACACACCCTGACTGCGTAAAGTTCAGTTTGTTTATGTAGGAGTGAGAAGCAGGGAGTGCTCAGGGTCGACCGTAGACTGCACTGGAGAGGTTTATTTTGAGGAATTTTTCAAGAGAGCTTGAGGATACCATGTATTTCTGCTTTGCATGTGTCTGTGTGCTCATCCATGGGAGTTAGTAAATGATTCAGCATGTTTTTTATCACAACATAATTTGTGTTTTTCATGTCTGTCTAGTGGAAATTTCTTTTAGCACTGTATTACTCTGAGCTAATGGAGAGTGAGTGATTCTCTCAGGAATAGATTTTCTCTTTCTCTCCTCATCCTGTCCTCTCACCACTCCCGTCTCTCGCCAGGCATGTGAAGTAGGAAGATTAAGAAGACGGTACAGTTATTAATGGCAGATATGTTTTTCTTTTCCCTCATGAAAGCTGTCAGCAAGTGTCTCTTATAGGCTCAACTTCGCTGAGATTCCTCCCCGCAGTTCAACCGCTGAGCCAGACAAATATGAATAATACAATGTCATCAGCTTCTAAATCAAAGGGTTCTGTCTGTAAAAGACTCATTCTGCCTATTTTTGCTGTGTGAAAAATATTGTAAATATACAGCCTATCATCAACTAATTTTTAGCCCTTGAGTTTAGGATTATAAACATTGCACATTCTTTTTAGTGATCAAAAACATACAGCAATCATATGAGGCAGTTGATTTAGTGCATCATATGAAAGACTTGTATACTTGCGCTACCAGTCAAAAGTTTTTGAACGTTAAGATTTTTTTTTAAGAATTCTCTTCTGCTTACCAAGCTTGCATTTATTTGATCCAAAATACAGCAAAAGCAGTAATATTGTGAAATATTTTTACTATTTAAAATAACTGCTTTCTATTTGAATATATTTTAAAATGACATTTATTGTGATCGAAGCAAATTTTCAGCATCATTACTCCAGTCTTCAGTGTCACATGATCTTTCAGAAATATTCTAATATGCTGATTTGCTGTTCAAGAAACATTTATCATTTTTATTATCAATCTTTAAAACAGTTGAGTACATTTTTCAGGATTCTTTGATTAATAGAAGGATCCAAAGATCAGCAGTTATCTAAAATAAAAAGCTTTTGTAACATTGTACACTTTACCATTCAAAAGAAGTAGGTATAATGTCAGTTTTTTTTTTTTTTTTGTTTTTTTTAAATTTTGGAAAGAAACTACAGAAATGAATACTTTTATTTAGCTTTAAAGGATGATTTAAACTGATTTAAAAGTGATGAAGACATTTCTAATGTTACAAAAGATTTTGATTTTAGATAAATGCTGTTCTTCTGAACTTTCTATTCATCAAAGAAACCTGAAGAAATTCTACTCAGCTTTTTTCAACATAATAATAATACATACGTTTTTCAGCTTGGTTCTCATAGTAGTACCTGGAGATTAGGTTTGGTCCTCACACTACACATAGTGTGACCCATTAAATATAACTAAAAAAGCAAAACAAAAATAATAATAGTCATAATAATATAATTTCACTTTATTTAGTTTTGTTTAATAAATAATAAAAAGTAATGAAGTGTGGTAAAACTATTATATTTTAAAAATAAAAAGGGAGTATTAAATAAAAATACAATTGTTTTATAGTAAACTTAAAATAAAATGATAGTATTTGCTTTTTTATAGGGCTGGCAAACGATTAATCGCATACAAAATAAAAGTTTAAGTTTGCCTAATACATGTGTGTAGTGTGTTATTTTTACGTATATAGAAATACAAGCACATTCTTGTGTATATATTTAAGAAATATTTCCAAGTATATATTTATTATATTTTTTATGGAATTTATAGTATATATAAATAAAAATATTTTGTACATAAATAACATATTTCTCTTAAATGTATACATGAATGTGCTTGTATTTATATTTGTTTGTGATTAATCGCAATTAATCGTTTGCCAACCTACTTTTTTTTTCATCACTTTTGAACCTAAAATCAGAAAGCTTTTATTTTGGCAGGTTGCCAGCAAGTAGGTTAGTAGGTTAATACCGCAGATTGTAGAGCGTCAGTGAATAAAATGTCACATTTCTGCATTATGCTTTAAAAAACGGCAGCGAATAGCCTAGAATTATGCTTTCAGATAGAAAATATCAGATAGAAAAGATCTAATATTTACATTTCTTATTTTGGTGCATGTGGACCTCTGTATCATGCGCACCCCTGTATTTTGAGTATCACAGGAATAAATCACATTTTAAAATATATTAAAATAGAAAACAGTTATTTTAATAGTAAAACAATGTGAAAATTTGACGTTTTGCTGCATCTTGGATTATATAAATGCAGGCTTGGTGAGCAAAAGTGACTTGTTTAAAAAACATTAACAGTCTTATTGTTCACAAACTTTTGACTGGTAGGGTATATAAACTAAATCAGTTGTGTAACTTCATGATTTTTAATAAAAATTCTTGTTTTTTTTGACCCTGTGAGTTTAGGGTCACAACTCTTCTGCACAATCAGTGTAGTCTGATTCGCAAACAAATAATTCTTTATTATTGAAGTAGTCAAAAGACTCTACTGTTACTGTATGAATCTGTCTGACAAATCCTTACCAGAGTCATAACCAGCCCTGTGCCATCACAGCCTGTTATGTTGAGGCTGACTATTATGAATAATTTGAAATTGGTGTGGTTTTTTTGTGTAATAATCAATTATTGCATCAGCAGACATGATGTGAACTGGAGGTACAGACACAGAGCTATACAGACAGTTCAATACGGCTCAGTTCCCTGAATGCACCAGTGCCTTTTAACTAAACACTCCCTCACACACGTGTGATTTAGAGTGTCGTGGAGAAGGCCGATCAATAATTGATGATCTGTGTTGCTTGAGGAGATGAATAGTAGTTTTTGACTGAGGTGATGGAATCCTTTATGTTGGCTGAGAGCTCTGTGAGAGTCATAAACCACAGTGATGCTTCTCAACAGGTCCAAACTGCAGTCTCATGTAAAGTACATTCCCTTCAAAACAAGCTGCAGACATTCAAGGCCATGAACTTTTGCTACTATTACTTTTACAGCGTTTATTGTCTTTAAATTCACTTGTCGAAATGGTTTGACAAAGTCAGTTTAATCAGTCCTAACACAAATATTCCATTATTTCAACATGGTTACATATAATTCAAATGCATATGCAGACCTGCATATGTAAACACACACGTACTCCTACTGAATGTTATCTTTTTCCTTTAGGTGGCTTGCATGCAGCTCATCAATGCCCTCGTAACGTCTCCTGATGAGTTGGACTTCAGGCTGCACATCCGAAATGAATTTATGCGCTGCGGCCTGCGAGAGATCCTGCCGGTAAGCGGCTCGACCACTGCCTGTGTATTAATATTTAAATGAGTCGTCCACTTGAGTGAAATATTGTAAAATGGGCCTGCGAATAATTTATGAAGCCTGAAGTAGAGGTCGCTCTGCCGAATCAATACCTACAGCCAGGATTGGATTGGTCTCTTTCTCTCGCTCTGTCTCCTCTCGGCATTCCGAATGTGGTTATGTTCTATCAACAAACGACTGAAAACTGCCTGAACAAAACAAGGGAAGTGTGCGAAATGAAAGCCGGAGAGTGTGCAAGTGAGATAGATTAATGCCTCACGCATGTCTTATTTATTATTCAAAACAGAAGCTGCCTCCGAAACAGGACTGGGGAATACAAAGAGATGGAATGAAAGCGAAATTATTATTTTCTCTTTCTAAATACACATTTGTGAAAATAGTGTTTTGTCACCGCTTCTCTTTTCTTTCAAAAAGTGCCCAATATTCCACACATTTGTCTTATTTTCCCCTCAAAGTCCACTTAAAATGTTAGTCATGCTTGGTTGCAACAAAAGCAGTTGTATATCATTTTTCCCTCAATTTATTTTTCTAGCTTTAAATTCCTTAAAATTACACCCGTTTTGTAATTTTAAAATTACACCCGTTTTTGCTACTGTATCTGTAAGACTTGTGTATGTATTTAACCTTTTTTTTTCTGCTTAGGCCAAGTGTACGTTGTCTTACTGTTGTGTGATTAAAAAAAAATCTCATGCGTATAAATAGCACACAACAAAAAATGCAAAAATGGACTTTGGCGTGTCAGAAGCCACATCACGCTGCAGCCCAAGACTGGTTGCCCACTGAAGCTAAGCAGAGTTGAGCCTGGTCAGAACCTGGATGGGAGACCTCCTGGGAAAACTAGGTTGCTGCTGGAAGAGGTGTTAGCGAGGCCAGTAGGGTGTGCTCACCCTGTGGTCTGTGTGGTCCCTAATGCCCCAGTGTAATGACGGGGACACTATACTGTTAAAAGAGCACAGTCATTCGGGTGAGACATTAAACCGAGGTCCTGACTCTGTCTGGTCATTAAAAAGATCCCAGGATGTCCTTTGAAAAGAGTAGGGGTGTAACCCCGGCATCCTGGACAAATTTGCACATTGGCCACTGAACATCATGGCGATTCCCATTTCTATGTAAAGCTATATTATATGCTACGCGATGGCTATGATTAGGGAGTTTTTGTTTTTCTTTGGCATACTATTTATACGCATTTTCATGAGACCGGGCTTGAATGAACAGCTGTCCCGGATTCAGGACACGAGAACGACAGAATCCATGTAAAGGCATCAGTTCGGCTATATGGATCACTCCATAATTAGGGGTACATTTAGAATTCTAGTGGGTAACTTAATTGACAATGGTTTACTGTTTTAAAACAGTTTGTCACAATAAACACTTGTTTTTGAAGCACGCACCCAAATGTCTTGATAACCTAATCTAACTGAAGGCAAAACTATGGAATTAATTTATATTTGAGGTAATTTTAATGCTTAAATGCAGAGTAGAATGAGCAACTTTACAAAATCAAGACAGCTGAATACCAGCGTTGTATGTGATATGAACATATTTTTTTAACAAAAGAAAGTTAGTGCGATTGGAGAAAAATAGAATTGTGTACTAAAAAATTAAGCATTAGGGCTTTATACTGATGAAAATATATTAAAAAGATACTTCACAGACATGAGATGTACCCACAATTATAGAATGACCCATATAAATGCGGTTCTGAAGGTCGTATATTAACTCAATGAAGTGATGTTGCCATACTAGCCTTTACCTTCGGTTCTAGAGTCTTGTTTTGTGTTACACATGGTCAGGGTTGCCAGGTTTTCACAACAAAACCCACCCAATTTCTACTAAAACTAGCCCAATAGTAGCCCAAACACGTTTCGAGGGGTCCCCAAGAAAAAAGCTTTCTGGCGGGTAAAATACACATTTTTTTTTTAGCGGGATTCCTCTGATAAAATTTGCATTCTAGGCACTAAATATTACGTTATTGGGGTTGTTTTGATTTTTGTGGAAACCTGGCAACTCTGGTTTTTAGCACTAGTTTGGATAGACTAAACAGAGAACTTTGAGTTGTATGTCTACATAGTACATCAAAGTCTTTATTTCAAAAGACCAAGGAATATCATGTTTTCTGTGTCATGGTCCATTTAATTTCTTCTTTTCTTCTCTTTTTTCCCCTTGCCCTTCACACTGTGTAGAGCCTGAACACTGTAAAAAACGATGCTCTGGATATCCAGCTGAAGGTCTTTGAGGAGCACAAGGAGGAGGACATGATTGAGTTCTCCCATCGCCTGGAGGACATCAGGAGTGAACTAGAATATCCTTCTGACGCTGAGATGCATGCAATTTCATTTGCTATTCTGTCCACACTTAAACGCCCCTCAGAAAACTCTCCCTCCCCTGTGTCATCTTTTCTGTCTTTCTCCCACTCGTTCTTTGATCCTTAGAGGACCTCCAACAACTCTATGTTGATCATATGCAGACTGTAATAATATCTTCAGAAACCATGCGTTGAATGCATTGATGTTGTTTTCTGAGATTTAATCATAACCATAAATCATCCTGAATCATTTGCTTTCATTAGTCGTGTTTTACAAGCCTCATGCTGTGATGAGGCTAGTCAATAGTTCTTTTAGACTACACTGCATGTATAAACAGTGTGTATGTTTCCATTTGTTGCTTTTATTTTGGGAGTTGCTTGATTGCTCCTTAACACAGTGCGTACTGATATTGGAGATGTCTTTAATGTGTTATACTGCTCTGTGAAGGACACAAGCACTGAGAGCCATTTTCTTTCCATAATGCAGCACCTGCTGCTGATCAGGAACGACTATTTCACACGGTGAGGGTTATTTCAGTTTATTTTATTTTAAAGTTGACCCAGCAAGTGGCCACACTTTAAAACGTTTTGGCATGTTAAACATTTTAATTAATTACTACGTCATTCCCGTGCTTCTGTTTCTTTAATTTTCTTCTTTTAGGTTTTATTTTGACTAATTTATGCATTTTCAGATGATATTAAAGAATGAGTAGGTGTGTTTGAACTTTTGAATTGGTATTGTACGCACAAGAACCTTTCATAAACACAAGGAAAAAGAAAATGTCTTTCAAAACCTACTCTGGCCTTTACAAGTCACGTTACATTCATCTCGTATTCATGAAAATGCCGCCTCTCCTCCCTTTCAAACCTAGTCTGAGGTTTTTATTAATTTCTGACTAATTAGTGCCAGTGATGCAACGGCATACATCTCCCGGCGTTAAGGTCTCGCTAATGACTCAGTGTGTTGTGTGTTGGAGAACAGCTTTTCAAGCTCTTTAACCAGTGAGCTGTATTGTGTTAAGAATAACAGCTTTGACAGAAGAGAGAAGTGCAAAGGGAAATAGAGGTGTAAAGATAGAGACCATCTGCTGAGCGCCGGTACAGGAGAAAAGTAGCGCCCGTTATGGTTAGAGAGATATCTATCTATATCTTCTGCTATACCTTCTATCTTTCGCTCTGTTGATTGTTTGTTCGCTCTGTGGATTGCAGCTTACTCCGTCGTTTAGTTTGTTCTCTATATCAATCGTTTTATCTGTCCATAGTTATATCTGTCTTTCGTTTTGTCTCTCCTATTTATCTATTTATCTGTATGTCTTAAAGGAGAAGTCCACTTCCAAAACAAAGATTCACATATAATGTACTCACCCCCTTGTCATCCAAGATGTTCATGTTCTTCAGTCGTTAAGAAATTGTTTTTTGAGGAAAACATTTCTGCATTTTTTTCTTCATATAATGGACTGATATGGAGCCCTGATTTTGAACTTCCAAAATGTATTTTAAATGCGGCTTCAAACGATGCTTTTGTAAACGATCCCAGCCGAAAAAGAAGGGTCTTATCTCACAAAACGATCAGTTATTTTCATAAAAAAAATACAATTTAAATACTTTTTAATCTCAAATGCTCGTCTCGCCTTGCTTTCCTTGAACTCTGTGTATTCTGACTCAAGACAGTTAGGGTACTTCGAAAAACGTATTTTGTGGGATTGTTTACAACCGCATTTGGGATCGAAGCCGCATTTAAACTGTGTTTTGGAAGTTCAAAATCGGAGCACCATATCAGTTCATTATATTGAGAAAAATGCTGAAATGTTTTCCTCAAAAAACATAATTTCTTTAAGACATGAACATCTTGGACGACAAGGGGTTGAGTACATTATATGTGAATCTTTGTTTTGGAAGTGGACTTCTCCTGTAAGGCTGGGTTTTGACACAAATTTCTAGATTCGATATCGATTAATTTTGGATATACATCGGGTACAGTACATTCCAAATTTCTCAAGGAAGAAAATCTCTCAACTAATACTGTAAAATATACATGAGAGTCAGTTGGTACTACATTACTATAATATTGAAAGTTATTTGTATAAAAATGCTTAAATTACACAGTTAAGTTTTAATAACAATAAAATTACAATTACATAATTATATTTCTACTTTGTTTTTGAAATATAAACATTTTTGGCTGCCATAAAAACCTGAGAAATGAAACATTGAAGAACATTAAAATGATAATGAATGTTATATGGTGCATATGTTTAGCAAAATGTTCCTCTCTAGATGTTAATTTTTCTAGCTGACTAACAATTTTAAGGACACCGAATATGTTTTTTCAGAGGTAAATGTGACGTTACGTGACATTGTTTACAAGCTAGTTATATTGACGTCTTTGTGCAGTTGAAACACTGAGCGATTGCTTGAGGCAAACACGGATTTTGATAAGTTGTACTCTCTTACTTATAGGGCTGTCAAACGATTAATCGCATACAAAATAAAAGTTTGAGTTTGCCTAATATGTGTGTGTACTGTGTGTAATTATTATGTATATATAAATACACACAAATTCACATATATTTCAGAGAAATATGTTATTTATGTACAAAATATTTTTATTTATATAAAATATAAATTATATAAAAATTATAATAAATACATATACTTGTAAATATTTCTTAAATATATACATTAATGTGTTTACATCACATATATAAATATATACATCATAATTACACAAAGTACACACACATATATTAGGCAAACTGAAACTTTTATTTTGTATGCAATTAATCGCAATTAATCGTTTGACAGCCCTATTTACTTATACTCTCTGACATACCTTTGGACGTCCCTTTGTTTATTTTGTGCTGAAACTGGTATTAAATCGGAAGGGACGTTCAGTTCACAGTACAGCGATCTGTCACTTCACAGATCTGTCACTGTTTGAATATTGTAATAAAATGGACAAAATTTGAAATCTGACACTTGGTTTTATATCAAAAGTAACAAAGCACAAAGCTTTTTGCGATTTATTAAATGGGAGACATGCTAAAATGTTCTGTTCATTAACTGAAAACCGGCTAGACTAATCGATTCTTGGGATTTAAGAATTAATATTGTTTCATAAAAATGAGAATTGATTATAATTAAGAATTTGATTACTATCATATGCAGTGTTGCCAAGTCTGAGGTTTTCCCACGAAATTGGGCTGCTTTAACACTGTTGCCGTGGGTTGTTTTTAATGTCCGCAGGTTGAAATGACCCAAATAACATAATATTTAGCCCCTGGAATGGTAGCAGTGGTATCCCGCTAAAAAACGTGTTTTTTACCTTCTGGAACACGATTTTTACCAGGGGACCCCCCCTCGAAACGCGATTGGGCTACTTTTGGGCTAATTTTAAGTAGCAATTGGGGGGGTTTTGTTGTGAAAACCTGGCAACCCTCATCATATGTGTATGTGTGTAAAATGTTATGCGATATCTATAAATTAAAATACAATTTTGTTAATTGGTATACAGGCACTGTGGTATACAGGTTGTATTCAGGTAGATTTGCTTTTTAATGCTGTCAAACGATTAATCATGATTAATCGCATCCAAAATAAGTATTTGTTTACATAATATATGGTTGTATACTGTGTACATTTATTATGTATATATAAATACACACACATGCATGTATATATTTAAGAACAATGTTATTTTGTTTGTTAAAAATTATATATAATATCATTATATGAAATACATGATATAAATACATGAATATATGTGTGTGTGTGTGTGTGTGTATTTATATATACATAATAAATATACACAGTATACACCATTATGTCTTATGTAAACAAAAACTTTTATTTTGGATGCGATTAATTGCGATTAATCGTTTGACAGTACTAGTATTTATCAGCAAATAATTGTTAAAATTGTAGTTCATTATATAGACATCTGGAGGCAAGACCTGGCATTTTTTTTTAAATCTCGTATCCTGCAGTTAATCCTGAAAATATTAGTATCCCAGAGCGTCCTTTTCTTGCTTCTAAACTGACCACATAAATTCTGCTCTGACCAAAATAAATGTAACTTTGCTCTGTCTGCTCCTCAAGTCCTGCTGGTAAATTGGTCAATTTTTATTAAACGGCCCCAGTCGTCCCAGTAAGCTCTTCTCACCTCTTGAACATTTCTTTCTAAACTCTGTCCATGAACGTTATTTATTCTGCACGGGCAGTCCACGTGCCCTGCTGGTCTCTTTTCCCCGCAAACCATCCAATGACAGTGTCCGACAAAGAGAATGAACCTGCTTTCATCTTCCTCTTATCACACATGCCCACATTACTCTTCCCCTTCCCTATATGCCCTCTCTCTCACTCTCTCTCTCTTTTCATCTGTGGCGTTTGCTCAAAGAGAGTTTTCATGTCTGTGAGCTCACAGCTGGGGGTGTGTTAAACCTGGACTTGATCAAAAGGCAGCCTCCTAATATGTAGAATACATGATATTAAAAACCACTGCAGATAGGCAATGTGTACCTACTTCATTAATATACGCATTCACATGCCAACTGGTGTGCTAAGGAGTGATCGTTTAGCTCTTGTTATGGAATGACTTTCATGACTACACACAGCTTATGTTTTTTTTTTTCGTTTTAAGTTCAGTTATTTCATAAGGGAATGTAGAGTTACTTTTAATACTGACTCGCTCTAAAATTGAGAATATGTTCACTTATAATCCTAATTTATGTAAACCTTAATTTCACTACGTGGGTGATTTAGGTACTTTATTTGTGCCGTAGTCAAATATATTAATTAGTGAACATGATTAATGGCACTGGAGTTAATTATAATTAATTATAATTTAATGTTAGAAATTATTATAGTGTATTTTGGATGTCAGCTTCACAGCACCTCTTAGAAATGATGCCTGTAAAAGGTCAGAATAATCACCTCAGCCTGATTGATCCTAATTATTTCCACTTTCTCCTCCAAAGCCTACTTTCACTCTTTTAAAGAAAAGACGGTCAAATTCTAGATTTTTATTAAACGTGTCAACCCAGTTTATAATGTACATGCAAATATTACTGTTTTTTAAATTTAAATATGACTATATACTACCAGTCAAAAGTTTTTGAACAGTAAGATTTTTAAGATTTTTTGTTTTTTTAAAGAAGACTCTACTGCTCATCAAGCCTGTATCGATTTGATTCAGAGTATAGCAAAAACAGTAAAATTTAAATATTTTTGCTATTTAAAATAACTGTTTTCTATTTGAACGTGTTTTAAAATGTAATTTATTCCTGTAATTTCAAAGCTGAATTTTTAACATCATTACTCCAGTCACTTGATCCTTCAGAAATCATTCTAATATTCTGATTTGCTGCTTGAAAAACGTTTATTATTATGTTGAAAACAGCTGAGTAGATTTTTTTTTCAGGTTTCTTTGAATGGAAAGTTATACTAACAAGAGGTCGACCGATATTGGATCTTACCGATACCGATAACTAGGTTGGACCACACTGGCCGATGCCGATTAAGTGACCATTAGTTTTTAAAATGGATACTGAACGGGGGAAAAAAAAAAGCCTACTGAACTACACTTTGTAAATGAATACAAATATTTATATTAATTATATATTGATCATTACAGTTAGTTCATTGTTCATTAATGTTAACAAAAGCAACTAAAATTTTTAAAATATATCAGTAAATGCTAAAATTAACACACTCTAACAAGGGACAATACTTCTATTCTACAGCTTTTATGTTACAAATGGACTCGTATTGTAAAGTGCTTTCATTACATCAACAATCAAGCTAAAGATGGCCATCTTTAAATGTCTACACAAAGGCCACAGTATTGAAATTGCATACATATGGATATTGTGTAGTTTCACAATTTAACTGCTTCTATTCTAGAACGTTTGTGGTTATCTAATCAAAATATAAAAATATGTTAGTCACACAACGGGCAAAAGTGCAGCTCTGCGTCTAGAAGAACTCGCAGCTATCCGGTAACACACACACTGGACACGTCGCGTTCAATTTAAGCGGCGTCTACAAGACTTTATTTGATCACCAAACGGGCAAAAGTATACTGCTGTCCTTTGTCCACTAATGCAGCATCTAGTCAACAAATTCATCGCTTAGTAATGACATGAAAACATGCACTACAGTAGATAGATTTTTGCCGATAACGATAGTTCCGCCAGTCATCTGTCGGTGCCGATTAATCGGCAAAACCGATACATCGGTCGACCTCTAATACTTACTCCAAGCTTTTGAATTGTATAGTGCGTAATGTTACAAAATCTCAAAATTTCATATAAATGCTGATCTTTGGATTATTCCATTAATCAAAGTATCCTGAAAAAATGTACTCAGCTGTTTTAAATAGTGATGATAATAATAATAACAACAATAATAATGGTTCTTGAACAGGAAATTAGCATATTTGAATGATTTCTGAAGGATCATGTGACACCGAAGTAATGATGACCGGAGTAATGATGCTGAAAATTTAGCTTTGATCGCAGGAATAAATAGCATTTTAAAATATATTTAAATAGAAAACAGTTATTTTAATATGAAAAATATTTCAAAATTTTACTTTTTTTTTTGTACTTTGTATCAAATAAATGCAGGCTTTAAAAACATTAAAAGTCTTGCTGTTCAAAAACTTTTGACTGGTAGTGTATATTTAACAGAGATATAACCCAGATAAAAATCCAGGTGAAGTTGGGCACATCTATTGCCTGACTGCAGTTTTAAATGCTACTTTTAAATGTTTAAATGAGTTCACTCTATAGTATCTCATACGTCCCTTCTCACTTTTGTTATGTCTCTCTCCATATCCCTCTCCATTTTATATCTCTCTTTCTGTTTTATGTGAGTGTCGAGCAGCATTGCAGATTTAAAGGACTCAGTCATTTTCATTGCACCAGTTAATAGCTTGTATAAGCCAGTATCGCTACTGTCAGAGGATTTAGAGTTAATTTAACAATTTTTCTCATTTTGTGCCCGAGTCAGTGGTACCGTATTCCCAAAAAGATAATACAACGCATTGATTTTTCTTCTCTCGTCTGTCTTTCGTATTCTCTCTTGTTCTCTGTCCTCTAGGCCTCAGTATTTTAAGATCATAGAGGAGTGCGTCTCTCAAATCGTCCTCCATCGTAGCGGCACAGATCCCGACTTTGCCTACCGCAAGCGTCTGGATGTGGACTTCAGCCATCTGTTAGGTGCGTATGCTTTTATATTTGAGCTGGTTAGTTTGTTTACTTTGTTTCAAATCTCTCCATGCTTTCTCTGTAGAGGTGTGTGTGGATAAAGCCAGGGCTGAGGAGTTTGAACAGAGGGCCTCCGAGTTAGCTCAAAAGGCAAGTGCCCTTTTCCCTTCTCTTTATCTTCCACCCCTCCCTTGTTTTCGGATTCTTTCTTCTCACTCTGGCTCCTCTAATGAAGTATGCGGCCTTTGAAGACCATTCACGACCGCACCATTTAGCTTTCTTTAATTAAGGCGAGATTACTTGAAATCGTTCAAACAGCCATTTGTAATTAACAGTATTCTGAGATTAAAAAGGCCCCTGTATTGATTGTTGGGAACGTTCCTTTATAATTGTGGGCCGGAATGTACGTGGTCGAGGGCAACAGATCTATACATGCCAAACCACAGCTCTTTAACTACATCCTTTTCAGATAACTAGTTAACTTTTAAAAGAAGCAAAAACACTATTTATGGTTCTACATCTAGGAACTTGATCAGGATGAATCAAATAAATTTAGCTGAACTTGTTGGGTTAGGATGGACGACTAGTCCTAAAGTTAACTGTTTTTTTTTTGTTTTTTTTTAAAAACAAACAAATATTCTCAGGGAAATGCAGTGTAGATGTGAAATTTTACTTGTCGGACATTTTTTTTAAAAGAAAATTTCTTGTAAGAAAGCTATTTTTTAGGACTAGTTCTCTGGTTATTTGTAGTATATATATATATATATATATATATATATATTTATTTATTTATTTATTTTTTCTTTAAGTACATTACTGTTTGGGGTCAGTAAGATCCGTAGGGCCCTATGAAATACATTTTATTTTTTTCCCAAATTCCATTTTATTTTTTTTCCAAATTCATTTTTTTCTCATTTTTATTTTTTCTGGATTTCATTTTTTTCCATTTAAATATTGTAGACTGTTTTTAATGGTTAAATTAACAAATATTAATCAAAAGCATGTCTAAATATTTGAAATATTTAGAAACGTACACAATTGAACATCAGTTTAATAAAAGTTTAACAAAAAATGCATGCTTCAGGTACTATAAAATACTAATTTTTTTTTTTTCAGTTTGTTCTCAATTTTTACTAAATTCAGTGTTTTCCATTATTATTCTGGGTTCCATTTTAATGATTTCATAAAATTTTAATTATCAAAACCATCTCTTTTTGTTAAAAAAAAAAAAGTCTTTTTCTCAGAAATACTGTATTTTGTATTTAGATTTTTCTGCTAAATCAAGTCTGGTAGATAATTTTTCTGGAAAATATTACTTAAAGAATAATGTTAGTATGCTACTGTCATTACATTAAGTAATATATTTCTGTCACGGTTTCTTCAAGTTAAACCGAACTTTTATTTTGACGGGTTGCTGTGAAGACTTAGGTTTCTGTTTGTATATGATATGACTTGTATATGATGTTTTCTCAAAAGAAACAGTAAAATGCTCATGAAGTGACTAGTTCTAAAGATTATATTTATGTGTTCACGTAACTTACATATATTGATGCAACAAGTGGATGAATGCACAGTGAGCATCTCACACGCTCCAGTATGTAGTAAACAAAACTGTGCGTATAGGGCCCTAGATCTGTTTTAGAAAATATGTTATGCTTATTTAATGCAGTAACTTTTTTCATAGCCCCCTTAATTGAATTTGATGTTTTGTTTTTGTTTCATACTAGTGTAATTATCTTTCATTTTACTAACTAGTTTTTTTGGTTTAGTCCATAATGCTAACAGAAAAAGACATTTGAGAAGTGTTCAAGCAGCAGCAGGAATGGTTATGTTTTTGTCTGTGCTTCTTTTTTGTGTGTCATCTCTGTTGATATGGTTTTGCTCTTCAGTTTGATGAGGAGTTCTTGGGCAGACAGGAAGCTCAAGCCCAACTGTTGAAAAGAGAGGAGAAGATCAATGAGCTGGAAGCTGAACTTCAGGCCTATAGAACCCAGGTACCTATGCTGTTCTTTGTTTTGGCCAGTTCTGTCATTTTTTTTGATGGCATTGCTGCTGGAGTTCTTTTCTTTTTCCTTGCTCACCGTTGGTTTAGTCACTGCTGTCTCTTCTTCTAGTTTCTGTTTGTTCAGGTTTTTTTTGAGGGGTTCAAGCGCGTAGCGTAGAATGGTCACGAATCAGCGATCTCCATGTAAAACCGATCGTGCAGACCAAACTGTAAGTCGTAGAGACTTGGAGGGATGGTAATACTCACACCGCCGACAACGTGACCAAGGCTTGCCCCGATTGACGAGTGCAAAATTGCTTATAACTCCTAAACTGTCAGTCACAGGCTCTAGTGTCTTATGTTGTTAAAATCTATGGCTCACGCTGGATAAACACACGCATCAGGTATTTTGGATCTTTTGAAAAACCTACTTTTGCGAACTACTCCTAGATTTTTCACCCGATCAGAACTAAACCAGTGCATACAGATTCTCTGCAGAGTGAATATTAATAGTTATCTAAAAAAAACTTGCCGTCGCAAAGAGGCACCAAAACGTTCGAAAGGGACAGGGCCACTTTTAGTAAAATGCCTAGAACTCCTGAACGGAATGAGATATCACCACCAAACTCAGAACACTTATGTAAGAGCTCAATCTGAGGTCACATGACAAAAATCGCGGAGCTTGACCACTTGGTGGAGATATAAGAGGGGAAAAAAAACATTTAAAAAAAGGCTATAACTGCGCAACCATTTGTCCTATCAACATGAAAATTGGTGTGCACGGTCTTGGTCCAAAGTGCCACAAGTGTCTACAAGGACATTTGTGAATCTCAAAACACTAGCCACCATTGGCTGATGAATTTTGAGCACCTGTTGGACGAGGATAATGGAGCTCGATCGGAACGATACTCAGTGGGTCTGTTTGACTCACGGCCCCAGAGGTCTAAAAGTAATTGTACGTTGTTTTTCGCACATATGCTATTCCAATGCTACGATAGAACTCCTCATTCCGGACATCTTTGCCTCTAGAGCCACCACTGTCAATTAAATCGTTTGTTAAACAACTGAGATGATGTAAAAAAAATACTTTTGCGAACTAGTCCTACCACTGCAGTACAATTCTCTGGACTCTCTAGGCCCATAATTATCAAAAAAATGTTGAAATTTACCCTTTGAGAAGCTATAACAGGGTCATTTAGAAAAAGGGCCTGCTCAAATTTACCCAAATCCTATAAAGCCTAAAGAAAAACTCAAAACTTCACAAAACCTGCTGAGCACATACGACAGGTGATTCTAAACAAGTTTGCAAAGTTTTAAGGGGATCGGACCACAGCTGGCGCTTTAAATGTTTTTCTATAGTAAATTACCTGGGTTTGCCATAAATCCTTGTTTAAATCATTGATTTACGTGCTAACAAACTTGCTAAATGTTGTCTCTTCTTCATATGTGCTTAAATTCCTTAAAGTGCTTGAACCCCGGTAATCGCTGCTTGCAGCTACATTTCTTTCTGATATTGCTTTGTTTTTGTCTTTGAGTCCATCTTAGTTTGGTTATTTGACATTAAATGTTGAGAACTGAACATCATGACAGTAATAATCACAGTGATTAAGCCAGTTGTGTATCTGTTTTCTAAACTGACCAAATAAATTTGTTTGTGCCAACATAAAACAAACACAAGAACTACTTCAGCAAGAACTACTCAGCATTTGCATAGAGACAATGTGAAACTGACTCAAATTCAGTCGTCGTTCAGGCCAACCCGAAAGGCTAATTCACTAGATGGCAATGTTACTACAAACTGGGTTGAAATCGAAATGTTGTGCCCTTGGCCAGCAGTTTGTTTAGATGCACACAAGCAATGCGGGCACATCTGTTCTCCCTGGCCAATCTGTCCTGTTAGCTGTGTGTGTTTTTGTTCCCCTAGTCCCTAATACACACATCTCCCACTATACCATGACAATTATCCCACGTCCTCACATTATTCCGTCTTTAAAAAGAAAGTGTGCCAGGTATACTCATCATGCCCCTTACTCTTGCTCTGCACAAACATTTTATTTATTTATTTTTTTTTGGAGCTGACATCAAACTTGTTTACAGCTTTAGCACTTCTCTCTAATAGAGACTGGCACAGTGTGCCCTAATGTTGTCTCTACTTCACCCTGAACAGCTGCTGTAAGAGAATCTGCTGCTTTATAGCCCTCATCTTAGTTACTCAATTTTTAATCAATAAATCAAAGTCTTTTTCAAGACTTCAAAACTTTTAAACAGTGATATATAGTGGCCCTTTTGCTTTCTTTTAAAATGTGTTTTTTTCATATAATGATTTTTGTTGCATAATGCAGAGTAGGGATGCATAATATATTGGCACCGTATTAGTAAAGTATCGGCTGTTTGGTTTTTAACGAACCCCGAGTCAGACCATATAATTTCTTTTGCATATTTTAAGATTATTTCATCAGCATTTCACACTAATTTAAAAAATAACAATAGTTAATGGCAAAAACAGTGCATTTTTTCTTAAAAATCATATAACGGTTAGCACTGATTTATAAGATCATATACGTTAGCATTGGTTTATAATACAAATAATAAAATATCATTTATTGGTAATAGTCTTTGTGTCTATACGCATCTCCTCTTCTGTCCACAGACTCTTCTGTTTTTTTTTTGTTTTTTTTTTTTTTAACGGATCCTGAACCCCTCACACTGACATGACAAATAGGGCATCAACTGAACAGTTTGTTTGATCAATTGCTTTTTGGCTCACCAGGCTATCATCGATAGAGCAGATCAATTCTTAAATAATGGTGGCCAATGAGCGAAGTGAAAGTTTGGAGTGCAGGCAGTTAAGCTGATCCATCTCTTTGGGGTGCGATCGTTTGCAGCAACGCAAAACGTAATCACCTAGTCAATTCTCAACGTATGCAGGAGCGTCAGTCATGCTGACTCTTAGCCTGTGAATTATCAAGAGGCCGGCATGCGCGCGGTTTGAATTAGAGCACACCTACTTGTTCAATAAACCCCCCACCCCCCAACTCTTGTAGCTGTTTGCCATTCAGGATGAATGGTGTGAATACACCAGAGTAATGTATCGCACTTGTTTTCTCTGAATCTTTGATGGAGGTCTGAGGTGGAGGTGTTTTGAGCGGGGAAAGGGTTATGGTTTGATTAATCTTTTATATTTACTTATCTGCCTGAGTGAATCTGGAAGGACAGGTAGTGTATGTGCCTGTTGTACTCGAATGTAACCTTACACCTCAAAGGATCTTTTGTTTTTATTTGCTTTCTCGGTTTTCATCTGGTATTTCCATGACAATGCTGTGAGCTTATTGCAAGGATGATTTCTTTGGAGTTACATAGGGTTTAAGGACTTTGCTCAGTGATGCAGTTGGTGATGGATTCGTACAGCGATCGGAGCTGGAAACTTTCTATTTACTTACTGTGAACCTTAACCACTAAATCACTCCATCACCCAAAAGTGCACTGCCATTGTAGCCAGCAGGACTTAGAACTGATATTAGAAACCTGAATAGATTTATGGTTTATATATTTGCACAGAGGCTAAAATATTAGCATAAATTCACTTCGAGTCTCTTTTGTTTTCTTTTGCTGTCATCTTGACTATTTTGTTTATTTTCTTCCTTATTGGTTTTATTTCATTTTCCTTTTTCACCTTCTTTTTTATCCCCTTGTGTTAAAGTATGTTTATTTTTATTCTGAATGGTTAAGTTAATGATAATTAATAGCTATATATTTGCATTGCTAATTAATGTTCATTTGGTAATTATCAACTTAAAAGTGTATTTGTGTAAAAAAAAAAAAAATGTTATTTAGATTAATAAATGCTGTCAAATTATTGTTCATTGTTCATGACGTTTACTGTGGTAAAGTCTTGAACTGAAATGAAGCTTATGAAACTTGTGAAATGTTATTAAATATGGTTCCAGAGTTTGGGTATTAAGTATGGTAGAGATAAATAAATATTAAAAAATAAATGGTATGTATGTAATATAAAATAATTATTATTTAATAGTACACTTGAAAATGCAATGCTAATGTTTACACTATTACTCAAACATTTTTGAACAGTAAGATTTAGTTTTTTTTTTTTTAAAAGAAGACTCTTCTGCTCACCAAGCCTGCATTTATTTGATCCAAAGTACAGCAAACTACAATTTTGAAATATTTTTACTATTGAAAATAACTTTTCTATTTGAATATATTTTAAAATGTTATTTATTTCTGTGATTTCAAAGCTGAATTTTTAGCGTCATTATTCCAGTCACATGATCCTTCAGAAATCATTCTAATATTCTGGTTTTCTGCTCCAAAAATGTTGTTATTATTATTATGTTGAAAACAGCTGAGTAGAATTTTGTTCAGGGTTCTTTGAGTTCAGAAGAACAGCATTTGTCTGAAATAGAAATCTTTTGTAACATTATAAATGTCTTTATCATCACTTTTGATCAATTTAAAGCATCCTTGCTAAATAAAAGTATTGATTTTTATCATTTCTTTCCCTCCACAAGAACAAAAACACACAGACAAAATATATACTGACTGGTATAGTGTATAATGTTACAAAAGCTTTTTATTTAAGAGAAATGCTGATATTTGGATCTTTCTATTCATCAAAGAATAGTGAAAAATGTACTCTGTTTTAAATATTGATGATAATCATAAAAAAAGTTTCTTGAACAGCAAATCAGCATATTATAATGATTTCTGAAGAATCCTGTAACACTGAGGACTGGAGTAATGATGCTGAAAATGTAGCTTTGATCACAGGAATAAATTACATTTTAAAACAATTTTGAATAGAAATCAGTTATTTTAAATTCTAAAAAATAGTTCATAATATTACTGCTTTTGCTGTATTTTGGATAAAATCAATGCAGGCTTGGTGAGCAAAAGAGACTTCTTTAAAAAACAATAAAAATCTTACTGTTCAAAAACTTTTGTCTGGTAGTGTATATATTATTATTATTATTATTATTTTTACGTTTATATGAGTTTTTAGCATTTTTAAACCTAAAATCAACAAGCTTTTTTTATGGTGGGTTGCCAGCAAGTAAGTGTGTGTATATATACTGTCAGTATTGTTTTTTATATATTTAAAAACAAAAAAAATGCTGTTGTGCTGAACTTTCTATTCATCCCTTAAAGGAGAAGTCCACTTCCAAAACAAAGATTCACATATAATGTACTCACCCCCTTGTCATCCAAGATGTCCATGTCTTTCTTTCTTCAGTCTTAAAGAAATTGTTTTTGGAGGAAAACATTTCTACATTTTTCTCCATATAATGGACTGCTATGGTGCCCTGATTTTGAACTTCCAAAATGCAGTTTAAATGCGGCTTCAAATGATCCCAAATGCAGTTGTAAACGATCCCAGCCGAGGAAGAAGGGTCTTATCTAGCGAAACGTTCAGTTATTTTCATTAAAAAATATACAATTTAAATACTTTTTAATCTCAAATGCTCTTCTTGCCTATCTCTCCATGAAGTCTGTGTATTCTGGTTCAAGACAGTTAGGGTATGTCGAAAAACACCAATCGTATTTTCTCCCTCCCAAACAAACATTTCAAAATCATCCTACATCACTGCAGAAGCACCGACCCAGTCTTTGCAACGTGAACATGCAAAGAAGATCAAACACCCTTAACAAAAAAGGTAAAACAGCGATATAGGACGATTTCGAAGTTGAGGGAGAACATGAGATGAGACTTTTTCAACTGTCATGAACCGGAACAAAAACAGTCCAGGCAGAGTAAGACAAGACGAGCGCTTGGCATTAAAAAGTATATAAGTTGTATTATTTTTATTATTTAGACCCTTCTTTCTTTCCTTCTTTCTTTATGAAAATAACCGAACGTTTCACTAGATAAGACCCTTCTTCCTCGGCTGGGATCGTTTACAACTGCATTTGGGATCGTTTGAAGCCTCATTTAAACTGCATTTTGGAAGTTCAAAATCGGGGCACCATATCAGTCCGTTATATGGAGAAAAATCCTGAAATGTTTTCCTCAAAAAACATAATTTCTTAACGACTGAAGAAAAAAAGACATGAACATCTTGGATGACAAGGGGGTGAGTACATTATATGTGAATCATTGTTTTGGAAGTGGACTTCTCCTTTAAACAAGCATTTTGTTTCCGCAAAAATATAAAGCAGCACCACCAACATTGATGCTAAAAAGAAATGAAAAAATTAAAGAAAAATCTCAAATTCTTTAAACAGTGTTCTCAGGTTGTTTTAGGAAAAGGAACTGAATTAATATGAAGCTTTTTGTCTCTTGTTTTGATAGTTTGGAGCCGTTCCAGTGGTGTTACCTTCAGTGCAGTCTGTCCCGGCCTTGTCTTCAACTGCCTCTTCCTCATGTCCCCCTGCCCCACCTCCTCCTCCACCTGTTCCCGGAGTTCCAGGTCCTCCACCCCCTCCACCTCCACCGCCTCCACCAGGCTGTGCCTCCATGCCCGGGATGCCTCCGCCCCCACCTCCTCCTTTGGGACTAGGCGGCCTGACATCCTCCTCAATCCAACACGTGCTGCCTTTCGGCCTAAAACCCAAGAAGGAATTCAAGCCAGAGACTTCCATGAAGCGCCTCAACTGGTCCAAGGTAACATTGTTTTGTGCCATAAACAAGTCTTTAACTTCACTCAATCCCCTGTGGGACAGAATCTAACTTTGGCGCTCAGATGTAGTGGCGACAGCAGCATAAAAGGACAGATGTTTGCAAAGTAACTGAAGAAAACTTCTTCTGTTTTCTGCCAAGCGTCATTAAAGCAAATGTTGCTGCGTTGTGAAGGATCACACTTTACTGTGTGACTGCCTGCTCTCGTTTATCGGCAGATGTTGCGCTACGATGTCTTTCGAGTTTGTTAGTTTGTAACATTACGATTAATATTTAATCTCTGTCCTTTTTGCCACTTTCATACAGATGTTTTGAAAGAATCCGCCATATGCTTCATTTCATCCAAAACCTGTTTGTAATTAGCCATTAGGAGGACAAAAAGAAGCTCTTTTAAACAGCTGCTTGAGAAACAGTCACCATACAATATTCATGGCTTCTGACCCAAGACTTTTATCACTCATTAACAAGAGCTTTGCAGCTCACAAAGCCAAAGACAAGACAGCTGGTGCATCATGGGAAACATGCCACCCTGTGCCCGTCAGAAGGGCTAAACGTAGCAGCGCGTGTTCGCTTAATCACACACGCGGTC
This sequence comes from Labeo catla, assembly GCA_012976165.1. Classification (NCBI taxonomy): domain Eukaryota; kingdom Metazoa; phylum Chordata; class Actinopteri; order Cypriniformes; family Cyprinidae; genus Labeo; species Labeo catla. Next base: position 3,545,169 of record VONZ01000001.1, read on the forward strand.
GGAAACGTGGGTTAATCGCTTCCACTGAGAGGCTACTCTTCAGGCTCATGTTCAGTCCGCTCCTGATTGTTTGATTTCTTTGAACATGTCCTCATGGAGCAGATTTGAAGAGCTGTTATTGGATCAGGTATTTGGCAGGAGTGTGAGGTCTGTTCATTAGCGCAGCCGGTCCCATTGATTACCCTTTCAGTCTTTATCTCAACAAGAAGACTCCATTAAACTGATCATCCCACAATGCTCTGCTCTCCCCCAATGTTTCCATGGCTTCTTTTCAAACTTCCAGATTAGATCTTAAAGCACCACTAAGACACTGTTTGTGTCTTAATTTTGTCTTAATGTCTCATTGAGTCAATTTTTTTTTTCAATCTTCACCCTTTTCTTTCTTTCTCCCTTCCTTTTTTTGATTTTTTTTTTCTTCTTTCCCATCTTTCCTTTTTTGTCCTTATCTCTTTCCTCTGTTTCCTGTACTTGTCTTTTTTTTTCTTTCATTCTTTCTGTCTGTCTTTCTTTCTTCTTTTTACCTTAGTTGCTTTTCTATTTCCTGTCTTCTGTACTACTTTTCTCAATTTCTTTTTGCTATTCGTTTTTCACTGTTGCTTTTCTTTTTCTTTTTCTTTCTTTCTTTCTTTCTTTCTTTCTTTCTTTCTTTCTTTCTTTCGTTTCCTCTTTTATTACCTCATTTGCTTGTTTCCTTCTTTTTTTCTGTCTTCTGTACTACTTTTCTCAATTTCTTTTTGCCATTTGTTTTTCAATAATTTGCTTTTCTGTCTTTCTTCTTTATACTTTTACTACTTAAATTCCTTCTTTCTTATTATTGTCTTCTGTAATGCTTTTCTTTCAGTGTTTTTCACCATTTGTTTTTGCTATTTTGCTTTTTCTTTCTTTCTTTCTTTCTTTCTTTCTTTCTTTCTTTCTTTTTCTTTCTTTCTTTCTTTCTTTCCTTTTATCATCTTCTATAATGCTTTTCCAGTATTTTTTACCTATTTGTTTTTTGCTATATTGCTTTTGTTTTGTTTGTTTAGGGTTTTCTTTCTTTTTTTCTCTTTCTTTCTTCTTTCTTTCTTTCTTTCTTTCTTTCTTCTTTTCCGCTTTTAGTGCTTCATTTCCTTCTTTCCTTTTATCATCTTCTGTAATGTTTTTCTTTCAATTCTTTTTTCGCTTTTTCTCTTTCTTTCTTTCTTTCTTTCTTTGTCTTTCTTTCTTTCTTTGTGCTTTTACTACTTCATTTTTTTTAATTTTATCATGTTCTTTAATGCTTTTTTTGCTATTTTGCTCTTTTTTCTTTCTTTCTTTCTTTCTTTCTTTCTTTCTTTCTTTCCTTTCTTTCTTTCTTTCTTTCTTTCTTTCTTTGTATCCTTTCTTTCTTTCTTGCCTTTCTTCTTTTGTTTTCTCTTTTACTACTTCATTTCCCTTTCTTTTTATTCTCCTCTATATTACTGTTCTTTCAATTTTTTCAAATTTCCTTTTGGCCGTTCGTTTTCACTAGCTTGCTTTTGTTTCTTCTTTACTTTTTTTTTATTCCTTTCCCCCTTAAATGATGATCACCAGTTTGTGTTCCCTCAGTGCAGTGATTCATGGGTGTTTTATGTGTGTGTGTGTGGCCCGAGCGTGGCGATGTGTGACTGGAGATCTCGGCCCTGTGTTTTCATGTACTGAGACGACTGAGAATGAGCCTCTCCAGGGCTGCATTCAGCTGTCACACACACTGACATGTAGGAGAACAAAATAAAGACCAGCGATAGAACACAGTATGAATATTTGAATAGGTTTCCTCTTTACTTTTTCATAAACCACCTTTCTGTTTATGTGCCTCACGTTGCCTAGCAACTCCAGCATCCTGACCTCCCACGATGTGTCGTGATGATGTCAGGCCATGATTTTTTTCCCCCTTTGTTTTCTGTTTCTGTGTAGATCTCACCCCAGGAGATGTCCGAGAGCTGTTTTTGGATCATCGCCAAAGAAGAGCGTTACGAGAATGAGGACCTGCTGACCAGGCTCGCCATTACCTTCGGCACACAGAGAGCTGGTCAGTCGATGTTAACGCTTCTATGTAGTCACTGCATAAATACTGTACTGCATGCAAACAAACGAAAAAGGGTCAACACATTTGCTTTTCAAAAACTTGGGCTTCCTAGCCATTGTGAAGATACTATTACTTCTAAACATAAAAAAGAACTAACCTTGAATTTTTTCTTGCTGTTTGTAGCACCTGTTGCTCTGCATATCTTTCTAAATAATGGCACAACAAATTGCTCACATTTTCACTTCAGTCTGACCTTCAGACTTCATGTGGCACATTTCAGCTAATTGTTTCTTAATTTTTCATAATAATGTTTCTAACTGCAAATTCACAGCCTAAGTGGAAATACAGTAAAGCATTGTTGCTTGAAGTTAGCCAGTCATAAATTAAAGAACTCATTAAGATATCATAAAGGCCTGTTTTAAGGATTAGTTCACTTTCAGAATAGAAATTTCCTGATAAGTTACTCACCCCTATTTCATTCAAGATGTTCATGTCTTTCCTCAGTCAAAAAGAAATTAAGGATTTTGAGGAAAACATTCCAGGATTTTTCTCCATATAGGGGACTTTAATGGTGGCCAAAAGGCTGAAGGTCCAAATTGCAGTTTCAACACAGTTTCAAAAAGCTCTGCACAATCCCATCTGATGAATACAGGTCTTATATAGCAAAACGATCGACCTCACCCAGTGACGTAGGCAGAAGTACCGACCCAGTGTTTACAAAGCGAACATGCAAAGAAAGTCAAACGCTCTTAACAAAAAAGATTTTTTTTTTTTCTTAAGAAAAAAACAACTGTCGGACAATTTTGATGTTGGGGGAGAAAAAAAAATGGATGTTTTCACCATATCCTACCTTTTGAACCAAAGTTACACAGATGGAGAACTAACCGCGTGTGACTTTTCCAACGTCATTACTCAATGTGTGAAAACACACATGTGCGTCACAGAGCTAGTGCAAGATGAGCATTTGTGGTTAAAAAGTATGTAGATTTTAATTTTTCTTTAGAAAATGACCAATCGCTTCGCTAGATGAGACCCTAGAGGGATTGTGTAGAGCCCTTTGAAGCTGCATTGAAACTTCAATTTGGACCTTCAGCCAGTAGGCTCCCATTGAAGTCCACTATATGGAGGAAAATCCTGGAATGTTTTCCTCAAAAACCTTAATTTCTTTTTGACTGAAGAAGGAAAGACATGTACATCTTGGATGACATGGGGGTGAGTAAATTGTCAGGAAATTATTATTCTGGAAGTGAACTAATCCTTTAGTTTTAATTGTTCATGATCTTTTTAGTTTTAGGGCCAGTTTTACTAAACAGGGAAAATTAGCACGAGAGCACAATCCCAAAACAGCGCAGATGGAAGGGAAATTTCTGTGGGTGGTTTACGAACAAAGAGCAAATTGAAGAACACAGACGCAACATCTCATTTACATATCGACCAACGCAATATGCAGAGCGCAGTATGTTGAAAAGAACCGGAGGCCAAAAATATGAAGGTTTGCTAGAAGTTTTGATAGACCTGGTATTGTGTGACTCCTAGTTGAGGGTTCCAAGTTGTCTTTTATTTCCTGAAGCAAATTAAAATAACATGGCTTTGCAAACGATATGTTCGGATAATGTGTTCTTCTGGCATTCCAAATAGGGCTGTCAACCGATTAATTGTGATTTAATCAGATACAAAATAAAAGTTTGAGTTGGCCTAATAAGTGTGTGTGTACTGTGTGTAATTGTGTATATATAAATGCAAATACATTCATGTATACATTTAAGAAATATTTACAAGTATATGTATTTATTATAATTTTTATATTATATATATGTACATTTTTCTTAAATATATGCATTAATTTGTGTGTATTTATATATACATAATAATTACACACCGTACAGTACTCAAACTTTTATTTTGTATGCAATTAATCGCGATTAATCGTTTGACAGCCCTAAATGTATTTGCAAAAAGTCCTCTCCCTTCTACCTTGCGCTCTCTGTTCTACGTGGTGCCTCCTCCTAGCAACAATGATTGCAGCCATTTCAATCACAAAATAGTTTAAGACATGATTTTTTTGGCCGTTAAATATTGCCACAAATGCCAGTAATTAGTAAAACATGTTGTGTGATTCATTTGAAAACTCTCCTTCCATAAATTTTGCATCTGGAAAGGGAAACATCCTACAAATGCATATTCAGGGGCAGAAATAACTGTGTTTGCAGCTTTTCAGCACTAATTCTTCACTGCACATCTTTAGTAAAACCTGACAGTACAATTTTAACACCAGTTTGCGCTGGTGTAAGCTGTTAGTAAAACTGGCCCTTAAGTTTTTGAATGTTTTGTGTTGGCAGTCAACTTTTTGTATGAGGTATTCACATGTTTTTTTTTACAAAATATCAGTGTCATTGTGTTCTTTGTGTATGTAGTTTTTCCCTATCATTCAGTTTTCTGTCCTTTTTTGTGCTACGCTGTGTGGAAAGTATTCAGACTTATAATGAACAGCCTGTGATTTAGAAAAATTCAGTTTTTGACCAAGAATTGGCTTTTTGAAATTGTTCTACCTTCATCAGTCAGTCTTGTAACTGTCCTTGACTGAACTACGTGTGCTTTAGACATTGACTCACAAATTGATGTCAGAAACGATTTTATTTTTGATATTCCCTCCAACACTTCGACAGGACCGTTGCCTGCTGCTGTTACTATTGGGTTTCTGTTCCACTACCCACACACAGACGCTAAATAAACCGAAGGGAGTTAGACAAACCAGAAATTAGTTTTGCACCTGGAACAAGGTTTGGATTTAGTCATTTAAGCCACGAGATAATTAAGATCACTCTCTCTCTCTCTCTCTCTCTCTCTGTCTAAACCCCCTACTGATGATTTATTCACATTTGCCTTGTTTTGAATAGCTCCGGCATGTTGCTTTACTTGATTTTTTTTCAATTATTCATATCAGCATTGTCTACCTGTCACTACCTAGCTCTGTATGCAGATATCTCATTCTGTCTCTCTCTTCCGCTTGTCTCAGTACCCACAGGGACGATGTTATGCGACCGAACCTTGAATTATGCACACAGTTTAAGACGTCTAGCTTCAATAGGGCAAATGGTGAAAGCGTGTTTTACAAGGTTGTCAGATTGTTTAAATTATAACGGCGTGTGAGGGAGATATTTTACACGCTGGCGAATCAGACTTTAATTATGCGAACGTGCATCATCCTCAACTCCATCAGGTAAACAAAGTTCATCTTCCTCATTGTGATTTCTACCTCCTCGCTTTCTTCGAAGCCGTTTTATCCATCCATTTACTGTTTCTTGTGAAAAACTTTTTAATGAGTTTGCCTCAAACTGACTATTGAATGTGCGTTTTGTTGTAAGGGAGAGCTTTGAACTAAGCATGTTTCGTTTTATTCTGGGTAATGCCATTGCAGATCACTTCAGCTGAGACGACCAAAGTAAAACCATGTGTCAGAGAGGATCTACACATGGATAGTAAATACAGTAAATTCAGTGTGACTTTACAGTGGCAGCCACAACTCTATGGATAAGAACAAAAGCTTGAGATATTTATTGTGCAAAATATACTTCTATTTCTAAATGGTTAGTGGTGCCGAGTGGTTAGTAGCTCATATGTTAATTCCACTACTTATGTCCAGTGTCTGCTTTCCGCAGGACCACCCGTTTTGCTTTTACTAACAGCTCTCTAGGTTAGAGTTCTTAGATGGGCGTTATAGACTGGCTCTGCCTCTTAACCCGAAGCAGGATTTGGTGCTGTCAGTCATACGCTCTCCAATCCTTGAGAAATGAAGACAACCTGTCAGATTCCACTTCGCTTTACTTCAGGCCCGAGAACGCCGTGTTCCCCGACGTGATTACAAAACTCATGACAGCCGAAATCCAGACTTCCTCTCAGCGAAGCAAGCGCTCAGCATCTCTGGTCACCCAGGGGCCCATCAGAGTTCCTTCACATCTCACTCGCAGATGGACTCCTCTCTTCTGTCTCCTTTCACTCCTCATCAAGTGTCTTTGGGAGCTGCAGCGAGTGCTTTTGTTTCTGTTTTATTTATTCATTGCATTTCTTTAAGGAGCAGAAGCTAACGTTTTGAATCCTCGCGTCAGGATGGCATCGTACATGGCGGTGCGCTGCTCGCCGCTCTTCATCCCGTCTCTCAAGCTCTCTTAATTTCCCTTAAGTGCACCGACATCTGGAGCCCAATTAAACATTAACCAGAAGAATCAAGACTTCTACTCGCTAAAATATTTATTTTCACCACCGCTGTTCGCCGCTGTTATTGTGCTCACTATTGTTCGTCCCTGAAATGACTGTGCTGATTGAACAGACGCTTGATTTTACAGTTAAAGTCCTGTTATTTCACCTCATACTCTTCCCGTCAAAGCGGCACATGCAGGAAACAATCACCAGCAGCGGCTTATTAGAGCAAGCTTGCCCTGCCTCTGACTTTCATCAACCCTCTATCACAATGATTCAGGCCTTTGTTGGACCATTGAGTGATTGCTGGAATAGAGCCCACACGCAAAAACATGCCCTGCAATCTGCCGCCCTGATACTACCGTCTGCAGTTTCACACGGCTTGCTAAAATTATCCATCAGTCAGAAAGCTCCTTGTCTTCCTCATTGGCATTGGCAGTTTTGAGTACAGGGTGTCCAAGGAAACATAGGAGTGCAGAAACAATCTATTTGAGGAAAAGGACTGTAGATGCTGTTATATTTGGTCACTCAGTAGACCTACTCCATGTTTTAATAGATTTCTTCTTTCTTTATTCAGTTATTAGGGCCCTATGATTTCCACGCAGAAAAATTTCACAGAATCGCAGAATCCAGTCATAAATACGGAATTTACTGTCACAGAATTTATTTTGGATGAATTAATCAAAATTAGGTCATTTTAAATAAAAAATGATTGACACTTAAATCAAATCGCGATATGGATTAGTATCTCTAAATATTAGACAAAAAGCCTATTAAAAAATCATTCGTGTTCTGCGTGTCTCCGTGTTTGTGAATGGCGCAGACGCACGGTTTCCTTTACTACACACATACTAGTGCGCGTGATGCTTGCATGATTTCAGTGTCTGCCGTCTCGCCAAATGTGGACATAAATACATGAACATTTCCAGAACCTCAAGTTTCTTCATGAGGATTTTTCTGTTTCTTTTGAGAGAAATATCGTCATGTCAAATATAAGGTATTCACAGCAACCCCTTCAAAATAAAAGTTTGGTTTATTATTACTTATTATTACTAGAATTGTTAAAACTTAATTTTAACTTTAATATAACACTCCACTTTTTTTGAAAATAGGCTCATTGTACAACTTCCTTAGAGTTAAACAGTTGAGTTTTACCGTTTTCAAATCTATTCAGCCGATCTCCGGGTCTGGCAGTAGTACTTTTAGCATAGTAATAATCAAGAAACTTTGCTGCCGTACCATGGGTGCAGCAGGCGCAATGATATTACGCAGCCGTCAACTCTGCCGGCTGCAACTTTGCATCTACGCAAACTTAGTGCCGGTCACTTTCAGCCGCTGTGTAATATCATTGCGCCTGCTGCACCCATGGTAAGGCAGCAAAGTTCCTTGATTATTACTTTGGAATGAGTGATGATAGATCCTAGCCATATTGACCTAGAAAATCGCAACTTTTCATTTTTCGTCAGTCTTAGTACACGATGTAACTACAGAAGAGTCAAGTTTTAAACAGGAAAAATATTGAAACTTTTTGGTCATTTTTGAGCGAGATGCTAACGGTCTAATCGTATTCAATGACCTATGCTAAGCTATACTAAAAGTGCTACTGCCAGACCCAGAAATCGGGAGTTGGAAAATGAGCCTATTTTCAAAAAAAGTAGAGTGTTCCTTTAAGGAATAATCACACAATATTTCTTCCTTGTTATCATTTTAATAGTAACTTTGTTTGCCAAAGATAAAGTTTGTTTAATTTGATTGAAAGATATATTAAGTATTAGTATTTTATTGTAAAAATAAACTTTAATAAATTAGGTTGTTTTTATGCATTCAAATAATTAGACATGCTTAAACAGAATTTGGTAATAATAAAACAGAAGGTGAGAAAAATATTTTTGTTAAACTTTTAATAAATTGATAATAAATCGTATGAGTTTCATGATTGTAATTAATTAGAATTGCTTTTTGATTAATAAAATGTAAATTAACCATTAAAAAGAAAGAGTCCAGAAAAATTAAAATGGAAAAACCAAAATCAAGCAAAATTAAAATGGAAAAAACAGAATTTGGAAAAACATAAAACGGAACTTGTGATTAATTAGTGACACTATCCAGTCCACTATAGATCCATTTGATAATTCAGTCCAACCATTCATTGAGTCAGTTATCTGCTAAAATCTGAAAATGATTCCACTGTCTGAAAGATCTTTTGAAATATGTGCTCTATTTAGTGTCTGATTAAATATCCTAAAAATGCTTGAAAATGTACTTTAAATGACATTTAATATATTTTAAATTGCTACATAAGTATATAGTAGTATACACAACTCTTCAAAAGTATGGGGTCAATGTTTTAAAGCAGTTAATTATTATTATTATTATTATTTTTTTTTTTTTTGTATTATTTACTAAGGATTAAATTAAATTGCATTAAATTGATTGGAAGTGATAGTAAAGACTTCTGCATTTATGCAAAATCACAAAAACTGTTCTTTTAAATTTTAATCAAAGAATCCTGGAAAGAAAACAGATTCACAAACAACTGAATTTGAGAAAAATAATAAAACATTGCATAGGGCCTTAAAACATAATTTTTAATAAATAGCTGTTAAATTCTGCAAGTTTCATGATTTCAATTAATTAGACATGCTTTTTGATAAATATATATTTTTTAATATAACCATTAAAATAGAGTCTAGAAAAATTAAAATGGAATTTAGGAAAAAATAAAACAGATTTTATTCCCTCCTTATTTCATTTGTATCTTTGTTTTATTGTAGTTGTCCTTTAGTTTGTAAAATACTGTAGGTAAAATAACAAAAAAAAATGACTATGTCATGATATAAATTGTTGTGAAATAAAATGACTATATCATGAAATAAGATTTGGCTTTATCCTTTAAGCTAACTTACCAATATAGCAAAGATCTCTACATACCTGTAGGCTCGGGAATTGTTTACCATAATGCTGTGTAGTGGCACTTGCGTGTGATTTATATTATTATTATTATGTTTTCATAGATAAAATAACTATGATCTCCATTTGGATCATCTGTTGTTCAGTTACTTTTCCTGTTATATGTTTTTTTTCGTAGTATCAGTTCACTAGTAGTATCGTGATATTTAGATAATATTATTTTATATTATCGATATATTTATAATATCGTCAGGTATCGTATCGAAGTCAAAATTTTGGTATCGTGACAACACTACTATAGATACAGTTCTTCCCAAACACCAGAGGAACTAAAAAGAATAAAATGTTAGAAAGTTTGCCAAACCAAGACATAAAAAGCTAAATAAATGTATTATATGATCCTCTTTAATTACTGGGCTTTTATTGGCTGAGCATCCCATTGCTTCATTTGTATTTAATGGACACCGTGCACTCACAGCTTTTCAGGATTGTAAAATATGATATTTTAGTATTGCATTTTACCATACTGCTGCGCCATACAATAGAAAAGAACAACATTGATCCCGTACACAAAAAGGAAACAAAACATTTGATGTGAAAATAAATAAATAAATGCAAGCTCTAGCACTATTATTTATGATGCTGAAAATGCTGTTATTCAAGCAGGCAAACAAGCGTTGTGGTGAACTTTTTCATTATGAATATGACACTTTTCTCGATTTATTTATTCTTTGTGTTTATCTGAAGTTTCACTTTTCTCATATTTTTCCTTGAAATAATAGAAAGAGGAAGAGAGTACCAGAGTTTTTAACAATGTGCTCTTAATGGCTGGTTATTTTCTTGGTATGCTGTGAGTTCTAAGGTGCGTGTCCCTCCTGTCAGATGGCTCTGCCGCTGCCCCGTTGACTGGAATGAGCGCGGGAGCAGGTGTGAGCGTGTTTGCGATGTGCGACTTTGTATGTATGTCATCTGTCACGCCTGCTTTGTGTGTGCGAGAGTGTGTGAGCACAGGTGTTGTAGCCCCTATGAGTAGATAACATCTGCAGGGGCCAAATCTCTCCTCCGCCCACCCCTCCAGATGTGGCCCGTCCCGTGGGAGCAGGTGCCCAGGCGGTGTTGCTGAGCTGAACGGCTGGTGGTACATCCTGAGGGAGTCCTTCTCTGGTGGTACTGTTGTCCTAATAACAACCTACGAAAACTGTCAGACTGTAACCTGAAACAAACCCTACCAGAAGGTGGAAAGTATTGTTCGGTGTTGTGTAATATGACCCTTGGTTCACAAGTTGCCAAATTACCAGTGGACGAAATAGTGTGAAGTAGACCTAGCTTGTGAGTTTGTAGTATTGGTCCAGAAACTTCTCCAGGTTGTACGGTATAAACATAATTAAATTTCTTTAGACTGTAATGTAATCCCAAGTTCTTTGCCATGGTCTTAAATGTCATTTCTTGTAGCGTAGATGCATTTTATTCAGCACATACTTTGTCTTCTACGAGGTGTAGGTGTGTATTTGTGTCGTCAGGTCCTTATTTTGTTAGTTATACAGGTTGTCACTTATAAACAGGATCTTGGCTCTGGTTTTTCTGAGGCAGACTAAACTGTTTAAAGAAGACTCACAGATGGCCCACACAAAATTTGTGCCCACAGAAAGGTCTGCAGAATTGGAATTCCTCATTAATAAAATTATAGCTTTTCCTTCAGCTTGTGTGTTGGGAGATAATGACATTCGCATTTCAATGTAGTGAATAAATTGTTTAAATAAATCAGAATAAAGGAATAATTTTTAAACCCATTGTGGTGACGTAGCAACTTCTTGGAGTAGCTGAAAAAATTATCCATGGAAGACGGCAGTTTAACCAATTCAATATTAAAATGTTGTAGTTTAGTTATGTTGTAGTGTTGAAGTATTATTTTGTCGTTCTGTCTATTCTGATCTATTGTTCTGTCTATCGTTCTATCTATCATTCTGTCTATCGTTCTGTCGTTCCATCTATTGTTCTGTTGTCTGTTCGTTCTATCATTCTATCTATATAATACCATTTATTGCTCTAACATTTTCTATCTATCTGTCTATCTATCTATCTATCTATCTATCTATCAATGATTCTATCATTCTGTCATTCTTTCTGTCATTCTATCAATCGCTCTATGTATCTAGCGTTCTATCTAGCGTTCTATCTATTGTTCTATCTGTCATTCTATTGCTCTGATGTTCTACATTACCTATCTATCTATCTATTGTTCTGTCGTCCTGTCATTCTGTCTATCATTCTGTCTGTCTATCTCTCTATCACTCTTTCGTTCTATTCTATTTATATATAAACTGTCTGTCTGTTCTGTCGTTCTATCTATTGCTGTCATTCTATTGCTCTGACATTCTATCTATCTATCTATCTATCTATCGTTCTATCGTTCTGTTGTTCTATCTGTCGTTCTATCTATCTGTCTATCGTTCTATCTATTTATTGTTCTATCGACCGTTCTATCATTCTGTTGTTCTATCTATCATTCTATCTATCGTTCTATCTATCGTTCTGTCATTCTATTTATCTGTCTGTTTATCTGTTGGTCTATTGTTTTGTCTGTCTATCTATCTATCTATCTATCTATCTATCTATCTATCTATCTATCTACCTATCTAGCGTTCGTACTATCTAGCGTTCCATCTATCTATCGTTTTATCTGTCTTTCATTCTACCATTTGTTCTGTCTTTTGTTCTATCACTCTATCGTTCTTTTTCGTTCTTTCTCGTTCTTTCATTCTATCGTTCTATCGTTCTATCTATCTATCGCTCTGACATTCTATCTATCTATATCTATCTATCTATCTATCATTCTGTTTATCACTCTCTCTGTCTATCTGTTGTTCTGTCTGTCTGTCTGTCTGTCTATATATATATATATATATATAATTAATTTATTTTTTTTTGGCTTTTTGGCTTTTTGTCTTAATTTTGTAATACATTCAACCATAGACAACATTTTAAAGAGTGGTGCCACTACATTAACAACCAGCAGTCTGATTCGTTTCACGCTATACTGATTTAATACGGTTGTCACTGCTTGAATAACCAAAACTGTTTATAGAATGGGATTAAGCAGTCAGAAGAGAAGCCACAGCTGTTTATTTGGCCATCGGTTCTGTAGGTAGAAACTTACACACAGCGAATAGAACAGTAATAGATAAAACTTTTGATTTTTTTTTTAAACCCTGGTCCAGATACAGATTAAGCCTATCTGCAATCATTTATTTCTTTAATCACACAATTTATCCCTTCTTTTCAAACAAACATGTGCTTTAGGGTTATGCACATCTCCCTAATATGTCTTAGAATCTGCCCACCATGTCATTTCCTGTTAAGATATAAAGCTTGGCATGGCGAAGCTGGCATTCACGCCAAACGGTTCACACTTTTGCATTATTCTTCCGTTTGCAGAATGCGTTACTGTGTGAGGGCGAGATAAACACGGAGTTAGCACGCAAACGCACACCTCCGCTGAAACTACTCACACCCTGGATTCTTAACAATCACTAAAACCAGACTGAAATGAAGGATCGTAACTGGGCGGTGAGGGTGAACAAACAGCTCAATGCTTGCGCTGAGTTTGCATGGCTTTTACTGAGCTCAGGTTTCTCCGGAGATGGCCCTCTCACAACCATCCTGATAGAGATTATGGGATGTGGAGAAAGAATTGGGGATAAGGAGGAGAGAACCTGCAGATTTGCATGCTAAGTCCTGCACATCTATATTGAATGGAATTTTTTAGCCGCATGTTCATAGAAAAGGAATATTTTCTGTTTGGTTCTATGACGTCAGCATTTCCGCACATTTTCAGATGGGAAAACACACACACACATACAAGCACACACTGAATAGGAGATGGTTTAAAAAACGCTGAGACATTACATGTGAGTTTGTGTGCAAACTGCATTTCAAGATCAATCAGGATCAGGGATGTACATCATATAGTGCTAATGTAACACTGACTGAATGATTGCAGAATGATAGTATAGGTCTAAATGAGCAGAAGCTTCCTGATGTCCTAATGTGTGTATGTGTGCAGTTGCTGTTGTTCGGCACAGAGCCTGGTTTCCTAGATCAGAGGGATGACGCATGTCTGTCTCTTTCATCATCCCTTTATTCTTAGCCTATTTCAGCATCTTTTTTTTCCCCATATAGTGAGCTATTTTACTGTTCTTTTCTATGAAGCCTTTTTTTCTGAAAGAAAGAACGAAAGAACCCAGAATCGAATTGGCCATAACAATGTAAATTATAATTTTAATGTAATTAAAAATGTAGTGTAAAACTGAGCAATTTCTTGTTTAAAATAGTTTTTTTTTTTTTTCTTTTTTTTTGCTTTCTGAAGGATCATGTGACACTAAAGACTGACAGTAATAGCTCAGCTTTGCAATGACAGGAATAACTTATATTTTAAAATGTATTAAAATAGAAATTAGTTATTTTAAATTGTAATATTTCACAACATTTCTGCTTTTACCATACATTTTTTTTTTTAAAATCAGATGAGGCCTCAAACTTTTGAGTAGTGATTTTATACATATGATAAGCTCAAAAGGCTGAAAAAGCTCGCTTCCTATCTGTTTTGCTAGTACTTAATTTGCCTGTTACTTGACTTCTTTGCAAAACATTGCTTGGTTTTGCATATTTGCTATTGCAATCACACGTATACTAAATCATGAAAGCGAAGCTTGCGCTTTTCTCTCCTCCCTTCCTCCTCCTCATCTTACTCTCAATAATGAATCTCTCTTTGCACACCTTTACACTCATGTTGTTGATAATTTGCATTAATCTCCACATCTCTCTCCTCTTCCTTCCTCTTTTCTTTCTGGGACCTGCTTGCTGAGGGTTCAGTGCTAATGCAGTCTGAAGAGGCATATGATTGAACATTGCCTTTATATGGACACACTCACACACCTGCGTTTCTGTAAGCCTGTAATTACAGGCTTTTGGCCCACAAAACTGCTAGAAGACGCTTACCGACTCGCGTCTTTAAGACGAAAGAAAGCTAAATGTCACACATTCATTTTATATTCATTGAATTGTTGATGCATACTACATATGTGTGAAAACACCTTGTTAACATGCACATGGGCACCTGTCATTAGTCCTGTAATTTAGTGTTCATTTTATTGCTTACGTATTCTCTTGTGTTTTAGAGAATATGTAGTGATAATTGCATAGATCTGACATTACTGAGTGACATTGAAGAACTCACTTTTTCTCTCTCTCTGTGTGTGTGTGTGTGTGTGTGTGTGTGTGTGTAAGTAATAAAATACATCATAATTGCTTTAGCTCGTTGTGTGAGCTGTCCCATCACTTAATAGTAAGTGATGACTGCACTCAAAGAGTCAATTACAGATCACAGATCACTCATACACCTGCTCCAACCTCCCAGACCATCAAACACCTGCCCAGAACCCCTCCATCGCCGATCTAAAACCCATAAGAGAGAATCAGGACTATAGTGTAAAAGTGAAAGAGAGAGTAAAATAGCATGATTAAAGACTCTTTGTGATGTACAACTGTAATATGTCTTTTTAGTTTGAATGTCTCGCTCATTGGCATGTTGACTAAAACTGATCATGCACTCAGGGTCTCAAAACCAGAAGCAGAAAATGCTAAATGCATATATAAAATACAAGTGATCATACAAAATGCATGCTATTTTTTTATTTGGTACTGACCTGAATAAGATATTTCACATAAATGACATTTACATATAGTCCACAAGAGAAAATAATAGTTAAATTTATACAAAGTTTATATCCACTTAATTCTTAATACTGTGTTTTTGCCTGAATGATCCACAGCTGTTTTTATTTGTTTAGTGACAGTTGTTCATGAGTCCTATATTTGTCCTGAACAGTTAAACTGCCTGCTGTTTTTCAGAAAAATCATTTGGGCCCCACAAATTCTTTGGTTTTTCAGCATTTCTGTGTATTTGAACCCTTTCCATCAATGACTGTATAATTTTGAGATCCATCTTTTCACCCTGAGGACAACTAAGATATGATAACTCATGTGCAACTATTGCAGAAGGTTCAAACGCTCACCGATGCTCCAGAAGAAAACATGATGCATTAAGAGCCTTTTTGAATTTGAAGATCATGGTAAATTCAACTTATGTTGTCTTCTGGGAAACCTGTAAGTCTTCTGTAGCTTCTGAAGGGCAGTACTAAATGAAAAAAAGTATGATATTTAGGCAAAATAAGAAAAATGTACACATCTTCATTCTGTTCAAAAGTTTTCACCCCCTGGCTCTTAATGCATTGTTCTTCCTTCTGGAGCATCAGTGAACGTTTGAACCTTCTGTAATAGTTGCATATGAGTCCCTCAGTTGTCCTCAGTGTGAAAAGATGGATCTCAAAATCATAGTCATTGTTGGAAAGGGTTCAAATACACACAAATGCTGAAAAACCAAATAATTTGTGGGAACTAAATTATTTTTCTGAAGAACAGCAGGCAGTTTAACTGTTCAGGACAAACAAGGGATTCATGAACAACTATCACCAAATAACAACAACAAAAACAGCTGTGGATCATTCAGGTAACAACACAGTATTAAGAATCAAGCGTATGTAAACTTTTGAAACGGGGTCATTTTTATAAATTCAACTATTATTTTCTCTTGTGGACTATATGTAAACATCTTTTATGTGAAATATCTTATTCAGGTCAATATTAAATGAAAAATAACATGCATTTTGTATAATCCCTCCTATTTTGGTAAAATAATTAACATTTTGCAGATTCTGCAAGGTGTATGTAAAATTTTGACCTCAAGTGTAAATGAAAATTTACATGGCTACAAATATAAAAAATGGAAATAACTTCTGAAGGAAGCTTGTTGGCCTAGTGTTAGCTGTTTGTGAGATAGATGGCCTGTGGAAACCGCTGCTCTTATGTTTGGTTTTCTAGTGGACAATGATCTGTAGCCTCTGCCACAGGGAAGAAGTTCAAAGAGGTTGTGGCCAGAGTGTGTGGTGTCCGAGATGATTTTTCCTGCCCGTTTTCTCATTCTGGAGGGGTTTAAGTCCTGGATGGGAGGGCAAGAGTGCACCAGTAATCCTCTTAGCAGTTCTGGCTGTCCATGTAACCCTCTTTTGTCCAGTTTGGTAGCTGTCATTGAGTCTGTCCTGTGCACCACTATGACGGTCTCTTAAGTAGAACTGAGTCAGCAGCTCTAATGGCAAGTTGAAGTTCTGGTAAAAGAAGTACATCCTCCGCTGAGCCTTTTTTTTCTCTCTTGGGCCTTGTAGAGCTAATGCATATGAAGGACTTTATCGACCCTTATAGTGTCTAGAAGCTCCTATCACTACACATGCATGATCTTCTCATATGGCTTTATTGGATTTAGTGAGATGGCTGCTTTTGGTTTATATGGAGGCTACTTTTGTGTCCGTGACTAGTACTTTGTATTTGAGAGAGGAGTGTGTGATGAGGGTTTGTAGTGACGGACATAAGTACAGAGCGTGGGCAGGTGAGTGTGGATGGATAAAGGACAGCGTTAGTTCTCGTTGAGTAGTTTTTGTTCTATTAGAGAGACAGAAAGAAAAGGAAAAAGGGAGGAATGAGACTCTAACAGAGATACGGCTGACTGACCTCAACCTATATAAGGTTTGACCCTTACTAGTAGCATAGAACATCACATAGCACTGTTAGATGTGTGTTTGAAGAGTAAAAGTGTGCAGTTAAAGTGATTCTACTACTAAATTGTTTAACCCTTCGTTCACAATATGGTAGGTCTTTAAATGCCAGCAAATGCCTCAATGGGTTGTACTGTGCCTGTAATGCTTTGTGTGAGTGTTGTGTGAACCCTCTTGTACTTTTATGAGTAAAACAGTGTTTTTAACAAGCGTAGGTTTTTTTGTGTGTGTGTTTATTGATAGGAAACTTTGTGGGTTTTGTCATTGAAAAAGAGTTACGGAAGCTACGGAAACATATTGTGACTTTTATAAGTCAAGATTTTCTCCACTTGTTAGATGTAAAACCAGCTTTTTGTGAGAGGTGTTTTGAACACACAAGGTCCCATATTCGCTTATAACCAGAATGAAACACCAGAATGACTAACAAAAAGAGTGAAAAGTGAGAAACTACACAGATGTTAGCATGAGCAAAAAACAACAGCAACAAAAAGCCAGTTTAATTCTAAGGGAGTGGAAAATGGTCATGGATTAAATAATAAAAAGCTAAATTATAACTTTTTTTTAAATTAAACATTAACTAGCATACTGAATTCAAAGTAAATTAACAAATACAGTTATAACTCCTTTAATGTTAATAGTGTGTGAACTTATAACTTTCTTTTTCCCACTTCTGCTGTGAATTATGTGTCAGATCTGGAGTTTCTTGTTAATGATTAAAAAAAAAAGGAAATCAGTTCATAATTTTATTTTTGGGTTCTCTGAAAGAACTGCTCTCTTAATAGCTGAGATGATGAAATATTAAGCATGTTAAAACATTATTTAAAAGTTAATCTTGGGTCATGACGCTGCCGCTGTCCAAATGCTGCAGCTTTAATATTTCATAGTTCCCTGCGGAGGATGAATATGAGAGAGCTTTCCACATCTTTAACCTCACTGTATTTGTCTCTGTTATTTATTTTTTGTCAATACAGTCATCCATCTATTTAAAGACGAGGCTGAGCGCGTAACATGTATTGTAATAAACAATAGACTTAAATGCTTTCTGATTTCTGTTAGTTTAGTTTAGCATAACATGATATTCAAAAGAGTACCATTTATCTTTTAGTCATTTTTTGCCTCCATGAAACATTTTGGTCATCCCACATGCTGTTGTCTCAGTTTCTGATGCTCTTTCTCTCAACGTTTTAATTAATGCATTGTTGGAATGAAAAATGTACTTTTCTGTTGCCAGAACATAACGGATGAGGAAAAG
Organism: Labeo catla; assembly: GCA_012976165.1. Lineage (NCBI taxonomy): Eukaryota > Metazoa > Chordata > Actinopteri > Cypriniformes > Cyprinidae > Labeo > Labeo catla. Next base: position 3,563,218 of record VONZ01000001.1, read on the forward strand.
TTATGTTGAACTAGATTTTTTTACATTTTATGAAGAAAATGCGAGTGGTTTTTACACGTGCAGAACTAACTGTCATGTGTGTTGTGGGTGGTGGCAGACGATGTTTTCTAGCGTTCAGAAAGAACTTGATGAAGCACAATGGAATGGAACAGCATGTTGGGGTCTCGAGATTTGGACTGTTGTTAACGTGACATGGCGTGCATGAAAACACAACTCTCGTGGTGGGACGCTCAGATAACAACTGCCAGAGATGTTTGTCTGAGTGTGTATGCCTGTTTTAATGAGAGTGCATGCAAAGATGTAACTTCTCAGAGAGAATATATGTGTGTAAATATATATTAGGAGTTATTCTACAGAATTGGTGCAAAGAATTGGTCTCTTTTTGCAAATTTTGTTTGTATGCAAATTGTATAATATCCAAGGTACACATTTCTAGTAATTGTGCAGTTAATTCTCATATTGTATTTTCAAGTTTTGGAATATGTGACCCTGGACCACAAAACCAGTAATAAGTCGGATGGGTAAATTTGTAGCGATAGCCAACAATACATTGTGTGGATCAAATTCATCGATTTTTCTTTAATGCCAAAAATCATTAGGATATCAATTAAAGGTCATGTTTCATAAAGATATTTCCTACCATAATTATATCAAAACTTGATTAGTAATATGCATTGCTAAAAACTTTTTTTATTTGGATTTTTTGCACCCTCAGATACCAGATTTTCAAATAGATGTATCTCTTCCAAATATCGTCCTGTCCTAACAAACCATACATAAATGTAAATCTCAGTTTAAAAAAATGTATGGTTTTGTGGTCCAGGGTCACATATTTGTCCTCTCCCCAAATTTGTCACTACAGAAACACAGTACTATTTAATTTATTAAGAAGGGTTACATTGACCTATTAAGATTTTGCTTATATCTACCTTGTAAATAAGTAAGTAAATAAATATGTATGTATGTAAGTAAAATATGCTATATTAATAAAACGTTTTCAGAGGTAAATCAATAACAATTACAATTTTAACAATATTTCAAGTGTGATTTATAAGATTTGTTGTATTTTCAATTAATTTTTTCTTTGTAAAAGGCCAAAAGTTGATCGTACTAATTTCAAAGTTAAGGATTTATTAGTTTGAATATACATTGAACCAAATCATAACATCTTGGTTGATTAATTCAGTATACAATCAATCAATATTATTATTATTTTTTTTTTTATTTCGGTTGTGACTGCACATTTTTGGTAGTGACAGTATTTTGGTAGTGACCACATCACTTTACAGAATTTTGACTCTCATACTAAAACACTACAAAAACATACTGAAATACTACAAATTTGCACAAGTGTACTAAAATTTTGTCCCACCCTCCTAAAAGGACTACGCGTTCCCTTTTTTCACTACCGAAACAATGACATATTTCAATCGTGACTGTTTCGGTAGTGACACTTTTAGATACTTTTAGGCCTAGCTCAAAGATGCACATCTGCACATGGTTGGCTAGCACAGTCCTGAACAGTTGTACACAAATAAAAACTAAATTTTATGAAATAACAGCCTAAAAAACAATGATGTCACTATCTATCACTATCTATCTAAAATTGTCACTACTGAAACGACCAAAACGTTTGATGAAGTTTCGGTAGTGACAATTTTAGATACTTTTGAACCTAGCTCCAAGATGCTAATCAGCACATGGTTACCTAACCCAGTTCTGAACAGTTTTACACATATAAAAACTAAATGTTATGGTGCTTAATTGTAGAAAAAGGTGTTCGGTAGTGACGTTCCTTAAAGTTACACACAAACTTTCAGACTTTTGAACACACTTACCTCAAAATGATATGGCCTATCGCACCTTGTAGCTATAAGAGAGAGGGACACATAAATATTTCCTGGTTATAAATGTAGGGATGTATTTAAAATCAGTCTCAGCCAATGGATTAAAACGTACACTGTTTCAGTAGTGACATGAAAATGCGGGACACGTTTTTTCATGTTTCATAATTTAGAGTTAGGGTTCGTGAGAGCCACCTTCCAATTGAAAATACCCAATTATTGATTATTGTATATGTATTAAACCAACTGATATTTTTAATATTATTGTGGATTTCAGTAGATAATAAAGGGATCTTAGTAAACATCTACTCAATACTTTTAAAATGTTTACTTTTTTGGGTTGTGGGACAGCAGTTTGCACCAGTTATGTAGAATGGCCCACATACTAGAAAGAGATGTATCTACATATAAATGTATGTGTGTGTATATACACATCTCTGTCTAGTATCATGGGATGTTAGAAGTTTAAGATGCACTGACTGCAAGAGATGGGAGCGACAGAGGGCACAGACTCTAATAAATGGGAGGGATAATTGTAGCCTGTACAGTAAATCAATACTACTCCTCACACCCAGGACTGTATGTAGCCTCAGGAAAGGCTGTTGATTTCCAATTTCCATGCTCATTAAAATGAAATGCGCCCTTTCCACTCTGTTAATTATGACGCTCTGCCAAGTTACTGTTGCGAACATGTACGCACACTCGCGCATACTCATCTCGACCTCAGATAACATTAGAATTCGCCTCAGCATGTGTCATCTTGTGCATAAAAGGAAAATATGAATATATAATTTTCAGCTTTTCTTGTCTTTTCTCGTCTTTTCTCTTTTTAGGTAATTTTTCTGTCTTTCATTTGCCGTAATTTCATGCTTGTCTCCTCTGATAGACATGGGAGCTGTACATTCTAAGGGAGTAGAAGGCACTCACTCTTTATTCAAGTGTCAGAAGCGCTCGTTTTAATATTTAACTGGATGAAAACACTTTGAAAACTCATTTAAAGCCTTTTTAATATCAGTCTGTAATCTTAAAGTCTTTTGGTGCATCTTATGAGGCCTAGTGCAGTTTAGTCTCACCATACCTCTTTCTGCACATCTCTGCCTCCGTTCTGTCTTTCTGTGTCCATTCTGGTCTGAAAAAATATGTGTACTATCAGTCGTTCCTGGCTGGAGGCTGAGCTCTGGTGCTTGGGAGAGATCAGACGGGATGATTTGTGGTGGCTCGTCTCTCCTAACTCTACCAAAAACCAAAACAGAAGTACAGCTAACACTTACAGAATCTCATTTATCTTTTCCAGTGGCTCTCAGAAATGCATCTTGAATCAGGAGATTTGATTTTCTCTCTGCCTGTCATTCATCTTCCTTGCTTAACTTTTTTTTTTGTTGGGGTATATAAGTGTGGCTTATCGTGGTCAACTTAAAATCTGAAAACCTATTTAAGAATGAAAATTCAACTTTGCAATCGCAAGAATAAATTACATTTTAAAATGTATTACATTAGTTATTTTAAATTGTAATATTTTACAATATTACTGCATTTCAAACTGGTCAAATAAATGCAGACTTCATTCCAAAATGTTAAATATAATTATAATATATAAACGTTTTATTTTATTTTATTTTATTTTATTTTTCCTCTGCAACTGTTCAGTTAATGTTACCTAGATCACCCATCAATGGGCTATTAAGTAATTGGGTTAGGGTTAGGATTATTTCACATAATGCTGATAAATGTTAAAATAATGCAGGTTATGGCATCAGTAAATATTTATTAATGACGTTTTGCCATTGAGATACATCAGGATGCATTTAACTGTTCTTGAACTTGACTTTCAGCTTTTATCAGTTGAGGATCAAATAAATATGGATTCATTTCTGGGACAAAATCATCTTTGCATCACCGATCAATTACCAATAGATCTAGCCTGCATTTGCCCCCCTTTTTAATTCAGTTTAATGCAAAAGTTTGGGAACCCTTTGTAGAATCTGTGAAATGTGAATATTTTTAACAAAATAAGAGAGATCATACACAATGCATGTTATTTTTTTATTTAGTACTGACCTGAGTAAGATATAGTCCACAAGACAAAAAAAAGCTGAAAATAGCTGAAATTATTAAAATAACTCCCTGCAAAAGTACTGTGTGTGGTTACCTGGATGATCCACAACTGTTTTTTTGTTTTGTGATGGTTGTTCATGAGTCCCTTATTTGTTCTGAACAGTTAAACTGAGCACTGTTCAAAAAAATCCTGCAGATTCTTCAGATTTCCAGCATCTTTTGTATATTTGAACCCTTTCCAGCAGTGGCTGTATGATTTTGAGATCCATCTTTTCACACTGAGGACAATTGAGGTACTCAAACACAACTATTAAAAAAAGTTCAAACATTCACTGATGCTCCAGAAGGAAACGCGATGCATTAAGAGCCAGGGGGTGAAAACTTTTAAACAGGATTGAAGATGTTCAAATTTTTAAAAATTTTGTTGAAATATAATTTTTTTTTCCATGTAGCACTGCGCTTCAGAAGAAACAAAAGATAATTGCATGTTTCCCGGACGACAAATTAAGTACGATTTACCTTGATCTTTAAATTCCAAAAGTTTTCACCCCCCGGCTCTTAATGCATCGTGTTTCCTTCTGGAGCATCAGTGAATGTTTGAACCTTTTTTAATAGTTGTGTTTGAGTCCCTCAGTTGTCCTAAAGAACCTGGAGGATTTTTCTGAAGAACAGTACTCAGTTTAACTGTTCAGAACAAATAAGGGACTCACGAACAACCATCACAAAACAAAAAAAAATTGTCATACGTCATCCAGGTAACCACACACAGTATTAAGAACCTGTGGTTCCCAAACTTTTTCAGGGGGTTATTTTAATTTCTTTGTCTTGTGGACTATATGTAAACATCTTTTATGTAAAATATCTTACTCAGGACAGTACTAAATAAAACATAACATGCATTTTGTATGATCTCTCTTATTTAGTTAAAATTAATCACATTTTCTGAAAGGAGTTCCCAAACTTTCACATAAAACTGTATATACAGTTTCCTGCAAATATGTCCCATTAAAGTATGTGATATAAAATAGCTTGTAAGTGTCGTTTCATGTTAATTTACTTACGGTAGCAGCAGCTCCAAGTCTGTGGTCTGATTTATTCCGCCAGCCACCTAATTATCAGAAACCTAACTATCAGAGCACGTAAGGATGGGAAAAAGAATGGGAGATAAAAGAGGAGGGTCGTAGCATATTTCTTATTGAAACCCCACACACGCTTTGTATTTCTCCACACTGCAGTCCTGTGACATTATCGCTGGCCTCAACATATAACAGAAAAGCTACATTAGCTTATTTTTGCCTTCGATTAAATCGCATATCTCTCATAAAGCAATTTTCCCATAAAACACAGATAATACATGACCGGGAAAGTCTCCAGCAGGGAGGATGGTCCGTGCATTATAGATGCGTTGCCACCGCTTGGCCTTCTCTCTCTCTGAGGAGTAGAATTAAACTTGTGTCCCATAGCTCATAGCGGTTCAGAGGCGGCAATTGCGTCGGTATGAATAGAGAGGGTGTTTGTGATCCAATCAAAGCAGTACATCACCTTGACAAGGTCGCTAGTCGGGTCCCTAAACCCACATGCGCAAAGACGATGACGCACACTCATACGCGCCGAATATCTGATAAAAACTGAATAAAATGAAACCGCTGATATTATGAACACAGCGCCGGTTGTCTTGGGAACTAGACGTGAAGCCTATCCGGAAGTGATCTAAATTATAAACGCTTCCCACCTTCAAGGTTGTACGTTTGGATTTCGAGACACGCCGTTCATTTTCCTGAAGAGCAGTTAAATCTTTTTATGCCCATTTGGGAGGTTTTCTTTGTTGTCTTAAATTTATTCAGCCGATAGACCTTGACCTGGCGTAAATGAGCACTACTTCCTCTGCTCTCAACTCAATAATTGATGAAGGCGGTTGTGTTTCTGTGAATTGAGAGTTGGAAACAATCAATTCCAAACAGGAGAGGAAAAACATGCCTCTTAGGAAAGGTAGAACTTTTTAACATTCTCTTCAAGGAAACCGACAGGTTTGAGATAATGCTCATTGTGGCTCGTTCCTCCAAAGCACCGCTCTCATTTTCTGCTCCCTGAGGTGTCTTTTGCTGATGGAGATCTTCAGCGCTGTCTGCCGTGATATACTCACCGTGGGACAATGAGACCGACATTTTAAACAGCCTTTGATCTGATAGAAACATTCAGGAGGTATACATTTGCTTTCTCGCTTGTTTTTCCTGGCTCGCTGATTCTCTTCACATGGCGTTTTTATTTATCGCAATCATTTGGGGGCGAAAATACGGGTTTATTTTGGTTGCAGGGGGAGATTTTGTCTTCATAGCAGGTTGATATGTGGGAAAGATGGCCTTCTGTGCAACAGTTTATCTCAGAGAGATACACAGGCAGAGATGGAGACTCTTCCACCCTCCAAAAATGTAAAGCACACCTCGGGGGATCTGGGGAGGTCATTCGTCATGTAGACGCTGAACAAAGAATTCATGTTCATCATTATTTGTATACCTGCCACGCTCATTTTTTAGGCTTGAAGCCACCTTCAACCTCTTTAAAGGTAACAAAAGAAGCTTCTTATGTATTCACATCCTGTACAGATATGAATGATTCTGAAATCACTTAGGTTATTCCGAAGTATACGGTTAATATGTTTTGGTGAATGATAAAACCAGCAACAAATACATTAATAAAAGCAGGTACTTAAGGTATTTAAGCAGGTACTCAAGCAATATCTAAGAATCAGAATGTCATTAAGATGTTTATTTTTTTTTGTGCACAGGCAGCACCACTGTTTTAAAATACCAAAATCATTATTTTAGTATTATTTATATATTATTATGATATTTGAGATCTACTTATTTACTTGATCAAAAATACAGAAAAAACAGTAATATTGTGTTAAAATAATGGTTTCTATTTTAGAATATTTTGAAATGATTAAAAAAAAGTAATTTATTCCTGTGATCAAAGCTGAATTTTCAGCATCATTACTCAGTCTTCAGTGTCACATGATTCTTTAGAAATCATTTTAATATGCTGATTTATTATCAATGTTGAAAATGGTTATTCTGCTTAATATTTGTTTTGTAACCTGTGACTTTTTTTTCAGGATTTTTTTAGTAAAAAGTTTTTCAAAGCATTTATTCAAAAAAGAAATCTTTTCTAACAATATAAATAACTTTTTGCCATATTAACACATCCTTGGTGAATAAAAGTATTAATTTATTTCAAAAAAAGAAGACAGTTTACTGACCACAAACTTTTAATTGGTAGTTTATATTGTTAGAAAAGATTTCTATTTAAAATAAATATATATATTTAAAATAAATATATATAAAAATGTTTAACATTGATAATAAATCAGCATATTAGAATGATTTCTGAAGGATCCTGTGACACTGAAGACTGGAGTAATAATGTTGAAAACTCAGCTTAAATTACATGGAATAAATTACATTTTAAAATATATTCACATAGAAAACTGTTATTTTACACTGAAATAATATTTCACAAGATTACTGATTTACTATTTTTGATCAAATAAATGCAGCTTTGATGAGCATATGAAACTTCTTGTAGCTTTGTAGCTTTTCTTTTTTTTCTTGTTTTTTTGCATGTTTTTTTCCATTTTTTGTAATTTCATGTGCTTTTGTCATTTTTTTTTAGTTATTTTTAAATTTAGTTTTTAAGACAATATTTACAGTTTTCATTTATTTATTTATTTTTTTTCATCTAAGTTTTGCTTCAGTTTTATTTTAATTAATGAAATTTTATTTTAATATATTTAGTTCTCAGTAATAATACTGGTCAAAATGTTTTTTTGTAACTTTTGTAAATTACAAAATATCTTAGAGGATGTTTTGCACATAACATGTTGAATCGTCTCTTCTAATTTCTTTAATATTTAATTTTCAAATATTAAATGAGTTTTGTAGAAAAGCGTGCTATCGCTTTTCTAAGCTATGTTCATCTGGCAGATTATAAAACTGTCTCATAGATTAGTTTTGTATATACACTGAAAAGTATATCCAATGGACCCTATCGACATGCATTGTATGTGCAAAAACTGTTGTTTTTGAACATTGTTCAAAATATCATCTTTTGCGTTCCACTGAAAAAAGTCAGTCACACAGGTATGGAACCACATTGACATTTTGAAGTTGAGTACAAGGCAGAATTTCAGTTTTAGGTGAAGTTTCCCATGTAAGCAGGAGACTCTTATTTTGCACTATGATTGCATGTAGCATGTTGAATTGACTCCTATCTTTCCTTTGATTGCTCGGCCTCCCAGGTGGCAGTTTGAGTAAGTGCAGGTTGGCACGAGTTAATCAGTCCGGCTTGGCCTGCAGGTTATCACTCTAATCGTGAATTAAAGAGAGGCTAATGACGCAGTGCTGCCGAGTTCCTGATCCTGTTTTTTTTAATACCATCCCCAGAGATGCTGAAGTCTAATTGTAATTTTCTTAGCACAGTTTTCTGAGCATTTGTGTTAGCACAGGTACAGAGGTGAAGGATTGTGTTTGTTCAAGAGGCCACGCTGAAGATGCAAGACCAAATTGCCTTACATCACCTAGGTCAAGTTGTTGCTGAGAATTCTTGTGACATTTGTACTTGTGCGCCGTTATATATATATAAGCCACATCTTTTGTGCCATTCCATAACCTAAGTTCGAAAAACTGCACTATGGCGGCTTGTCTAGTCCAAGCTTTTATATATATATAAATATATATATATATATGGCCTGCACTGTCTACAGGGGTAAATTAGAGCTTTTTAATAGCCTTTTAACCGAATTACACGCTGCAGACGGACAACTGGCTAACTCACTTAGCTCCCAGCTCAGAGTTTTTATTTCAGTATAAAGCATGACAGTCCATATGGCTACCTGCTTCTAACCAACAATCCTTCTCTCTTTCTTTCTCTCTCTCTTTTACTGCATGCCCTGCTGTGTTCATTGCTGGAACAGAAGCCAAAGGTCAGTTTGCTTTTTGCTTGCTCTTTCCATTTCTCTCTCTTTTCATTGTTTTTCTTTCTGCGCTGTCTTTTAACACACGACACCGGTCCAATGAGTCATTCATTGACGTTTCCTCATTTGCCATTTGAAGTGCACTCATTTCTCACGTCTTACCCACAGGCCAGCCATGTACCAGCCATTATGGAGGGGGCCTCTGACTAACTTCATTAGCTTGTCTTTAAATGTCAAAGGCTCTTTTTTTCCCAAGCACATCAATTTAAGAGCTCACATCATTGTCATTATGTTTACACTCCCAACCTTTTTCCGAGGTCAGCGGGGGTCTTGATGGATGCGCGTGCGCACGCTTGTCCATGTTCATTTGTGTGAGTGTGAGAGAAATTAGAGTGGACAGATATTTTACACTTTTAGAGTCATAGAGCCTGTTTAGACCTGGTCACATCATGTTTTTTTTCTGATTGGATAGCTACACGATTGTAAAAAAAGGACCAAGTGTAAATGTGACCCTGGACCACAAAACCAGAATAGGTCAAACTTATCGATTTTTATTTTTTGCCAAAAATTATTAGGATATTAAGTGAAGATCATGTTCCATGAATATATGTTGTCAATTTCCTACCATAAATATATCAAAACTTAATTTTTGATTAGTAATTTGCATTGCTAAGAACTTTATTTGGACAATTTTAAAGACGATTTTCTAAATATACACCCTCAGATTCCAGATTTTCAAATAGTTGTATCTTGGCCAAATATTGTCATATCATATCATAACAAACCATACATCAGTGGAAAGCCTATACAGCTTTCATATCATGTATAAATCACCGTTCCAAAAATTGCCCCTTATCACTGGTTTTGTTACAAATGCAGTCCGAAAAGTTTTCAGATCGATTTAAATCTGATCGCACAAACTGCTTTAGGAGATGGGACACATTCCAGAAAAAGTATAAATGCATCTGGTTGTTGGAACAACATATGGGTCATTCCTTGAGTGGAGAGTTGGAAACAGGATTGGCAAGAGACCATGAGTTGGGACTCGAACTCGGGTCGCCAGAGGTGCAGTTGCACTATTTTCAGTGCTAGGCTATCAGCGGCGGTCAACTCACATTTTTGATTTTTTTAGTAGTTTTTTTCTGGTGAAAGTAATAACTAAATGAAGAAAAATAGGCCGGCAAGCTTTATACAAAGTGACCAACATTTGGTTTTCAACCATTGAAAATGGATATTATTCAACAATCTGAATATGGAGATGCACTGAGATCCTCATATCTCTGGAACTGAATGGTTCACGGCCTTGAAAATGAAAGTTGCAAAAGAAAAGTTTATTAAAAACTAGAATCTAAAATCATATTGCGATATCTTTAATACTTCTCAAGTTACAGGCACCCAGTCTTTGGAAAAAGAATATTTAAGGCACTCAGACAGGTTGTTTTGACAAAAGGAAACGAGATGCATTGATAATTCCAACATTATTTGTTCTTCAGACATTCCTCTTTAAAAGAAAAGAAGTACACTGTAAAAATAAAAAACACAATTGTGTTGAGTCAGCTTAAAATAATTTGTTACCCTGCTGCCTTAAATTTTTAAGTTCAGTCAACTAAAATAAGTTCAGTCAACTTGAGATATTAAGTTGTACTAAGTAACAACTTAGATATTTGTGTTTGCTAAACTTTAACAGATGGGTAAGTAACCCAGCTGGCCTTAAAATTTTAAGTTGATTCAACTCAAATATCTAAGTTGTCACTCAGTATAATTTAACATTTCAAGTTGAATAAACTTTTTTTGAGTTTGAGTTGACTGAACTTAAAATTTTAAGGCAGCCAGGTTACAAATTATTTTAAGTTGACTCAACAAATTGTTTTTTACAGTGTAGATCTGTTTGAGACCCTCAGTTGTCCTCAGTGTAAAATCTGCAGGACCTGGAGGACCTTGTTTTTAAACAAGGGACTCATGAACAACCATTACAAAACAAACAAACAAAAAAAGCATACACTGTAAAAAATAAAAAAAAAACACAATTTGTTGACCCTGCTGCCAAGTTCAGTCAACTAAAATGAGTTTATTCAACTTGAAATGTTAAGTTGTACTAAGTAATATTTGTGTTTGTTAAACTTAACAGATGGGTAAGTAACCTAGCTGCCTTAAAATTTGAAGTTGATTCAACTCAAATATCTAAGTTGTCACTTAGTATAATTTTACATTTCAAGTTGAATAAACATTTTTTGAGTTGACTGAATTTAAAATGTTAAGGCAGCCAGGTTACAAATTATTTTAAGTTGACTCAACAAATTGTTTTTTACAGTGTAGATCATCCAGGTAAATGCACGCAGTATTAAGAACCAAGGGTTCCCAAACTTTTGAAGAGGGTTATTTTAAAAATTTCAGCTATTTTTTGGTCTTCTGGACTATATGTAAACATCTTTTATTTAAAATATCTCACTCAGGACAGTACTAAATAAAAATATCATGCATTTTGTATGATCTCTCCTATTTTGTTAAAATTATTCACATTTTCATGGATCCTGCAAGCTGTTCCTAAACGTTTGCATAAAACTGTATGACAGCGCTAATGCAACACGCATCGCCGCAGATGAGTAGCTGTGTATCTCTTCAGCAAGCTCAACACATAATCATCTTCATTTAAAGTAGTAAGACTATCTTTCCAGTCTCCGCTCTCACTTCTGCACCGGTCTTTGACTTTGAAATTAGCTGATAATGAATAAAATGCGGTGCATATCTATTGCTTTCATTGACGTGAACTGTTAAATTTGCATATAGCATGGGAATTGAAGATTGGATTTTTATCCGTTTCACAGAGATGCATTTATGCGTGCAAGTGTGAATGGAACAGATTTAACAAATCAGATCAGAGAAAACGCATTAAGTGACCAAGTGTAAACAGGCCCATAGTTAAATTCAACAACAGGTCTATCTCGCCCTTCATGGCAGATGCTTTCCCACCGGTCATTCGGTTCACAAACCGAACACAGCTGCATCCATCCTCGTCTTCTCCTCGTACCTGCGGGTGCCTGTTTTCTCCCTCATTTCCTGTCAGTACTGTGATGAGTGTTTATGACCAGAGCGAATCGGTGACGGCTCTGGTGTTGTGCCAGCTCTCTCCAGCTGTGGGCACACAAGTCATTTAAATGTCAAACTGGCCCCATCACGACACAAACACTATGTCCTTTCTGTCAGCACTGGGTTTACAAGGGGCTGTGTGTATATGGCACTTTCAATTTCTCCTGATAAGTTTGTTTATAATTTTTTATAGGACTTTTGCCCAGTCATTTTTTTTTTCTCTATTGTTTCTTTAATGCAAGTTGGACACAATGAAGAGCAAAGTTTGTGCAATCTGCACAAAGTGTGATCTCGGCACTTAGAGGCAAGGAATTGTAGTTTTGTCACGTTAGCCTGTTATCTTGTAAAATGGTTAAATTAATTATATTTTCTGGCAAGCTTTATAGCCAGTTTAAGCTATTTCTTATCAATAGTGTACAGAATGTTTACATCCCAAATTATATAATCAGCAGTCACAATTTAACTTAATTATGGCTAATACTAATTTATTTCTGCCATGATTGATTAATTGGCATGCCACTAGCTTGAAAAGTCAGGACTTATTTGTGTTCGTCTCATAAATATGATAATTTTGACAAGATTTAACCTGTTAACCACCGCCCCAAATAGCATTCCCAATTTAAAGTAGATGCGGTTTTTGAAGTCTTTGCATTACAAGACATTTGGGACATTTGGGGGACATTTGTCTTTATTATATTTACTGACACCTTTCTCTTTAGTGCTAATCTGAGAGCATTTTTTTGGTTTGAAGGATTGTTAAGAGAAGGACTCTAAATCAGAATGTGAACTGCAATAGGTTTCTTTCTTTGTAATATCAGTATGGAATTTTGAGATGTCTGATAGATGGCTACATTTTCAAATGGTATTAAGAAAAGCAGTTTTTGCAGATCAAAGGGTTTTACCACAGAGATTTGGACAGATCAAGCATGCTAATGAAAAGTATTTGAACTGCTAAATTAATTTCCATGTTTGAGGGTTCCAGCATTGTGTGCGCATCAATACCGCTGAAGGCCTCTTGTACAAGGTCAGAGCGAAAACACAGTATTGCTCTGGATCAAGGTAGACAAGGCCGGTTATTTTACTGAAAGATTGTGTTTTTATCATTACATGAACTGGCATGAAGACCTTGAAACAAGGCTGCTCACTCAGAGGCTGGTCAATAGCATTCTACCTTTGAAGTCAGGATCTTTCTGCTTAACTAGTGATTACTCAACACACACATTGTTCATTTTCAATTATTCAGTCGGTTTGTCTGCTTAATTTGTAGGGAGGGATTATAAACAATAGTTTGGTTATCGTTACTGCTGCATGTTAGATAATAGCCAGCTGTTTGTTTAAAAAGAATATGCTTTTCAAGAACATTTAGGATTTAAAAAAATAAAATAAAAATACATATTTTACGTAATAAATGTTTATTTTATTATGCTAAAGAATTTTTATATTCCATTAATATTTTATATTATACATTACCAGTCAAAAGTTTTTGAACAGCAAGATTTTTAATGTTTTTTTAAAAAGTCTCTTCTGCTCAGCAAGCCTGCATTTATTTGATCCTAAGTACAGCAAAAACAGTACAATTTTGAAGTATTTGTACTATTTAAAATAACTGCTTTCTTTTCGAAAATATTTAAAAATGTAATTTATTCCTGTGATTTCAAAGCTGAATTTTTAGCATCATTACTCCAGTCACATTGTCTCTCAGAAATTATTCCAATATTCTAATTTGCTGCTCAAAAACATTTATTATTGTTATTATATTGTAAACAGCTGAGTATATTTTTTTCAGGTTTCTTTGATGAATAGAAAGTTTAAAAAAACAGCATTAATCTGAAATCTTTTGTAACATTATACATGTCTTTATCATCACTTTTGATCAATTTTAAGCATCTTTGCTAAATAAAAGTATTTGTTTCTATAATTTCTTTCCAAAAAAAGTTTTTGAATTGTATAATGTATAATGTTACAAAAGCTATTTATTTCAGATAAAAATATTGATCTTTGGATCTTTCTATTCATGAAGAATCCTGAAAAAAAATGTACTCAACTTTTTAAAATATAATAATAATAATAAACATTTATTGAACAGCAAATCAGCATATTAAAATGATTTCTGAAGGATCATGTGACACTGAAGACTGGAGTAATGATCCTGAAAATTTAGCTTTGATCACAGAAATAAATTACATTTTAAAATATACTCAAATAGAAAACAGTTATTTTAAATTAAAAATTTTATATTAAAATTTTACTGTTGCACTGTACTTTGAATCAAATAAATGTAGGCTTGGTGACACTTATTTAAAAAAAAAAAAAAAAGTTTGTGGTGTTATACTTTTATATATATTTATATATATATATTATTATATATTATATTTATTTATTATTATTATTATTATTTTTTTAAATATGTATTGTTTTAAATAGCATAAAAATAAATAATAATATTTTTTTCCCACTCCTGGCACACACCACTACAAGCCAAGTTGGGAGACAGAGAGCATGAGAGAATGTTGTCTTGTTTTCCTTTATTAAATCTCAATCAAAGAAATGCATAGCTGCTTTTAGTTTTTCGATAATTAGCTTCACGCACCCTTTCAGACTGAATCTGAGTGGCAGGGTGGCCAAGAGAAGACAACAGCATCTGTTTATATTTGTGCCATTCAGACGGTTATTAAAAGCCATTTTTAGAGAGCCCAGCACGGGTCCAAATTGCAGGCACAGTTGGATGAAGACAGACAAATGTTAAAGCTGGCATGGACCAAACACAGACGGCCTGATCAGAGTGCTACTGTAGAGAAGGGCAGGACCACTTACAGGGAAACATCACTCATACACGAACTGTGCAGTTTGTTCTGCTTTGTGGAGCAGGTGTCATACTGAGTTTTTGATTAAAAATCAAACAAATACAGATATATAGCAAGATGGGTTTTCAAAACGCTACTTATTTAGTGAAAGCCTGTTTTGTTTTTGCTTTATGGGGGAATTTTTTACTGTCATGTTGTCGGATTGTAAAAAAAAAAACTTTTTTTCACAAAAAAGTTTTTTTTGCCGTTCTGCTAGAACTGATATTTTTCAATAGCATGACGCTCATTTTTGAGTTTATTTCGAGGGAGCACCGGCATCACAGAACTTCAGTGCTTAATCACACCTCTCCGCTGTGACACCAATTTCGACCCATTTGAGGAAGAAGGAGATTGATTTTAAAGGATAGGTGTAGCTTGTTGAGGTTAAGTGTTGATGCTTTTGGAAGAGGACAGGGCCGGCGTAAATGGAGGAAGAAACTAACTGAACTCTCTGGAAGCATGCAGTCTGTAGAGTCACACATCAGAAGTTTTTGGAAAGTGCTGTGATCTCTCGCCGTCTCCGGAGAGCCCCTTACATTTAATTTTTTCAGTAAATAAAAACGGAATGCTCAAAGGCATCTTTTTTTTTGTAAAAGAATAAGAGATGGCGCCAGAGGGGGGAACTGGTGATAGTTCCTATGTTTTTGCCAGAGGGCTGAAGCCTGTTAGCCTCAGAGGCCTATCATCAATCACTGCAACTTCTGCACTGCAGTCCTTTGGAGCTCCGCTGATTTGGTCTGGACTTACAGTATCAAGCTGTCACGTAACACGACTGAACCCGACTCAAACAACAAGCTTTCAGCATGATAGAGTGGGTTGTCTGAAATGGGAAGCTCTATGAAAACCAGCGCTCACAGCTTGTACAGGTGATTACGCACTTTAAGCTTTCAGTCCACTATAGGTGATACATCAATGCGTTTTTTAAAACATCTGTCTGCACGCAGTTTGATGTCTTAACGTTTCTCGAGCAGGTACATGAAAGCATTTTAGTGAAAATATCGAGGCTGTGAGTGTGGATGTGTAAGTGTCTGGATAATTTTGATTCGGTGCACATTGCTGCGGCTCTTGAAAGAGGCTGTCAGTCATAATCTGTCTGGTGAGTTACTACACACTCAGCTCACTCGTTCCAAAGCGTATGGTTTCCGTGCAACCTAGTTTAACAGATATACAATGACGGGAACAAGCCTGCTAAAACGCCACAGTCTTAAAGAGGATTCCCGCTGACAGCGATTCAAAGTGAGAAACTGACTGGAGGTCATTCATTTTCAATGAGAGTTGGCAATGTGGGGATGGATTCGTAAAAAAAAAAAAGTAGTAAGTTAATTTAATAATGTAGCAAGTGCAGTTTGCTCATTTGTTTGCCAGCATATTCAATACTACAACACTGGTAGCAGGTTTATCTTAAAGGAGAAGTCCACTTCCAGAACAACAGATCACCCCCTTCTCATCCAAGATGTTCATGTCTTTCCATAGTTGTAAAGAAATTGTTTTTTTGAGGAAAACATTTCAGGATTTTTCTCCATATAATGGACTGATATGGTGCCCCGAGTTTGAACTTTCAAAATGCAGTTTAAATGTGGCTTCAAATTATCCCAAATGCAGTTGTAAACGATCCCAGCCAAGGAAGAAGGGTCTTATCTAGCAAAACAATTGGTTATTTTCATTAAGAAAATACTATTTAAGTACTTTTTATCCTCAAACGCTCATCTTGTCTTGCTCTCCCTGAACTCTGTGTATTCTGGTTCAAGACAGTTAGGGTATGTCTAAAAACTTCAATCGTATTTCCCTCGACTTCAACTTCAAAAATCATTTCAAAATCATCCTACGTTGCTGCAGAAGTACTGACCCAGTCTTTGCAAAGTGAACATGCAAAGAAGATCAAACACCCTTAACAAAAAGGGTAAAACAGCGATATAGGACGATTTTGAAGATGAGATGGGAGTTTTTCGACATACCCTAACTGTCATGAACCAGAGCAAAAACAGAGGTCAGGAAGAGCAAGACAAGACGAGCATTTGACATTAAAAAGTATATCAATTGTATTATTTTTAAGAAAATAATTGTTTCGCTCTTCCTCAGCTGAGATCGTTTACAACCGCATTTGGGATCGTTTGAAGCCGCATTTAAACTGCATTTTGGAAGTTCAAACTCTGGCCACTATATCAGTCCATTATATGGAGAAAAATCCTGAAATGTTTTCCTCAACAAACAATTTCTTTACGACTGAAGAAAGAAAGACACAAACATCTTGGATGACAAGGGGGTGAGTACATTATCTGTAAATTGTTGTTTTGGAAGTGGACTTAACCTTTAAAAAGCTAAACGGATAATTACCTTTAGGGCTGGGTGATAAAATAACGATAATTATCGTAATATCATTTTTATAGGTATAACGATAAAAGAGTTTGGTATAGTATTTATGTATTTTTAAACATGAGTGTCTGTACTTCAACTTGAGTGAAGGATGTGTGTACTTTTGCCATCTCTGATAATCAACGAAGCTCTCTACACTGCACAATGAATCTCTTATTTACACTCTCTACACTGTTTATGAAAGAATTCATGAGATATGTCTGTGATTACATTATTTAAGGTTGAAAAAACACACAGAAACCTTTGAAGCTCCCCACAACGCAAAATATGCTGATCGGGTCAGTCGTGTTCCTAAATATTTTTTATAGTCGCACGCAGTAGTTTTCAGTCGCAATGTGTGGTTTTAACTAACGGTGGTTATCATGATCTAAATGTATGCTACTATAAAAGACCAATGGTTAATTTTAATGAAACTCATGAAGAATACTTTGATTTTTAGAATAATTGAATTTCAAAAATATAAAAATGAGTGTTACTATTTTTACAGATCACCGTTTTTGATGATAAACAAATTCACATTTACATCCCAACTCAAGCTACTGCTACTGTCAAATATAATATTAATATTGCAGCCTGCAAACTGTGCTAAAGACATGCGTTGAAGTCAGTCAAAACAACCTGTTTCATGATTTGAAACAATATGACTTTATTTATTTTCATTTATGGAAAAATGACTGGAAAAGTGTTTATCAGGTTCAGACCGTAAAGAGTAGTTTAAAACCACAATTAATGATCTATTTTTTGCCGTTTTCAATTAGGAACGAAAATTGGCCTTTAAACTCTGAAAATTTATTGAAAATTTATTGAAATTTATTGTGATAATTATCAATATCGACTGTTAATTGTAAATATTTTTTTGGCCATATCGCATAAGTATACATATATAAAAGGGGTGAGTGTGTGTTTCTTAATGTAGAAAATAAGAAAACAGTGCTTAGACTTTTCCTATCCATGTTTTGTAAATTCAGCTCCTAAGCTGACATGAACAATTATTGATGCATTATTGATGCAGCGAAGTTGTCAACGTAAAACATAACTTTTTTTTTTAATGTGTGCAATGTTTGTTGAGGGAATTTGATGTTAAACAAACCATCATCACTAATGGTTTTCTATTTCAAAGCATTCGCTTTTTTGTTAGTGATCTGGATCCCGATGCTGTTGGATACTGCTGTTGGGCGGGAGCGCTTACCAGCAACCCACAGCAGAGACTTAGCAACCTCCAGCGATTTTTATCACTGTCGGCTTGAATGCCCTTTAACAGTAGATCGGCATGATCACAATATTCAAGACCGTGAGACTTTACAGCCGCTTGTAGTCGTGAAACGCCAGTGGAGACCTTGTTATCAATCAGAAAGAGAGAAACCCCCCTCACCTGTGCCTCCGGGCTCCAGTGTGGACCCTCACAGATAATGACTGCTATGAAATTTCTGCGGAGTTGTGCCGATTTCCCCCTCTCCATGTCACACTTAACCATGACATTTAATTTCACCTGGGGAAGCCAGGTAATGGAATTGTTTATTAGATGGCCGCACCAAGATGGATTTCCGAAGGGGCAGGGGTTTTAAGACTCGTCCCCTTCTCCTGCTCTCCTGGAGGCCTCTAAATTGGTTGCTGTTGAATAGCCTTCCTGCCTTTTATTTCCCTTTGGCTTTGCGGGATGTGGAACTGCATCCCTAATGCAGCATCAGAGAGGCCTCACGCCGAACTCCCTGCCTCTTTCGCACCTCTGCCCCCCGACGACTGCGGCATTCGCACTCCCCGCGCATACGACTCGCCGATTCAAGGTCAACCTCAAAGCACCTCGGAGGGAAAAAGAATAGGAGGATTTACCATTTTTTGAAGAATGAAGCGAATACTAAAACACTTTCTTGTCTCTGCTCCTTCCAGACAAAAGACAGACAAGGTTGTCATAGGTTACCCAGGTTTTCCAGACATTGATTCACCTTTGTTCTTCGAATTGATTGTTGATTTTAAGGACAGGGTGAGGAATAGACTGGCAGACTTTTTTTTTTTTTTACTTTTTTTTTTTTACATAAAAATGAACTGATATTTATGTATTTCACCTCTGAAATTCACCCTTGGCTCTCTTTGCATCTCATTACATTCATATTTTGATCAAGGACGCCTCAGAACATTTTTTTCGCCTCGGCTTTTAGTTAAAATGAAGATTTTTCTGTAAAAATCTTCACCTCTGCCACAGCTCAGCCTGTGGAGAGCGTATTTAAATCACACTAAATGCTTTTCTCTGGTGTAGATTGTCATTACAGAGCTTTAAAACCTCCCGAGTCAAACCATTTACGCCCCCAAACTAACCACAACAGCGGAAGCCAGGAGAACAGAAGACAGCATTGAAATTTGCACAACCTCTTGTTTTCTGAATAGTGTGCTGCATGATTGTGTACAGTGTGATAGAAGAGAAACATTCACACTAGATTGAAAGTGTAATTTTACACAACGCAGTTTTTGCGCTCTCCCTCACAGAGCGCTTGGGGTTCATGGGGTCCATGTGATCGCCACCCTTGACCTGTGGAGTGTGTACGTGTGTTATGATTATAGATACAGTAGATGGATTTATATACCCGGTCCAAGCGCTGAGCCTTTGTTCCAATTTACCGCCGATCTTTGCCGTCGCATTGTTAGCAGATGGTAATTTTAATCTAATCAATGGCTGCTTCTCTATTATTTGTTAATTCAGCCAAGTGTTGTGACTGTAATTGCCCCATCATACCTTGTAGGAGAAGTTTATCAGAGATCTGATAGCAAACATTTGAGCAGCGGTGTGATTAGAGGATTTCGTTCTGCCCGGTTGTTGCGTTTACCTTCGGTACAGCCGTGGGACAGCGTATCTTATCATGTTAATTAGATCACCGAAGACTGATGAGCACTTCAGTGGACGCTGCGCCGCCGTCCCCCACGCCCTCCAATTGAGAAGCGCAGGCTTAATGGAGGAGAAACGCACAGCCCATTATTAGAGGCATCCACTCAGTCTCGTTTACGCCACTCTTTCTCTCTGCCTCATCTTTTCAAGCACTGCTAATTGTGTATGTATGTGTTATTCAGGTCAGGCAACTAGGACGTGATCTCTCATCCAGACGACACCCGTGTCCTTTAAAGAAAGGGAATGGAGGCCTAATTTTCATTCACGGCGTCCGAAATCGTGTTTAGTCCACATTATATTCATGGACTTGCTGTTTATGTACATCAGTCACAGGTTATAATGAAATGAGCCACGCTTTGAGCAGTTTCACTCACCCCATGATTTGTTTTTCTGGCTCTTTCTCTATCTGTGCCACAATTGCGAGAGGATTCAGCCACTGGTGTTGGCCTACACCCGTGAAATCAAGCAAGTGCTTTCATTTCGCTGAGAGTAATCAGGCGTCTAACCGCCATGATATCCCACATGTATAAGCAAATACGTTTCCACTGTTTTCCAGATCACCATGAAATCAAGTCTTTCACTGCATGTATATGTGCTGCTCTTGCTGTGTATGAACCGATTGCTGCAGCAAACAAATTCACTCAGTGTAGATTGAATTTTTAATATAATATACTTAGGGCTGTCAGTCGATTACAATTATTATCTAACTAATTACATGATGTGTCGATTAATTCATCTAATTAATCGCAAAATTATTTGACTGAAAATACCCACAAAAGCTTATTTAAAGCTATTTTTGTGTTAAATGAAAAAGTGTCAAGTAGACATTACAAATTGTAGCTTTAGAAAGAAATGTTTTATTTGATTCAACATAAAATTTATTTCACATAAACATTTAGGATGCAACAGCCTACGTTAACTATGGAACATAAAAGATAATTCGAGAAACATCGCAGTATTTTTTTGTTCATATAATGAAAGTCATGGTAACCGAAACAGCTTTGTTACCAGCAGTCTTCAAAATACTTTTTTATGTTCCACAAAAGAAAGGTTTGAAACAACATGAGGGTGAGTAAATGACAGAATTTAAATTTTTGGGGTGAACTATCCCTTTAATGTTTTTATTATTATTATTATTGTTATTATTATTTATTTTGTTTGTTTTAATAAAAAAGATACTTTAAATAAGAAACTAAATCTGCCAGCAGGTGGCGGTAAATGTCTTTATGAGTCATTCACTCATTCGATTCGTTTGAATGACTGATTCATTCAGGAATGAAGTAAATAGCTCTCTTTATAAATGGGCCTTTGAATCATTGATTCACACGATTCGTTCAAAGCGCGGATTCATTTAGAAACTAAACACCACTGTGTTGGTCGGAGATGCGCAACAATTCTGCTATGGCTTTAAAGGTAATATGTTCTCTGCAAAAACACATAATATAGTGTTTAAAATATAACACAATATCAACTTCTTATTTACTGAACTGTTGTATAAAATCACATTTAAGCTCATGATAGATCGGGACAAAATTAGCACTCGTCATATTGATCTTGTTGACCGTGTGATGTCGTGTGATACGTGATATATTTAAATATGAGACAAAACACTTACAGGGGCATTTTTTTGCACCAATATTTTAAGGCATAACTGCGTTTATTGTTGCCCTGCATCATTATTTATGCATTTATTATTTATTATGTATGATCCTGGACCACAAAACCAGTCATAAGTAGCACAGGTATATTTGTAGTATATTAGTATATTTGTAGCAATAGCCAGCAATACCTTGTATGGGTCAAAATTATTGATTTTTCTTTTATGCCAAAAATTATTAGGACATTAAGTAAATATTATGTTCCATGAAGATGTTTTGTAAATTTACTACCGTAAATTAATCAACTTAATTTTGGATTAGTAATATGCATTTCTAAGAACTTCATTTGGACAACTTTAAAGGCAATTTTTTTTCAATATTTAGATTTTTTTTTTAGATTCCAGATTTTCAAATAGTTGTATCTTGACCAAATATGGTACTATTCTAACTAACCATATATCAATGGAAAGCTTATTTATTCAACAGATAATGTATAAATAAAGAAAACTGACTTATGACTGGTTTTGTGGTCCAGGGTCACATATTATAATGTAAAATAATATTTCATGAGCAAATGTTCAGCAAGCACACATACATATATTGAATGGCAGAGCAACATACTTAATTTCATAATGATCTGGAATATTTTTATAGATTATAGATTATATTATTTATGTTCTAAAATTTGATCGTTTATGCCATCAGATCATTTTTGTTATCATTATAAAGTATTATAAAATTTGTTTATATGTCAAATATTTAAATATAATATAAAAAATAAATAAAAATATTTTTTAATATATACTGTAATATTTGTCAAATATACACGTGTGTGTACATATAAACAAATAAATATACACAGTAGACATATTTGTTATGTAAACAAACTTATTTTGGATGCGATTAATCGTTTGACAGCACTAAAATTTATACTTTGTATATACATGTACACATTTTACAAATATGTACAGTATACAGTAAAAATATTTATTTATCATTTATATTATATATAAATATAAATATTTTATATTTAAATATAACATTTTTCTTAAATATACACGTGCTTGTGTGTGTATTTACATGTAAGTAATAAATATACATGGTACACATACACATGTAAACACAAACTTTTATTATTGATGCGATTAATCGTGATTAATCATTTGACAGCTTTAAAATTTGTACTTTTTATTTATAATTTTTTTACTTTTTAATTTACTTTTCAAACGGCATGACGACTCGCCACTTTTACTGTTTTCCATGTGCGGTCTTATTAAAAAAGTTTTAGGAGCTACAAGTACAGAGGGAGCCATAACAATGTGTGATTTAAGACAAAATTAAATGTAAGATCAGGTTCAATATATGCTTATAAGATTTTAAAGATTTTTAAAAGAAAATATGCATGTAGAAGATTGACAATTTAGAGATGAATGTCCGAGATGTATGTTTGAAATGCATCCTACTACTAGGTTTAAAATGGTTATGATTTGAAATGACTTTCTCAGTATCTTTTGAATTTGGTTGCCTTAGTGTTGTGTTCACTTGCATAAGACTGAGCAAAATTGTTTCTGTTTTTGTAGCTGTTGAAAAGTTGTGTGCCCAGACAGAACCGCCCCTCCAATCCTCGCCTTAATAATGCGGTTTGAAGTATTTGTGATTTGGTGTTTTATCACAGCAGGGTGTGAAACTCAGAGTAGTTGTAAGACAGTGTGGTCCCTCACATCCTTTCCTTATTAATCAGCCTGTCAGACGCTAACGCCCTGGTCGATGCAGTGACGGCCCACCAGAGTGGCCAGGGATTAAAACACTTCCACACACTCTCTCAGCACTCCGTCAACATGTGCCACGACGTTCCACAAGACCACCGCTGCTTCAGGGGCCGTCACACTGATGACTAATGGGTAATGAAGTCCTTAAGAACCCCTGGAGTGAGCAGGGCTGTCATAACTCTCTCCTGAGTGATTGGACTACAACCCTTCAAGCGTTTTATCTCTGCCTGTGAAGAATGGTTTGTTTCAGAGTCACTCATGCAGACACAGCTGGACATCTGAGGCTTTGACCTGATGTTGGCCGTTTGCTTGGTGATTATTTTAATCAACCGCAATCAAAAGGCATCTTAAATGTTGCATATTTCTTTCATTGCAGCATTTCCTGTACATTTCCTGTTTTCATATTTATCTTATTTTTTTAGGGATGGGCAATATACAGTGCTTTGATTTGTTTCTGCCATATGTAATATAATTGCATTTCCAACCACAGATATTTTATTTTATTTTATTTTTTTGTTGTTATTTTATTTTATTTTATTGTCGTAGTGTTTTAAAGCAGTGTTGCATTTCTAACCACAGATATGATATTTTATTTTATTTTATTTTTTTGTTTTGTTTTGATTATTTTTTTTATGTTATTTTATTTTATTTTTGTAGTGTTTTGAAGCAGTGTTGCATTTCCAAACACAGATATTTTATTTTATTTTATTTTATTTTATTTTATTTTATTTTATTTTATTATTTTATTTTGTTTTATTTTATTATAGTGTTGTATAATGTTGCATTTCCAACCACAGATATTTTATTTTTATTTTATTTTATTTTTATAGTGTTTTGTAGTGTTGCATTTCCAACCACAGATATTTTATTTTATTTTATTGTTTTAGTGTTTTAAAGCAGTGTTAGCGTTTCCAACCACAGATATTTTATTTTATTTTATTTTATTGTGTTTTGTAGTGTTGCATTTCCAACCAGATATTTTATTTTATTTTGTTTTATTTTATTTATTTTTTTATTTTATTTTATTGTATTGTTTTAGTGTTTTAAAGCAGTGTTGCATTTCCAACCACAAATATTTTATTTTATTTTATTTTATTTTATAGTGTTTTGTAGTGTTGCATTTCCAACCAGTTATTTTATTTTATTTTGTTTTGTTTTATTGTATTGTTTTAGTGTTTTAAAGCAGTGTTGCATTTCCAACCACAAATATTTTATTTTATTTTATTTTATTTTATTTAATTTTATTGTTTTAAATTAGTGTTGCATTTCCAACCACAGATATTTTATTTTATTTTATTTTATTTTATTTTATTTTATTTTATTTTATTGTTTTAGTGTTTTAAAAGCAGTGTTGCGTTTCCAACCACAGATATTTTATTTTATTTTATTTTTGTAGTGTTTTAAAGCAGGTTCATCTCTCTCTCTATATATAAAAAAATCATATAAACAGCACTGGTTTGTCCAATAAGTTTACTTATATTTTTCAGGCTATGTTGGCACTTTCTCATTCTCTGTCTGTATTTTTCATCGTCTCTCCAGCCCTCAAGAAGCATCTCCCTGCAGCTTTCTGTAGAGTAGGGATCACAGCTAAAGACCTCTCAGTGTTTCTGTGTCTCCCAGAAGCATTAGATACACCTCGCTAAGATGGTCACCAGGAAAAGTGCAGCCAAATGACTACCTCTGGCCTCAGTCCATCAGCCGTTACGCAATCAGTGGCATCCAATTAGGAGAGCTGCTCTCAGGTAACATAATAACAGGCTAGAGTCCAGCTAAAAGAGACAGGGAAGAATCCCAAACAAATAACGAGAGCAACTGAACTGGAGAGAGACAGGCGAGAAAGAAAACAACGTGTAAATTTGTACTTACACATTGTTCTTTCTATAGCTTTTTTCTCACTCTCACATTAGATGTGACACTATAATTAATTTCAACTTTTTTGAGACAGTGCTGCTTAGTAGCCAGAAATAGCATTCACAAGAAGAAAATGACTTAAATCTAAAACAACAGCTCATTAAACAGGGTGACGTCTACTAGTGTGTGAGCTATTCATATTGTAATAGGGTATTGCGGACAGAATATGTCCTATAGCATGATCTCAGGTGTTTATGTGCTTGTAAGAAAGAGATATCACAGGGGTTCAGTCCATTTTTTTTTTCCATCTGTCACATTTGCTCATTTTCATTAGTTGTTATATATGAAATTAAAATGGACTTGCTTTATCAGCACCCCCACATTCATTTACTGTGTGTGGATGTGTGTGTGTTGAAATTAACAGGCAGAATTACCTCTAAAGCCTTTAATCTGCTTTGGCTCTTTTGTGTCGGACCCCAGGGTGATAGCAGCAGGATGCTCCATTCTCACTGTCCACTTACAGGCTGAATAAACCCACACACGCACTCATACTGTCTTCCTAAATATGGCTCTGGCTCTTTTGTAGAGGAACTAACTATTAGGCCACTATTATTTCACACTGTTTGCGCACTTATTTCTGATGCCATAACCGTAGAGGTTACAGTCTGCGTACTTCCTCATAAACAGTGCAGCTGCAGCTTCAGCTGTGAGCCTGTTTTTGCTGTTACGCTTTTACTCTAAAGGAAAAAAGGAAATTACACTACCTAACTAAAGTTTTAAGGTTTGTGAAAAAAAGTTTTAATTTATACAAAAATACAACAATATTAAATAAACTGATTAAATTAAGACATGTTTTCCAGCAAGGAAGCATTCAAATAATTATAAGACTGTAAAGACATTTCTAGTGTTACAAAAGATCCTAAGGAGAAAAAAAAAAGTTATGTTAAAATATTAATCAGCACAACATTGATCATAATAAGAAATGTTTCTTGAGCAGCAAATCAGTATATTAAAATATTTTCTGAAGGATCATGTGACACTGAAAATTCAGCTTTGCATCGCAGGAATAAATTACATTTTAAAATATATTAATATAGAAAACAATTACATTTTAACCCTTTAACCAGTGGGACGTCTAAGTTTACTTCACCATATTACAAATAAATCTAATCTAATCATGACAAACTATACATCGTTGGAAAGGTCTAAGAATCCTAAATCGATATTTTACCATATTTTTGTGTTAGAAATTATGTAGGAAAGTAATAGATTAATATATGTCAAGAGTGCAACTTCTGACCTTTGTCACAAAAGACTTTCTTCACTGCCTTGTTCCCTAACACGCTTTTGATATCATAAGAAATTAAGTTCAAAACTTAAAATCTCAAAATTCGTCATTTGAAAGGCATTTTAAAATCAGGCATTGCATTACCATGGAAAATGTACATCAAAATCATATTACAAAATGTTTCCATTCATGAATTATAAAAATGTAAGTCTGGATAGTGCATTTTAATGTCTGTGTTTAAAAATGAGAGTGACCGTTAAAGGGTTAAATTGCAAAAATATTTAATAATATTACTGTCTTTACTCTATTTTTGAGTAAAAGCCTTGTTGAGCATAATAGACTTCTTTCAAACATCATACAAAAAAAAAAAAATCTTACTGACACAAAACCATCAGCATTTTATGCCGTTTTAGTGCCACGTTAAAAAAAAAAAAATAGAGCTTTTCTATGAAATGATCTACGAGGTTAAAGTCATAATGTTTCGAGAATAAAGTCAAAATATTTTGACTAAGTCAAAATGTTTCGAGAATAAAGTAAAAATTACGAGAATAAAGTTGAAGTGTTTCAAGCATAAAGTCAAAATATTTTTGGTATGAAGTCAAAATTATGAGAATTAATTCGTAGCAATAACGAGATTAAAGTTATAATATTTTGAGAGTATACTGTAGCCTATTGCGCATGCAAATGGCCTGGATTGGGTGAACTGGGAGATTTTCCAAAGCTTCAACTTTCAGAATCTGCCAGTTTTATAGCGAAATACAACCAGTATGTCTATTACAAAAATGTGTTTTTCACGCGTAACAGATCGCTGTATTCACTTCAGTTTAAGCTGAATGTGAATCAGTCATCTTTCCGATTACAGTGAGACATTAGTTTCATTAAATTAGGCTATATATTTTTTCATCCGTTCTGATGTTCCTTCACATTTATATTGTGCTAAATATACTTGAAATAAAGAGTTATAAAACACATTTATAATTTGTATTTGACAGAATTTGAAAGCTGAGTTGTCATATTAAAAGCAACAATGCACAAAATGATTATGGTTACTGGGTGCTGGCATGCTACAAATAATGAATGGAAGACGTTAAATATTACTTCCAGTCATTTACTGTATTATAGCGTAAATAAAACAACTTGAATAGTCACTTAACGTTATATACCTCAGAAATAACAACAATATAACTTATTTTAACAAGTTGGAGTCCACTTCAACCTTTAGAACATTTTATTGTTGTTTTTAATTAAATATATGCGAGGAATAAAAAATTGGACGCCACAGATGTTTTTGCGGAGTAGGTGGTGGAAATTTCTCAAAGAAAATAGTATAATTTAATGAAACGAATGCCTTATTTTATTTGAAAAGATGATTGATCCTGTCACATTAAAGATTGTGAAAAACATTATTGCAAGACACATTGTTTATGTTACTGACATAAAATTATAAAACTAACAGAATTTGAAAGCTGAAACTTTGTTTTATATTGAAACTACCAAAAGCACAAAGCTTATTGCTATTATTGGGTGGCTGGTACACTACAAATTAGCCTAATGAATGCATACTAATTTCAAGCATATGGTCCCTGCAAGTATGACACATGGTATGATTTCTACTAATAATCCCACATATATTCAAATAAATTCTGGAGGCCTTGCGGTGCTCCCAATCCGTGCCGTTTGCATGCACAGGCTATACTCTCAAAATATTATTAACTTTAATTGCCATGATTTAACTCTGTTAATTTTGACTTCATTCTCTAAACATTTTGACTATTCTCAAAACATTTTGACTTTATTCTCGTAATATTTTGACTTTTTACGAGACTTTAATTTTTTAATGTTTTTAAAACGCTGTTGTAGGTAGTGTATGTTCTTTTGACAACTTCATTTGTCTATTTATTATTCCTTTAAACTTTTAACCTCATTGTTTGTTTCATTAAATATTTAATTCCATCCCTCACTTCTCGATAATGATACTTGTCAGTGCAACAACAATTGCTTTCCTTTTCACCGGTTCTATTGCTTCTTCATTTTTTGGATTCTGTTCAGTTTTCAATCACGAGTGTCCGTCATCAAATCCTTTTAAGTGACAGTCACATCAGAGACTGAGCGAGGTTTAAATGAGGGCTGTTTGCCCTCACACAGAAATGAATCACAGAGAAATGAACTAGCGATGAGATGAATGATCGTTTTAGCTGGAAGTGTTTGAGGTCAGGTAAAGAAGAGATTGAAAGGTCATTTGTTGCAAATATTGTACAAATAGATGGTAAAAACTGGTTAAAATGTGGGAAAAGAACCTAGTTTTTAGTAGAAATGGAGTTTTGTGTGTGTGTTTTGTCAGGTCACTGTGGTAATATTATTTGTTGATAATTGCATTGCTTTTTTGCTTAGTGTCTAGGTGGGACTGATGTGTGAGGTGTTAATGTGCACCCTTGTGTGTGTGTGTAAGCAAATGATAGAGGTCAAATAGGTTAGCAGGAGTCTTACCCAGCTGTTGATTAGTCAGAGAGGATCATGGGTAATGGAGCTTAGATTGATGTTGATGTTGAGTGATAAATGATGAGCATGTGTGTTCTTTTGTGTGTGTGTGGAGGCGAACAGTGAGATTAGACAGTGAATGATCTACTTCTGATCACATACACCATAATGAAGCTCTTTCTCTTAGAATGCGAAGCTCAGCATCACCGTTTCTCCTTTTCTGCTCTTTTCCTTATTTTCTAATATCCTTTTCTGTTTCCCTCCCTCTCTTTTTCTCTGTTTGCAGCAGTCTCGTAATAAAAGCAGCGCAATTTATTTACAATTTGCCGTGTGAGGCTCTTACATCAGCAGCGTAATGTAGCGGCTCGTTTAAAATACATTTGCAGCCGCGACTTTATTTTGCAAAGATGATTTTTCATCCACGCTTCGTCCTTTCCCTTTTTGCAATGAGGAATTGATAATAGACCTGTTTTCCCTCTCATCCACTTATCTCGCACCCTGATGGAGAGAATGAAATAAAGGGGGAAAAACAGGATGAAATGTTTTCTTTTTTTCCCACTCTCTTTGTGTGTGTTTTTTGCATGTAGAATATGTGCATTAACGCTGCGGAGAGAATTGGAGTCCTTTGAGTGAACACAGGGCTCTCACAGGTGACACATGCTTTTAATGGACTGTGCTGTGGTAAAGCTTTTACTCCAAAACCATCTTGAACTTTCTCTTGTGAAAGTATAGAAGAACATACAATATTTGGATTTAATTTCATTTTTTTGAAGTTTTGAATTATTTAAGGAATGATCCAGTAGTCTTAAAGATTTTTAAGATCTATAGGCGACAAAAAATATCTCTATTTTCTGGAATTATTAGATGATATTTTCCTGAGTGTGTTATTGTGTTGGTACTTTGGCAGCACTGCCGTGGACAGCTGATTCCCAAAATTTGGATTTTGTATTATATTCCCTGCGGTGATTAATTTGCAGAAATAATAGAAATGAACGTTTCCAATAAGTTTAAATTGATTTGTACCTTTTATGGGCTTTTTTTACATTTATGAGGCCATTTTTTTTCTAATCTAATTAAATGATGCATCATCTTTTGTATTAGACTCCTAAATTGAATCAATGAATTCATATAGTACGATGCTATATGGCTGTTACTAATCATGAAATCAGTGTCAAATTATTGTTTGCAATGCAGAGGTGGCACAAAATACATATTTTAAATTATGAAGTCATATTTTAAGCGATTTTGGGGGGAAAAAAAGGAAAAACTTTAAATATAAACCTAATATTACCAGTAGGTGGCAGCAAATCACTGTATGAGTGAGTCATTGAGTCATTCACTCAACTGATTTGTTCAAACAGCTGATTGATTCAGTAACGAAATACCATCATGTGTCGTTCAGAGATGCAAAACAGTTCTGCTGTGGCTTTGTTTGAAAGTATTTTCGATAATGAAATAAACCTAACACAAGGGCTGTTATGTCTAAAATGCAAGTCAGTTAATATTAACGTTTATTGGAATGTTTTATGAAATCACGTTTGCAATAATTCGGATGTTTGGAGAAAAAAAACTACTCTTTGATTAATATTAACTGTATCAGATGATATAAATATAAAAGACATAAAATTCATACGGGGCATGTTTGCTTGAATTTTGGGGGAATTCTGAATGTGTTTTAATAGACTAACCATTTAATTTTTAGACCGACAATTTACTTTTAATGTTTTTGTTTTTTTAAAGAAGTCTCATCTGTTCACCAAGTCTGCGTTTATTTGATCCGAAGTACAGCAAAAACAGTAAAATTCTAAAATATTTTTAATATTTAAAAGGACTGTTTTCTAATTAAATATATATTCTAAAATGTAATTTATTCTTGTGATTTTCAAAGCTGAATATTTAGCATTATTACTCCAGTCACGTGATCCTTCAGAAATCATTCTAATATGCTGATTTGCGGCTTTTAAACATTTATTATTATGTTGAAAACAGCTGAGTAGAATTTTTTCAGGTTTCTTTGATGAAAAGAAGTTTCGGAAGAATAGCTTTTATCTGAATTAGAAATCTTTTGTAACATTATATATGTACTGACCTCAAGCTTTAGAATGCTATAGTGTATAGTGTTACAAAAGCTTTTTATTTCAGATGAATGCTGATCTTTGAATCTTTCTATTCATCAAAGAATCAAAATGTGCTCAGCTGTTTTAAATGTTGATGAAAATATTAAAAAAATGTATCTTGAACAGCAAATTAGCATATTAGAATGATTTCTGAAGGATCATGTGACACTGAAGACTGGAGTAATGATGCTGAAAATTTAGCTTTGATCACAGGAATAAATTACATTATAAAATATATTTAAATCGAAAGAAGTTATTTTAAATAGTAAAAAATGTTTTCCAATATTACTGCATTTGATGAATTTTAATGTAAAATGCAAAAACTTTTGACTGGTAGCGTATATTATCATTTGAATGTGTTTACATACACAGTCATGATGCTTGCATTACAAATCCATTATTTATTATTGAATAATATGCTTGTAAATTGCATAAATTGTGCATAACACATTTTAATGTGGAGGAAAAATGACACTGGCCCATAGCTTTGGTAATGTTTCATGTTTGTTTAAAACATAGAAATAGTTTAAAATCAAACAATAATTGGTGGACCCCTGCAGTACCACTGCAGACCCCCTGTTGAAGTGTACAGAGATTTGTAGAGATGCACTTAAAGTGCTGTAAGCGAGGAAGAAAAAAAAAAAGACTCAAACATGAAAATTTACAAACACAAATATTTCTGAACTCTGTTTTGCATATGGATGTGTTGGTTTTTGGATGCGTGTTTGACCCGATGTTTTTTTCCTGTAGACTGAAGTTTATTTTGACAGCTTTTCAGCATTTGATGCTTTTTCTCACTATTTGTCCTCACTGTCTGTCTTCTGTCTGGACTCCCAAGTTTCTCCTAATTCAGACCACAAACTGCACATCCTGTTTCTCAGCTAAACTTGAAACTTGCCAAACAAGAACAGGGAGAGAAGTCTGCCTGGGTGGACAGAGCAAGCAAATGAAAAGAGAAGACAGCATAGTGTAAGGAGAAACAGAAACACTTGGATGACAGTTGGAGATGGGTGGACAGAGTGTGAGGTTCAGCACAAAGAATCCGAGCGAGATGGAGATGGAGATGGATAAAGGAGGAGGAGAGTGTTTAGTTAGCGTTGGGCTTTCTGTAACATTACAGGCCTTTTCTGTTGCCAGGTCCTTTGATGACTGTCTCCCTACGGCCCCGTCTTATTACCCGTACAAATCTCTACAAATACTGCAGCATTATTGGAAACGCACACAATCGGGCCTGCCAGCTCCGGCACCAAATCACCAATCATAAATATGCACTTTATCATGATAATCATTGCATGTCTCCTCATTTCATTTCCACAGATGGTTTAATCTCTTTTTAATGTGGGCTTTAGTGTGGATTCTTGAAAATGCCAGAGAGACCCGTGCTGAGCATTCATGCGATTCACGGAGCCAGCGACTGTTACTAAAGTTTCTCATTTGTTATTTCACAAGCGCATGTTTGTTTTGTTGTTTTGCAGATGCTTTTGTCTAAAGTAACTTACATATTGGAGCTTAACACACTAAAGCACCCGTGCCAACTTTTATAGTTATTTTTCTCAGCGCTCCTGTAGAACTTTGTTGGTTTGATTACTAATGTTTTCGTCCGTATGCTGACTGTGGAAAAAGACAAAGATTGATGTCGGTGAAATGAGCGCTTTAGCTTGGCATCACAGTATTGACGCTGCGGTAACATTGCAGTAATGTTGTGGTATGATTAAGCAGCCCTTGATCAGACGGGCTGGAACACTGGAGGCTGTCTCATGGGCCTGACAGCCCATCCCTCATTCTCTTTCAATCCCTGTTTATTTCATCTCCCATTCTCTTTAACACAACTCTCGGAGACATACAGAGGGAGAGAGGGAGATTTGGGGGGTGGGGAAGATGATAAAATGTCATTTTTCTAGATCATCATCAGTCTCGTTCTCCTTCTCCTCGCTCTGAAAGTAGACTGTTATGCTATTTATTGAGAAGATTGTTGTGTGCCTGATTTGGTGAGGCAAGGAGGGAGGGAAGTTTGCCTGGGAGGTCAATTTTCCAAACCCAACCATACCAAACACTCGAGAGCACTGTTTATTGCATACTGAACTGTGCAAATACTAGGGCTGCCCCCTAATAGTCGACTAACTGTTAGTCTTAGTCCAAAATTTTATTAGTCTCTTAAAATAAAAATTCCACAGGAAGTGGCAAAGTCACGCAGTCCGTGACGGATAGATTGTTAACGGCTGGTTTATGTGGTAATATAGTACATCAGGCAGAACTTCCATACGCTCATCTATCATTCATTGAGCTCAAATATGGATTTTCATCTGAAAGATGTATGTAGTAGCAACTTTACATAACCTAGAGAATGTGCGTTATTCAGGTGTCTGTTTTGAGTGTAAAAGCTGAACAGTAGCGTGCTCCCTGCATGACAGATGGAGGCGCTGGCGCGGTTACTTGCTCTTAAAATACTCCGTCAGTTTTGGTCATACTGATAAAAGTAGTACATCTTTCGAATCTGTAAAGACTCTACGTTTATTTGTATACACTCAGAATAACAACGAAACGTTGCGCTTTTGTAAAATAAAGCCTAATAAAATAAATTTTGGTCTCTGTGAACTTGAGTGTGAAACTTTGAAACTCTGTGTATACTGGTTACGGACATCTAGAGATCTACTTTCAAATGAACCAGTTTAAATAGAAAACATTCTAAGATTATGTAATCTGTATGAAACATGCATACAGGCGCATCACTACTGTGGAGACGACCAGTCAGTGTCGCAGACTTTATCTCTTAAGCCGAAAAACAAAGAAAGCGCTAGTTTATCAATAAATTATTAAAACGTTAATGCAGTCTCCCAAATACATTCATAATTATTATATCTGCCAGGGTGCTGTGGCAAGCTTTTTTGTGTGCGCTTGAGCGTTTTTAGGCTATGTAAGCAATTAAAGGTTCATTATTATGATTTGTATGGTTTATTAATAAGTGTGCGACTAATAGTCGACTAATGCTCAAAATGAACGGCTACTAGTCGACCAGAAATATCATCAGTTGTAAGCTTCATTGTTGTGTGGTTATTTCACTAAGTGATGTCTGTTTATTGAATTTCCTGAATTGATGTATTGCATTTTAAGTCCCAGAACAACAATGTTAGTGTATTTGGTCTTGGCGGAATAGATCTGATACGCTGCTGCAAAGCAAGTACAGGAATTTGCTACTTCCAATACTGATACGGTGCTGTGAGTATTTAAAACATACTGCTGCTGCACAAGCAGCATATATAATAACCCGCAGCAGATCTATACAGGTGGAGCTGGGGAGGTGGAAGGTTTCAAAGGAGCTCTTGAAAGTGATCTTGTGAATGCTAACCAGGCATTTAAATGTAAAGCAGCAAGCTCATTGGTTGCGTATGCAACATGAACCAATCAGCTTTTGTGCCAAGTGAATATTAATGACCCATCAGCCTGGACCATCTAGAGTTTTATGACAGAACTTGGCATTAATATAACTTTTTTTAATCACTATATACATTGGGGATTGAGCCATGCTTTGATGTTTCAGCTACAGGAATACCTGTATATAAAATAAACTTTTGAGAAACATTGTATTCTGCAGAGTATTCATACTATATACTGTAGAAGTAGTATGCTGTTTAGCACAAAACCTCTTTGTATGTGAGATACTTCGGTATTGACCCTCTAATCTGAATCACGGCCTTTCTTTCATTAGATATATATAGTCGTCGTGACATTTGGAGACACCATGTTAGACCATTTCATGTCAGTTGCCCTTTCATTAGCGATCTAAATGTTAATTGATGGGGTTAATGACTTCTCACTACAAGTCTGTGGCAGGAATCACAGAATTGGCTTAGATCTGCAACATCGGCATTCTCGCTCCAGCTCTGCTCACCAGGCAAAGTGCAAATCCAAGTGCTCTTTCAAAGAGCTTTTAAGGATGTTTAGTGACTTTTGCTTGGCCTTTAATATGGTGTCAGTATAGTACATAGCATGTGAAATATTACCTGTCTGAAAGACCTTTAAAGCACGTCAGCTGTGCTTGTAAGTGAGGCAATGTATAGTTTAGTTTGGTGTAGCTGAATCTATAGATTTCTGAACTTTTTTAAAAAATGTATTTTATTGGAATTTGTTTTGCAGTACCCCACTTGTGAAATTTTTTAAAGCTGTAATGTGTCTTGAAAAAGGTTTTTACCTCTGCCTTTGTGTTTAGGCTTCGACATTTATAAAATGTATTCATTTGTGATGATTATCTTGATTCTAACGTTAGAATCATAAACTTTTGTTGCTTACAGAGGTTATTTTCTGCTATAATTTAAAAGCCAGTGGATAATAGACAATCTATTGAACTACTCCTTTAAGAAATAAATTCTTTACAACGTGCTTTCCCATTCAAAGGCGAGGAAAACACAATCCTTAGACGCTTTAAAAAGACCATAGTATCATAAATTTATTAGCCATGCACTCCAGCAGTGAAGGGCGTTACACACACTTTGGTTTTGTGTGCTTCTGAGAGATGGCACCGTGAATCATGCATCATCTGACTTGCATACTTGTTTTGTGTGTATGTGCTGCGTGCGTGTGTAATGAATGGTCATAGTTTTGATGGCACTGCTGTTAGTCATGATGAACAGATCAATACTGCATATCTTTATCCCACACACACTTGCTTTCTTTTCTTTATGTAGAATGAACGGGATGGCTAGATGAAGGGGTGGTGAGAGGGCCGTGCTTTCAGATCGATATTCCAGCTGTGCACGGACTCTTGTGTTTTTAGAGTATCTAACACAGGCCTGAAATCATTAGAATAAAGCATGTTGTCATGCATTTCATGCGCTACATCTGTCAGTATTTGAGTTGATCTTAGCGATCCGCATGTGATATACAGGATAAATCAGCCAATTTGTTCCAATTACATAGAGAACATGAATCTTTAATGATCTCCCTCCATCTTGCCAACTGATTACAATTAGTTCTTTAGGGTTTTACTTTCTCAAGTTTTAGCCGTCCCACAATTCGCCAAATCAAATTTGTCCGCTCCAGAGTTTGAGCATAATTAACAATTAATTGTGGAATTTAATGAGAAATCACGTCTCTACTTTTTCTTGGTCTTCAGGCTCATTTTTCAGTTTCTGTCTCATTTTCTTTTGTTTTTCTGGCTCTCACTGTCTTTTTCTGTTGGCTGCTGTCTCTGATTCGGTTATTTGCATTCTTATTCTGTTTTCTATCTTCTCCATTCTCTCACCGCTCACTAAAGCAACTGAGGATAGTGAACCTGTGGAAGAGCCACTCAACTACAGTAAGTGTGGATGTCTGGGGTGTGAGTTTTTCAGTATGTGGCCCCTCCCTCATAACACAAGCCCCTCCCCCATGCAGACTCCACCCATTGGGTGTTTAAGAAAAAAGCAACCAGAGACAATCAGTAAAGTCTTTGATCAGAAATACTCGATAGGGCTCTGAAACCTAGTGAGCTGCCTTGCTGTCTACTTTCATACATAGACAACTGCTTTCTAAGATGGCATGAAATCTTGTATACACTACCAGTCAAAAGTTTTTGAACAGTAAGATTTTTTTTTTTTAAAGAAGTCTCTTCTGCTCACCAAGCCTGCATTGATTTGATCCAAAGTACAGTACAATTTTGAAATATTTTTACTATTTAAAATATTTTTTTTCTATTTGTATATATTTAAAATGTAATTTATTCCTGTGATTCAAAGTCTAATTTTAAGCATCATTACTCCAGTCACATGGTCCTTCAGAAATCATTCTAATATTCTGATTTGTTGCTCAAAAAACATTTATTATTATGTTGAAAACATCAGAGTAGAATTGTTTATCATCTGAAATAGAACTCTTCTGTAACATTACGAATGTCTTTTGATCAATTTAAAGCATCTTTGCTAAATAAGTATTCATTTGTGTAATTTCTTTCCCAAAGAAAAAAAAATATTAACTCCAAGCTTTTCAATGGTATAGTTAAATAAATTCTGAAAAAATGTACTTAACAGTTTTAAATATGGATAATAATGATAAAAACAACAACAACAATAATAATAATAATAAGAATATTAATAATATTAAATGTTTCTTAAACAGCAAATCAGCATATGTTTTTGTTTTGTTTGGTAAACAAGTTTTTTTGTTTTGTGATGTTCTTTGGTTTGTGGTAAACAATGGTTTGTTTTTTTTAAGTTTTGTTTGGTAAACAAGTTTTTTGTTTTGTGGTGTTTGGTTTGGGGTAAACAAGTGTTTGCTTGTTTTTTCTGTTTGTTTAATTTTGTTTTTGGTTTTTAGTT
The DNA here is from genome assembly GCA_012976165.1 of Labeo catla. Lineage (NCBI taxonomy): Eukaryota > Metazoa > Chordata > Actinopteri > Cypriniformes > Cyprinidae > Labeo > Labeo catla. Next base: position 3,600,661 of record VONZ01000001.1, read on the forward strand.
TTATTTGGTAAACAAGTTTTGTTTTGTGGTATTGTTTGGTTTGAGATAATCAAGCTTTTTTTAATTTTTTTGATTTTGTTTTGTTTGGTAAACAAGTTTTTTTTTTTTTTGTTTTGTGGTGTTGTTTGGTTTGAGGTAAACAAGGGTTTGTCTTTTTGTCATTTTGTTTTGCTTGATAAGCACGTTTTTGGTTTATGTGGTGTTTGGTTTGGGGTAATTGTTTCATTTTGTTTTCGATTTGTTTTTTTGTTGATTTTTGTTTTGTTTGGAGTAAACGAGATTTCTTTTTTTAATTTTACTGTTCAAAACTTTTGACTGGTAGTGTATGCACATTACCATTCAAATGCTTGGGGTCAGTAAGATTTTATTTATTTGTTTGTTTGTTTGTTTATGTATTTATTAAGAAATTACAACTATTATTCAGTAAGAAAATATCAAATTGATAAAAAGTGTCAATATATATATAAAAGTGTGTGTGTGTGTGTATGTGTATATATATATATATATATATATAGTTAAAAAATCTTGCCAACCTCAGTCTTTCTGGACGTCTTTCTGAAATCGCCTTTTCTGCTAATACATGTACTGTTGCCTGTACTGTTGCCTTAGAATGACCAAGAGGTGTCACTTGTGCCTTGTTGTTGGTGCTCCTATAGTGCATTGCAATGCCGTCTAGGTAGGCAGCTCACTAGGTTGGAACATAGCTAGTGACTGTATAACCTGTGGCGCTTGCAGGATGCTGTCTGTTCACTTTGGCCTTCTATTGGAATCACTGTCATCTCTGTGTGAGTGTATAAGACGGGCTCCTGCTGTTGTGGTTTAGCTATGCATCTGGGTTAGCTGTTTGTGTGAATAGGGTTCTTTTCCTGTAGATTAACCCTGCTCCTGTGTTTTTCGAGTCGGTATCCAGACAGCCGTGTTAATTAGTGCACAAGACAATTATGCACTTCTCTCCGGAGACCTGCGTTTACTTCTCTTAATCTGGTGTCTTAAATAATTAAACTTGTATTGAAACCCCCTGCTTTCCATCTGCTCCTCTGCTCATCTCTTTTCTTTTTTTTTCTCCATCTCTCACTATCTCTCTTCGAAGATCTGAAGAGGGAGCTGTTTAACCTGTTAGTCAATGACCTCTACATTGCCTACTATGTTTTATTTGTTTTAAAAGCCACACGAAAGAGAGAAAAAGATGATATCAAAAATATGTAGCTCCCTTCCTAAAATCGCCATGCAAGCTTAATGCATACAGTTGAAACTCTGTGTGTGTGTGTGTGCTCATAGGACAGAGAGAGTGTGACCCCATTTACTACAGTCATCACAGCTGTGTGGTTCTAATCTCATTCTTCACAGCTGTCTTGCCAAAGACCAATCCCCTTACTCTCTCAGCATGACCATTACACACTCATTGGCTCTGCCTCAAAACCTAATGAGCTACCTTGACAGTATTTTTGGACATGTTCAAATTGAAACTACCTACCTGGACAGAATATTTGAACATCGAAGTCAAATTCAAATGAACTCTACCTGCTTGGCCTTTTTGGGCATCATAGATGAATTTAAATTAAAGCTACCTACTTAGAAAGCATTTTTGGGTGTCATATACTGTACAAGTTCAAATTGAAGCTACAGCATTTTTGGAAGCCACATAATATTTTTTGGCCATCATAGACATTGAAATTGAAGCATTTCTTGAGCACTATGGGTGTTTGAAATTCAGCATACGTTACATCACTCTTTTCGTCTCTCGTCAACATACAAACATGTTTACACAATGCCATCCTGCTCATCATCTGACCCCGAGAGGTCAACATATCACATAACCCCACGAGTCCTCATTAAGTGCATTTTCCTTAAGGCTTTGCTCTTTAATTATTCAGTGTTTTCTGTTCAGTGGTGTTTAAGATGAAATGCTAGTTTCTTTCCCAGATGTGATTGACAGTAATGGTGAAAAATTAAGCGCAGACTAATGTGTTCCCACTGCTGTAGCCCATTAGTATGCTTCAAGCTCTGTGTCAGTTCTGTAACTCTCTTTCTGTGAATCTGCTTGTTTTCACTGGTGTTTTAGAACATGGGTTTTCTGCATGCGTGTACTTGGGTGTGGTAATAAATTGTGATGATGATGATTTTCAGCTCGACGAGAAGACGAGGAACTGGAGAAAAAATCCATCAAAAAGAGAGTCAAAGAACTGAAAGTGCTGGACCCGAAGATAGCACAGAACCTCTGTGAGTATTATCCAGTAATCATTTTCTACACCATTTTGTTTTGTTTTTTGTGGTGTTTGGTTTGGGGTAATCAAGGGTTTGTTTTTTGTTTAAAGGGGTCATCAGATGCCCATTTTCCACAAGTTGATATGATTCTTTATGGTCTTAAAGTCTATAATATACTTTGGTTAAAATTCTCAGTTGTAGTGTAAAACACCCTTTTTACTTTGTTAAAATGAGCTCTGCAAAAATCAACCCATCCTGGTGGATTTTTCCTTTAAATGCAGGAGTAAGGAGCTGTGCTCAGAGAGGATGTTTACCACATTTAGCATGTTTAGCCACAAAACTTGCTAACTAGCACGTTATTAGGAAAGGTGATTGCAGAGATTCATATAAAAACCCTTATACTCACTTCTGCTGTAGGTGAAGCTGGATCACGACCGATTTGTGCGAACATAGACGCATTTATGTAGATTGGGAGGCACATTCCTTTCACAAACAAACGTAAACCACTGCATCTTCAGCGGCTCAAATGTTGGGAGTAAATGATGACTATTCACATAACCCCTATTTTCATTATTACATCTAGCAACACAACACCTCAATCTGAAATATTGTTATCTAACTCGCATCCCTGCTCCGGCGTCGAAACAATGTAGGTCGCACTGTTACAGCTGATTTAGGGCAGGTATGAAGTAAAACGCTCATGTCAATCAACTATCGTGGGAGCGGCCTCTGTTAGTGAGGCATCTGAGAATGGCTCGATTTGAAAAAGGGGATATTATCTTTACAGATTAATTAAAAACCACAGCATGGATTTTTATCATTATAAGGTAGATTTGTACATACACTGCCAACACACGTTAATGTTCAAACAACATGTAAAAGTGAACTTAGCATCCGATGACACCTTTAATTTTGTTCCGGGTTTGTTTTTTGTTTAATTGTTTTTTTGGTTTTTGTTTTGTTTCATAAACAAGGTTTTTTGTTTTGTTTTGTGGTGGTGTTTGGTTTGAGGTAAACAAGGGTTTGTTTTTTGTTTTGTTTGGTAAACAAGTTTTGTTGTTTTGTTTTCTGGTGTTTGGTTTGAGGTAAACAAGGTTTTTTTATTGTTTTGGTTTTCTTTGGTAAAGAAGTTTTTGTGGTGGTGTTTGTTTTGAGGTAATCAAGGGTTTGTTTGTTTTTTGTTTAATTTAGTTTTGTTTGGTAAACAAGTTATTTTGTTTTGTGGTGTTTGGCTTAGAATAAAAAAAGGTCTTTTGTTTAGTTTTGTTTAGTAAACAGTTTTGTTTTGTGGTGTTTGTTTTGGTAAACAAGGATTTGTTTTTATTTAATTTTGTTTTGATTGTTTAAAATGCTTTGTTTTTGTTTTGTGGTGTTGTTTCGTTTGGGGTAATCAAGGGTTTGTTTATTTTTGTTTTGGGTTTGTTTTTGTTTATTTTTTTGCTTTTTGTTTTGTTTGGAAAACAAGTTTTTCTGTTTTGTGGTGTTTGGTTTGGAGTAAACAAGGTTTTATTTTTTTGTTTAATTTTGTTTTGGTTTTTGTTTTGTTTGGAAAACAAGTTTTTTGTGGTGTTGTTTGTCTACAAGGGTTTGTTTATTTTTTGTTTGGTAAATTGTTTGGTAAATTTTGTTTTGTGGTGTTTGGTTTGAGGTAAACAAGGGTTTGTTTTTTTTTTGTTTTGTTTAGCAAACATTTTTTTCTGTCTTGTTGCTTTGTTTGGTTTGGAGTAAACAAGGGTTTATTTTGTGTGTGTGTTTTGTATTGCTTTGCTTTGTTGTTTTATTTTTATGTATGTATTTACTTTAATCATTTTTAAACATTAACTAGGTCAACATCTTGGTCCTTTATTTCAAACACATTACTGTCATGGCATGAGACGCACAAAATACTTTAACACCCATCTGATGCTTGCGCGTAGACCAACAATAAAATAGTGTAATGTTTTGGACTCCTCTTTCGCCTTCATTTTTAAAACAGTTTTAGAGTTTTTAACAAAAATAAATAATAAAACCTGATATAATTGAGTCATACATTTTTCTTGCCGTGAAAATAGCCACAGAAGCTGGCATGGCGTTAAACACAAACGAACAAACCCCTTCATTTTTGAGCGTTTTCATGTTGCTTTGAAAACAGTATTAAAAAGTTATTTCCCCATTGCTCTGTCTGTGCTAAAAGGTATGTGAATCAAAATAGTTTTTCAGGTGTCCCTTTCATTGTGACAATTGTCCTTCCTTCTCTTTCTTTCTCAGAACCTTGTGGTGCACAATAACACCTGTCATGTGCTCTTATATACAATGTCTTCTCTCTCTCTCTCTTCCTTCTCCGCACACACTTCTTTTTGCACCTGTTTAAAACATTTAAACTGCTTTCCCCGTCTTGCCTTTCTCTTTCTGTCTTTCATTTGCATGCATTCACACTAATTCATTTGTCCAGCCGTCTCTGTGGCAATAAGTAGAGTTCTGTAATGAAAGGGAGAAATGAAATCTTCCTGTCCCAGCTGAACACCCCAGCAATTCACCGTCCCTCACCCTTTTTTGCTCTTCTGTCATTCAGTTACTCCTTCTCTCACCTTTCCTTTATTGCCGTTCTTCTGAAATCGGATTTTAGCTCAGGAATTGTGAGTATTTGTGACAAATGCAGGCAGAGGTGAAAACCCTGTTGTCTTGATATATGAATGTTATCTCGATACTGCTGAAGTTCTCGCCTGGCCCTCATCTTGACTAGTTGGAGTGAGTTTCAAATGCAGAAGACGTCAAGCTCATTCTTTTTTATATCAGATATTATCACCATGCAGTGGACATACACACATGCGCACAAAACAAAAAGCGTCTGAGGCTGTTGATGAATTACTGCAGGGAGCTTTTGATGCAAACTCTTTCTCTCTCTCTGTTTCTCCTACAGCTATTTTCCTGGGGTCGTTTCGTATGCCCTACGAGGAGATCAGGAGAATGATTTTAGAGGTGGACGAGGATCAGCTGACTGAGCCTATGATCCAGGTAACATCACCTCTCATCTCCATTCATGACCTTTCAAGCATGCCCATGTTTAGAGAGGACAGCCACAAATGTGAGGAATTCAGGGTGCAGTTTTCAGCAGCCTGGTTTGTACAACCATGCTATAGGGTGCTTGTATAACTGATACTTGGTAACCAGGCCAGGTTTATTCTGAATACTATAGGTCGACTGGCATTGGATTTTACCGATACTGATAACTAGTTGGACCACGCTGCCTGATCAATCAAACGAAAGTTTTTAAAATGGATACTGAATGGAAAATAAATAGTGCTCTACTATTAAAAAAAAAAAAAGTAGCCTACTGAACCATACTTTGTAAATTAATAAAAATATTAATTATATATTGATCATTACAGTTAGTTCATTGTTCATTAATGTTAACAAAAGCAACTAAAATTTTTTAAATATATCAGTGAATACTGAAATAACACACTCTAACAAGGAACAGTACTTCTATTCTACAGCTTTTATCAATCTTAATGTTACAAATGGACTCCTATTGTGAAGTGCTACCATTACATAAGATGGCCATCTTTAAATATCTACACAAAGGCCACAGTATTGAAATTGCATACATATGGATATTGTGTACTTTCACAATTGAACTGCTTCTATTCTAGAACATTTGTGACCCTAGACCACAAAACCAGTCTTAAGTCGCTGGGGTATATTTGTAGCAATAGCCAAAAATACATTGTATGGGTCAAAATGATTGATTTTTCTTTTATGGCAAAAACCATTAGGAAATTAAGTAAAGATCATGTTCCATGAAGATATTTTGTAAAATTCCTACTGTAAATAAATGAAAACTTCATTTTTGATTAGTAATATACATTGTAAAGAACTTTATTTTGGATAAGTTTAAAGGCAATTTTCTCAATATTTTGATTCTTTTGCACCCTCAGATTCCAGATTTTCAAATAGTTGTATCTCGACCAAATATTGTCCTATCTGAAAAAACATACATCAATGGAAAGCTTATTTATTCAGCTTTCAGATGATGTATAAATCCCAGTTTTAAAAAACTGACCCTTATGACTGGTTTTGTGATCCAGGGTCACATTTGTGGTTGTCTAATCAAAATATAAAAATATGTTAGTCACACAACGGGCAAAAGTGCAGCGCCGCGTCTATAAGACGCAGCTATCCGGTATCACACACACTGGATGCGTTGCGTTCAATTCAAGCGACGGGCTTTATTTGATGACTTTATTTGATCACCAAACGGGCAAAAGTATACCGCTATCCTTTCTCCACTAGTGCTGCATCAAGTCAACAAATTTATCGCTTAGTAATGACATGAAAACATGCACTACAGTAAATCCGCCTTTGAAGTGTCCCGCTCTGTGCAGCGCGCAGTGTCACGTGTCTAAACAAACGGCACGTGCTGTCAGTGATTTCCGCCACTAGAGGCCGCTCTTGTACTGTTTAACAAAAACTATAGGGACTTTGCTGTATAATGACGACCTTCTCAGCCGCTCCAGCAATGGACCCAACCCAGAAAAAAATATTGGCATGGATTTTTGCCGATAAACGATAGTTCCGCCAATCACCTATTGGTGCCGATTAATCGACAAAACCGATACATCGGTCGACCTCTACTGAACATTGTTAAAAATGAAAGATTTTCTCCCTTTGTATATTGCTGCTAGTATAATCAAGGCAACTCCCTACTCTAGAAGCACCTGACTAGGTCATTGCACATTTGATTTTTATAAATCGTATTATAGAAATACTGTACAGAAGCATTAGAATCTGCCAGTTGACCCATTTCTTGTTGCATGGTTTAAATGCATATATTTCATTTTTGTTTTATAAATACATTAAACACTCTCTCTCTTTGATTTCCTTCGTCTTTTTATCATCCAGAACTGATGTCAGGCTAAGCTTTATGTATTCTTCAGTAGCTCAGTGCAGGTTCTCATTCACTATTGTAGTTTTAAAATATCTACTACTTCAGATCCATAACAGAGCTTTGTTGTTTTATACTGCTTACCACTTAAAAGCAGCTTCATGTTCATCTTAATGACTGAGATTGGAATAAGAGAAATAGCCATCTGCATCTGTGCTTTATATTTCATTTTGATAGTGACATAGATGAACGTGGCCATCCATTTATTTGGCTTATGTTCATGCGCTCTAATGAAGTGGCCATTTGGAGATAAGCTAGACCAGTTCATATATGGTATATGATGCTTTTAAGTTTTTCCTTCTGAAGTCTGGGACTTGAGAGCAGGTGCTTTATTTCCTGACTCTAAAAAATAAAACATGTTTGAAACCCCACGGATAAGCAGTTAATTAAAAGTGGATTTATATTGTAGTACTTTTTGCCAGTACCTATTCGACTTGGGAAAATAACAAGATCGCAATACGTTAATGAACGAGAATTGCTGGAGATCCATATATATCTGGGATTTAATGATCTCGTGGAGAGTGACAAGGGTACACGAGAGGTTGAGAGAACACACGCTGTGGATAGACATGTTCACATGATTGCATGCATAAAACTAATTATATTGCTGCTAAAACCTTTATTTATTTTTCTGTCTAGCTGTTTTCTTTCAGAAGATTTGATAGCAACTGATTGGGGGAAAGAGATGCTGAATGGGACAATGAAAAACTGCAATGCTACCAGTGCTTTCATATAAAACCACAAAGCTGTTTTAGTCTAATGGCATTAATTCCTTTTAACTTTTTCAGGTTTCGCAGACAACAACGCAGCATACTGCATACCCTGTTTGTTTGCTTTATTTCACAAAACCACAGAGTGTTGTTGTTATTATGAGTGTACACAAATAAAAGTGAATTCCTTACAGATTCCATTGATGTATTGCTCTTATCTGTACGATCAGAAATGACGGAGAAAGTTAAGTTCTTTTTGGCGTTATCAGAAATATGGCTACAAACCGCGCCGGTGCGTTTTTCGACCCCAGAGGGTTAAAGAGTGCATGAACATTGGTGGACTTCCAATGTGGAATCTTGAGTGTAGTTGTACAACTCTAGAATTTGGCCAAAATTAGTGTAAAAGCTATAACACTACACAACTTTTCAAATTTGAACAGATTTTAAAACACAAGACGTCATACACTTGCGTCTTTGTGAACGGAGTAAAAATGATGCATCATGCTAAATGACTGAGGATCACACACTACCTCATTTATTTATTTAATAAACTAAAAAATTTCAATACACTTATTGCATACTAAATGCTAATATTGCTATTGTTAATAATAAATAAACTGTTAATGTAATTTAAAAATAGCAAACAAATGATAGCATTTCTACAGTTGAGGTCAAAAGTTTACACCCCCCTTTCACAATCATTAAAAATGCTAATTATTTTACCAAAATTAAAGGGATCATATAAAATGCATGTTATTGTTTATTTAGTACTGACCTGTATAAGATATTTCAAATAAAAGCTGTTTACATATAGTCCACAAGAGACAATAATAGTTGAATTTATAAAAATGACCCAGTTCAAAAGTTTACGTACACTTGATTCTTAATACTGTTTGTTTGTTTTTTGTTTGTTTTTTATTATTATTATTTATTTTTTTTCTTTTAGTGATAGTTGTTCATGAATCCCTTGTTTGTCCTAAACAGATAAACTGCCTTCAGGTCCCATAAATTCTTTGGTTTTCCAGAATTTTTGTGTATTTGAACCTTTTTGAATTTGAAATCAGGGTAAATTTATTTACTTATTTTGCCTTCTGGGAAACATGTAACTGTCTTCTGTAGCCTCTGAAGGGCAGTACTAAATTGAAAAAAATATATATATTTATGCAAAATAAGAAAAATGTACAAATCTCTATTCTATTCAAAAGTTTTCACCCCCCGGCTCTTAATGCATTGTTTGTCCTTCTGGAGCGTCAGTAAGCATTTGTTACCTCAGTTAAAAGTTCCTGAAGGGGTAAACTTTTTAACAGGGACATTTTTTTAATTTTTAAAAATTCTACGTTTTCTGTTGTAGACTATATGTAAACATCTTTTATGTGAAATATCTTATTCAGGTCAGTACTAAACAAACAATAACTTAATTTTTTATGATCCACCTTATTTTGGTGAAATAATTAACATTTTTAATGATTCTGAAAGGGGGGTGTAAACATTTGACCTCAACTATATTATTTTAATAAAATTAGATATATTGCGATAGTTATTACATAACTGCTAGTACTGTTTTAAATAATATAAAATAAACCGGATCACAATACACCCATTGCAAATGAAATATTAGTTTGGCTATTTATGTATTTTTATTTTTTTAAATAAATTAAACTCTATAAATCCCAGTAGACCTGCTAATGTACAGGTTGTAGATTCATTCCCAGTCTGGGCCGACCCATGAACTGGAGGGTTGCTGAGATCACAGGTCTGCTCAAGTGTCGTTTTGCCCTTGAGCTAGATGCTTAACCTCAGAATTCTCTAGGGAGATATATCGTCCCTTCAATTAGTCTAGTGTGTCATTAATTGCTAGAGAGTCGATTTAGATGAGGAGCTCCACTAAATGGCTAGACACTAGAACTAAACCAGCAACAATTAGATTGCAGGTTAAAGTTGAACTGCTAATTGAATGAATGTAGCACACATTCTCCTATAACAGAAGTTCTTTGTCTTGTTCTCCTCTCCAGAATCTTGTGAAGTACCTGCCTGAACAGGAGCAGCTGAATGCACTGGTCAAGTACAAGAGTGAATATGCCAGTCTCTCTGAACCGGAGCAGTTTGGAGTAGTGGTAATTCCATGCACACGCACACCCCGTCTCTAAATGGTTTTCATATGCATTTACTATTCAGTTTAGAACATAACATGTCCAGTTAGAAGTCATCAGTCACTTTTTATTTAAACGTTTCTCTGATCGATGTTGTGTTTGTTCCTCTACAAAAGATTTAATCTCTTAAATTGACACTGATATTGTCATCTTGTCACAAAGCAAGCAACTACATATTGTACAACCCAAGATGTGTATTGTGTCTCTGAACAGAAAAAGAATTACTGTAGTTCTCTAATGGAAAATGCATAAGGTAGACCTGACACAGTTTTAACCCAGCAGTGTTTACTGTTTTCTCTGTGGTAAATAAAACAGCTCTTGCTTAAGCCCTTAGTGAATAAGGCTTTAAATTATGAATTAATATTTCTCACGATTTGTTAGGTTAAATTGCAGTACCAAGTTGTTTTCTGGTTGAGCCGGAGTAATGTTTGAATATTAAAAAAAAATAATAATAAAATTCGTCCATGGCTTGTTTGTTGCTGAATCTCTAGCACCAAGGCAAACAAAATTAGATTTTGACCAAATTATGCTTTTGCAATCTGAACTATGATTTAAATAGAAAACGTTTCTTTTGAGTTCAGGGGTTTGACAACATATCTGTGTCATAGAGAGTTTTCAAATTGTCAGTTGTGCTACTAGAATGAAGGTAAGCTACTAGAATGTTGTTACCATGATTAGCAAGTTACCTGCATGTTTCTAGCCTGAATAGCATAGCATGTTAATAGCATGTTTTTCACATAATTAACATGTTACTTGCATGTTGCTGGCATGTTTCTAACATGATTAGCATGTTACTACCATGTTACTAGCATGTTGTTACCATGTTTCTGGTATGATTAGCATGTTTCTACCATGATAAGCATATTATTAGAATGTTGTTAGCATGTTTCTATCATGATTAACATGTTATTACCATGATTAGCATATTACTAGCATGTTGTTAGCATGTTTCTATCATGATTAGCATGTTACTAACATGTTGTTAGTATGTTTCTAGCATGTTAACATGATAAAGTTACTAGTATGTTTCTAGCATGATTAGCATGTTACTAGCATGTTGTTACCATGTTTCTGGTATGATTAGCATGTTTCTGGTATGATTAGCATATTATTAGCATTTTGTTAGCATGTTTCTATCATGATTAACATGTTATTACCATGATTAGCATATTACTAGCATGTTGTTAACATGTTTCTATCATGATTAGCATGTTACTAACATGTTGTTAGTATGTTTCTAGCATGTTAACATGATAAGAAAGTTACTAGTATGTTTCTAGCATGATTAGCATGTTACTAGCATGTTGTTACCATGTTTCTGGTATGATTAGCATGTTTCTGGTATGATTAGCATATTATTAGCATTTTGTTAGCATGTTTCTATATGATTAACATGTTATTACCATGATTAGCATATTACTAGCATGTTGTTAACATGTTTCTATCATGATTAGCATGTTACTAACATGTTGTTAGTATGTTTCTAGCATGTTAACATGATAAGAAAGTTACTAGTATGTTTCTAGCATGATTAGCATGTTACTAGCATGTTGTTACCATGTTTCTGGTATGATTAGCATGTTTCTACCATGATTAGCATATTATTAACATGTTGTTAGCATGTTACTATCATGATTAACATGTTACTACCATGATTAGCATATTACTAGCATGTTGTTAGTATGTTTCTAACATGATTAGCGTGTTGTTAGCATGTTAACATGATTAGCATGTTACTAGTATGTTTCTGGCATGATTAGCATGTTACTAGCATGTTGCTAGCATGATTTAGATAGCTAAATAGATTAGAAATATTAGAGTGGAAGCTTAAATGAGTCTAAGCGGATTAGAAATAGTACATAGTCTCAAGCCAACTTAATTATGAAATTTCTATGGTATCAAAAAATTTTCAATTAAAATTTTTTCTTATTTAAAGCAAACGTGGAATAAAATGACTCGTATTGTGATATAAGATTTAGGTCATATCGCCCACTCCTAACACTAATGATATTTCTGATATCAGTGCACCCTTAGTTACCATATTGTTAGCAGTTATGATTACCAAATTATGATTACCTCAGTACCAATTCGGATCAGTTTGAATCTTTTGCTAAATAAACTTGCTGAATCACTGCATCTGACTGTAAGTCATCAATGCTTTCAGTGATTTCCATCTTATGTAAATTTAAGTGAATTTTAGAGGTGTTTTTTTTAATGCTTTACATTCTTCTGTGTTGTTTTAGATATCACTAGCGTAGTGTTGTATTTTAATAGTAATTTTCTGGCATGATATGTTCAGTAGTAGTCATTTGAGATACTAATGAGTCTGCTTTTCTCAGACTGGATTGTTTTTGACAACCCGTCATGAAGGTGTGATATCAATTTCAGAGCTTTTCTCAACTCTGCGTCAAGATGTGTGAAGTTTAGGTTTAGAAAAGTTGTCAGATTCCAGTTCACATGGCATTGTGTCTCCCGTTTGGATTTGTCATGATTTAAGTACATGCTGCCTGCCGCTGAATATTTGATCAGTGAGTCAACTCGATCGCCAACGGCACAGTTCATTGACTGACCCTGCTAGAGATTCACAGATTAATTATCTGTGTTTGTAAGCATATGCTTACCAAGCTTCTTCAACTGGTTTGTTCACCCCTGTTGTCTTAGGCTCATTACTCTTGAGTTTTTAAGACTACAGGGATTCTAGAGGGTGATAGGAAGTGAAAGAAAGGCACAAGGTAGTCGCTTCATGCAATGGTGAGGCCTGTCATTGTGTTTGGGGTGTTTATCATATAATAAGGGATATGGAACTGTGATTTATGCATGCGTGAGCAGCAGGAAATGATGCATTTGCAGTTCAGAGAACGATCCAGTTCAAAGGGAATTCTTAATCTCCCATAGTGCCATTGTAAGCAGTTTTGTACTCTTTGTTCTTTTCTGGAGCCAGAACTTTATACCCTTTATTTGCCACCTGCTAAGTGGCCCGTAAAATATAGCATGCGACAGTCGGGACCTTAAGATCGTATAGGGTGATTGTGTGTAAGTGTGTACATGTGGTGTTTTTAATCCACGTATGTGGCACTTCTATTTAGCCATCTGCTTTGTTTCCCTGAATAAATGTTTTTAATGGCTGCATGCGGTATTTTTAGCTCCTGATAAACTGTTTCGCTTTAGTCAGGTGAAGCTGAGCGTAAAGAATTACACCTCTTACCGGAAAACTCTTGGAGAAGAGAAATCTCCTGTTGCCGTAGCAACAGTCTTTTTCCCTCCTTTTTTTAACAGGTCTTAGTTCAAGGTGCACAAAAAGAAAAAGTTTAAATCAGGCAAACTAACTCAGCCAGACAATAGAGGCAGAAAGATGAAAGAAACAGGTGTGTGTGTCCCATTCCCCATTGAGTCTTCCAGCAGGTCATATACACCAGAGACGAGCGAGTGTGTTCAGGGTCTACTGGGAGACACACACACACACACACACACACACACACACACACATACATATATTGAAACGCTTCTGTTGTTCGGCAGGCGCTCTGGGTGGTTGTGTGAAATGATGATTTAGCTTCCTGATAAAGAATAATACTTGAAACACTTGAAAAGTTGTTCCCCTCTGAATATTGTCACATGCTGAGTGGCAGGCACCACGGTGCTACCTCCACTCCCGTCTGCAGGTGCATTTGAATTTAGACTTTAAAGTATGATTTGAATGTCTTACCTTGAGGACTCTGTGCAGTAAAGTTTAGCTGGTATCATGCTGTTTTCCCAGTGGGTGGATGGATTTGAATCGGTTTCATGTACTTTTATGAATAACACATGTATGTAAGGGGTAATGTACAGTCAGACGTTTTTTGTTTTTTTTTCCTAGGAAATTTTAGCAAAGACACATTAAATTGATCAAAAGTGACAGTAAAATCAGCATATTAAAATGATTTCTGTAGGATTCTGTGACACTTTGCCATCACAGGAATAAGCTACACTACCAGTCAAAAGTTTTTGAACAGTAAGATTTTTAATGTTTATATTATCAAATATTTATTTGATCACACAGCAAAAGCAGTAATATTGTGAAATATTTTTACCATTTAAAATAACTGCTTTCTATTTGAATATATTTTAAAATAATTTATTTGTGTGATGGCAAAACTGAATTTCCAGCATAATTACTCAGATGATTCTTCAGAAATCATTCTAATATGCTGATTTGCTGTTCAAGAAACGTTTATTATTATTATTATTATTATTATTATTATTATCATCAATATTTAAAACAGTTGAGTACTTTTTTTTTAGGATTCTTTGATGAATAAAAAAAGATCCAAAAATAAGCATTTATCTAAAAAATTAGCATTTATTTATTATTAAATTAGCATTTATAAATCTTTTGTAACATTGTACACTATACCATTCAAAAGCGAGTCAGTATAATTTATTTTCTATTATTTTTTTGGAAAGAAATTGTAGAAATTAATACTTTTATTTATCAAGGATGCTTTAAATTGATCATAAGTGATGATAAAGACATTTTTTAATGTTACAAAAGATTTCTATTTCAGTTCTTCTGAGCTTTCTATTCATCAAAAAAACTGAAAAATATTCTACTCCGTTGTTTTCAACATAATAATAGTAAATGTTTTTTTCTGCCGCAAATCAGAATATTAGAATGATTTCTGAAGGACCATATAACTGGAGTGATGATGCTAAAAAATCTGCTTTGAAATTGCAAGAATAAATTACATTTTAAAATATATTCAAAAAGAAAACAGTTATTTTAAATAGTAAATTTAAAAAAAATGTTGCTGTTTTTGCTGTACTTTGGATCAAATAAATGCAGGTTTGGTGAACAGAAGAGACTTATAAAAACATAAAAAATATTACTGTTTAAAAACCTTTGACTGGTAGTGAACACTGTAAAATGTATTTCACGATACACGTCTTGGGTTGTACAGTATGTAATTTTTTTGTGTGTATGTGTGTGTGAGACAAGACTGGAGTAATGGCTACTGAAAATTCAGATTTGCCATCACAGGAATAAACTACATTATAAAATGTATTTTATTATATTAATTGCAGTATTGCCTGTCTGAGTTTGTTGACATCCAGAGGTGGCAAAAAAAATTGACTGAGCCGGCCACCTCACAATTCTCTATTCACGAAAAAGCACGACAGAATGCTATGAAACACCAAAGACATGATTTGGGATGTGATAAGAAATTACAAATTTTGGTTCAGAAAAATATGCTTTAAAAAAAAAAAAGCAATGACATTTTTTCTGAGGTCTATGTAAATAGACCAATATAGAAGTTGAACATTGTTAGTGGGCAAAACACTTTTCACACTTTTCTCCTCAAGAAGAGCATCCAGAAGGCTAGATGTGACCATAGTTGAAGAAACACCCACAGATGCATAGTTGCTTTGTTGAGAAATAGAGTGTTACTTTGAACTAGGGAGTGAAAAGGCTTCCAGCACTGATCAAAGAGAATATCCGCTAATGAAGACGCAACTCTAATTGAAGAGTGAAATGTCTAGACAACATAATGTCAAAATTGACCCTGTTTACTGTCTTTATTTCTCTGGTCTTGTTGTGTGCAATTTTTCAGTACATAGTTTTTCTAAAGAAGAAAACGAAAAAGAAATGTTTGTTTCTCAATATAAAACTTTCTCTGCTTCTGAAACAACTTTCTATTGAAGCAACCAAAACATTACCAATAGTATCATAATTAGCATGATCCAATCGAATTCTGATAAATCAAGATCACGTTCTCCCTACATGATTTCACAATGGCTGCTGTAAATTCATATTTGCCATCACTGGAATAAACTACATTCAAAAATGTATTTAATTATTTTATATTAAATGTAGTAATTTTTTTACAATATACATCTGGGTTTGTACAATATGTAGTTTTTTTTTTTTTTTTTTATGGTGACATTCTAAAATGTATTTACAGTAATTACAGCATTATTTTAATTGCAATATATCTTGGGTTGTACAATATGCTTTTTTGTGACATAAGGAAGCCTGTTTATGCCACTAAATAAAAAATAAATTGTTTTTTTTTTTTTTCTCCCTTCTCACAGTTCAGACTTTTTTCTCAGAAATGCGTGATATAAACTAGCAATTACGAGTTATAAAGTCAGAATTATGAGATTAAAAACTCACTTTTTTCCCTAAATATTTGCAAATATTCTGCAAAAAATATTGCTTGGTAGCTTTCAGATTCTACAAGACAAGAAGTTTGCTAAACTTCCAGCTTATCATCATTAATTCATTCTTGAAAGCATAATTTTAAGCCTTTGTTAAAAAATACAGTCTGTCTTTTTTTGTCGCACCACATGTCTGGTGTCATGAAGTCCCTAAAGTGTTTATAAACAGGAGATATCATGTGATTTCCAGCATCACTGAACCACTCTGGTAATTCTTACTTTGCTGTCTTTCAGAAGCTCTAATGAATAATTCCTTGTATGAGTGTGTCTGCTTTTTTTTGGGAGGGTACAAATCTCCTTCAAACATTTATGGTTAGGAGAGCTTTGAATCAGAGTCTGTTTCATTGCAGATTAGCGCTGCCTGACACGCACAGAAGATGCCTGCTACAAGTTTGCTGAATGTTTACACACATAAATTACGCATTTGGCTTTGCCCTATTTTCTTTACCTTTT
Source organism: Labeo catla (assembly GCA_012976165.1). NCBI lineage: Eukaryota > Metazoa > Chordata > Actinopteri > Cypriniformes > Cyprinidae > Labeo > Labeo catla. The sequence goes on from VONZ01000001.1 coordinate 3,617,298, forward strand.
CTTCTCATCAGTCTTTTGTCTCAGTTTGGATTTGTTGCTCTTTTGGTCTATCGTCACTTTCCTTCAAGGATGAAACGCAACCAAGATTTATTTCTACACACATGCAGACTGATTGCAGTGTGTGTACATGTAAGAGACGATATCTGATTATGGAAAACAGCTCTAGACATATTAATCATATCTGCGCATTAAGTATCTTAATTGCACCCTTAATTTGTAATAGGTAATTGGCTTTTATAGGGGAAAATTGTGTCCTGCTCAACCCTTAAATGCACACTACACACATAAACACAAACCGTCATGGCCAAAAATATCAGCGCCCTTGCAATTCTGTCAGAAAATGCAATACTTCTCTCAGAAAATTGTTCCAACTGCAAATGTTTTGGTATTCAAGTGCTTATTGTTTTAGTTTGCACTGCAACAACACATAAAAACAGAGAAGGAAAGTCAAACTTGATAACTCAAAAATGGACTGGACAAAATTATTGGCACCTTGTCAAAACTGTAAGAAATAATTGCTTTTCTTTATAATTGCATGTGATGCTCATGTAATTTGTAGTTAGACACACCTGTGGCAAGTTACAGGTGTGGGCAATATAGTAATCACACTTGCAACCAGTTAACATGGAGAAAAGTTGACTCAACCTTTGTGTTGTGTGTCACACTGAGCATGGAGAAAAGAAAGAAGTTTGAAGAGTTGTCTGTGGATTTGAGAGAAAAAATTGTGGGAAAACATGGACAATCTCAAGGCTACAAGTCCATCTCCAGAGATCTTAATGTTCCTGTGTCCACTGTGCGCAATATCATCAAGAGGTTTACAGCCCATGGCACTGTAGCTAACCTCCCTGGACGTGGATGGAAGAGCAAAAATAATGAAAAATTGCAACAGAGGATTGCTCGAATGGTGGATAAAGAACCCCAATTAATTCCAAATTCAAGCTGATCTGCAGAAACATGGTACAACAGTGTCAGCTCACACTGTCCATCGCCATTTGAATGAAAAGGGACACTATGGTAGGAGACCCAGAAGGACACCACTGCTGACACAAAGGCATAAAAAAGCAAGACTGGAGTTTGCCAAAACATATGTGACAAAACCACAATCCTTCTGGGAGAACATACTGTGGACAGGAGAGACAAAAGTAGAGCTTTTTGGTAAAGGACATCATGGCACTGTTTACAGAAAAGTAATGAGGCCTTCAAAGAAAAGAACACAGTCCCTACAGTCAAACATGGTGAAGGTTCAAAGATGTTTTGGGGTTGCTTTGCTGCTTCTGGCATTGGATGCCTTGACTGTGTGAACGGAATCTGATGATTATCAAAGAATTTTGGGGCACAACATAGTGGCCAGTGTCAGAAAGCTGCGTCTCTACCAGAGGTCATGGGTCTTCCAGCAGCACAATGACCCGAAACACACTTCAAAAAGCACTCAGAAATGGTTACAAAGAAAGCGGTGGAGAGATCTGAAATAGCCAGCAATGAGTCCAGATCTGAATCCCATAGAACACCTTTGGAGACAGCAGTTGGAAGAAGGCATCCTTCAAATTTGAATGACCTGGAGCAGTTTGCAAAAGAAGAATGGTCCAAAATTCCAGTAGAGAGGTGTAAGAAACTCGTTCATGGTTACAGGAAGCGATTGATTTCAGTTATTTTCCAAAGGGGCTGCTACCAAATATGAAGTTAAGGGTCAGATTTTACTTTTCCTCTGGTTTTTGTGTTGTTCCAATGCAAACAAAAAAAAAAAAAATAGGGAGTACCAAAACATTTGCAACTGCAACAATTTTCTGAGAGAAGGGTTGCATTTTTGTCCGTGACTGTATATGCATGTGTGCAAGCTTTAAATTGCACTCATACATGAAAGAGCAATGTCAGGAGAATGAAAATATCTGACACGAGTTTCCACCATAGGAACGTGATTTCAGTTAGAATGCAATCTCATTTAAATTAATCCAATATATCAGCCAGGTTTGAAAGAAATGTTAACAATAAATTTGCTTATTTCAATCAAGAATAAAGCTTTTGTTTCTGATTTCTGTTGTATTAAACTTAAATCCCATTGATGTATTCAATATGGTTCAATATGAAGGTATTGTTTTTAGCAGAATTTAATTATGAGATTGAACTCTTTCCATTTTCTTTGCAAGTATCCTTATGTTTTATTCCACCGACATTTAAATCTACCCATCTTTCTTCTGCTTCCAGATGAGCAGCGTGAAGCGTCTGAGGCCCAGGCTCAACTCTATCCTATTTAAGCTGCAGTTTGAAGAACAAGTGAGTAACTTGCGTCCAGACATCATGGCGGTGAACGCAGCCTGTGACGAGGTCAGAAAGAGCAAAGCCTTCAGCAGGTTGCTGGAACTCATTCTGCTCATGGGGAACTTCATGAACGCCGGCTCACGGAACGCCCAGTCCTTCGGTTTTAACCTCAGCTCGCTCTGCAAGGTACGTACAGAAAGAAAGAGCCTTTTAAGTTTCATATCTAAGCCCACACAGATTCAGCACACTTTTGTCCACGTTTTGTGTACGGAAGCATCTACAAAGTCTGCGAATATGGTCAGATGTGTTAAATGCAGCTGTTTGTGGTTAAAAGCATTGTCAGATGCAAACCTACACATTTCTAAAACAACGGCTTTCAAACTTCTGAATCAAATATGTGAAGTCTAGAGGCTGTTTTGAGCTGGTTTCCTAGAAACAGAGTAGAGACCTCCGTCATTTCATCCAGTAAAACCAGCCCTTAAGTCATTCATGTGATCTGCTATCCATATTTACTCATTTTGTGAATTATTAGCCCTTGTTTATCTATTTACCAGGTCTCTTCTTAGAAACCACGGGCATTTTCCATTAAACGCTCTGCTTTTGGGAATAAGCTGATAAGATGATAATTTATGTTCGTCCGATGTCTGTGAAGGAGCCAAAGCTGAGTCACCATCAGGCATTAAGTGTCCGGCTGCCGCTTCTGCGTCCTTCACTCCCTTCCCGCACATTTCCCGTTACCTTGACCTCTATCGGCCGGCCCATCTAAAGTGCCTCTCGCTAGAAACGACCGGCGTTTGAGAAGATCTCATTTGATTTAACACTATCAAGCACTCAAGTCCACAATAGCCATATCTTCTGGCATCTATCAAAGTGCAGAGACCAAAAACCGCTTTATGGCTTCTTCTGTTTTCAGAGATAAGTCTCAGGATAGTGACGTAATGCAGACATGTGTTTGTCGGTACGAGCAGAGTCATTATTTTCTGTTCAGTTAGGTGTGTTAAAGGAGAAGTTCACTTACAGAACAAAAATTTACTCACCTCCTTGTCATCGAAGATGTTCTTGTCTTTCTTTCTTCAGTCGATAAGAATTGTTTCTTGAGGAAAACATTTTCTCCATATAATGGACTTTGATGGTGCCCCCAAGTTTGAACTTCCAAAATGCAGTTTAAATGGCTCTAAATGATCCCAGCTGAGGAAGAAGGGTCTAATCTAGCAAAACTATTGGTCATTTTCAAAACAAATGAACAGTTTGTATAATTTTTAACCTCAAACCCTCGTCTTGTCTAAGTCTGTTTTATTTTCCCGGTTCAATACAGTCAATACAGTTAGGGTACGTCGAAAAACTCCCATCTCGTTTTCTTCCCCAACTTCAAAATCGTCTTAAATCGCTGCAGAAGTACCGACCCAGTTTTTACAAAGTAAACATGCAAAGAAGATCAAACGCCCTTTACTAAAAAAAACAGGTAAAACAGCGTTGTAGGATAATTTTGATGGTGAAGAAGAAAACGAGACGGGAGTTTTTCGGTTAAAAAGTATATAAATGGTCAATTTGTTTTGAAAATGACCATTCGTTTCGCTAGATAAGACCCTTCTACCTCGTCTGGGATCATTTAGAGCCATTTGAAGCTGCGATTAAACTGCATTTTGGAAGTTTAAACTTTGAGGCACCATTGAAATCCACTATATGAAGAACATTCCTGAAATGTTTTCCTCAAGAAACATAATTTCTTACCGACTGAAGAAAGAAAGACATAAACATCTTCGATGACAAGGGGGTGAGTAAATTACCTGCACATTTTGTTCTGCAAGTGAAATTCTACTTTAATATAACGCTCATTTTGGTATGTTACACACAGAACACCTCAGCAGCCGTCACCACGTGTCAGTAAAGCCCTCTAATGATACCGTTTGGGTAAAATTTTCAGATCTAGGTGAGTGGAAAAGGGCAGAAGGGGAGTATAATTAATTACCAAAGCAGCCATGCAGATTTACTTAGGTTTCCATGGTGATTTGGTATTAGTTTTTTATCAGGCTTGATCCGCCTTTCTCCTTCTTTTTTTATTAGCCATCTATTTTATTCATTACTACTTTCACTCCTTCCCTTCTGTGTGGTGCTAAAACTCCAAGAACGGCCATCACCGCATTTGTGACTCTCTGTGGGATAATGAAATGCCTTCTTGCTCATCATGTCGCCTAGAAGACCTGATAAAAGACTGACTGTGTGTGGACATGCTCACATTCAGAGTTTTTATAAAGGAATAGCCCAAAAATGAAATGTCAGTCATTATTTTCTCACTCTAATGTTGTTCCAAACCCAAATTGCTTTCTGTTTTTCTGTATAACACAAAAGGAGAACTCTTGAAGAATGTTCTCTGACATTTTTTTGAACATATCATGTTGGTCTGGTCCTCACACAAAAGCTATTGTGTAGTTTTAGGAGACTGAGAATAAAGAGCAAAAGTCATACAGACTACTTTTATTATGCTTAATAATTTATTGTTTTATTAATGATTTTTTTGTTGCTGTTTCCTCACGTTCGTCAAAGTTTCCATGCAGCATTTTGGAAACCATTAAATTCATTCAATTTACATAAAACGGGATGAGATTTTGCCCTCTGCCTAAACTATTTGCTCTGGAACAAATAATAGATGAATGAGACCAAAGATTGCCCATTAGATTTACCCAAAATGAATTCTATCTCATATGTAACCACTATAGAGACATCAATTCTAGAAGAACTGGTCAAGGTAAGGCTGTACAAGAATAAACAAGAATAAAATAAAAGGAAATTAAATAAAATGAATAATAGGAAAATGAAAGTAAAGAAAAAAGAATTGAATTCTGTCCACATTATTTCATTTTTATATTATTTTATTTGATTTTATTTCTATTAATTTTTTTCTTTTATTTTTAATTTTTAATTTTATTTTATTTCAGTTAATTATATTTCATTATATTGTATTTCATTTTTTTCATTTCGTTTTTCATTTTATTTCATTTTTTAAAATATAAATCCATTTTATTCAATTTATTTTTATTTTATTGTATTTAATTTTAATTACTTTCTTTTTATTTCATTTTTGTCGTTTTATTTCTTTTCATTTTATTTCCTTTTATTTTGTTTTTCATTTTATTTCATTCGTGTAATTTTATTTCATTGTATTTCATTTTTCTGTTCATTTTATTTCATTGTGTTGCATTTCATTTTTTCATTTTATTTAATAAATAAAACGAAAAAAAAAATAAAAATAACAAAAACAGAATGAAATGAAATCAAATAAAATGAAAATTGAACAGAAATAAAATAAAACCAAATTAAATAAAACTAAATAAAATGACAAAAAAAAATTAAATAAAATGACAAAAAATAAAGTGAAGTGCAATGAAATAAAAAGAACTGAAATTAAACAAAATAATATAAAAGAAATGAAAAAAGAAAAAAGAATAGAATTTTATCCATTTATGAATAGATGCTATGTGTGTGTAAACATTCAAGTACCTCGACTGGACTGGTCCACATGCCCAATCCTGTTCCTAGAGAACTACCTTCCTGCAGAGTTTAGTTCCAACCCTGATCAAACACACCTGTCTGTAATTATAAAGTGCTCCTTCAGATCCTAATTAGTTCAGGTTCAGGTGTGTTTGATCAGGGTTGAAGCTGAACTCTGCAGGAGGTAGATCTCCAGGAACCGGGTTGAGCACCCCAGCTGTAGATCCCCCACAAACTTTAGCACTTCGGGGTATTTCTCCCCACAGATCTCTGCCAGGAAGTTCAGTAGAGTGACTTCTGATCAGCCGATTTAGTGTCCTTCATATTTAATCACTTTAGAGACATCAGAGCCAGCGGCAAATTCTAGAAAAACTGGCCGAGGTAAGGCTGCTCTTGGCAGGTTCATGAGTGCTGGACGGCCGCTGACGCACTGGAGCTCACATCTCTGAAAACAATGAAGCAAAATTTTAAATAGACGTTATCTTTATTAACAAACCGCACATTTGAAATCTAAACAAGTACGTTCTCACCTAATAAAAACTTTAAAAACTACATTTCATGACAAAAACAGTATTATTTATAAAATTATAGTGGCTTTTGGCATCAGCCATGACACTCACTATGATAAATAGAATATTGCACTCCTATCAGCCAATCAGATTCGAGGACCAGACAGAACTGTTGTATAAATTAATATAAATCTTCAGCTCATTTCTGTTACGTACTAACGCTCGCCACTTAAGGACCTCATGCCTCAGAACTAATGGAGTGATCTGTCCTCGCTGCAGAGGAAAAACTACATCTCTACATCTGCACATAGTGATAGAGTCCCTGATGGGCAGGAGTAACAAAGAAAGTGTGTCGTTTTCTGCCTTTCAAGTTCCTCGCCTGAGGGCCTGTCCTGATGTTCTCTCTCTGCCTCTGTTGATCTGATAGTTTGTTTGTTTGTTTTATTCTGAGTTTAACCTGTCAGTATCTTCTTCTTTTGCTCGCAGTGGGTTTACCGAGCATATTTAGTTGTCAAAGGATTTGAAAGCGCTTCCCTTTGAGCGAACGACTGGCGCGTCACTGTTTGATCTCATCAGCAGAGGACGGTTCAGTATGTCACGGACGTCAGAATCTCGTTGATTTTTTTTTTTTTCCTGAAAACCTTTTCCGATCACGAACCGATATTTAAGATTTTTCACAGACATCAATGACTTGGACTACAGGATCAGATTGGATATTTTGGGTTTCTTTGTTCTGTTGTCATTTTCATACTTCATAGATGAAATCAGCACAAGCAATTTGTAGAATCTGGCTTTTTTTTTTTAAGAAGCCCTTTCAGGCAGAGCAACAAAACCTAATTTCATCCCCCGTCATCCGTCTAACGCTTCACACGGCTTCCAAATGTTCTGACACTGCAATTATCCAGTTGAACCCAGTGTGTATATCCAGCACAAAGCCTCTGTCAGAACACATACATTTAAAAGAAATGGCAGAGTGCGAGATAGCGTTGAGTACTAAAATGGACTAGATGGAAAGTCGATTTCTCCAATTTCATCTCTCATTTCATAAGGGCCTATTTGGAGCTTGGTTTTACTTCATCTATATCTCTCATTCTCCCCCCCCCCGTGGTAATCAAGCATCTTAAATCGTCAGGCTACGCCACCCAGAATAGCTTAATAATGTTTGCGCTATCTGCGTTAATCAAATGCTTTTTGCGCCGCCTTTTACAAAAGCCTGTATCCTTGTGCCACGATGATAATCATAACTGACAATGAAAATGTCTTGCTTTTCTAGTCCGGCGGCAATTTCAGTGTACTATCAAATTAACTTGTCAGATGTGAAGGCGGTGGACGCCGATGACTTCCTTCAAGAATCTCTCTCTCTGATTTCTCTCTTTTCTGTAATGTTCTGAACATTGAATTGTTTGCGTTGTTTTTTTTTCCCCCTGTTCTGTTCTGTTCTGATTTAATGTTGAAATCACATCTTCTGTCTTTTTTCCGGCCCTCCATCAATCTTTTTTTGGCTTCCAGCTGAAGGACACTAAATCGGCTGATCAGAAGTCCACTCTACTGAACTTCCTGGCAGAGGTCTGTGAGGAGAAATACCCTGAAGTGCTGAAGTTTGTGGAGGATCTACAGCATGTGGACCAGGCCAGTCGAGGTACAGGAATGTTTACACACACAGAGCATCTATTTAAAAAAATCTTTTCTTTTCTTTTCTTTTCTTTTCTTTTCTTTTCTTTTCTTTCATTTACATTTTATTTTGTTTTATTTCATTTCTTTGATTTGATTTAATTTTTTTTTTTCATTTAATTTTATTTTTTATTATTTTTCTTTCTTTTAATTTTTATTGTATTCAGTTTTATTTCATTTATTTATTCATAATCATTTATTTCTTTTTATTTCATTTTATTTTACCATTTTTTTTTCATTTTTCTATTTTACTTTATCATTTCATTTTTTTATTTTATTTTATTTCATGTTATTTTATTTACATGTTATTTTATCATTTTATTTCATTTTTTTTATTTTTGTTCATTTTATTTTATTTTGTTTTTTGTTCATTTTATTTGTATTTCCTTTCCTTTTTTATTTCATTTTATTTTAGTTCTGTTCATTTTATTTTATTTCATTTTATTAATTTATTATATTTTATTTCATTTTTGTTTTTTTTATTTTATTTCATTTTACTTTATTTCTGTTCATTTTATTTCATTTTTAAATTTAATTTAATTTATTTAATTTATTTAATTTAATTTAATTAATGAATTAATTATTTTCATTTTTGCATTTGTTTTTATTTTATTATTTTATTTTCATTTTATTTATTTATTTATTTTATTTCATTTCTTTTTCTTTTTTTTTTCTTTTCTTTTTTACATTTATTTTATTTCATTACATTTTGGGAACTTTTATTTTATATTATTTTATTTCATTTTCATTTTTATTTTTATTTTTTTTCCATTTCACTTTATTTCGGTTCATTTTATTTCATTTTTTATTTCATTTCCTTTTATTTTGTTTTCTTCTTTTCTTTTCTTTTTTTCATTTGATTTCAATTTTAAATTAAACATTATATAATTAATTTACTTTATTTAATTTTATTTTATGTCACTTCCTTTTGTTGCCTTTTATTTATTTTAATTTTTTCATTTTATTTAGTTTTTTTTTTTTCGTTTTATGTCATTTTCATTTTATTTTATTTTAACTTATTTTATTTTTATTTTCGTTTTTTATTTTTCAATTTTACTGTATTTTGGTTTATTTTATTTTATTTCATTTTATTTTTTTAATTTTATTTCTTTTTTTATTTTATTTTATTTCATTTAAATAGTTTATTTCATTTTAATTTTTTATATTATTTAATTTGACTATTTAATTGAATGTTTAATTTTTATTTTATTATATTTTATTTCTTTTAATTTGATTTCATTTCATTTCATTTTACAATGCCTTAATTTATGTTGGATGGTTTGCTGGTGATTTAGTTCTCTCAACTCCCTGACTAACCACCTCAAAAGTGAGAAAGGAAAAAAAAAAAACTTGAGTCTATAGAGATTACTTTAACAGTTCCTTAATGTACAACACATAAACTCTGTTTGAATTTATGTTTTGACTTCTCCACAGGTTAATTTTGCTTCAGCTTGTGTTTGAGTTTGTGCACCCACAATTATAAGACTAGTGAGTTGTGTCAGATCTCAGGATCCTTCTATTGTACATCTTAATCTGAACAGATCACGGTTGATAAGGTGATATTTTCCACAGTCTATGTGTCAGTCTGCCTGTGTGTTTTAGCAGACAGAGAAAACCAAAAGAGCCGTTGTGCGAGGTCACATTGCCCTCGGCAGCCCTAGAGGCAGAGTCACAGCAGGACTAGACCCACTCACTACATTGTCTAATGCTTCCAGAAAGCACAGTTTTTGGCAGTGCAAGTGCAAATAACTAAACAGGATTATTAGAGAGAGTGATTAAAAAGACGCCCTGCCTATATGTGTGGCAGCCTTAGAGAAAGAGTTTCAAGGGAACAAGAGACTTCTGTATTTGTTTCATTTGGGGAAAAAAAAATAAAATAATGGAGGGCAGGATGTATTATTTGGGATTTTATTGGATTGTTAGACATGTTAGTCTGTAATATTATTGGTTAATATTGTTGTTTTCTGGCTGTTAAATGTTGATTGCATCAGCTGAACCTGAAAGTTTTAGAGACAGCCAATGTTATTACATTTTTAAATGAACTATTATGAAAAAATAATAATTTTAAGAATAACGTGCTTTGAAGAATTATGCACAGCAAGACCAGAGACATTTATTAAGACCTAAACAGGGTTCATTTTGATTCATGTTGGCTTTATTTTAAACTCCTAACTTAATTTGACTAAAAAAAAAGAGCAAATTCTGTCATTTACTCAACCTTATGTTATTACAAAGCCATATGGTGTTCTTTCCTTCATGGCATTTTTGCTCTGCTCCTTTCTGTACATTGAAAATTTAGCTTTGAACATGAAAAAGCACCTTAAAGTGGTCTTATGAGATCTTATGAGGTTTTATTATAAGCTTTGTGACAGAAAAAGACTAAAAAGTCCAAAAATGTCATCTGTCCTTGCATATACACTCTTAAAAATGAAGGTTCTTCATTGGCGTCGTCTATGGAACCTTTCAAATGCAGAAAAGGTTCTTAATAGTCGAAACAGTTCTTTAAATTTTTAAAATGTTCTTCAAAATGGTTCTTTTAGGAACTGTTCATTAAAAAGTTCTTTGGGGAACCAAAAAATGGTTCTTCTATGGCATCACTGCAAAATCACCCTTTGGAACCTTTTTTTGGATTTTTTCTGCTCATTTTGTTTTAATTTAATTTCCTTTCATTTTTTTTCTGTTCATTTTATTTAATTTCCTTTTATGTCATTTCATTTTTAAATTTAAATTAATATATTTTATTTCTTTTTCATTTTGTATTCTCATTTTTATTCATTTATTTTATTTCATTCTTGTTTTTTCCTTTTTTTATTTTTTTTTTCCATTTTAATTTGTTTCTGCTTATTTCATTTAATTTTATTTTTCATTTTATTTCATTTTTTACATTTGCTTTCATTGTATTAATTTATTTTATTTGTTTTTTCATTTCATTTAATTTTATTATTTTCTTTTAATTTTTTAATTTTTTATTTAATTTCATCAATTTATTTTTTTTATTTCTGTTCATTTTGTTTTAATTTAATTTCCTTTCATTTTTTCTGTTCATTTTATTTTATTTATTTCCTTTTATTTTGTCATTTCATTTTTAAATTTATATTAATATTTTTTTTATTTCTTTTTCATTTTGTATTCTAATTTTATTAATTTAGTTTATTTCATTCTCGTTTTTTCCTTTTTATTTTTTTTAATTTTACTTTATTTCTGCTTATTTTATTTTATTTTTTCATTTTATTTATTTTTTTTTAATTTGGTTTCATTTAATTGTATTAATTTATTTTATTAGTTTTTTCATTTCATTTCATTTAATTATTTTATTTTATTTAATTATTTATTTAATTTCATTTTTAACAATTTTATTTTGTTTTATTTAACTTGAGTTTTTTTATTTAATTTTATTTTTGTTTTATTTAATTTAATTTATTTTATTTTATTGCATTTTTTATTTCATTTTATTAATTTATTTAATTTAATTTTAACAATTTTATTTTGTTTTTAATTTTATTTCATTTTTGTTTTAATTTAATTTAATTCGTTAATTTTTTTACATTTATTTTATTTTCATTTTTATTTAATTTTATTATTTTATTTTATTTAATTTTGTTTTTATTTCATTATTTCATTTTATTAATATATTTTATTTCTATTTCAGTTTAGTTTTAATTTAATTTGTTTCATTTTGTTAATTTATTTTATTTTTGTCTTTATGTAATTGTACTATTTTATTTCATTTCATTTTATTTGGTTCTATATGGCATCACCCTTTTGGAACCTTTTTTAAGAATGTATCGATAGTCGCACAAGTCTGCTTTCGTGGTCCTTGATGGCTTATGATCACAATTTAGTTTCATTGTATGGAAACTTACAGCTCTGAAACATCTTTTGTGTTTCAGGAGAATTTAAAGGTTTTCTATCATGTCCACTTTCTCTTACACTTATTGGTTCTGTCTCTGCAGCTTTTTATTAGTTTCACTTTTTTTTTTTTTTTTCTCCCTGTCTGTCTCTTTTCCTCCCGTTCCCCATTTCATTAGTGCTGCCTGCTCTTGTGCCCTTCATCAAAGCTGAAATGGCATTATGGGTAACTTATCCCCACCACGCTGAATGTCTGTCCCTGTACTTCCCTCAGGAAGCAGCCTCTGATTGTTTTACAGATATTACTTCCATTATTCTGTTCTATAGAGCTCATGTTAGCAGGTGCATTTTTTTTTTCTCTCTTGGAGATACTTTCATTAAGAATTAGCTCATGCAATTTCCTAACTGTATGGTTTTGTCTCCTATTCTGTTGCGAATAGTTGTAGGTTGATTTGTGTGTTTCTTTAGAACACCTGCTGACTGTTATTGAGGCTTTCTTTTTCTTATATTTTTTTCCTTTGGCACACACTCGGTATCCAAAGTGACTTTTAAAGATGGCACAAATACATACAGGATGTGTTTCAGGATCTAGTGAGTTTCCTAGCTAGACACCTTTTTTTTTTCTTTTTGATAGTTGGAAATGAATACTTTTATTCAGCACACACGCATAAAACTGGCTTCTGAAAATTCAGCTTTTCCATCACAGGAATAAATTACATTTTTAAATGCACAGTATTACTGTTTATACTGACTTGGTAATAAAATGTGGCCTTGATGAATATGAGACTTATAAAACAACTTCCTGACCTCAAACTTTTGAACACTAGTGTACGAAATGACACTTAACACAGCAAATGGATGAATGAAGTCCTCCACGCATACACGCAAACACATTTGTTTCTCTCAAGAGCTTGCAAATCACCAAAGACCACTCTAATAAAATACACACATATTGCTCTGAATGTGCATTTTTGAGTGTAATTTACTTTACAAGTTTGTTTATTTTTGTTTTGGTTTGGTTTGTTGTTTTTTTGTTTTTTGTGTTTTGTTTGTTTTGACTTGTTTTTTTTTTTTTTTTTTTTTTTTTTTTTTTTTTTTTTTTTTTTGTTTTTTGTTTGTAGTTTGTTTGTTTTATGTGTGTGTGTGTGTGTTGTTTTTTTTTTTTTTAGTTTTGTTTTATTTTTGGTTTTTTTAGTTTATTTTTTTTATTTTGGTTTGGTTTTTGTTTTGTTTTGTTTTTTTGGTTTGGTTTTTGGTTTGTTTTTTTTTTTGGTTTGGTTTGGCTTGATTTGATTATCCATTTTGGTTTGCTTTTTTCTGTTTATTTTCTGTTTGTTTTGTTGTGTTGTTTTGTATGGTTTGCTGTGTTTTCTTAGTTTATTTTTGTTTAGTTTATTTCTTTTTGTTTTGGTTTCTTGTTGTTGTTATATATATATATATATATATATATATATATATATATATATATAAACTTTTATATGCAAACTTTTGAACAGTAGTGTACGAAATGACACTTGTGTACGACACTGGATGAATGAAGTCCTCCACACATGCGCACGCAAATACATTTGTTTCTCTCAAGAGCTTGCAAATCACCAAAGACCAGTCTAATAAAATACACAAATATTGCTCTGAAGTATCGCTCTAAATGTGCATTTTGAATGTAATTTTCTTTAAAAGTTTATTTCTTTTTGTTTTGGTTTGTTGTTGTTTTCTTCCCGGTTTGTTGTTTGGTTTGGTTTTGTTTTTTTGTTTTATTTTGGTTTGGTTTATTTTTTTTCTTTTGGTTTGTTTTGGTTTTTGTTTTGGTTTGACTTTGTTTTTTGTTTTGGTGTGGTTTTTTTTTTTTTGGTTTGGTTTGGTTTGATTAGTTTTTTGTTTTATATATAAACTTTTATATGCAAACTTTTGAACAGTAGTGTACGAAATGACACAGAAACTGGATGAATGAAGTCCTCCACATGCGCAAACACATTTGTTTCTCTCAAGAGCTTGCAAATCACCAAAGACCAGTCTAATAAAATACACACATATTGCTCTCAAGTATCCCTCTGAATGGGCGTTTTGAGAGTAGGTTAACTCTCACCAACCCCCTTACGCCAAACAAACACACAACACTTAGCTCATTCTGCAGTCGCTTCTCAAGAGTGTGAGTGATTTAAGTAGTTGTTGTTTGGCTTTAGTGTGCATATAATAGTGTATCCCAGTGCATAGATGTTGTTGCTTGGTTGTTATAAGTCAAAAGAGAGAGCGTATATAACAATATTAGGACGGTGCCAAATGAGTTATGCGCTGAAGTCACTTAGTGTCTGAATAAATGTACCATACAAATATATTTAGATTGACAAATGGGTCTGTGTGTGTAGGCACTGGACTCTTGGGTCACACTAAAATGGCAGTGCCAGCTGCTCCTGGCACAGTCCAATGAAACCAGATAGAGACATTTACCTCTATCTCTCTGTCTCTCTTTTTTGACTCCATAAGAGGGAGCTAGAGAAATGTTTGGTGGTTTTTTTATTCAGCTTGTCTTCTCTGATCATGTATACATGCATTCCGGTGAAGCTTTATGTTGTTCTGAATGCAAAATGTGTGATTTTCAATCCTTTAGTCCAAGATGTGGGAAACGTATGAGGCACATTCAGTTGTTGAAAGCCTAAAATTGTTAGAAATCATTAAAAACCAAAAGAAAAAAGGAAAAAGTCAGACTTAACTAAGCAGATTAGCATTTAAGTAGTTTAACATTTACACAATTCCTCATGAAAATGCAATAAATAGTATCCCACTAAGCTGAGGATATTTAAGCCAAATCTCAACACATGAGGCTCAGTCAATGTGTCCCATCACATTTAGCTAACACTGTGCATGGAATGGGATCGTCCCCTCTAAACAGCGTCTGCTTAATCAAAACTGAGCCTCTTATTAAAGTCACCTAATTACCTCATCAAACTACCAGCATGTGTGAGGAACGGGTGAACGATACAGACCTGGTTTGGAACTCTAGTAGTAATAATTAACCAAATTTGTCTTTAAAAAAAAAAAGAAAAAAAAAATGACAGTTTTGTGTGTTTTTGTGCTAATAGGATGACACTGAACCTTTAAGAAATGGTATGCTAAAACTGATTTCTTTACAGCTAGGGTTTACAAATATAGCTCAAAAAAATAGCATAAATCCTATCCTCATAAATCGTAAATGAGTCTGCTCTGAATAAGTATTCAGTGATGTGGGAAAGAGAGCAATGTTAATGTGATATTGATCAAATGTTGAGAATAGTAACTGCCACATGATCATTCTAGCAGGTGTTCATACGTTTGACTACACAAATTTACACTTCAGTTGAAGACACTGTGTAAAATGCAGCAGTTACTTTCCTCAGTTTTTCACCCTGAAATTGATTAAATTGCTAAAACAGGTTCCTGAGAAATACAGGTAGATCTGTTGTTGTTTTTTTTTTGTTTTTGTTTTTTGTTTGGTTTGGTTTGGTTTGTTTGTTATTTTGTTTGTTTGTTTTTGTTTTTTGTTTGCTTTGTTTTGTTTGCTTTGTTTTTTTGTTTTATTTTGGTTGTTTTTTTTGTTTTGTTTTGGTGTTTTTTTTTAATTCATTTTTTGTGGTTTGGTTTGTTTTTTGTTAGCTTTGGTTTCTTTTTGTTTATTTGTTTTGTTTGGTACGGTACATTTAGTTTTTTTTTTTTGTTTAATTTAGTTTTTGAATTGTTTTGTTTTTGTTTTGGTGTGTGTGTGTGTGTTTTTTTGGTTGGTTTATTTATTTATTTTTTGTTTTTCTTTTGGTTTGGTTTGGTACTTTTTTTGGTTTGTGTTTTTTTGTTTTGTTTGGTTTCATTTGTTTTTTGTTTTATTTTTTATTTTTATTTTTGGTTGGTTGGTTTGTTTTTGTTTTGTTTTTTGTTTTTCTTTTGGTTTGGTTTGGTACTTTTTTTGGTTTGTTTTGGTGTGTTGTTATTGTTACTTTATCAGTATCAATACTATTATAATCTTTTTTCTCATTTTTGTAACTGCATATAAAACACAAACAAAACATAACAGTTGTATTACAACAAAAATGCACTAAAGTGCTCTGACGTGTCATTGGCATTAACATTACATTTATTTTTACAAAGTTATAAAGTCATTTTTATAGCATTATAAATGATTAAACATTTTAACTGTTAAAGTCTAAAGCCCCTTACACAGCTTGTGAGAGAGTAGACATTCCCTCTTACTACTATTTTAAAGGAATTGTTTGCTGTCAGGCTATAAAATGGGTGAAAAATGCATCATAACAGGGGTCCATACAACTACAGAGTCTTCTGAAGCCAGACAGCAGCTTTGTGTGAGGAACAGACTGAAATTTATGTTGAAAATATTCCCTTCTGTTATAGCTCTGTCTTATTTTTTTTTTTCCAGTGAATGTCTCTGTCCAAAAGAACTAGTTTTTGAGGAACGTTTGTCATCTGGAAACATGCATTTTGGATCTGGTGTAAGGAGTAAATCTGCTGTAAGCGTGTCAGTGCATTGTTTTAAATCTGTATATGTGTGTGTGTGTGTGTGTGTGTGTGTGTGTGTGTGTGTGTCTAGTATCAGCAGAAAACCTTGAGAAGTGCCTGAGACAGATGGAGAAACACCTGCTGCAGTTGGAGAAGGATCTGGACACTTTCAGCACCACAGACGACCAGCAGGACCTGTTCCACAGCAAGATGGCAATATCCTTTCACACGTTTGCATGTACATTTTTTTTTTTTTAATGTCTAAACACTTTGATTCATTGTTGGTTTGCTATCAACATTGTTAGTTCTTCTGCACCTGGTGGCGACACGTTTTCTAGCACCCTTGTCAGCCGCACACGTATTCCCAAACGCTAATCAGAGTTTATGTCTGCGTGTGCGAATTAATTATTTATATTGAACTTCACCGGGCTGCATGTGAAACCGAAGACAGTCTGATAATGGAGTTGTACATTCCTGTACTTGCTTGTTAGTTCTTTTCCCTGCCGTCTGTCATTGCACTCGAAACCATTCCCTGTGGTCTGGATGCTGTCTCCTCTGCAAATGGCAAACGTTTGAAAGCCAGACGTGTTGCCAGGGGAAATACCAGGGGCACCATCTAAACGCTGAACAAAACATAGACCCAAATAATCCTCGATGAACCTTTCTTCTCGTGCATTTTGTATAGTTCGACAGAGAAGGTATTCTTGGGGAGCTTCATTATTTATGTTTCTGACATTTTATTTTTTACTTTTATGCTTGCTGTTTTATTGGCAAAAACAGATTTTTTTACTTTACTACTTTAGTGTGGTGCTCATGATCCAGTAGATGCTTGTGTTCTGGATCTGACCCGACTGCTCTACCCTCCACGCTGTCCTGGCTAGACTCTACCAGGGGAGGTTATTATCTTACTCACCAGCCACATAGTGGACTGTCTTCCACCCTACATCCCCTTCTCTCAAGCATTTTTTTTTCTCTTTGTTTCATGCAGTACATTTTATGTTACTTTTTTGCTTTTGTTTTTGTTTGCCGTAGAATTTCACTTTCTTTTTTATTATTCTTCTCATCCATTCTTTAATAGCTGCATTTAGTACTTCATCCCTGCTGAGATTTTTTTATTTTATTTTTTTTATGAATGCATTGACTAAAGTCTTAGTGAGCTACCCTGCTAGACAGCGTTTTTGGGTATTGATTTTTAAATTTGGATACACAAAATATGCTATCTTAGTGGGCAGCTCACTAGGTTTCCAGATAGCAATTATGAACAGAGGGTTTTTGCTTTGGTCTCTCTGGGAGTTGATGTTGCATGTGTAGGTTTTGTTTAGTAATTTGTGAAAAAATTAGGATTCCAGGAAATGGTCTTATAGTACCATAATGACTGTTGGAGTTATTCATTATTGGATCTTTAATTGTTCTGGTTATTTTTTTAAATTTTTTGTTTGTTTGTTTTTTAACTCTTAAATGCAGTGCTCCCTTTATTTTTTTATTTTTTATTTTTTATTTTGCTGAACAGAACTTTTCTATGTTGGCCAGACATTTTGTACACCCTAGCAAAAACATTCTTTATAACAGACCCTGTACAGCGTACGCACAAAAAGGAGTGTAACTTTTAATTTTAATGTGCTATTTATGTTTGATTTGACCCTTGTTGTAACAAAATGATGAACATGAAAAAAATGAAGCAGATATTGGTCATGAATTCCATTTTTGAGGTCAGCTATTTAAGTAGGTGTATAATAGAATATAATATAATATATAATATAATATAATATGAAAAAATGAAGCTGATATTGGTCATAAATTCCATTTTTGAGGTCAGTTATTTAGTAGGAATATAATATAATATAACATAACATAACTGAATTGAATTGGAATTGAATTCCATTTTTGAGGTCAGTTATTTAGGTATAAAATATAACATAACAGCATAGCATAACATAATATGAAAAGATCAAGCAGATATTTAGTAGATATATAATATAATATATTATTTAAATGAATATATAATATAATACAATGTAATATAAAAAAAAAATGAAGCTGATATTGGTCATGAATTCCACTTTTGAGGTCAGTTATTTAGTAGGTATTTAATATATAATACAATATAATATAATATAATATGAAAAATGAAGCCGATATTGGTCATGAATTCCATTTTTGAGGTCAGTTATTTAGTAGGTATATAATATAATATAACATATAATATAATTTGAAACAGTTGAGCAGATATTTAGATATATAATATTATACAATATATTATTTAATTGAATATACAATCTAATATAATATAATATAAAAATAACATAATATAACATGAAAAGATGAAGCAGATATTGGTCATGAATTCCATTTTTGAGGTGAGTTATTTAGTAGGTATATAATATAAAAATAATATAATATAACATGAAAGGATGAAGCAGATATTGGTTATGAATTTCATTTCTGAGGTCAGTTATTTAAGTAGGTGTTTAATATAATATAATATAATATGAAAAAAATGAAGCAGATGTGTAGTAGGTATTTAATAGAATAGAATAGAATATGAAAAAATGAAGCTGAAATTGGTCATGAATTCCATTTTTGAGGTCAGTTATTTAGTAGGAATATAATATAACATAATTGAATTGAATTGGAGTTAAATTCTATTTTTGAGGTCAGTTATTTAGTAGGTATAAAATATAACGTAACATAACAGCATAGCATAACATAACATAAAATAATATAATATGAAAACATCAAGCAGATATTTAGTAAATATATAATATATTATAATGTAATGTAATATAATATAATATATAATTTAAAAGAATATGTAATGTAATGTAATATAATATAATATGAAAAAATGAAGATTGTGGTCATGAATTCCATTTTTGAGGTCAGTTATTTAGTAGGTATTTAATATATCATATCATATAATACAGTATAATATATTATAATACAATATATTATTTAATTGAATATAATATAATATAAAATGAAAAATAAAGCAGATATTCCATTTTTGAGGTCAGTTATTTAGTAGGTATTTAATATATAATATAATATAATATGAAAAAATTAAGCTGATGTTGGTCATAGGAGGTCAGTTATGTAGTAGGTATAGAATATAACATAACAATATATAATAATATAATATAATATAATATGATATGATACAATATAATGTAATATGAAAAAATGAAGCTGATATAGGTCATGAATTCCTTAGTTATGCTGAATATTAACGGTAGCATTTAAAGTAACGGACATCCATAATACACCCATTATTTCGAAACCGTTGATTGAACCCTCCTTTCCTGCTGTGACATAATAGTACATGATGGTTATGGCCTTTTTAACTGTAAATGTCTGCATGAAGATTGCATTGCAGTATGGTTCATTTAATGCACCTGTTAGTGTGCATGTAGCTAAATGTGTTTGTCTATGTAGTGTGTGTGAGTGTATGTGTTTCAGGTGTTATGGGGTGTTTGTTAATAGTGTGTCTTAGAGGTGTTGTGTGTGAGTGTAACAGTATGAGAGTGTCTAACAAGCTCAGGTGTACAGAAGAAAATCGATGCTTTTCTATCCCTCTGCACAGAGCTTGTGTTCAAGGGTCAGCCATCAGCGCCTCTCTCTCTTTATTTAGTTTAGCTCTCTGTCATTTAGAACAAAAACCCAGAGTCTACCTTCCTCTCTCCTTCCCCTGTCAGCGTTAACAGCGTTCAGCTCCACGCGGCACGGGCCCTTTTCTGTCCTCTGAGCTCTTAGCACCAGCAACCAGATCAGTATTAAAGTTAATGAAGTCTTATCTCTCGCTCTCATACACCGTCTGTCCTTTCATTAGCTGATCGCGTCCCCTGCGCTTCATTCTTTCTCTAATCAGAGAGACGAAGCAGGTGTGTTTGGAGGGCGTGAATGAACTCGCAGTATAAAAGACAGCAGAGGAGACGCACAAAACAGATCTGTGTGCATACGCAGCCGAATGAACTCCCTAAAGATTTCATGTGTATGCCGAACAAGCATCGCTGGATGGCCTGTCTGACCTCCCATATAATGTCTTCATCATGAATAAGTCATGGAGGACCTGTTATACAGAGTCCTGGAGTGAGATGCGTGGGTTAGAGATGCTCTGTCCACTCACTAGATGTCCACTTGTTAGCAGAGTTCAGGCTAATAGTCACTTTCCTTGTCTTGGAATACCTGATTATGCAAGTTCAGGTGTGCTTGCAAAGAAACTGTTGACTTTTAGGACAGTAGTTATCACACTAGATTTTTTTAGAGAAGTCTTTTCTGCTCATCAAGGCTGTTTATTTGATTAAAAATACAAAAAAAATGTAATATTGTAAAATATTATTGCAATTTAAAAGAGTGGTTTTCCATTTTAATATCCTTTAAAATAGAATTTATTACTGTTATGCAAAGCTGAATTTTCAGCATTATTACTCCAGTCTTCAGTGTCAAACAATCCTTCAGAAATCATTCTAATATGATGATTTATTATCAGTGTTGGAAACACTTTTTTTGGAACCTATGATACTTTTTCAGGATTCTTTGTTGAATAAAATGTTAAAAAGTACAGCATTTATTTAAAATAGGAATCTTTTGTAACTATCTACATTGCCGTTCAAAGTTTAAGGTCAGTGAAATTTTTTCTTTCTTTCTTTGTTTGAAAGAAATTAATACTTTTATTCAGCAAGGATGTGTTAAATTGATTTTTTTTAAAAAAGGTGATAGTAAAGACTTAGAAAATATTTTTATTTTGAATAAATGCTGTTCTTTTTAACTTTTTATTTATCAAAGAATCCTGAAAAAAATATAATATATAAATTAAGCACAACTGTTTCAAACATTGATGATAAATTAGCATATTAGAATAATTTCTGATCGATCATGTGACACTGAAGACTGGAGTAATGGTTGATGAAAATTCAGCTTTACATCACAAAAATAAATTATATTTTAAAATATATTAAATTATAATTATTTTGCAGGAATGCATTAAAGGAATCAAATTTGACACTTTAAGACTTTTTTTTTTTTAAGAAAAAAAAATATTCTCAACATTTTATTAATCAAATCATTTTCATTTGATATTTTTCCTTATGCAATCATAATTATATTCAGAATTTGTTTTATTTAATGTTAAATATACACAAATATATACTACCGACTCAGTAATATATATATATATATATTATGTGTACAGTATGTGTACAATGTGCATACACAATACACATTTAAATCATAATGCCCATTAAAACCAAATGAAATAAAATTAATCAAATTAAAATTCATTAAAAAAATTTTAACTATGTTTACATGTATTTTTGTATATGAATTTTACATTTTTATTGTGTGGGTAGCATCCTCAATGTTTCATAAAAAAAAAGTCTTCAAGCAATCTCAGATGAGATCTACTGTCCTAATGTATGAGTTGAAGATAAAAGTATCTTTGATAAATCAGATGCAGTGTTATTTATAGAGAGTGAGCAGAAAACCCTGAAGCATTTTGCAGGCTTTCACTTAAAGACGGGAGAATGACAGCAGGAAAGATTGTCATCTGTTGTGTCACTTAACTTCAGATCTGTTTGTAGTGTGACTGCGCTTCACAGGGGCCGCCGTGTTGCCGTTCGCAAGTCAAATTTGAGAGCGCAACATACTGAAAAGTTCACCCCGCGGCCAGCTCGTGCAAACACCTCATAAACACACACTTACACTCTGAAGCTAACGCCGGCATAAAAGAAAACCTTTTTTGGGCGTTGATCCGAAGTTTCAAACAGGATTACTAATTAAAACCACATCAAAGTCAAAATATTACTATGATATTTAGAGTAAAACTTGCCATCTTTGCATAGGCATTTCTGACCTCACAGCAAGGATTACACCCAAATTCTGTCTCTTTTGTGTTAGTGTTACAGCGTCAGTGCATGCATGCATATGTGTGAGAAAACATGTTGTAGATGGTATTGTGAAATGAAAAGTTTCTTTGCCCTTGAGAGTGAATCTATGTGGGTTGTAGGTCAGTTGTGCTTTTATAGATCTGTAGATCCTAGCGAAACACTTCATTCATACAGCAGTAATGAATTTTGAATATTTAAGCTATTTACTGAGCCCTTTTGTTTACATACTATGAAAAAAATTCTTTGTCTCAACCCAAGGGTGCTTATGTATGGATATAAATATTCTCCTCTTGGCCTTTGTTTCTTTCTTTGTCTGCCAATGTTGATAGTGCTTTCCATACCAAGAGGGGAATCTTTGATCTTCATCAAAGATGATCTCCCATCCCTTTTTCTCACACCAGACCTATGTTCAGAATATGTGATGTTTCTGTGCACTCATCCATGTTAGTATGTGACAGTATGTGCATGTGATATGCAAGTAATCACATGTAGGGTGTTAATTAGTGGCGTTTGCAACTATTAATATTTCTTTCTCATTTGAATTTAGATGTGTAGGTTGATTTGCACCATTTGTTCTACAAGTATAAATAAAATCTCAAATGTACATTTTTTGCATAGGTGAAGATAATACAGGCAGGGCAAAATATTTTCATAGATTTGCACTGAAGGACCTGAGCAATATCTAGAGAGCTGAATATTATTCCTCCAGCAAACAATATAGCACTAGCATTGCACTAGCGACGTCAAGGTCGTGGCTTTGATTTGTAAAAAAAAGCATTAACTGATACATTCCTTGAATTCAGTGCAAGTCGCTTTGGATAAAAGCCAAATGCATACATGTGTATGCAAATCATAGAGGTGGATGGACCTTGAGCCAGTAGGCAATCATGTTGTCATTGTGGTGGTGAGTTTTGCACAAAGCACTATTTTACACAGTTCTGAATGAATATATCTGTGTTCAGTGTGGCCATAAGGGTCAGTATAAAAACATGGGCTTTGCAGAAATTTGCAGCCCACATATTGCCATTAGATCTGCATGCAGTGAGTGTTGAACATAAACACTTGTTTAAATGGCTGTCTATATTCACTGGAAGGATTTTTTAACCATCTGTAATTATGTTTGTTGATGGACAAAATGCCTGTGTGTATACATTCATTCTCAATAAATTACATGTTTTGCATTGGCTCCTACTATACACACAGACGCAGTTTTAATTGGCTAAAGAGCAGTCACGGATTCAGAACTCGGATCTCTGCAAGTGCAGCAGTTTAACTGTAATTAAAGTGAGCTCTGTAGCAAGTGTTGCATTATGGGTGCGAAGCCATGCGATCGGGGATTACAACATTAATTGTTTGTTCGCTCTAAACAGAAACTATTTTTCCTTACCGAGAGGTAACCTTTTAAAATAATAAATACAATAAAAAATAGAATAAAATAAAGATTAACAATTTCTCTTCTTTTTCTGCGATTTTTCTGATTTTATCGATTAATTAGAACGTTTTGCCACGATTTTATTTTTACAAAATGAGAAATCAAAATCAGAAACAGAGAAAAAGTTATTTAACAAGTGATTTGTTTAACATTTATATCAAATTGACAACTTTGTGTATTGCGCTTGGAATAGAATTTTCTTTAAATAAAGGGTTAATTAAGAACAAATTACTTGAATCATTTTCAAGTTGACTATTTAGAAATCGTAAACAATAAAAAATTGAGAATCGGGAATCAGAATCAGTTGTAGTGAGAAAGCTATCCGATCCAACGCACCAATGAATCAGGCTGTATCACAATGTATGATGAGTAATTAAGATCTGTGAAAACCAGTAGCTTTTTTTATTGCGATTAATCACGATTAATTAAAAAAAAGAAAATGATAAATATTTTTTAATCAATTGACAGGACTAGTTTTTATGTACTTTTAACAAAATTGCATTTGCAAAATTGCATTTAAAAAAAAAGTGCATTTAAAATATAAATATATATATATATATATATATATATATTACATTTATGTCTTGTGTGTATATTTATATATAAATACTCGCATGTATGTTATGTACACACAAACTTATATTTTGGGTGCGATTAATCACGATTATTCAATTTGACAGCACTATTTTAAATGAAAAATTGTGTGAAAACCTTAATGGCAAGTGGGATTAATTGCGATTAATCGCGATTAATCACGATTAGGGTTTTTTTTTAATCAATTGACTAAATACAAATAAAAAATTGTATTTGCAAAATTGCATTTTTTAAGTGCCATCAAATTGATTAATCGCATCCAACATAAAAGTTTGTTTACATAATATATGTGCGTGTGCTGTTTGTAGTTTTATGTATATATAAATACACAAACGTACGTACATGTGTATATTTAAGAAATATTTACACACACAATATATATATTTTAAATGTCTTAAATATATACATTTATGTGTGTTTATTTATATATACGTGTAACTATACACAGCACTCGCACATATTTTATTTACACTAAACTTTCATTTTGGATCCGATTTAAACACGTTTAATCAATTTGACTACTGTGAGCACTATTTTAAATGACAAATTGTTTGAAAATGTATACATTCACTTTCCAGTACTAGTCCTTGACGATGAGTCCTCACAGTTTCTCTACACAGGCGAGAGATCACTACCAGAAGCTGGTGATCATGCACAGTAATATGGTGACCCTTTACCTCAACATGCTGGAATATTTCGCCATCGACCCCAAGAAGACCTCCGTGGAGGAACTCTTCACTGACCTCAGCAACTTCAGAGCCATGTTCATGGTAAGCCGCCCACTCTGATTCCGATCATAATCACAGCGCTATACCTTATGAAATGAAGTCATGTCAATGTCTGGTTCAGGCCGGCTCATGTTTGCAGGATCTGCAGCTTTGCTGTAGCCCCCGACCCGTTTTACAGGGAATAATCTGGTTCTTTCTCCTCCCAGCCTTCATCCTTTTTGGCCCACAAGCCCTGACCTACTCAAACAGGAGGAAGTATCATAAGTTGATAATTAGTAGCCAAATATTGCTCATCCTTGAATGATAGGTGCAGGTTACACACACTTTGAGATTGAGCTCTTTCTGTCTCCACTTACTGTCATTGAGTGTGATTGTGTGTACATGCTTTCACACACTCCCTTCATTCCCATTCTGAAGGTTCTAGTGCACTAATCTGACAAAAGAGAAGCCGCCTGTCTCCTTTATGAAAAGCCATTTGAGATGCAAAGTTATTTTCCACTTGGCTGCTACAGTGATGAGACGAATCTCGTCACCTTTATTATTTTAAATGATTTCATGATGGAAATGCTGAAATTTGGGGAATGAGCTGACGGTGGGTCTGCCATCAGATGCATGATAATGCACTCCTGTGGTGCGTTTTTGAAACCTGTCCCCGGTGCAGCGAGGGACGTGGAACTGGGTACTGAACTGTACTCTGTCAGACTTGATGAGTTTTCAGACTCGCTGTGAGACAAGGCGACAGAGTGCACGATAGGGGTTGTGATTGACCCAAATCGGCAGTCTGAAAAGTGAGGCATGAAGGGTACAGACTGTCATGTTTAAAAGAAGATTCTTGATTGTGTTTCGCTTTATAGACTTTAGACAGGGCCTCCTAAGGGTGCTACATTTGACTTTATAAGCAAAAATGATACTGTGAGGACAGATTAGTCAATATATCAATATAATACAAACTCAATCCGAGCAGTCCTTAACAGTCTTCAAGAAATAGCTAAAAAACGTCCTTCATCTACACTTAAACCTTTAACAGTAGCACTCTCTATTTTATCTACTTCTTTTTTTTTTATTAAAAAAAAAAACACTTGACCCTCCAACACTTGCACTCAAACTACTTGATTTCTTTTTATTTAATATAAAAAAACTCTCTAACACTACCATTGTCTATTCTTTTTCTATTCTTTCGACTTCTTTTTATTTACTTTAAAGTATTGACCCTCTAACACTACCATTGTCTATTCCTTTTCTATTCTGTTAACTTGTTTTCTTTTTATTTATTTAACAAAACAAGTCACAGCACTTACATGTTATTGCTCTTTTGTTGGTTTTGATTGCTTCTGTTGTCCCCATTTGTTAGTCGCTTTGGATTAAAAGCATCTGCTAAATGTGATATAATGTACTGTAATTCAATATAATAATTCAATATACTACTATAAATCATTAGGAAAGACACTGTCAATACTTATCAGTGTCGTCAATATGTTGTCTAATACAGAGGTTTTTTGAAAATTTCCCCAAAAAAAAAAAAAACAACAAACCCCAGGGTTCGTACAAGGTGCTTGAAGTACTTGAATTTGACTTTTTGAAATTTAAGACCTGGAAAACCCTTAAAAATAGCAAAATTCCTGAAGAGGTACTTTAAAAGTGCTTGAATTATTGAAAGACTATCTATCTATCTATCTATCTATCTATCTATCTCTATCTCTCTCTCTCTCTCTCTCTCTCTCTCTATATATATATATATATATATATATATATTATTTTTATTTTTTTATTTTTTTGCTTTTTTATAAAAAGACATTTCTAAAGGAAAATCAATAACCATTACATTTTTAACAGTATTTCAAGTGTAATTTATGAGATTTGTTGTATTTTGAATCCAATTTTTCTTTTTTTGTTTTTTCTTTTTACTAGTTTTATTAACTAAAATGAGCGAGGAAAAAAACAAATATATATATATATATATATATATATATATATATAATATTTTTTTTCGCTCATTTTAGTTAATAAAATGAAAGTCCATTAAAATTTCATTTACAGTATTTGTACGAACCCTAACACACAAACAAACAACAACCACAACAAAAAAAGTAATAATAATTTAATTAGAAGGGTTATATTAACGTATTAAGATTTTGCTTACATCTACATTGTAAATATATATTTTTTGCTTTTTTATAAAAATAAATTTCTGAGGTAAATCAATAACCATTACATTTTTAAAAGTATTTCAAGTGTAATTTATGAGATTTGTTGTATTTTGAATCCAATTTTTCTTTGTAAAAGGCAAAAAATTGATCATACTGATTTCAATGTTAAGGATTCATTAGTTTGAATATACACTGAACAAAAGCTATCATAACGTCTTAGTTGATAATTCACTTTAGCTATTTTGGATCAAACATCCCATGTTTCGGTAGTGACTACACATTTTCAGTAGTGACAGTAATGCTTTGGTAGCGTCAACGTCACAAAACGCTACTAAAAATTGCATAACTGTACTAAAATTTAGTTTATTTCCCCCAAAATAAAGGATTATGTGTTCCCTTTTGTCACTAACGAAACAATGATGATATGTTTTGCTCGTGACAATTTTATGGCATAACACCCCCCAAAAAAACAGATGTCACTACTGAAACCCCACCAAATGTTTCGGTAGTGACAATTTTGGATATTTTTGAACCTATCTCAAAGATGCTAATCAGCACATGGTAAGATAGCACAATTTTGAACAGTGGAACACATATAACTCCCAAAAAAGCGTGCTTAATTGCAGAAAAAAGGTGTTCGGGAGTGACGTTCCTTAAAGTTGCACACAAATTTTTCGGACTTTTAAACACATTTACCTCAAAATGATGGGGCCTGTCTACTCCTTGTACCTTGTAGCTATGAGAGAGGGGGACACAGATATAGTAAAATAATTTTGATGTCATCATCAACATTTGTGTTGATATTCTGTAAAATGCTGACTTAAAATCATGTTGACTTTAAATATGGCATATCTGACTTTGCACTGTGGATTTTAAAGGTATGTAGCCAGATGTAAATGTTCCTCTCCTCTCCTTCCTGTCCTCTGCTTCTCTTTCTCTCCTGTCCGTTCTTCACCCTCAAACAGAATGTCCCCCCCCCTCTCTCCCTCTTTCAGCCCTTTTCCAGGTCAGTGAGTTTTCAGCCCTCAGAAGCAGCTTGTTTAAATCAATGCTGAGGAGTGGCAGGGGACCAGCAGTAGAGCAAGAGGCTACAGGCCTTCATACACACTCACCTTACCGCAGCAGCGTATGCACTCACACATTCCTGCACGGCATACACTCACATGCATGCAGACCTGCAGCCACACATGCTTAGTCATCCTCTCAATAACATCTCTCTCGTGCTTTCTCCTCGGTGCTGACTGCTTTTTCTGCAGAATGACATTGACAGGATGTCTGGGTTTTGATGGAGATTGTTTTTGGCTGCTGTTCCACTGATTCCCAGAAGTGTGGGCACATACTTGCACACACACAGTCAGACTTCTCACCCTGTTTTTATATTCTCTTTCTTAAGGTGGAAAAGTGACAAACATGACGAAAGAAAAGAAAGACAAAAAGAGACTATAGGAGAGACTAATATGGGAGTCAAACGGACAATTAAATGAAAAAAGGGAGGGGAAAAAGTAATAATGCTGCTGCAGCAGCAAATGACCATTCCTGCCAATCAGACTGTTATGAATAATTGAATTTGTGTAGGGAGAGGTGAAGATCCCACCTTACCTCACCTCCTTTCACGTCTCCTCCATAAAGGAACATTCACTGTACACAGCAAGCTGCGTCAGCAGCATTTTTGTCATCATGACACATTCAAATACTAGCATAAGCTGATTATGCTTAACAACGCTATAATGTAGGCACTATAGGTGATTTTTTTATCTTTTAAAAACCTTTCTTCCCCCCAGTTTTTATGACTGTTTTTGATGAGTGTTTTAGTCTTATTTTCTGTTTCTAATATCCTTGTTGATTGTGCTAGGTTGCACCAGAACAAGTACGCAAGACTGCATACAATATTACGCTTTGAAAGTACATCTTTAAATACAAGTGTATTTTGTGCTGGATCAAATTATATGATCAAATTCTATGTCAAAAAACTTTAATATCTTATGTAGTGTTGCTTGTTATACAGGTAATTACATAATATTTATATTTCTTCTTCTTCCGCTCTGGGAGTCTATGGCAGCCCATAGAAGTTATGAAATTTGGCACACAGATAGAGGACAGTCTCAATATTAACCGCAGCAAATTTGGAGTCTCTATCTCAAACACTCTAGCGCCACCAATAGGCCAAATTGTTTGTCTGATTTTCACCAAAATTGTCTCGGATCATCTTCGATTCTTGCTAAAAGTTATCAATAGCTCTTTGTTATCCACGTTTTTCCTGAGTAACCAATGAGCTGCACCATGATGGATTTTAACTTCCATTAGGGTGCTTTCGTGTTTTGGTCTCCATAAAAATCCATACCAAAACTGAGTAAAAAAGATTGACTGAATTGAAACTTTTTCAACATAACTAAATATAAAAATGTGCATAGATTTAATGTTATATCAGCGGCTCTGAAAATGTTAATATCAAATAGAAATGGGAAATGTAAAGCACCGGTCCAGTCGGGCGAGACTTCCATGTTCAGAAAAACGTGGATACCAAACTGTTTTCATAAAGCGTGCTAATAATTTTGATGAAATTTGCACAAAAATGGACATGAGGCTATATCTGTGCAATGCTTCAGTGTTACAACAAGCATGACTTAAAGGCCCATGTGCCATTTCGGCACAGTGCTACCTATAGGTAAAAATGTATAAAAATTTGACATTTTGTTTAGAATTTTTTGACCAGTTTGACCAAAAATCATAGGAGTGATCTTATTAGATTCAGAATGGCATACCAAATCAAACGATACCAACATTTCTAAGTCAGCCATTTTTAACATGGACCATTTAGAATTTTGTAGTAAAATGCTGTATTTTTCAAACGCTTTAGATTATTATGCATTTTATGAATCTTATAGAATCACTTGCGGGAAATTTTGGCACACAGATAGAGGACAGTCTTGTCATTAACCACAGCAACTTTGGAGTCTTTAACTCAAACTTTCTAGTGCCACCAACAGGCCAAATTTGCATTCATGTTTCTGCTAATAACTTTGGAATTGTAAGGTCTAAAAGCAAAATTTCTATGGTCAAGATTCTTCACAATTTTAAATTATCTGATCAAATCTACTTTTTTGAACTCATCCTAGATGCTTTGTCCAACTTTCACCAAAATTGGCTCAGATCGTCTTCAGAGTAAAAGTTCTCAAAAGCATGTTGATATACCAAGCGCAGTTAACGAATTTGTCGAAGTTTGTGCGAAAATAGACATGTAGCTATTTGTCCGCAACGCTTTAGTCGATTCTGACCAAACTTGGCATGTGTTAACCCTGGTCTTTACTAAGTTATTTAATAGCTCCTCTGCTCTGCATTTTACCTCTGTTGCGCTTGACCCCTTAATTGCTGCTTGCAGCTATATTTCCATATAATGATTTTTTTTTTTTGCCAGCTGTGATTTGTCAAAATTCTTTCTTGTGCATAGGTAGACTTGATAAGATTGTGCATATTATCGTGCAACTGACTTACAATAGAGGCTAGGTAGCTTCTCGGTAGGCTGCCTCAATTTGAACATGTAAATGTCAAAAAAATGCTGTCTAGACTGTTGTCTGTGATGCTTATGATGATACCCAAAATGCTGTCTTAGTTGGCAGCTCAGTAGGGTTTAAAACACCCATTGAGTGGAATCGATAAGAGTAAAGGACAAATGAAATGGCTCCTTTGCTCAGTGGCTCAAGTGTTGTCACATACGCTCCTGTTTGGTATATATATCATTATATTGTATTATGGTTACCAGATCCTTTTTCCTCTATGGTTGTATATTAGTGTATGTGTTGAGGTGTGGCCAGATTTTTTGCAATAGGGTTTGTTTTATAATCTTGAAATTCTGAGTGGCCATGTTGTGTTCTGTGTTTTTTGAAAATGAATGGATTTGAGTCTCTTTAGCGAAATGCTAATAGTAATTTGATTTCAGACCTCGCTCTGAACTGCAGGTTGTTCTAGGAATATTCTTGTAAAATACAAAAAAAAAATACAAAAAGGGTGTGAATTGTTTTAAGCAGCAGTTAATTAAGAGGCTAAAGCTCAAGAGAGCCACACAAGCCTTGCCAAACCTCTGAATCACACCCCATAATCCTGTACCGTGGGAGTTGCTGTGGCAACCACCACTCTTTCATTACTACTGTTGACTTTTGACCTTTAGCTGGCAGCTCTGTCTTATCAGCAAATAGCCACACTTTTACACACAGACTCACAAGCACATCAAAACACTGAAGCTTTGTCGCAACCTTCCTCATAACAGACCGACCAGGGGAGGAAGGTGTCAAGGTGAACATTCTGCTGCATACGGTTCATTCTGTGTGATCCTCATCGCTGACGTTCAAAAAGATGCTAATGTTGGACATGCCCTCGCTCGCCCCGAGCCCCTAGTGCACTGAGTGCTAGTCATTTTACATTGAGCTATGTGTGTTTCAGAGTCTTTTAGTGTGCGCGTGTGTATGAGCGTTGCCCCTCTTTGCTCATCCACCCGTTTGAAATAGACCAGCAGCAGTTCGGCGGTGCTGACAGGAATCCAATTGACCGTGGCTAATGGCAGACAGACAAGGGAGAGTGGGTGAACACGGGATGACCTGCAGGCGGAAAAAGAGAGAGAGCAGGATGGAAAATGGGGATTCGCTCATCTCTCCTTGGCACAACCCTTAAAGCGACAATTCAAGACTGATAATTGCTATTTATGAAATATAAGTTCATTATATAAAGCTATCAGTGCAGTAAATACAGGATTTAATATAGTTCATCTCAATGATAATAACTCAAAAACTAATTGGATTGCATTGTAAGACATCACAAGGTTTTTAACAATTTTCAAAAATCATGTTTTTCCATTGTGTATTCCAATTAATCTCAATCAAACTGCAGTTGGGTTATTTTGATTAAGTAAAAATAATTTTAAAAAAAAATGCAGCTAACTAACACAATAACACAATAAAAACATGGTATTGTAATAAAAATGATTTTTGAAAATTAAAAAAAAAAAAAACTGAGATTAAAAAAACATTTATTATCAAAACAATTATCAATTTTTCCAAAAATCGTTACGATATTAAGTAAAGATCAGGTTCGATGAAGATATTTTGTAAATTTCCTACCGTAAATATGTCAAAACTTAATTTTTGATTAGTAATATGCATTGCTAATAACTTAATTTGGACAACTTTAAAGGTGATTTTCTCAATATTTAGATTTTTTTTTTTTTTTTTTGAACCCTCAGATTCCAGATATTCAAATAGTTGTGTCTCGGCCAAATATTGTCCCATCCCAACAAACCATAGATCAATGGAAAGCTTATTTATTCGAATTTACATGATATATAAATCTCATTTTCAAAAAATTGACCCTTATGAGTGGTTTTTGTGCTCCAGGGTCAGATATATATAAAAACAGTAAAAGTCCTGATGTAAAGTGTAACCCTGTAACAGATTTTGTGATTTAATTTATCATCTCTATTTGATTGTTGGTGAATAAAAGTTAGTACCAAATGGCCAGCATCCTGTCTCACCTTCAAACTGAGGGAATCCCTTCTGCTTTGGCAGTCGGTGTTAAAGACAGAGAGGCAGAGTGCTTCTGGGATTGACAGTATCTATCGACTGCTTTCTGTCTTTGCTCTGTGCTAACAGAGACCTATTGGACAGCTGTAGAGCACCTCCCTTGGAGAGTTGTCTATACCCCCTATACGTCCAGTAACGAAATAAGATTGATTTACGCTAATTCTAGAAATTGTAGAGCACTTTGTCTGTGGTACTGTAGTTGCGCGTGTGTGTAGTTGGTCCCGTCTTGTCAGGTTACAAAGGAATTGCCAAAACTAGTTTACGTCTTGCGTTTTGCTTTGAAGTTTTCTCCCCCTTCAATTTGCCTCAGAGTTGCTCTTTAACATAAACAAAATGGCACCGTTTCGTCCGATGCCAAAGCAATTACTGTAGTGAAATTAGCTTCGGTCACTGTTACCCTCCATAGCGGGTCTGCATCTCCCTGAATTGTCTCCTGTCAGACTGAATTTGATGCGAGCGAGGGGGGAAATAGCGAGGGCCTCAGTCCTGGCACGACTGCAGTAATTAAGTTCAAACGATGACTAGAAAATGGAGCTTGGCTCTGTAATGAGAAAACAGACGATTTCGGGGTGAGGGAGACCGCAGAGTTCCGTCCTAATTTCTGCACCCTGTGTTTATCTCTTTCCCCTCGCTCTCCACCTTAACACAGTTAAAGGCCATTTATGCATATGAGAAACGAGGAGTTTAATCCCCTATCGACTAGGAGAGTGGGCGGAGTCTAATCAGACACATCGGGCTTGGCAGGAACCAAGCAGATTTGTAGAGAGAGTGCCTTCATCAGATTAGCAGGGTTATATGAGGTAGGCAGGCAGCTGTTGTGATCTATATTAAGGCATGTCTTATGAGAGCCCAAGCTTTGAGTTTAAAGTTTTCCAGGCATCAATCACTTGTAACAGCATTTTAGACTCTATCCCGACACACTTTGTTCAGCTCACATGGAGTCGTTTCTCACGGTGAACGCTGATTTAAATAGACTCAAAGAGATACAAGCGCAGAAGTTTGCAGAGACCGAGAAACTAAACGCAAACATTTTGCACATAGAAGCTCCCTTGTTCCTGCATTTTCCACCAGAATGCTTCCTGGGCCAAAGCTGCACACAAACAAACACTCTTGGAGTCTTTCTCATTCACTGTCTACGCATCGCAAATTGGAAGTTATGTTTATCTAATAAAATTTGCATAGTATTTCTAGATGTTTTATTTCAGATAAAAATGGAAAAGTCACTGGAGTTGTTTTGCAACAACAAAAATAGAAACAAGCTGTCATCGGGTGCTTCTAGTGTCTTTGTTATATTGAGAGCGGGTTTTTTTTTTTGTGTGTGTGTGTTAAAGGGATAGTTCCCCTAAAAATAAAAATTCGATCATTAACTATTTACCCTCATGTTGGTCCAAATCCATAAGACCTTTGTTTATCTTCAGAACACAAATTAAGATATTCAATGAAATCCGAGAGCTTTCTGACCCTGCAACGCAACTGACAAGTTCAAGGCCTAGGAAGGTAGTTAGGACATTGTTAAAATAGTCCACGTGACATCAGTAGTTCAACCGTAACGTTATGAAGCTACGAGAGTACTTTTTGGGCACAAAGAAAACAATTCTCATAGCTTTACACAGTAAAAAGGTATGATCCCCTGGTCTGATGTTAGTGTATCTAAAACAGCAGGTCTAATTTTGCTAATGACCTAGAACCATCATGTCATTTTCTACAGTGGAAACGCATTGACTAGGCCCAGATTATGCAGTGCATCCAGTGACGGCACCTTGTAAAGGAGTTTGTCAGAGAAGTTGATGGCTGGTGTTGTACAGTATGTCCGGAGAGAGCACGGCCCAGCAGTTAAAGTTCATCAGTAACGCTTTGTAATGGTGTGTGGGGGGCAGAGAGATGGATAGTATATTCTGAGGAGTTTCCTCACCTCAGCTGTGTGTGGGATTCTCCCTTAACCCCTCATCAGTCATTTACACACACATACACGGATGCTGACTATGGCTAACAGCAAAGACTATGTATGTGTGGGTAACCCTCATTCTCTCACACTCTCTTTCTCTCTCTCTCTCCCTAAACTCTCATCATCTTTATTTTGAGAGCGTGTGTGTGTATATGCGCATTTATAAGAATTTACGAGTCAGCTCCCTGCTGTTAACTTTTTAAAAGTCCAACTCAGTAATGGAAATTCTCATCATTTGCTCACCCTCACCCTGTTCCAAACCTGTATGAAAACTGTGATTTTCTTCCATGGAAGACAAAATGAAAATGTAGTGGAATGTACTGATAACTTGAAGGGATGGTTCACCCATAAATTAAAATTCTGTCATTAATTACTCAACCTCCTGCCGTTCTAAACCCTCATGTCATTCCAAGATCTTTGTTCATATTCGGAACACAAATTAAGATATTTTGGACGAAATCCGAGAGCTTTCTGACCCTGCATAGACAGAAACGCAATGCCTTACCTATCTGAATAAGAATATACAGATGATGAACTAAGAAAGATGGATGTTCTATGTCAGAAAGCTCTTGGATTTCATCAAAAATATTTTAATTTGTAAGATGAACAAAGGTCTTATGGGTTTGGAACAACATGAGGATAAGTAATTGATGACAGAATTTTGGGTGAACTCTCCCTTTAAGAATATAAAAGTGGTTCCAACAATAGCTTTATGTGAGATACAAACTTAAATTTAAGTCATTATTCAATGAGAATCTACGCTTACGTTTTTACTTAAACAATTTAGGAACACCTTCTAATCAATAATCAAAAAATCTGATCAAAAATTAGCCTTCCCATTACAAGGCGATATTTGACTCCTTAAAGTGATTTACAAGGAAATTTTGTTTTTACCTTTGTAATGGCTTTTTCTACACTTTATTAAAAGTATGTAATCTTTTATGTCAGATTTTTAAAAATATATGTGTTTTATAAGCTTTTTAAAATCATTTTATTTTAACAAGAACAAATAGAATGAGTTACCAATCAAACTGAAATGAAAAAATGAAATCAGAATTAACAAAATTAATTTGTACTACAGAAACGTGGCTTGTGGGTGTATTTTCATTTGTTTAATGAGGCTCAGAGGTGGCATGAGTGCAGTCAAATTCATAAATTAATTTTGAGATTGTTTTAAATATAACATTTTGAATATAAAATATTCAATGGTTTAAATAACTAAAAAAGATACTTTAAAAATGAAACTAAAACTGCCAGTAGGTGGTGGCAAGTCACTGATTTAATTACTGAATCATTCATTCATTTGATTTGTTCGAACGGCTGATTCATTCAGGAATAAAGCAAGTAAGTCTTTATGAATGGGAATTTGAATCATTGACTCACTAGATTTGTTTAAAAACGCACGTTCATTCACAAACGAAACACCACTGAGTTTAAATGGAGATGCGCAGCGGCTCAGTTGTGACTTGTTTCAAACTATTTTTTGATGACGAAATAGAGCAAAATCAGGCAATAGTGTTGTAGTCACACAATCTAAGTAATTTAATATGAACTTCTTGTTTGTTTAAATGTTGTATTAAATCAATACCTCATTTACAAACTCCCTTAAAAATCATTAAAAGCTGTCACTCAGTGTATTTCATCACGGGACAAATTTCCATTATAATCAACAAAGTTCTCTACACTGTGCGCTGAATCTCTTATTCACACTCTCTCTAAACTGTGTTTATGAAAGGATTCATGAGATATGTCTGTGATACATTACTCAATGTTGCAAAAACACGTAGAAACCTTTGAAGCTCCCCTCAGCGCAAACACAAATATGCTGATCGGGTCAGTCGCACTGGTGCTCCTAAATATTTTTTCATAGTTGCACACAGTAGTTTTTAGGGTGAACTATTCCTTTAAGTAACATTAATCAGAATAGTCCTTCAGCAGTGTGGTTGGGAGATCCGCCTCTGCCAAGGCATATTGTGGCATCAGACACGGAAGCTGGGTCATGCCCCTGTATCTCCGATGCTCTTATAGCCAGCGGCAGCTTTATACACTGTGTGAAATCAACATGACTGGGAGTGACTGGGCCAATGGCTTTGATTCACATTCGATTGAATTCATCAGCGGTGTGTGGCGTACGTTAACAGTGATTGCTATTGATTCGGACTGAAGTTACACCTTTTCAGTATTTATTCAGCATTGTGAGATTTACTTGTATCTCTAGCGGCGCATTGTACTGTATCCAAAAGAATCAATATCAGCACAATATAGTGCATCCTTTAAGACCTTGCAGACAATTGGAGCGATCATCTCTACTTATTAAAAACAGGTTTTGTGACCTGTGTGTGTGTGTTACAATGCAACATACAGTATGTGAGTAAATATAATCATAGTTCTTTAGAAAACGTCCATGTTTTTAATGCGTCCTTACTTTAGCAAACTGACCTTTTCCAGTAGTGTGATAATGAAGTGTGTAAAAGCACATAATAATGCCATTTAATGTGGAAACATACATTTCTTCTGTTGTGACGTTTCTCTAAGAGCCGTTCTTGTCGGCAAGTCGTCTATCATGGTGTTCAGCTGGGGATTAGACCAGCTCTTATGTTATTATTTTCTATTATGCTGCTGAATAGGCATAATGGAACATCCTCAGCCTTCTGCACATTTTCCACAGAGCTGTTATTGAACATCTAATAACTAGTTCACTCAGCGTTCAGGGTAGGCCCATCTGCTCCCGAACGCTGATTCACGCTGGAGCTGTCGTCCGCCGAGGTGCTGTCGACTTAATCGTTGCGCCTGTTGACAATCTCTTACTCTAAACGGCTATCGATGCTTTACCCGGTGGCCGCTGCACAAGAGGTTGCATTGACTTACCTGTCACACGCGGTTCAGATGAGGCTACCGGTCACAAACGGAGCATGTTAGGTAACACCTCCTTCTGTGTAGTGCTTCGGAAGTGTTGAAACAGCATCTGTGCAATTCCACCGCATCACTTCCTGCGTGGAAAGCTTAGTTGCTGGCTTACAAACAAGCTTGGATGTGAATTATTTAATTGCCTCATTTGCTTTGTCAGTGAAGACTTTGACTATATCAAATTGGATACTTGAGTACCACCAGAAAGTCAATAACTTCTAGCAAAATGTTTTGAAATGTGCAGGATTTGCATTTAACCAACATCAGTGATGACTAACAAGTCGCAAACAGTGAATTAGAAGTCTAAAAGTGTTGAAGGTAGGGCAGGGTCATTATGAATCCCCCTCTTGTATTAGTGTTGATATTGATGTCCGTGCTACCGAGCGTGAGGTCACGCACCGCTGCTTTTCATTCTCCCCTAATTCTAATGAAAGTGTTTAAAGCGCTCGGTGTGTGTGCACAGTCACAGGCCTGTGGAGAGGAAAGCTGATTTAGCCCACCTTCCATCTCGCTATCCTCTTCCCCTCGTCAGGATTTACTGTGATCGCAGACTATGGCCGTAATCTGCCGCACGCAATGGGGAATAAGCCTCGTTATCATGTGACTTATACTCTGTCCCGACCTGCCGTCAACAGTCATATTTCCTGCTCATTTAAGGGACTGCTGCAACTATGGATCTGCTGGAGATCCCCAAGTTTTTCCACAAGACAAATATTAGATATGATAGTTAAGTGTAAAAGGACACTAAAATGATGTGTATAGTGGAGGAGTGTGTGAATAAGTAAGTAAGTAAGTAAATAAATAAATAAATAAATATATGTGTGTATATATATATATATATATATATATATATGGGTGGGCTATATACCGGTAGACATGATTATCTGGTAACATTTGTAGTTTTTAACAATGTGGTTTTAAAACAAGTGATTTTAAGCCGTTGAAATGCAATTAGCAGCGAAAGAGAACTCATTTTACTATGTAGCACACTGTCTGAGAGACTGTTTCTGAGACGCGCACATGGTAGATGGCGCTCAAAAAGCGCAAGAGTATTGACCAGTTATTTTTGCTGCTTCATAGGCCTTTAGAATCTTAGAATGTTAATTATTTTACCAAAATAAGAGGGAACATGCAAAATGCATGTTATTGTTTATTTAGTACTGACCTTGAATAAGATCAAATAAAAGATATTTACATATAGTCAACAAGAGAAAATAATAGTTACATTTATAAAAGTTACCCTGTTCAAAAATGTACATCCTCTGGAATCTTAAAACTGTTTTTTTTTTTTTGAAGGTTGTTTATGAGTCTCTTATTTGTCCTGAACAGTTAAACTGCCTGCTGCTCTTCATAAACTGTATGATTTTGAGGTCCATCTTTTCACACTGAGGACAACTGAGGGACTCATATGCAACTATTACAGAAAGTTCAAACGCTCATTGATGCTCTAGAAGTAAAAGCCATGCAATAACAGCCGGGGGGTGAAAACTTTTGAAATTTGAAGATCCGTAAATTTAACTATCTTCTAACCATCATGTAATTATCTTCTGTAGCCTCTGAAGGGCAGTACTAAATGAAAAAATATATATATTTAGGTAACATAAGAAAAATGTACACATCTCCATTCTGTTCAAAAGTTTTCACCCCCGGCTCTTAATGCATGATTTTTCCTTCTGGAGCATCAGTGAGCGTTATCCCTCTTTTTTTGGTGAAATAATTAACATTTTACAGATTCTGAAAGGGGGGTGTAAACTTATGACCTCAAATGTACACACACTTGTGTCAAAATCCCTGTCTTTGTAATTATCCTAGTTAACAGTAATTTAGCTCTTAAGTGAAAGCAAACAGCTGAGAAAGCGAAAACGGTATGTTAGATCCAGGCAGCTCTTAAAGTGACAGCAGTCTAATATTCCTGCTGTCTATCATTCATGTTAATCAAGGAACAAAAGAGAGAAAATCTCTCACTGCTCTTGACTGAATCACTTTTGTAAGTTAAATAAGGAGAAATATATATTTAATTTACTCAGTGATGAATATGCAGTGTTTGTTTTTACATTTGATTACTTTATACAATGTATGTAGCATTTCTCATTTATTTGTTCTACTGTAGGTTTTTTTTTTGTCCTATTGCTTGTAATTAGTTTCTAATTCTTATTTAATCGCTGACTACACTAGTAGTACATGCAAACAAATCATATATCCATTGCAAATGTGTGAGAAAAGAGTAAAGTTTTGAGCCTGGGATATGTGCATTACTTCCGTAAATAATTTAACTTCTTTAGAATCCAGAAATGCTGTACTCGTGCCTTTATTCAAATTATTGAATTATGAATTCTGGTCATTTTTATATCTCCATTTGCGTTGAACTCCCTCTCCCCACTCTTTCTCTCCCACTCTTTCTTTCTGCCTTTTCTCATTAAACCTGTTCGTCTTTTGCCTCTTACACCTTACCTTTGTGTAAGGTGTGCCACTGGCTCTTTTCCGCACACTTAGAAATACATCCATTATCTGGAAAAGGCTTTTAAGGCTGCGGAGAGAAAGAGAGCTGAAGAAAGAGGCATATGAAGTGTTAGGACAAGGTGACTGCTCTAATGATGTTTCTTTCTGATAGCTTGGTCTGATTGCCTGAGTGTTCTTACACCTAGAAAAGTAGCCCTCATCAAACCAAAAGAGGAGTTATAGATTTCTAACAACCCTCTTCAACCGCTAATGGTCCAAAAAGAAAAGAAAGCCAGCAAGGAGGGGAAATTTTGCTCTGTTCTTGCCCCCCAGATTTTCTCGAAGATGTCTGAAGTGCTCAGAACATTGTCAGAACCTGGGAATAAAATGCCTTAGTTAATGAGAGGTCTCTTGATGACACAATTTTCTCCACTTAACACTATTTTCTTCCAGTTTGTACATCTTTCTTTCTTTCTTTCTTTCTTTCTTCCTTCGACTATATTTTCACTATTGCTGTTTTTATAATCAGAATTCTCTCTGTGCAGCGCATTTTCTCCAACACGTTAATGTTGTTCTGTTAATTAATTAGGTAATATATGGTGCTACTGTTTCATTAATTAAACTTATTTATATCAGGCAACTTTTCTGTGAATATTTTGATCCCAAGAGAGAAAATAAATGATGTTGTAATTGTCAGTGACTGAAGACTTTGCTGGGTTGTGTAAGTATGCTTGTAGAGGTTGTTTAACTTTTATAATTTTCTACTTTTGGGAATTTTAATGATGTTATTGAATATGCTAAATTGCGTTTTATATACAGTTGTTCAATTGAATATATTTTGTAACTAATTATGATTTCAAATGCGACCAAAAAGTTATTCATTAGATTGCGTTTACAAATGTTAACTTATCAGTTAATGCATTCATGTTATTTTTAATCACTTGCTAATATGCAAGTTTGCAAAATTAAAACACAAGTAAGCCTTCAAGAGCTCTTTATTGACACGGTTTCAGTAGAGTAGCCATAACAAACAAAAAAAAAAAGGTGGTGTATTAGTTAAAACGACAACTGATCTACACATATTTCCTGTTTATAATTTTGACGCTGACTCACTTCCAGAACAAAAATTTACAGATAATTTATTCACCCCCTTGTCATCCAAGATGTTCATGTCTGTCTGTCTTCAGTC
The DNA here is from genome assembly GCA_012976165.1 of Labeo catla. NCBI lineage: Eukaryota > Metazoa > Chordata > Actinopteri > Cypriniformes > Cyprinidae > Labeo > Labeo catla. The sequence continues at coordinate 3,658,387 of VONZ01000001.1, forward strand.
GTAAAGAAATAGTTTTTTTGAGGAAAACATTTCAGGATTCCTATTCCTATAATGGACTTCTATGGTGCCCACGAATCTAAACTTCAAAAATGCAGTTTAAATGCAGCTTTAAAGGCGAAACAGTCATTTATTTTCTAAAAAAAAAAATTACAATTTATATACTTTTTAACCTCAAATTGCTCTGCATGTACTCTGTGTATTCTGTTTTTTTTAGGAAAACATTTCAGGATTTCTACTCCTATAGTGGACTTCTATGGTGCCCACGAGTTTGAACATCAAAAATGCAGTTTAAATGCAGCTTTAAAGGCGAAACGATCATTTATTTTTTTAAAAAAAATTACAATTTATGTACTCTTTAACCTCAAATTGCTTTGCATGTACTCTGTGTATTCCAGTTCGAGACAGTTAAGGTATGTCGAAAAACTCCAATCTCATTTTCTCCTCCAACTTCAAAATCATCCTACATACTAACAGTTTCGCTAGATAAGACCCTTATTTTTCAGCTGGGTTTGTGTAGAGCCCTTTAAAGTTGCGTTAAAACTGCATTTTGGAAGTTCAAACTCACGGGCACCATAGAAGTCCACTATATGAAGAGAAATTCTGGAAAGTTTTCCTCAAAAAACATCATTTCTTTACGACTGAAGAAAGAAAGACATGAACATATTTGATGACAAGGGGGTGAGTAAATTATCAGAGTAAATTTTTGTTCTGGAAGTAAACTTCTTCTTTAATATGGTTTTAGCTAGCTTAACCCTCTGGGGTCTGAGGTGATTTTGGAGCCCTTTAGATGTTTAGACATGCCCTGACATTTGTGCTTATTTCAATACTTATAACATACTACTGGCCAGCATATAATTTTTTTGTATTCAGCACAAACAGTGCTACAATAATATGTGAACAAGATGGATGTACATGTTTGCATTTTTTAGAAAAAAAATATTATGCGTGGTTAGTAAGTTTTAGGAAAATAAATGTAGCTGAAATAAGGCCATAAAACTCATACTGAATAGTCCTGAGGAAGGCTTTTGAGTAATCACTCTTGTAGGCTAGAATATTTACTTCAAAATGATGTGAAAATGACCGTGCTTACTCTTTCATAGAAAACAATACATTGATGTAAATTTTCTAAGACATGTTTTGTGATAGAAAGCCGTATGCGAGGGAGGGATAACGGCCATGAATATTTAGTGATTCACACCTGAGAGACAAAAGGCCCTCCTCTAATGGCCCATCACTGTGGCTGTCAATATGAGGCAGGTAACAAAGAATAAGAGGAAAGTAAGATAATGGGGGGTTTTGGTCGTTTGTATTTTATTTACAACACAATATAATCAAAACATACATAATGATGGTCAAAGATTATTATTGTACTCACTGACCGAACCACAGAGATGTGAACAGACCTTGTGTCATTCCTGTTCAGCAAGTCAAACTAGTAAACCATACCTGATATTTAAGTGTTTGCTGCTTCTTTCCATGGATTCAAGATAATAATAAAAAAAATAATAATAATAAAAAAAAAACAGTCACAGAGCTTATGTTACTGAAAATCAGTGAAGAATAATATTTGATGTTGGTACAGCGCTCTCAGAAGTTTGAAGAGACTCCAGTAAAAATCAGCAATATTCATCTGTGGTGCAGGTATCAGATCACTAAAAAAGAAAAACAAAAAACACCTCTGAGCATGTTAATATTAGAAGAATCTGTATATAACGATCTTGTAGTCACAGATTCACGCCAACTTTGTATTATGTAAAAAGGACATTTTATATCTGAGAAACAAATGATGGTTTGGCACCTTATAAAACTCTATTTGGGAACAAATTATTAATAATAAACATGATCTAGACATACTTCGACTCGTAGCATTCATCATGTTACAGTGTACACTCATATTACTTTTATATCGTATTTTGTTTTATATTATATAGAACATGAAAACTTCATCGCGTCGTAAGAAATTTAGATACAATGATCTACTTTCATTTTCAAAATGTTTCACTCGATTTCAGACATTTTAGCCAGGAATCATAGTTTAGGAAAACCCAAGCTAGTAAATGTGTTCAAACTTATGTCAAAATAAAACATTAACTAACGCAAAAAAGAAACATCACTTACTCATCAGACTGATCTCTTCCTCTGGATCAGCTGCGCGTCGTGTTGTTCTTCATCTGAGGTGAATTCTGTGTTTTTCCTCTCAGCGCGTCTTTTTTTTTTCCTGAAGGTAAATTCTGCTGTTTCTCTCAGCGCGTCTTCTTCCAGAAACGAACAGTAGCCAAGATGAACTTGATGAATTGTCAAGTTTTGTTTACGATGATGTGGGCGCTAACACTAGGCGCCGCGCACGTGGCTATTTATCATATCAAAAGCAAAAGCAGCTCGTGGGCGTGATCGCATTAAAAATAATTAGCTCTGAGGGAAAAACTAGGCATCACGTTGGTTTCACGCGGATTACTTTAGCACAGAATATTTGTTTTTGATAAGACTTGATTTATTTAAAAGTAGAGATATCAAGCTTTCTATAGATATATCTCTCCTGTCTGTGTGTCGAGTATTCACTGAGTTTAGGTTCATTTTATTGACGCATTTCTAAAAGCTGTTCGCGGAGACAGTGAAGACTGAGAAAGCACCCTGTTTATTTTCTTTAATTTAAAGCAGCACATAGTTCAGTTTTTATTGTGAGTGTGCTCAAAAAAAAGTATACACTTAATGGTTTCTAATGATGTATAACACTTATTTGTGTGACCAAAATTGACGGAGTATTTTTAGTGTCTTTTGCACTGATCTTAAAAAACGTGAGCTAATCACGCCGGCGTGATCGTCGACCCCAGGGGGTTAAGCAACAAGTCATTTAGTATAGGTCAGGAATTGGCTGTCTTATCCATGTGACTGACACCACAAACTCTTTGAAGTATCCAGCCATTTTGGCGAAGAGTGTGATGCTTCAGTGTGTAAATTGAAGCTTGGCTATCATTGGAATTTCCAGCAAAGACAATGATCCGGAGCATGCATCCAAGTCTACCAGCTCGTGGTTCAGGGATGGGGCTTGGAATGTCCTTGAGTGGCCATCTCAGCCCCCCGGATTTAAATCCCATTGAAAATCTTTGATGGGATTTGAAACAAGCGGTGGCAGCACAGAAAGCACAAAATGTCAGTGAGCTGGAAGCTTTTCACATGAGCAGTAGGCTAAGAGTCCAATAGAGAGGTGTCGGGATCCTCTGAACACTTGCCAGAAGCATTTATTGGAGGTTATAAAGGGTAAAGAATGCTCTGCAAATACTTTTTGACTCTTGGGGTTGAATAGTTTTGCACATGGACATTTGTAGAGATTCAACCATCTATTCAAATGTCTATTTATAGACTGTTTACTGAGGATTGGAGCCACTTAGTTTTATTCACATCACCAGGATGACTTGTAGGTCAGGGAGTTAATGATTTTGATTGCATCTAAGATTCAATTTGAGTGTATAACCGGCTCCTGAGCTAAAATTCAGACATATGAAAAACGCTTTGCTTCAACAGTTAGAAATTCTGAAAAGGCAGGTTTCACTCTCATTCAGTTTTCTAAGTTATTGGCATGACTTGCACAATATTGCCCAAGCATCAAAAAGTTCACCCAAAAATGAAAACTCTGTCATTAATCACTCACCTTCATATTGTTCCAAACCTGCAAGACCTTTGTTCATCTTTTGGAACATTTTTGAAGAAATCCGAGAGCTCTCTGACCTGTTCAAGGGCGAAAAAAAGGACAGTAGTAAGGACATCAATAAAAGAGTCCATGTGACGTCAGTGGTTCAACCGTAATGCTATGAAGCTGCGAGTATGTTTTTTGTGTGCAAAGAAAACAAAAATGATGACTTTAATCAACAATATCTTCTCTTCCGTGTCAGTCAGAACGTTGAATATATACAAGCTTTATTAATGTATACATTTAGAATTTTTTACTTGCATAATTTTTTACTTTAGAACCTAAAAAAACTGAAGTGTCTCCACTAAACACTGAACATTCGCTTCAGACTTTCCTTGTTTCCTCAATAGTCTATTCTATCTCTGTCTTTTTTTCTCTCCAGCAAGCAGTGAAGGAGAACGCAAGGAGAAGAGAGGCGGAGGAGAAGCAGAGGAAAGCGAGGATAGCCAAAGAGAAGGCGGAACGAGAGAAGCAGGAGCGGCAGATGAAGAAAAAGAGACTGCTGGAGGTCAACACAGGTGAGATGTTTATCAGTCACTCACTGAAAGTTTTCACGAGAGCAAGCTTTTAGAAAAATCACCTTTGAAGATGGATGAAACGAGTCCCTGCACACGTTCCTAGGAGCTTGTTTTAAACCGACAGAAGAGAGAGACAAACGAGAGCGTATGTGTGTCCTGTTGTCAATCTGTTACCATGTGAACAGCCCGTCTCTGTTATAATACCACACGCGAGATAAAAATTCTGATTTTGAGGACGTTGCTTTGTAACGACTCTCAGTTCTGAATCAGGCCAATCTGCATTTACATACTTTCTATAATGTGTACACGCTATCTGAGCGAGCATCAGCATTGTAATGATACGACACAATTCGTGATGATATTAAAGTTGTGATTGGGTTACAAACAGGTTCTGTGCTCTCATGAGACACACATGAAATGAGTTTGCTGTAATATATGTTGCCACTCGTACTAGCCTCCTGCTGTTTGAGGAATGTGTGTTGAGGATGTACACACACACAGCGGGCTCCAAGTGTTCACTGTGATGGGTTTTGTGTCCGTGTCGGGTGTCACGCTGAGTCAATACAGCAGAAGAGCATCCTGCAGTGTGTTCTTCATGCACTTAATACATATAAAAACACACAAATGATAATATGGAGTGTGGCGTGATGAGTAGTCAGTAGTGAAAGTAGTGTTGGGTTGGCAGGACTTGGCAAAACTTAAATGGCAAACTCTGTGGCAAGAATTAGGGAAGTCAAAAGTTTACATACACCTTGCAAAATGTTAATTATTTTACCAAAATAAAAGGGATTATAGAAAATGCATGTTATTGTTTATTTAGTACTGACCTGAATAAGATATTTTTCATAAAAGATGTTTACATATTGTCCACAAGAGAAAATAATAGTTGAATTTAAAATAATGACCCCGTTCAAAAGTTTTCATACACTTAATTCTTAACAGTGTATTTGAGCCCTTTCCAACAATGAATGTATGACTTTGAGATCCATCTTTACACACTGAGGACAACTGAGGGACTCATATGCAACTATTACAGAAAGTTCAAACACTTACTGATGCTCCAGAAGGAAAACGATGCATTAAGAGCCAGGGGGTGAAAACTTTTGGAATTTGAAGATCAGAGTAAATTTCGCTTGTTTTGCTTTCTGTAACATGTAAGTAGCTTCTGAAGTGCAGTACTAAATGAAAAAATATCAAATTTAGGCAAAATAAGAGAAATGTACACATCTTTATTCTGTTCAAAAGTTTTCACCCCCAGCTCTTAATGCATCGTTTTTTCCTTCTGGGGCAATAGTGAGTGTTTGAACCTTCTGTAATTGTTGCATATGAGTCCCTCAGTCAGGGTTGCCAGGTTTTCACAACAAAACCCACATATTTGCTACTCAAAACTAGCCCAAGCGTGTTTTGGAGGGGTCACTCGTAAAAATCGCATTCTGGAGGGTAAGCATACGTTTTTTTGTCGGTTCTCCTGGTACAATTCGCATCCCAGGGGCTAAATACTGCCCTCAGTTGTCCTCAATGTGAAAAGATGGATCTCAAATTTATACAGTCATTGTTGGAAAGGGTTCAAATACACAAAAATGCTGGAAATCCAAAGAATTTGTGGGACCTGTAGGATTTTTCTGAAGAAGAATAGGTAGTTTAACTGTTCAGGACAAACAAGGGACTCATGAACAACTATCACTAAACAAAAAAAAACACAGCTGTGGATCATTCAGGTAACAGCACAGTATTAATAATCAAGTATATGTAAACTTTTGCACAGGGTCATTTTTTGAAGATTTATGTAAACTTTTGACTTCAACTGTATTAAAGTAGTATTCTGCTGTTTTGGAGACTTTTAATGTGAACATTTTAAAGTGACTCACGAATTATAGATTGATATCTAACATCAGCCAATATATATTGACTGTGTTGGCTTTAAAATATCAATAATCCCCCAAATGAAACCAGCAAATCTTAGCGATCACTAAGGCCAGTGCTTCAAAAGGTCAGTGGGTCAAAATTGGAATTGTCTTAACTTTAAACAGCACTTCACCACAGCACCACAGTCCATTGAGGAACATTGACATGAGACACGTGAAAGTGTTGACTATTAGGAGATGCATATGACAAGTCTGTGTTGCGGTGGGAGATATCTTTTTTTTTTTTGTATCTGTTTAAAAGCATAATCCTCAGTAGAGTTGAATAAGTCAAGGTTTTTTAAAGGACAGCCACTGAAGCTCATCTGATTCTGCTTGGTTTTGTTTCATTCAGTCTTTCTTTTTTTAACTCTCTTGAAGGACTGCTGTCCTTCACTTTCATTTAAAACAAATCTCAGTGTTTAAGTCTCTAGAGCAAGTCCCTAATAAACCTTGTTAGGTTAATGTGGATTTCATTAGACGTCTCATGACGCAGTCATTCAAAATCAAAGTGCTTCTATTTCAGCTTGATGATACTCTTCTACAGCGTTTACTGACAACATGTCACCGCTGTCTTTGCTCAACAGGGGGCACTACACACTGTCTGGGCAGTCAGTGTCTGACTTATTATATTTGGATGGATTCAAGTCAGAGACAGAGTTTCAACCCTCTGCTTAACTCACTTGCTTCTCTGATTATATTCTCAGAAAATACTTTCTTCTTTGTCTTAGTCTTACTTTTTCTAGAATAGTCTCTCCATTGTAATGTTATGCATCTCTGAGCATAACTTTGTCTGAAATGAAGAAGGTTTCTTCTCTTTTTGGGTCCAAGTACACTTCATTCGGCTACTGAACGCATTGTATTTCTTCATTTAGCTTTTTTTGAGATTCCTTTCTCTTTCATTGTAAACTTCACTGCAATTTTAATGAAGAATATGGTTTGTTCTGGCCTGGAAAATTAGGTCTTGTTTGTGCATATTACTCACTCCAGCTTTCTTACTGTTCGTCAGATCCTTTATGTTTACTGACCCAATTATATTAGCATTACCAGAAAAAAACAGGCAACATTTATTTATATATATATATATATATATATATATATAGCAAATCAGCATGTTAGAATGATTTCTGAAGGATCATGTGACATCGCAGACTGGACTAATAGCTCCTGAAAAATTAACTTTGTCATCACAGGAATAAATTACATTTTAAAATACATTCAATAGAAACCAGTTATGTTAGATTGCAATAACATTTCAAAACATTCGTTTTTACTAGGGCTATCAAACGATTAATCACGATTAATCACATACAAAATAAAAGTTAGTTTGCCTAATATATGTGTTATATATAATATTATTATGTCTTTATAAATACAAACACATTAATTTATATATATAAGAAATATTTACAAGTATATGTATTTATTAAAATTTTTATGTAATTTATATTACATATAAATAAAAATATTTTGTATAAAAATAACATATTTCTCTTAAATGTCAATTTGTGTGTATTTATATATACATAATAATTACACAGAGTACACATACATTAGGTGAACTCAAACTTTTATTTTGTATGCGATTAATCATGATTAATAAATACATATACATATATGTATTTATTAATCATGATTAATCGCATACAAAATAAAAGTTTGAGTTTTGCATATTATTTTATATATATATATATATATATATATAATACATTTTTTCATTTATATTTTTGAAACATTTTGAATAATTAATTTTAAATATATATTATTATTATTATTTTTTTATTTTTTTTTTCTCTATAACATATATATATATATATACATTTCAAGACTTTCGGCTATTGGCAGAAAGCTGAAAAAATATTAAGATACTGAGTCTTTTGAGTTCTATATTGCCCAGCCTCATTTCTAAAGTACCCTGGTGGTACTTCCTCCCCTATTTGTGTCTACTCTCTCTATCTCTCTTTTCTCATCCTTTCATCATCAATCAAATACCAGCAGTGTCCTCCTACAAGGACAGACTCCTCCACGCCAGAGCATGCAGGCTCTTATAGTGTAGGACCAATCTCTGTCTCTCTTTCTTTTTCTCTCCATCTTTCCACTTGCGCTCCATGTTGAGTGGCTGAGCCACAGGTGGAGGAGTGTGTGCTGATTCGGATAGAAAAAGAGAGAGATACATGAGGTGGAGAGCGTGTAAATGAGCGAGTTAGTGTGTGTGTGTTGAGCAGGCTCTGGCAGTCTCCCAACTGGTCTGAGTGTGTATAAACGTAGTTCTTTCAGGAGGCCTCAGGTGTCTCTTCAGCTAATACCGCTTCCTGTCCAGTCAAGCAGTGTGATTGCTCTCTCTTGTCCACAGATGCTGAGCCTCAGAGCAGCCGCTCTTGCCCTGCAGCTCCCTAGTGCGTGCTAATCGGTGTTATCGTAAAAATTAGCCTGGGATAGTCCAGAGCCAAAGAAGTGCAGACATTTTTACTCAGAGTATGAAAGCTCTGTTTGCTGCAATAGTCAGTGTTTTTGATCAGGCAGCCTCTCAGATGGCTAACCGCTACCTGCCATATGTAATTGCATCAGTGTGCTGTTTTCCTGCGGTGTTTTGTTATTGCGGCCCTGTTGTCGTAAACGCCATCACTTACTCCGACACTCCAAGTCTGGCCTTTCTCGTCAGTGCGACGTGTGCGGGAAACACAAAACGTACACACCTAGCAGTCCTGCCATTTTTCTCATCTTACTCATTTTGTAGCATGCGTTACACTGATCTAATTTGCCCGTCAGTGTAGTTAGCATGTGTGTGTTCATGAAGTCATTGTTTAGTGCCTGAGTGGCTAAGTTTATATTGGCTCTCTTAGCAGCACGAAAAACATAGCTGCTGTTAGGTTCTAGAATAAATTAAACAAAGTCAGTAACATGACAATACTGGAGTGTGTCAGTGAACACATTATAATCACTGAAGCTGTTACTGACTGCAGGTTTAGACAGTTTCGCTGCAGTTCTGTGCAAGCTCCTGTTGTAAACAAAGTTCTTTACACTACAGTGCATGGGTGTTTTCTTCAGGAGATGTTCACTTCCAGAACAAAGATTTACAGATAATTTACTCGCCCCCTTGTCATCCAAGATGTTCATGTCTGTCTTTCTCAGTCGTAAAGAAAATATGTTTTTTGAGGAAAACATTCCAGAATTTTTCTCCATATAGTGGACTTTTATGTTGCCTGTGAGTTTGAACTTCCAAAATGCAGCTTCAAAGGGCTCTAAATGATCCCTTGAATGAGAAGGGTCTTGTCTAGCGAAATGATTGGTTATTTACTAAAAAAAATGTACAATTTATATACTTTTTAACCTCAAATGCTCGTCTTGACTATTCAAAATAAGGAACATGCGAACTCTGTGTAATCCAGGTCAGTACAGTTAGTAAATGTTAGTTAATGAAAATGCAGTTGTTTACAGTAGTTCACTGTGCCTTAACTAATGTTAAGAAACACAACTTGTGGTTTTAATAATGCATTAGTAAATGCTGAAGTAGATTAGTAGGTAAAAACAGTAATTTTGTGAAATATTAAATTTTTTATATTATAGTTGTTAAGTTGTAATATATTTTTGTAAAGTAATTTATTGAAATTAAATTTTAGCAGGCATTGCTCCAGTTTTCAGTGTCACAAGATTCTTGAGAAAGCTATTTAACCTTGATGGTCAAGAAACATTTCTTTCTATTATCAGTGTTTAAAACGACTATGTAATATTTTTCAGGAAACTGCTCATTTTTTTCAGGGTTCCTCGATAAATCGAAATTTCAAAAGAACATTTATAATAGAAACCTCTTTAATAATTTTGAGCAGTTTAATGAATCCTTGCTTAATAAAATTATTTCTTACAAAAAATAAATAAATAATAAAAAAAAAACTTCCCGACCCCAAACTTTTAAACAGTATTGTATAAAATATTAGATTTTATAGATTGTTTTATGTGATATTAAATATTGTGTATGTAGTATAAATAGCATGATAGCTAGAAATAAGTCAAACAAGTGAGATGTTTTATTCTAATAGTGCAATTTCCATCACAGAACGCTACTTAACATAAGATTTTGACGTGATGAAAATTACATTATGCTGAGAATTTGTTTTGTTATTATAAAAAAAGACAGAACTGTCCTGTGATGTATATTTGGGCACAAAAAAATAAAATACGGTAACACTTTACTTAAAGTGTTTATGTATAATGCATTATAAAGAATTATTAAAGGGTATAATGGATTGTAATTATTCATAATGTTCATTGTAATACATTGTTTCCTGACTTAAATAAATATAACCGAATTTAAAATACATAGTGTAGTGATGAATTAATAAGTGTTATAATGTATTAGCTGTGGTTATAATTATTTGACACTGTACAGTACAATGCATTACAAGGCATAATTAATACATTGAAACATTATACATTAAGGCTTTAATTAAAGTGTTACCAAAAAAGTTACGTATTTTTAAAACTATCTATAGTTCATACAGAATTTAAAACTTGGTAACTGACTGGCCATGCATTTATGCTTACAGTAGACTGTGATTGGTAACAACCATCATCTGTTGCAAAATAGAATATTTAAGAGTTGTTCCAAAAGGAACACTGTTCCCAATTAGTTAATTCCTGCAGTTGTTTTTGGATTAATTGTGCAGCCCTAAGTGTAAAGGAAAATACTGTTTTGTTTTTTTTTGTTTTTTTTTTAGCACTCGTCCTGGCTCAGGTGCAGCAGGAGCCGCAGACAGAGGGGCGACATCAAAGAGCTTCTCAGAGAATGTCGCCTTCAAAGAGAGACCATCCTCTGCTTCCTCTTCCCCCCGTCTGCTTTCTATCACAAATCTCTTTCACACCAATTAGTTTCTAATCATGTTCCTCTTTATCTCTCTTTTCTTTCCTGCACTCAGAGCTCTGATGTGACACGCGTGTGCCGGCAGCGAGTGTGTGTGTGTGTGTGTGCGCGCGTGTGCGCGTGTGTGCGCGTGTGAATGCGTGTGCAGCTCTTTAACACACGGGGCTGCACTAAGCGCAGTGTGTGCACTGCTTTGGAAAAGAGAACGAGCGGCTGGTTTTTATTCAAAAATAATAACAATTCTCCCTCTCTCTTTCTTTATCTCTCACTCACAGTTTTTGATGATGTCTGTCTCCCGTCTGAAGTCAGACAGCACAAATAGGCTCTTTTGTGTTTCCAGGTTACCGTTGCCACTTCTCCTGTTTGTCTCCACGGAGACTGTCAATTAAAGCGCCGTGGTAATCCGAACCGCCCCGGTGAGAGAGGCGACGCTCTGTACGTGTTAGGGTTAGCGTAAGCGGGCCGCTCTTTGGTGGGTGGTAGGATGTGAGACAGAGAAAAAATATAATAAATTGGTTTGGCACTGTTAGCAGGAGAGGAAGCTGTGCACTAGTTTCCTCTGAAATGTTTTGGAGCCACACACACACACTGAGAGAGCGATGATTCAAGACCAGACCGGAGGAGTAGAGGAAACTAAATGAACATGTTTTCAGTGAGAGGGAGGGTCTCTGTGCTTGTTGAAAGCAACAGAGCAGACATCTAACAGAATTAGGCCACATATCCATAGACACGGAGCAAACGCAGTGCTCTTCCTAATTCCAGCAAGCGCTGTAAAAGCCCAGCGTTCCGGCTACTCTGTCCCAGATATCGGCTTTTCCTCTAGGAGGAAGCCACAGGGGGGCTCCCAGCTCCCTGGAGCTCAGAAACGAGCTGATGAAACCGACTCTGAACCCTGCAGCCTATGGAAAGGAGTGTATACTTAAACAGACGGATGCGATGAAAGCTAAGCGAAAAATGTAAAAAGAAATCAAGCCTCACGGAGAGACTAGAACTTAACAGGCCTTCGAAGAATTTCACTCAGCATGTGCGCAGGTATAAGTAATTAATCTCTCCATACTGAAAGGAGAAAAAAAGCTGTTCAACCTCCATTTTCATATCCATTAAAGGGTTAGTTCATCCAAAAAGGAAAATTAGCCCATAATTTACTCACCCTCCAGGCATCCTAGGTGTATATGACTTTCTTCTTTCAGATGCATCCAATCGGATTTATTTTAAAAATTATCCTGGCATTTCCAAGCTTTATCATTGTATGGGCGGGTGTTTCTCCTCCTCAGTCCAAAACAAGTCCAATAAAGTGCATCCATCCATAATAAAAAGTGCCTCACATGGCTCTGGGGGGTGAATAAAGGCCTCCTGTAGTGAATCGATGGGTTTTTGTGAGAAAAATATCATAAAATAAGAATCATTTTAATCTAGCTTGCGCCGTCTGGTCGTACCCGGAAGCAGTTCCAGACGGATGACGTAATGCGTCAACGTTGCGCATGTGCCACACAGAAGTGACGAACGCAAACGTCCAGTGGAGAGATCTAGACAAAGCAACGGTCATGAATTATTCGTTCAAAACGAGGATTTGTAAAGGAAAATGTTGGAGGATTTTGATATAAACCAGGAGGAGACTGGTTTTCCTTTGCTAAAGTAAGGAAACTTCGCTTTCTTTGCTCCTGTAAACATTGGTTTTCACGAGACTCACCAGCGCATGCGCGACGCCGACGTCCTATGTCATCTGCTCGGAGCTGCTTCCGGGTACAACCAGCCGGTGCAAGCTAGATTAAAGTAATTACATTTTAAATATGGATATTTTTCTTACAAAAACACATTGATATGCTTTTATGCCTTTATTCACCCCCCGGAGCTGGGTGAGGCACTTTTTATTATGGATGGATGCACTTTATTGGACTTGTTTTGGACTGATGAAGAGAAACACCTGTCTATGCAATGATAAAGCTTGGAAATGCCAGGATAATTTTTCAGGATAATTTAACTCCGATTGGATTTGAAGTCATATACACTTAGTATGTCTGGAAGGTGAGTAAATGTTAATTTTCATTTTTAGGTGAACTAACCCTTTAATATAAAGCTATTTATACAGGATTTCAGACCATTGAGATTTCTCGGTGGGCGGAGCTACCTAGCACAGTGCAAAAGCTGACACAAAATCAGGTTTACATTAAAGAGCAGTTATTACTTTCTATGTGATTAGTGCATCCCCACTTGTGATTATATATAAAAAATTGGGCTGTTATGATTTCTCAGTTTTAAAACTCCTCGAATTTGCATTGAGTAACCAGCAAAATTCCGGAAGTTTCCGCACATTCATGAAATTACAGTGGCTGTAGCATTTATGTCATAAAGAAATGGCTAGATATAAAAATTGAGTGAACATTTCAATTAAATGTTGTTAGTCAATTTTAAAAAAGGATTAGATCACAGTAAAGTGTAAAAACAATCCTCTATTTTTATTACCACAAAAAATTTAATTATAATTATCTAATTACTCAATTAATCGTCAGAATAATCAACCGGTTACCCGTGACATTGGCATCATTACCATCATGCTCTATTAGGTTCACAAATCATGAGTTTCCATAATAGATTGAACCTTCTAAGCCACAGATTACCTCCTGCCAAGGTTATGCATGAGATCCAACAATATTCTCTTTATCTTTCACTGACGTTTCATCCTTTCTTCAAGAATAGTGAAAATATTTGACCTTTACACTCTGAAAAAGGTTTGATAATCAGAATATGCACCTGACAAATCAGATTAGCAGGTGGCATTTTGTCAAAGCCACAGCAGACAGACGGCTGAGCAAATGTGCTCTTTGTATCTGTTCAAGAAAATATGATGTGAAAGATGAGAACAAGAAAAGAGGGTTGATGAAAGATTATAGGGGACGTAATTGCTGTCTTCATTATTTGCCATCTCTCTTTCACCCTCTTCAGATAAACATGAGAGAGAACGGACATGAACTGTGAGCGCCTCTGCATACGTCAGAAATGATTGTGCTGTTCTGTCATTACACCTGTCCAGCTTCTTGACATACATTTGTTTGATCTCAGATCAGTGATTATGATGTGTTTCTGTGATCTGTATGGAACAGGAGCAGGGCTGAAACAAAGCTTCTCTTTTAAGGCCAATTCACACCACACTGACAGAATGTGTACGTTGCCGTTTGTCTGCAACTGGCGGTGCGCTGTGAATTGGCCTTTAAAAGACCTTCTATGCCCATAATAACATGTGTTCATAAATTGTGATTGTGTAGCGATTAAGAGCAAATACATTTAAAGGCCTTTTCGCTTTACTAGCAGCAGGGTTTCAACAGAAGCGTACCGCTTTGACCTCCATAAGAAAAACATCACAGATGGCGTCGCGGAAGACCAGTTTCATAGTTTGCAAGGTAGAAGGAAGCTGAAACCATATCAGGGCATTCTTAAAATATAGCAATTTATAATTTATAATACATTTCTTATTTAAAAAAAAAAAAAAAAAGACTTTGTCATCGGGTTTATTTTATTTATTTTTCAGATTTTTTAATTGATTTATGTAACATGTAGATGTATAGGGTTGTATTTGAGGAATGATCACTCTCGCTCTCCGTCTTTCTTTCCAGTTTGAGTGCTTCTATTCACTCTCTCTTGTATTTATGAAAGAGGGTGAGCGAGAAGAGAGGCAACAGCAATCAAGCCAAACGTCTTTTCCGTTCCTGGCTAAATCACACCATATCCTTCCCTCTCACACCTCCTCTCTCTTCTTCATTCAGCTCTTTATTAAAGCCACCCTCCATCCCTCTCTCCTCCATCAGAGTCCCAGCAGGCTACCTCCTATCACTTATCACTCTTTCGGGTTCGCTCTCTCTTTCTCCATTTCCCTTAAATCACACCCTCGTTGTCCGTTCGTCCATCTAGCCATCCTTCCTGCAAACCGACTACCTGGTTCAATGTTGTGAAAAAAGAAGACTGGAAAACTGTTCATGCTATTGTCATCCCAGTCAATATTCACTCTTGTTTCCTTGCAGCTCTCGCTCTCCTCGGGAAGAAGTAAATATTCTTAGCATGACCCTTACTTGTAAATTGTGTTGGTTCAAAGCTGTATGTAATTAGTCAGGTCTGATTGAACAGTAGGTGTGCGTGTAGGTGTAGCGAAGAGTCTGTTATACACACACACACACACAGACACACACACACACACACACACAGAGAGATGCAGTCGGACATTCATCTGCTTTTCCGTGATTACATCTCTTTTCTCAAGCCCCTACTCAGTAGCATGTTAGCAGTCATTATTTCTCCCCTCTCAGCCTTATTAGGTATTCCTCTCTTGTTTTCTTCCTGCTCTTATCGACTAGTTTTGGATTTTCTGTAGTACCGAGTTACCGTGCACCTTTTTGTCTTTTCACACCTGTCTGTTAGCAGTTGTCTGTCTGTCCGTCTATCTGAGAGCTCTGGTTTCTGAAGCATTGCCGTGACAGCTGCAGCAGTCCAGGGTCCTGTGGGTGAAGAGTATGGTGTTGGAACACTGAGATAAGTGATTGACATTCACGCCTCATTTTCTCGTGGTCAGGTTCAGTGCCAGCCATTCGCTCTTGGCCTGGCGCGTTGCAGTAAAAAAAAAAACCCGTTCGCTCAGCATTCACTCACACGCTGCCCGCTGTCAGCGGAGAGATGGAGGGCGACCGAGTTTGTGTTTTTGCATGTATATGTTGTCTTGTTTCATGCATATGTGATTTTTGACTCTTCACTCCGTCTTAAAGCAAATTCTGATGCCTGTCATGCAGCTTGTTGAGGAGAGGTGTTCAAATACTATTCTAACCGATTGGAAAGTTGGCAAAAAACGCTATTTTTTTTTTTTGGCTGATATTACAGGTTTTCAATTATAAGTAGTGTTTATATTGGATATATGTGACCCTGAACCATAAAACCTGTCATAAGTAGCACAGGTATATTTGTAGCAATAGCCAACAATACATTGTATGGGTCAAAATTTTCGCTTTTTCTTCAATGCCAAAAATCATTAGGATATTAAGTAAAGATCATGTTCCATGAAGATATTTTTTCTATATTTCCTACTGTAAATATATCAAAACGTAATTGTTGATTAGTAATATGCATTGCTAAGAACTTCATTTGGAACTTTAAAGGCGATTTTCTCTATATTTCAGACTCCAGTTTTTCAAATAGTTGTATCTCGGCCAAATATTGTCCAATCCTACCAAACTATACAACAACGGAAAGCTCATTTATTAAAAAAAATGTACCCTTATGACTGGTTTTATGGTCCAGGGTCACATATATTAGCCAGTGGTGTATATTTAATTGCAGGTACAATGTAATCACATGCAGTACACCAATTTTTACATTTACATTAACACATGTAAATCCATTGCCATCATGTAAATCTTTAAAAACTCATTTAAAGGTGCAGTATGTCATATTGACAGCTAGTGATTGAAGTACTGCAGTCTAAATTCAAAATATTGTTTCTCCCGCACCCTTAAACTCAGCGCTCACACGGGTTGGCAGATTGAGGCAACAAGCCTTACAAACTGTAAACTGTAGAGTTGACATCCACGTCTTAATATTGTTCATAAACCGTTTTAGATGGATGGCAAAAGCTTTTTAGGTTGGGTAGAATTTCTCACCTAGTTTGTTTGTTGGTCTTGACGGCTGCAAATCACTCTGTTTTCTGCCAAGTGGCAACCCTGGGTGTTAAAATGCTATTGGCTAAACTGGAAGTGATTGGAATCACACAGACCAAAACAAAAATAGACATTCAGGCACATTTTCAAATGTGTTCATTTTTTGGAGAGCAATTATGTGAACTTTGTTTCCTAAATATCTGCAAACATATTATGGTATTTTTATTAGTGCTGTCAAACGATTAATCGTAATTAATCACATCCAAAATAGTTTTTGTTTTCGTAATATATGTGTGTGTACTGTGTGCATTCATTATGTATATATCAATATACACACTGTACACACATACAGTATATATTTGGAAAATTTTTCCATGTATTAACATTTATATTAATATAACTTATATATAAATATATTTATTTTGTGAAGACAACATATTTTTCTTAAATATATACATGCATGTATGTTTATATATACACTACCGTTCAAAAGTTTGGGGTCAGTACATTTTTATTGTTTCTTTTTTTTTTTTTTTAAGAAATTAATACTTTTATTCACCAAGGATGTATTAAGTTAATAATTAAAAGTTTATTAAAAGTTAATAATAAATAATTTACATTGTTATAAAATATTTATATTTTGAATAAACACTGTACTTTTTAAACTTGTTATTCATGAAAGAATCCTGAAAAAAAAAAATCACAGGTTCCAAAAAATATTTGGCAGCACAACTGTTGATATTATCCAACATTGATCATTCTAATAATAAATCCGCATATTAGAATGATTTCTGAAGGATCATGTGACACTTAAGACTGGAGTAACAGCTGATAAAAATTCAGCTTTTCATCACAGGAATAAATTTTATTTTAAAGTATGTTAAAATAAAAAACATTATTTTATATTGTAAAAACATTTTGCAATATTACTGGTTTTTTCTATATTTTTAATCAAATAAATGCAGCCTTGATGAGCATAAGAGACTTCTTTAAAGACTATTACAAGTCTTACTGACCCCAAACTTTTGAACGGTAGTGTGTATAAATATATATATATATATATGTATGTATACACACATAATTAATATACACAGTACACACACATATATTATGTAAACAAAACTTTGTTTTTTGGATGCAATTAATCATGGTTAATTGTTTGACAGCACAAATTTATATGCTTAAGCACAGGAAAAAAAATTTGCCGAGATACAGCTATTTGAAAATCTGGAATGTGAGATTGCAAAAAAATATTGAGAAAATCGCTTTTAAAGTTGTCCACATGAATTTCTTAGCAATGCATAATTAAATTTTGATATATTTATGGTAGGAAGTTTACAAAATATATTCATAGAACCTGATCTTTACTTAATATCCTAAAGATTTTTGGCATAAAAGAAAAATCGATAATTTTGACCCATATGGTGTATTGTTGGCTATTGCTACAAATATAACCGTGCTACTTATGACTGGTTTTGTGGTCCAGGGTCACAAATAGTGTATCTTTTTATTATTAGCTATTTATAACAGATAAAAATGATGTTATTATATGATGTTTCCTATTGTTTGTATTATGTTTGTATTATTATCAGCAAATATATGAAATCAACACTTTAGTCAATTTTAGTATCTGAAAGACTTTCTTTGAAAAAAGGCACCAGAGCATCTTAGAGGCTCAATAAAGGGCTCTTTTAACTGTGAGCCTGTGAGCAACCACCTAGTAATACCCTAACTACCACCCACAAGACCTTAGAGCCATGATGGCGATAAAGTAATGATTTTACTATGAGCACTACGTAAGAGTAGGCAATGTTATTACAGATAAAAATGAAATATGCTGTTTATATAAATATTCAGTACCTGGGTTGTAGAAGCTCTTCAGTTGCACAGATGAAATACAATTGCTCTAATGAGGACACGATTGCTTTATAATTGGCCTCTACCTGTGAATCATTAAAATCACTTGCACATATTCTTGATCAAAAACACCCACAGTTATGAGAGCATTATTCAGTCTGTGAATTAAATTATACAGGTTTAAATAATGACTAAAGAGCAGATGTAAAACAAATGCACAAATTGTCAGAAAAATACATAACAATGGAAAATAACGCAAGTGTATGGTTGTCCCAGTGGGTGGAAGTTATATCAAACCACCCAAGCGCTGTCTAGACAAGGTTGTTCCACAGCATTTTCTGCACAGACAAGCAGGAGACCTGTGATGGAAGCTACAGAGAGGCAAACAAACACTTTGAAGGGGCTACAGAGTTCTGGAGCTGAAGGTGCACCAGACAACATATCAAGAGCCCTGGACAACACTGGCCGATACAGGAGTGTGACACAAAAGTGGGCGATGTTCAAAAAGAACCATGTCGCAGCACTTCTGGAGTTAGCCAAAAAGGCTTGACACTTGCAGGAGGAAATGAGGAAAAGATTTTAGAGCCATTTTTAGCTTCAAAGTGACAAATTTAGCATTGGCCAACAATGTGCTGTTGTGCTGTTAAAATCGAAGAAAGAGCGGATGATGCAAAATACAGGAAAATTGCGCAAAATTACGTGTTTCAGTCTGCCAAAAAGTGAGTCTTTCGACAAACTGTTTTTTACCAAAACAAAGGTTCCAGATGCAAGGCCAGATGAATGCTCAAAAGCATAAAATGTACCATAATGGCCTTGGCAATTGAGAATAGGTAGAACTGTTTGACAGTTCAGGTTTTTCAGGTGTCATCTGACTAAATTTAACAGCCTGGAGCAAATCTGTCTGGAAGAATGGATAAAATGATGCCAGAATCGCAGTAAAGCCAGTATTTGCTCGAAGGGAAAGACTTCAAAATATTATTGTTATTAATTTTTTAGATCATTTTAAATTCATTTTAATATATAATGGCTTGAATTTAGCAAGCCACTGTGGGCGAGAGAGAGGTGATAAGTGGTTGGTCTATCATACACACACTTTATCACAGACTCTCACTCTTTGTCTAATTGAAGCTTGTAAAGGTCAACAGTTCTGTGCTTTCTCTTCGCTGATAGTTTTCATTGTTGCTCGGCTGCCCCTTCTCAACTACTGACAACACTCTGTACAAAAGAGCTATACCTTCTCTTCACTTCTCTACAATTTACTTTCTCTCTCTTTCCCTTTTGCACTCGCTCTCTTTCTTTCTCCATCCCTCTCTTACTCACACAATAGTTGCTGATTGAAAATGGCCTCACTATATTATCCGAGTGTATGACTGAGCCTGTCTGGCTTTTTACAGAGAGCAGCGCACCTGTGACAATGGCACAGTCCCAAAGACGCTTCAGACAGCCCCGTTTGTAAAGCCCCTATAATTGTGTGTTTGAGTTTACATTTTATATCTTAGGTAAACGCTGAATTACAGATAGAATTGAGGACGATTTGTTCTGTTATGTGAATATAGGAAAAAAGGAAGCTTGCTCTTACATTCAACTGCGTTTGGTTTATATATACTGTTTTTGTCGTAATATTAAAAATGATTTAAATATTATGCTGTAAATTATTATTAAATAATTTAATTGAGAAATATAGATTTTTCTTTTTATTGTAATTTATTTCCTATAATATATATACAGTTGAAGTCAAAAGTATGTACACCTTGCAGAATCTGTAAAATAAGAGCGATCATACAAAATGCATGTTTTTTTGTTTAGTACTGACCTGAATAAGATATTTCACATAAAAGACATTTACATATAGTCCACAAGAGAAAATAATAGCTGAATTTATAAAAATGACCCTGTTCAAAAGTTTACATACACTTGATTTTTAATACTGTTTTGTTACCTGAATGATCCACAGCTTCCACTCTTTCAAGTCCCACAGATTCTTTGGTTTTTTAGCATTTTTGTGTATTTGAACCCTTTCCCACAATGACTGTATGATTTTGAGATCCTCAGTGTGAAAAGTCCTCAGTGTGAAAAGATGAATCTCAAAATCATAGTTATTGTTAGAAAAGGTTTAAATACACAAAAATGCTTAAAAAAAAACAAAAACGAATTTGTGGGAAAGTTCAGTAAGTGTTTTTGCAAAGTTGCATTTATTTGATCAAAAATACAGAAAAAAGCTATTAAATATTATTGCAATTTAAAATAACAGTGTTCTATCTTAATATACTTTAAAATATAATTTATTTCTGTGGTGAAAAGCTGTATTTTCATTATTACTCCAGTTTTCAGTGTCACAAGATCCTTCAGAAATCATTCTAATATGCTGGTTTATTATTAATGTTGAAAGCAGTGTTGCTTAATTTAGAACCTGTGATAGTTTTTTCAGGATTCTTTGATGAATAAAAAGTTAAACAGAACAGCATTTATTGAAAATAGAAATCTTTTCTAACAATATGAGTCTTTAATATCACTTTTTATCAATTTAAAACATCCTTGCTGAAACAAAGAATGAACAAAATTACTGACTTTGAACGGTATGCATATTGGTACAAAAGATTTCTATTTTAAACAAATGCTGTTCTTTTTAACATTTTATTCATCAAAGAATGCTGAATAAAGCATCACAGGATCCGAACAATTATTAAGAAGCACCGTTTCCAACATTGATATTAAATCAGCGTATTAGAATGATTTCTGAAGGGTCATGTGACACTGAAGACTGGAGTAATAATGCTGAAAATTCATCTTTGCGTCATAGGAATATTTGCGTAAAGGTTTTGTATTTTAAGTAATACTAAAGTATAAAATCTCTATTTTAAATTGCAATAATGCTTCATAATATTACAGTTTTATCTGTATTGTTGATCAAATAAATGCAGTCTTGATGAGCAGAAAAGATTTCTTAAAAAAAAAAAAAAACATGAACAGTCCAAACTGATCCAAAACTTTTAAATGCCGTTATATATACCTGCATAACTGTACTTTTCTGTAGACTAGCATGCAACTAACTTTCATGAAATAATATCATGACAGTCAGGTTATTCTGTAAACAGTTCTGGTTAAATTCAGAATCAGCCCTGATGATAGGTGTCACAACCTATCGGTGGAAAAGCGGGCACTTCTGCAGCGTTAGCACACACGCTCACATGCTTTTTGATTTGTTTTCTGTTATGTGCGTGCACTTGCTGTGTCAGTGTAAAGATTAATATTTGGAGGTTACAGTGTCAAAGCCCGTAATGCTTACCCACGCTCACGGGTTCAACACACAACAGACGTCCTCTCATACAAGCTTTTCTCTCCAAACCTGCTGAAAAGCACACTTTCCTGCCAGCCTGATTTATTCTCTGTCACTGGATGTGTGTGTGTGCAAAGTTTTGTGTAAGCAGCAGCACGACCACACGCGTGATGTGTTTGTGACCGTGAGCGGTGTGCCTACCGTGGGTCCCACAGGCCGTCTTGTGTCTCTGGAGTCCCTCTTTGTGAAAGCCTGTGGCCTGAGGTTAACTGCCTGCACCACTCAGCTGTTTTTACGATCGGCCCTCCAAACGCTACAAAACATCCGTGGATTTGTGTAGAGGTGGAGAGGAGATGTATAGAGGAGTTTAAGAGCCTGTCTGCCTCTCAAATTGTCCGAATCGCTGCTGTGATATACCGTCCACAGAAGGCCGCTTTAGTGTGTTTTTATTTTTTTCCCCCCTCAACATTCCTGCAGAGACCCTTAAGGCCGACACTATGGAATGACCCTCCGCATCCTAATGTTTTTCTCTTCTTTTTTCCTCTCTCCTGTAGAGAACGATGAGACCGGTGTGATGGATTGTCTGCTGGAGGCGCTGCAGTCTGGAGCCGCTTTCAGAGACCGCAGGAAAAGAGCACCCAGACCCCGAGGTGAGTCTCCTCACACTCCTCCACCCACATCCTTCCATTATCTGTTGAGTCTCTTCTCTTTCTTTCTATTTATGGGATCATTCAAGTATAACCTTCTAATTGACTATTGTTCCAGACAGCCTGTTTTTATGATCTGTACTAGTTTCATGTCTGTTCGTTGCTTAAGTAGCTGGGTGATAAGCACAGTAATGTACAGTCAGCCAGTCATCATCAGAAAATAAACCAATTTACGTTGACCAGTATCCTGAAAAAGAGTGAAGCGATAATGGTGTATTTTTCCGTATATATAGTAGCAGCCTAAAGCACCCAGTGCTTGAGAGCCTCTTTCTCCAGCGCAGTGAGGGGTGAGATAAGCTAGAGTGTGTCTTCTGTGCTCTTCATGTTACGTGCCCTATCCAGCTGAGAGGCTCAGGTTTGTTGACGACAGACAGCTACAGACAGATGATAGGTGGTGTATATCAGTGCAACCTGACCATAAACTCCTCCTTTTTAAAAGTCTTGGTTCTTTTTATGTTTTTGAGAGTCTCATGCTCACCAAGGCTGCATTTATTTGGTCTAAAATACAGTAAAAACAGTAATATTTTGAAATAATTTAACACAGTTAAAGTCGCAAGTTTACACACGCCTTGCAGAATCTGCAAAATGTTAATTTTACCAAAATAAGAGGGATCATACAAAATGCATGTCATTTTTTTTTATTTAGGACTGACCTGAATAAGATATGAAGACTTGAAGATCAGGGTAAATTTAACTTATTGTCTTCTGGGAAACATGTAATTAGCTTCTGAAGGGCAGCACTAAATGGAACAAATATGATATTTAGGCAAAATAAGAAAAATGTACACATCTCCATTTTGTTCAAAAGTTTTCAACCCTCAGCTCTTTGCATTGTTTCCTTCTGAAGCATCAGTGAGTGTTTGAACCTTCTGTAATAGTTTCATATGAGTGCATCAGTTGACTTCAGTGTGAAAAGATGGATATGAAAATCATACAGTCATTGTTGGAAAGGGTTCAAATACACAAAAATGCTGAAAAACTAAAGAATTTGTGGGACCTAAAGGATTTTTCCGAAGAACAGCAGGCAGTTTAACTTTTCAGGACAAACAAGGGACTCTTGAACACTATGTGTAATTCTTTTATGTGAAATATCTTATTCAGGTCAGTACTAAATAAAAAATCATGTGCATTTTGTTTGATCCCTCTTATTTTGGTAGATTTTGCAGATTCTGCAAGGTGTATGTGAACTTTTGACTTCGAAAGTTTTAGAGTGTAATTTATTGTGATGGCAAAGCTGAATTTTTAGCAGGCATTACTCCAGTCTTCAGTGTCACATGATCCTTCAGAAATCATTCTAATATGCTGTTTTGGTGCTGAAGTAAGATTTATTATTAGTATCAGTGTTGAAAACACACATTTTTTGTGGAAACCATTATTTATTTTGTTAGAATTCTGTTCAAAATAGCCAGTTCAAAAAGAGATTTTTTTTTTTAAAATAGAAGTATTTTGTAACATTGAAGTGTCTTTACTGTCATGTTGAGCCATTTAATGCATCCTTGCTGAATAAAAATATTAATTTCTTGAAAAAAAAAAAACACACTTTTGAACAGAACTATGTGTGTACTGTATATCTTATATCTTCAATCAAGCAGATTCCTTTGTATTAAACCATTAGTCTGTTGTTTTGTAATTTACGGTCTGTAGCTCCTGTTAAAAACCTTTTTCTATAGAAATCAGTACAGAATCAGCCCCCTACTCTCAGCACACTTCCTGTAGCATTACAGGAACCAGTGGAGTATAATGCAGCTGACCACCTTCAATAGAAATCAGAAAGACCTGTTAAACGTTTCTTTTTAGAGGGGACATTGGATGCCCATTATCCACAAGTTAGTATGGTTCTTTAGGGTCTTCATGAAATGTCTACAACATACTTTGGTTGAAATTCCTCAGCTGTCGTGTAAAACAACACCCTTTTTACCTTGTCAAAAACAACTCTGTTCACAGCGACCCGTTTCGGTGCATGTCTCTTTAAATGATAATGAGCTACTGCTCACCCCGCCCCTCTCTTTCATTTTTCTGTTTATTCAGTGACGCGTTACCATCAGAAACAAAACTAATGAAGACTCTTATGTTCACTTCTACATCCAAATACAAAACACCTGTATTGCTTACAAGACATTGTTGTCGCTACAGCTTGCTGGAGAAAATAGCGGACAGCGTACAACAGGCTGAGAGTG
Source organism: Labeo catla (assembly GCA_012976165.1). Taxonomy (NCBI): domain Eukaryota; kingdom Metazoa; phylum Chordata; class Actinopteri; order Cypriniformes; family Cyprinidae; genus Labeo; species Labeo catla. The sequence continues at coordinate 3,683,006 of VONZ01000001.1, forward strand.
GAAATATGCTAATACACGACAGTCTCTCAGCAGTCGTGGGCGGGGCCTGAGCAGTGTGATGTCATATTGCTCAAAAAACCAAAACGGCTTGATAATTGAGACTGTTTATGTTTTTTGAGGATTGAAAAAAGAGTCCACACACTGCTAAGACAAATTTATACACAAACACCATTTAAAAGTGATTTTTGCATCCAGTGTCCCCTTTAAAGCATGTTATGTATTTCCTGACACTATAAAGTAAAAATCTAATGTCTGGAGACCAAAAGTGTGTTTATGTGTGAGAGCAGCTCTCACTCTGTCTTGTCCCGTGTCCTGATTTCCACAGAAGAACCAACACAAGTGCTCAGTCCGAGTCTACAAAGACCTATTCTGAAAGACTGCAACCACGGTAAAAAGAGTTTTTTTAAAAAAAGAGAGAGAAATAGCATTTCTCTCCACTATTTGCTTTCCTCTTTTTTTCGCGCTCGCAATTAACTGCATTATTATTGCTCACTAACCCTCATCTACCAGCCCTATGTCCTGAATGTCTTTTCTATTTGCGTTAATATCTGTATTACCCTGTCTCAATCATGTGTCACTCTTTATATTGATTTTTTTCGCTTTCGTATACACACTAATGGTCAATAGTAGGTCCAGATCAGGCCAATTACTTATTTGAATGGCTCATAACAGTCTCTCAAGGCCTGTCCTATCAAAAGGGAAACCGATTCTTAAGCTGCTGGTCTTAAACGCGACAGGTGTTATAATGTGATACGAGTTCAGTAAAAGCTTGAAACTGCTTCTAACCGCAGATAATCCTTTTCCGAAACAATGTTTTTGGTGGTGCTTGGCTAGCTGATACTGTGTATCAGTCTTGCCTTGAGAGCCAAACAATGATTTAACAGGCTGTTACTTTATAAGCTGCCCACAAACAAACATAGTTCATCATGGTAAAATAGTAAAAATTGTTATGATGTAGCTGTGTGACAGAAATGGAAGCATAGTCTTCAATGTAAATGCACAGAATATAATGAGCACTGGCTGCTGCGGCACCATCACCTACACCTTGTTGGTGGAAAAGGAGTTTATACCATATACAAGTGTCTAATTTCCTCGTTTCCTCTTTATTGCATGAACCAGTATTTTCTGTCTGCTTGCACGTACATTGTGTTCTTGTCTTATCAGTCAAGCGTGCTGCTTACAGCACACAGCTCATGTCTGGTTGTGATTGGACAGTTGATGTGAGTGTCAGTCAGCAGGGTTATAATCAATGTCATGCGCTCGCTTTAGCTGCCGTTACCGCCAGGTGTTAATGTGTCATCCAGAAGCTCACTGTGAGCCAAGAATGCCATATTTCCAGCCAAACTGAACGCCCAGAAATAGTGGGAACATTTTTGCTGAAAAAGCTTTTCCAGTATTGTCTGTTGACATGGCCATTTTGCTTTGTTGTTTTTTTGTCATGCTCTCTCAAAAAGAGAGAAAATTGCAACATGTTGCGCTCTGCTGAGCTATTCTGTTTGACATAACAAGCATTAAGGTAACAATACAGTTTTTCTGTAATCATGGGATCAGCGTTCATCAGCTGATGTGTAGTGGGAATCAGAAAAGCACATCTGTACATGTTTTCGTGTTTTTGTACTTTTAAAAATAAAGGCTCCAAAAGGAACCAGAGAAGAACCATTTCGGGTTTGAAAAAAAAAAACCTTTTGGCAAACAGTTCTAAAAAGTTCTAAAATTGTAACCTTTTTCCACTAGAAACAACATTTTGTGCAGTTGAAAGGTTCTTTGGATGTTAAAGGTTATCCATTTCTCAAGATCTTTAGTTTGCCAGTGTTATGGACAGTAGTGATCATTCTAATAGGTTTTGTACAAGGTGTTTAAAGTGCTTGAAGTACTTGAATTTGATTTTTGAAAATTAAGGCCTGGAAAACTCTTGGAAATAGCAGGAATATGAAATATGAAATAAGTCTTCAATTTTATTATTGTTTATTTCAGTTAGAGTCATAAAACTAGCGAGTTAAGCCAGTAGTAGTAATGACAACGTCGTGTAAACATGGCTGAAGGTGCGAAAAGAGATGAACCAAAAAAACTTTATGCTGCGTCTGCTCCAAAAAAAAGCACTTATAGAGCTATACGTGAAACTGAGCTTTTTGAAACTCTGAATCAGTTAAACAAATGCGTTGCAAAATGATTAACTGTTTCGAAGCGATCCAATCGGATTGCGTATTACCAAACATTTGATTTAAAGCGGAACTTTGCATATCGTGAAACATTTGATTCACATCGGGACTTTGGAGCACATATCGCAAATCATTTGATTTAGATGGGAATGATTTCATGAATCATTTTGCGATTTGCATGATTAAAATCAAATGATTCGCGATACTCGATTTGAAGTCTCAAGCTAAATCAAAGGATTCAGTAAAGTTGAACCGCGATGATATGCGAAGTTCCGATCTAAGTCGAATGATTCACAATGTGGTCCTAATTTGAAATGATGGTGTGTGAATCATCATTCAGATCGGGACTTTGGAGCATGGGTTGCGAATCTTTTGATTTTGATCGGAACCTTGAAGAAATTTCATTAATCTTTTGCTTTAGATCGGAAACTAGGATCGCAAATAATTTGATTCAGACTGGTCTTCGGTACAGGTTCGCAAATCATTTGATTCAGTTTGGGACTTCGGAGCATGGGTCACAAATCATTTGATTTAGATCGGAACCTTGGAGTATGTTCATGAATCTTTTGCTTTAGATTACAACCTAGGAGTGCGGATTGTGAATCATTTGATTCAGAACGGACTTCGGTGTGGGTTCGTGAATCATTTGATTCAGTTCGGGACTATAGAGTATGGGTCACAAATCATTTGATTTAAATCGGAATCTTAAAGTAGGTTTGTGAATCTTTTGCTTTCGATCAGAACCTAGGAGCATGGATCGCAAATCATTTGATTCAGATCGGACTTCGGTGCAGGTTTGTGAATCATTTGCTTCTGTTTGAGACTATGGAGTGTGGGTCACAAATCATTTGATTTAGATTGGAACCTTGGAGTAGGTTTGTGATCTTTTGCTTTGGATCGGAACCCAGGAGCACAGAGCGCGACTTCGGTGCAGGTTTGCAAATCATTTGATTCAGTTCGGGATTTCAGAGTGCGTATGGCGAATCATTCGTTTTAAATCAAGATTTCGGAGCGGTGTCGCAAATCTTTTTTTCAGAAAACATCAAACAAGGCAGTACAGTTAAACAAAACAAAGAAAAAAGAAAGCATATAGACTATTGTAAAAGTGTAGTATACTCTGTATTACTTTAGTAGTAATAATATGCATGTGCTTCACTTTATTTTTGCCATTTTGTTTTATTAACATATTTGTATTTATTTGTCTTTTTAAATTTTTTTTAAAGAGAAGACATTGTTTGATAAGTGAGATCTCTGTTTGAAGTCCTTGAAAATTAAAAAAAAGTAGTGCTCAAAGTCCTTGAAAGTCCTGGAATTTCATTTTACAGTATCTGTATGAACCCTGTATGCATCTGCAACACAAAACAAACAGATGTGGCTGTCTTGTCAAAGGTTGCTTCATAATCGTTATCGAGGCACTTAAAAAATTAAGCTGTAACCCCATTAGCGGTTATTGGTTTTAATAGAAGTCCCTGCAAGCAAACAGGAATACAATTACTCCTAGATCTCCTCCCACACCCACCCCGAGCACTGATAAAGTCTGCTCTCGCTCCCACTAGTGTTCTCTTACGACTTATCTCAAATTAGATTGTGCGCAGAAAAGAGCAAGTGAATAGACAGAGAGAAAGATGTGCGCGTATGCGCGATCCATCATAAGAAAGACTGTCGCAGCTCACATTAACTCCCCTCGTATGTCTCTCAGCAAAAAGTAATGAAGGACACAGGGCATTCTGGGATATCACGTGTGGCACCCTCCCCTCCTGTGGTCCTCTGAGGCATTGGAAGGCATGTGGGAGTCTGGCTAAGGGGCAGGGCACTGTTGCCCTTGTCCCTGTGTAGGATTCCAGGCTAGGCTGACTAATGGAGCCCCGGGCTTGTGTATGTTCATGCAGGCCTCTGCAGTTCAGCAAGCCCCTCTGTTGGCCAGGCTAATTAGTTCTCATCTCACACCAGGCTTCAGTCCCATTCATCTTCATTTCGGCTGTGCCATCTGCTTTTTAAATAAAACTCTAAAGTGTCTCATGTTGAACACACTTTGTCCTCTCGGTGCCTCCCAGCCTAAATGTAACGCTTTATTTGCGCTGAGGTTGATGATGAGCTTGTCTGTCTCTGGAGAGTTCTGTCATGTAGTAGGAGATATTGTGTTTATGTCATTTCATTTACTTATATATTCAGACTTAAAAAATTCTAGGGTTCAATTTAGTTCACAGAGAACTGATTGGATTGTGAAAAGTGTATATTGAAACTAGGGTTGAATTATATATTGTACATAACGGTAATCTGACAATTTTCATTGCATTCATTGAGTCATTCATTCTTTCGATTCTTTTATTTGCTTTATTTTAGAGTAATGTGCACAATAATACCAGGAAGATGAATTAAGTACTAAAAACCACTTTGGAGTTTTTTTTTTCCTCTTCTTTCTCAAATCTATAATTAGTCTATTTGCTTTTATTGCTGTAACCTTTGTTAAAGTAATCATCAATCATTTTCAAAGCCTTTGTGACCTTTAAAGTGGCCTAAAACAATCACTATATAGCTAAATGTGGCTATTTGTTAGTATAATTTTCCTTGTAGCCTTGGTGACCTCAGCCGAAAGTCATTTCAGAGGCAGAGCAAGTTACATTTATTATTAAAGTTTACAAAAACATATCTTTATAATAATATTCTGATGAATAATTCACAATAAGACCTCAAAAGTATATTTAAGTAAACAAGGTCCATTTTGACTTAATGTAGACTTTAAGGCATGTTATTTACACAGTTTTTCTATCTCCAAAGAGTTTTGTCAGATAGGAGATATTGTGTTTATGTGGCAACCTTACTTATTTATGCAGTATAGGCAACGTTAATATCTGTATGTTGTTAAGTTGCTTTTCTTCTTTCATGTCAAGTGGATATAAATCTGAATTAGCTATTCAGTCTCTCTGCAGTATGTTTTTGACTGACTATGTTTAGCTGACTGATGAGTGCAGTGGGAAAAGACCAGCGACTGAACACATGCTGGAGTATGTCAGTCCCGTCCTGGTCCCCTCTGCCACTGCGTAGTGTAAATACCCCTCAGTAATTGATCTCCAGGGCTTTAGTGTTTCACACTCCAGCGGAGCAGCAAAGTGAATTAAAATCAGACACATCTGCAACAGTAGACACCGTAATTAACCACAAAAAATGAACTGGTCAGGCTGGTGTGTGTAGCCATTAGAGGAGTGGGAAGACTGTAGGATATTTGTGGAATGTGTGTGTGTGTGTGTGTCCGAGCCAGTCGGAATTGTCAGACGCAGGCTGGAGCAATGAGACTTGAGATTGCATTTTCCTGCAAGGCTTTTGGGAGATTCCCTTTATACAGCTGCTTTAAGAGTCCGACTTTCTCAAATCGAGTAATCTATGGAGATTCAAGTCCCTAGACGTATGCCTTTGGCCGTCTATTACTCTCTTGGACTCAGAGGTGTAAATGTCGAGGTCAGAATACACACTCACAGATTCTTACATCGGCTTTTTGTGCACTACACACATCCAAAATGCGTGCTGTGGTCAAGATTGAGGGGTAAAAGCTCTCAGACTCTCATTTTAGGAGCCTCTAAGGAGTCTCTCGTCCCTCTCTCCTTCTTTCTCTCTACACATCTGAGCCTGAGGCAACATTTAAAGCCTTTAAGTGTGACCAGAACCCCACATCCCTCTACCTGCTTTTTTTTTTTCCTCAGGATGGAGATAAAGATGCTTTATGACTTGAGTGACCAGGGTTAGGATAAGACTTTCGACAGAGAGAGGACGAGTGAATGGATTGAGGGAGCGTAGTCTGGCTCTTAAGGGGCTCGGGCTTCAGAAATGATGGATTGATTGTATTTGACCACATGGAGTGCTTTGAATCCACATCGAAATTGATTCAAGAAACCCAGTTGTAGCTTTTCCAGGTAACTCTTACCTTGGACTACTCAGTTCAAGTATAACTTTAATGTACTGGTGAGTAGGGAAGAGTGGAGTAAGATATGTCACAGATGTTTGCCATTTATTGAAAAGAGAATTTTCAATGTTATATTTACCCTGTTGCAGGGTACTTTAGAGAATATGTGGATGACTTAATATATACATATACATATATATATATATATATATATATATATATATATATGGTCATGACAACATTACCCCACTCTCCTTTATGCCAGAAAAGGCACCAATACTTCTGTTGCCCTACTGCTTAAAAACCCTGCTTTTTGCTGAACTATTAGGTCCATGCCCTGCCTACTGATTAATATTCCACCCAACAATGATCATGTAACATATTTCTGAATTAGAGCCTGAAATTGATTTTATAGCTGGCTGGGAAAGGTCACTCCGCACTTGGTAAATGAAACCAATGGAAGGTTTGCAGTCAGAGGGGTATGTGCCACTGCTAAAGGTTTTATGACCATGTTTGATAGACAAGATTGATTTTATGTGTAATTCTGGATCCGATCTGTTAATTAGGAAACCTTGACGATCGACCTTTGAATTATTGAAAAATGGTGCACATCCGTGGTGGTAATGTAGATATAATGCAAAGCACATATACAGTAGTACACCATAGATACAGGTAGAGCTGCATGATGAATCATTAAGAGATCGTGATCTTGACTCAAACACCCACGGAATCTTATTTCTAAATGACAATGATTAGTCTTTGTCTATTAAACCTTTGACAAAGTTATAACGTTCAAATCTGTTTTCAAGCAGTTGCTGACACACAGCGAGCAGGTATGAAACAGATTCACAGGCTTTTGAACCAATGCAGTATTATATCTGTCTTAAAATTACAATTACAATTCATATCACAAAAGCACTGGGGAAAAAAAGTCTATAGTTGGGATAAACACTGATGTCCATTGTGGCGATCAAAACGGAGAAAACGTCTTTTGAAAGTATTTTTCGCTTCAAATAATGTTTATTGATTACGGTATTGATTGAGGCAATTTTTGTGAGACAATATTTTGTGACTACCTCTAGCAAACTAAATTTTATTTTGCTTAGTTTAGAATCGTGGGAGAATCATGATCTCTGTTTGAAACAACAAAATTGTTATTCTCAATTTATCTAGAATCATGCAGCTCTAGATAGGATGAGTTTACTGCATTTTTCAGGTGTGTGCCACTCAAGCACTTTTCAATTAACCATCTTGCTTAAATTATATGGTCGTTGCTATTACTTCAAAACTGATTTCTTTCATACAATTACAATGTTTTGTGTGTATGTGTCTGTGTAACAACGTCATATTATGTAATATTTGAGCAATGTTGCATAAGCAGAAAAAACTGTGTGTGTGTGTACAAGCAGAATAGAGTGGTCATGTTTTGTTATCTTTCGTAAAAAAATTTTGTGACTTATCAGCATGGTGACTTTCACCCATTTTTTTTCATGAATGAATTTGCATCTTTGAATGATTCAGTTCAGAATTTTTAAATTACGTCAGTTACTCATTCTCATTTTTCATGCGGACCGTGCCCTGTTTCGAACTAATCTGCCAGTGTGAAAGCACCCATAATGTCAATCACTTGTTTCTACCTGCTGGAACTATAACCTGAAAAAAAAAAAAAAAAATCCTCTAAATTCCACGATTTATTTATTAATTTATTTTATTTAAAGTAAAATAGAAAGATCAGGGTAAAATATGAAACTGAATAGTTTTGTGTTGATCTGAGTTTAGAATTCACCAGTGTCATGATTTAAATAAAATGTAGTCTAATGATTTGGACAGTCAAACACTTATAAACGGCATTAGTAAAAAGATTGTAAATTACAGTACACCCCTTAAAATCCAATTATACCCCCCATTATGAATCTTTCAGTGTGCACATACAAAAAAAAAGGTCTCGAATGATTTTATTTTAGGTAATATGTCTATTATGAAATCCTTTTTATAGCATCAAATGGCTTATGCTCTCAGTCAGGCTGTTCTGGAGAGCCACACTGCTGATGTGGAGAAAATTTGCTTCAGGCTAGAGGTTTAGTGATATATTCTCTCTCTCTCCCGCTCTCATTTCTGCCTCATCCCATCTCTCAGGCCTGAGAGCCTACAGGGGAGGAGAGAAATAAAGTGTACGGATGAAAATGGAGATAATATACAAACTTATCCCAGTCTGTTCTGGATTTAAGGCATTCATCACCGCCCAATACAATACGCTCACACTTGTTCTGAGAGCCTGCAAGCTGTTGCAGCACTTCCAAAATAGATTATGTGATATATAGTCTCAAGGCAGTTAGTAAACAGTACATACATTAAGAAATTTATGCCCTATGAGCTCTTTTAATCATCTGCTCGCTGCTGTGCCCATTTAATATCTAGCGTCCCAAAAAGTCCCATTACTTTGCTATCAAACACAAGTATTGTTGCAAAAGTGCATAAATACGAAGCTCTTTTCTCACACCTCCTGATTTCTTAAATGGATTTATCAAGATGAATCAGGACCGCGCAGCGCGTACAAATGCAGGATTTTATTTAAAACCCCCATCAAAGCAGTGGAGTGCACCATAGCACACTCATTTTTCCTTCTCTACCGTACTGATGTGACAGAACCAAAGAAAGGAGAAGGAAAAGCAATATTTAATCAGCACGTCTGAGAGCAACTTGCGTTCTTCTCTTTCTACTCTAATTGATGCGTCGTGTCATTGTTCTAAAAGTTGGACTGTCAGAACTCTTGATTTATCTGTGTTTTAGAGCCATACATCATCTGCACCTCATATACGGGGCCTCTGCGTTTCATTAGAGAGAAAGATTAATTCACAAAGAGTCCGTTCAGGAACATTGACTGAACACACGCGCCGCTCCTCTTCCGCTACTTTTCGCACGGTAAAATATACAGTTTTGGCATCCCGCAAATAGCAAAAATGTCATACGGAGCGAGATCAAATCTCATCCCATTAAACTCCTCAGGGCCGGACAAACACAGCGTGTCCTCTGTCAGCTCTCTCTCTCTCTTTCTCTCAACCCTCATCCATCTCTTCAGGGCTGTTGTGCTGCTTTCTGAACACTAGCTGCATCTCTCAGCACTTCCTGTAAATCAAAGCCCTTCTCTCCTCACCAGACTCGTACAGCACGTCTCTGTAAAGTGAGTTTGTACGCACCTTTCCGACTGAAGATTTGTGTGTGTTTGTGAAGGAGAGTTTGAGAGCGAAGATGAAGTTTCTCAAACAAAAGAGGCAGCTATGGAAACTAGGAATGTATAAAGAAACAATTAGTTCACTCCAGAATTAAAATGTCCTGATAATTTACTCACCCCCATGTCATCCAAGAAGCTCATGTCTGTCTTTCTTTAGTCGAAAAGAAATTAAGATTTTTGAGGAAAACATTCCAGGATTTTTCTCCCTATAGTGGACTTCAGTGGCAACCAATGGGTTTAAGGGCCAAATTGGAGTTTCAATGCGGCTTCAAAGGCTCTACACGATCCCAACTGAGGAATAAAGGTCTTATCTAGCAAAACAATGGGTCATTTTTTAAAAAAAATAAAAAAATCTAATGTATATACTTTTTAACCACAAATGCTCGTCTTGCGCTAGCTTCACACTTGCATTACGTAAGTACCGAACCAGTGTTTATAAAGTGTGCGTGCAAAGAAAGTCAAATGGTCTTTACCAAAAAAAGGTAAAACAATGATGTTGGATGATTTTGAAGTTACAATTCATATTGGAAGAGAAAATGAGATGAGTTTTTCGCCCTATCCTACCTTTATGAACTGGAGTACGTAATGCGTGATGTCATAGACACTCATTGCAGAGCTAGTGCAAGATGAACATTTATGGTTAAAAAGTATATACACTGTAAAAAAACAATTTGTTGAGTCAACTTAAAATAATTTGTTACCCGGCTCAAATAAGTTTAGTCAACTTGAAATGGTAAGTTGGTATAATATTTGAGTTGATTTTAAGTTTAACAAATCAAATTTTTTAAGTCAACTCGAATATCTAAGTTGTCACTGTTGAGTACATAATGCGTGATGTCGTAGACACTCATTGCAGAGCTAGTGCAAGATGAACATTTATGGTTAAAGTGTAAAAAAAAAACAATTGGTTGAGTCAACTTAAAATAATTTGTTGCCTGCCTGCCTTAAAATTAAGTTCAGTCAACTCAAACAACTTTAGTCAACTCGAAATGGTAAGTTATACTAAGTGACAACTTAGATATTTGAGTTGATTCAACTTAAAATGTTAAGGGAGCTGTGTAACTTAAACAGCTTTTAAGTTTTACAAACCAAATTTTTTAAAGTCAACTCAAATATCTTAGTTGTCACTGTTGACTGAACTGAACAAATTATTTTGACTCAACAAATTGTGTTTTTTTGTTTTTTACAGTGTACATTTGAAATTTTATTTAGAAAAGACCAATCGTTTCACTAGATAAGACCCTTATTCCTCAGCTGGGATCATAGAGCCTTTTGAAGCTGTAATGAAACTGCGGTTTGAACCTTCAACCTGTTGGTTCCCATTGCAGTCCTTTATATGGAAAGTCCTGGAATGTTTTTTCTTAAAAATCTTAACTTCTTTTTGACTGAAAAAAGAAGACATGAACATCTTGGATGGCATTGGGGTGAGTAAATGATCAGGAAACATTAATTCAGGAGTGAACTAATCCTTTAAATTCAATTGTGGCTAATGTCTGATAAAATATTAACAGTACTATGGTGTATTTATTCTCAGGGATGCATTTCAGATGTTTCATTAAAAAACACAAATAGCACAGTAATTGCACTTTTAATGTTGCTTTGTTCATATGGTATTGACTTGGCGCATAAATACCCATGTTTTTATGAGTATTTATGACTAATTCATTTAATTTGGGAGCATTTTAGATAATGCCTGTTTTTAGCCATGTGTAAAGCATAGCTCGATTACATCTTCACGTAAGTGAGATTAGTAACAGTTCTTTATCCGTATGCTTGTAAAATCTGGTGATCATTACTGTAGGCAGTCAGATTCACTCTTTGTAGCTAGCTTGTTCCATTTTAGCTGGTTGTGATCATTTACTCGCAATCATTTCATTCCAAACCCATATGACTTTGCTTTCTTCGTCTTTGCTCTTTTTCCATACTATGAAAGTGTGGGGGCGAGGGATCTGAAGCACCTCTAAAAGCACCATCAAAGTAGTCTAGACTACTTGTGTGATGTATTCTGAAGTATGAGAAGTCTTTTGAAGCTATACAAAGATTATCAGTGGATGGTGATTAAGGTTATGCTCTTCAAGCTCTCTCTTTTTTTGTGTTAGGGGTTTGAAACCATATAAGGTTGAGTAATTGATTATCATTTTGGCTGAACTTTCTTTAAAGCCATGTTTGACCACTGGAGCATGCTCGCTCTTTCCCTCAGATTATTCCTCATGACAAACAACCGAAAGTAATGGAAGCAGGTGGTGCTGGAGCGCAAAGAGAGTGAGGGAAAGAGCCCTAATCAGCCCACTGACAGAGGGCAGACTGAGCTGTGGGTGGCTGGCTAATCTCTGATTACTCTCCTTTCCTCCATACAAACCTCACAATGACTCAGCGTGTAACGCTGTAATGCAGGATGCACTGATAGGCCCTCCGCTGGAGCCTCACGCTCCAACCGGGAGAGAGAGAGAGAGATAGAGAGGACCGTACAGATGTGGATAAGAAGGAGAGATGGACATGGAGAATACCTCTTGAGGAAGGGGTGGTGACTGGATCAGTTAGTGGGGGATGATGCTCAGACTGGTCAGTGGAGGAAAATGACTCGGATAGTGAAGGAAGTAATACGATTATAGACTAAAGAAAGGGTGCATGTAGTAGTAAAATGAGGATGGATTGTTTTTGTTATTGTTAATGGGGTAGTTCACCCAAAAATAAAAATTCTGTCATTAATTACTCACCCTCATGGCGTTCGTAACTCGTGAGACCTTCATTCAGCTTCAAAACACAAATTGAAATCCTTGCATTTCATCAAAAATATTTTAATTTGTGTTCTAAAGATGAACAAAGGTCTTACGGGTTTGGAACGACTTGAGGGTGACTAATTAATGACAGAATTTTTATTTTTGGGTAAACTATTCCTTCAACTAAAACAATTTGTCAATTTTACTGGTCCGTTATGTGATTTTGAGCTGTTTGGCTTTCCATAGCATGATTTGTGTTTTTAGTTAAAAGAAAACATGCAAAACAGGTTTTTATTTTATTAAATGTTTTTGTGTTTTGTCTGTGGATTTCAATTACAAACCATATCTTTAAAGATATTTTTCTTCTTTTAAACCTGGCTTTATACAGCTGCAGTTCAGATTTCTGTAATGGAAATGTATGTATATTTAATTAGATAATGCTGCTGTTGCATATTCAAACTTTACATTTTTGTAATATAATCAATCAGTTGGGAAAGTATGGTATTATCTAGTAGTTATATTTTTACCCAATTCACTGGGGTGTCCATTTTTGTTAATTAAAATAAAATAAAAATAAAGTATTAAATAATAAAACTTAAAATTAAGCGATATGTAGCTAATGAAAAAATGACCACAGCACAAATTCTCTCTCTCTCTCAAAAATGGCCATATATGAGGAAAAAAGTTTAGTTGTCAGTCACATTTCTATCATAAACAGCTGACTAATATGAAATTATTTGCAACTTCCATCTTACCTCTCTTTCAGCGTTAACCCTCTGGGGTCTCATAAATGTATGTTGAGATTGATGTTTTAAATATACAATTTTGAATATAGAAATATTAAATTATTTAAATAACTGAAAAGATACTTTAAAAATGAAACTAAAAGTGCCAGTAGGTGGCTGCAAGTCACTGGTTTAATTACTGAATCATTCATTCATTTGATTCGTTCAAATGGCTGATTCATTCAGAAATAAAGCAAGTGACTCAATGAATGGGAAATTGAATCGACTCACCAGATTAGTTTAAAAACGCACGTTTATTCATAAACGAAACACCGCTCTGCTTGAATAGAGATGTGCAGCGGCTCAGTTGTGACTATTTTTGACAACAAAACAGAGCAAAATCAGGCAATAGTGTTATAGTCAGACAATATAAGTCACTTAATATTAACTTGTTTATTTAACTGTTTTTAAATCAATATCTCATTTACAAACTCCCTTAAAAATCATTAAAAGCTGTCACTCATCTTAGTTCATCGCAATCTCACAAAGTTTCATTATAATCAATAAAGCTCTCTACCCTGCACAGTGAATCTCTTATTTACACTTTCTCTACACTTTATGAAAAGATTCGTGAGAGATGTCTCTGATACATTACTCAACATTGCAAAAACACATAGTAAAACTTTAAAGCTCCCCTCAGTGCAAACACAAATATGCTGATCGGCTCACTCGCACTGGTGCTTCTAAATATTTTTTTATAGTTGCACGCAGTAGTTTTGGTCGCACTGTAGAGCCCTGGTCTGAGGGGGTTTTGGGGCCCTGGAGAAGTTTTGATATGCAACTGCATTTTCAGTTTCTGAAACGGCTAAACTCTGATTACACTGTAATTAGCACAAACTGGGCCACAGTAATATGCAAGCAACATGCATGTACATTGTTGTGAACACCAGGCAGTTAAACTGATGCTTTGCGTTGGAATTCACTCTTTGCTTCTGTGAACAGTACCGCTTACTTTGATTTGATTGGTCATCCCAGTTATTTTGACACTGACGAGCACTGTTAAACCTGTTTGTCATCCTGAAAAACAGAGCGCCATATGGTTTCTTTGTACCATGCTACTATCAATCAAATGTACATTCCTAGAGAAAAATGATTCAAAATGACCAATTATGGTGCTAGTGCCACCATCTGTAGAACTTGTTGGCACTGGTGCCACTGCTCTCAAATGTTAGTCTGGAGTCCTGAATGGAGAAAGCATAAACAGAGGTGCATTGTGGTGCAAACCAGATGTAGATGTAAGGACTCTGTTGGGCGATCCTTGATGGGCGCAACAACCTTGTCAGAGCTCTTTCTCTCTCTTTCACATGGAGTGGCACCAGAGTGTTATTATTTAGAACAGATTGGACAGGAAGTCCAAATATGGTGTGCAATCAAAACGCATAGACAAAAAGGGAGAGAAGAAATAAAGGACCAAGGGGGGATGAATGCAGGTTTTTTTCAGTTAATTGAATTTTACACTCCCCTTATCTCAGAGCAGCATGCAGACCAACCCCTCCCATAAGCGCTCAACACAAGATATCTCTCTCCCTGCAATGGCGTGAGGGAGTGACGACTGGCACGTGCTCATCCGTATTAAATAGACCTCCACGCGCCCCGTGCTCCCTCAATCGCCAACGTAGATCATCCAAAGGACGGATGAGTTCGGAATTACGTGCAAGATTGCGGATAGCAGGTTCTAAAAGTAGTAAAAATGGTTTCGAAGCGCAGGGTGAAGGGGGGAAAGTGTTCAGATTTGTTTAGGCAAATCAAACGCTGATTTGATTTGCTGAAGCGGTTGGGAAGGTACTAATCACGGCCCTTGTTTAATTATCCCCTCTCTCGCTCACTCTTTTTCTCGTTCTTCCTCAGTAACAGAAGAGATTGATCTGAGGTGGGCTATGCAGAGCGGGCGCTCTGTCTGGCGCACGTCCCGCCGTAATGCCACGGAGGTTGCCATGGCAACAGAGTGGCTGACTGAGTGGATTGGTTGCAAGAGGAGACACATGTTGAATGCTGAACGAGGCTGTTTGTGCCATAGATTTGTGGGGGGAAAGAGGGTGTGGATCTTCGTGGACTTGGATGGTCGTTGCAGTATGACCGTACGCCTGTTGAGTTTAAGCTCTGATAAAGCTGTTGGGTGCTAAGCGTGCTAGACGTTTTTATGACATAATGAAAGCTTCCTTCAGCCTGACTGGCATATCATCCTCAAGCTCTTCTCCAAATCCAGACCATGACATTCAGGCTTTCGGAGGATCCGAGTTGCACGTAGTCCCCACCCTGACTACTTTGTCCTCCCTTTCTATTGATCTGGCTGCACGGTGACGTTCCGCGCCGGTGAAGTTATTCTCAGGGCGTCTGGTGGGTGGTTTACCCCTCGGCGCTTGGCCGAGGGGCAGATACCCTCCCCTTCAATGGACCCCTAATCCCATCGCCAACCCCTCGTCGTCGCCCCAGGGCTTAGTCCTAGTCGTGCTCCCCCAGGCGGGTTGGGATCATTAGGGCAGCGCGTGCTGTGATCACCTCCCTCTAAGGTATAAATTAAGCAGCCCTTCCTCTCTGATCGGCTGCAGAATGATCCCCGTCGGGACAGCTCAGCTGCTAGACTTCATTAACATTTTCTCATCCCACATCACGTTTGGAGCCTTTAAGGCAAATCTGTAACATGTCTGTAATACTCGGACTACTGCCAGTGAAGTCACAGGTGGTTTTCACAGGTTTTATTATCTCTGTTGCAGCTCTTTCTTGTCCCAAAGCCCAATTTTCTACGTAGTTCACCATGCAGCATGACTTTTCTGTGCGTTGATTTGTAAAACTGTTATAACAAGGTCCAATAGCAGTGAACATGTCTGTCACTTAGTTTCAAATTTTGCTCTGGGTTTCCCTTTGGACTAATGAGATGAGTGATAAATCAACAATTAACTAAGAAATTTGCATATTGAATGTTTTATCTTTCCGCAATTGTTTTTTTTTTTTTTTTTTCTAAATTTTGTTTTAATTTAAAATTAAACTTTTTCTAGGCTCTGTTTCAATTGTTAAATTAAAAAATATCAGTCAAAACTCTAAGTAACTGAAATCATGAAACTTACACAAATTAAGAGCAATTTATTATAAGTTCAACAAAGTAAATTTTTAAGGCCTAAGGCCATTTTTTGTAATTTAGTTTTGTAATTCAGTTTTATTTTTAACAAATTGTGTTCCATTCCATTTTAATGGTTTAATTAAATTTTAATAATCAAGTGCGCCTCTAATAAATTGATTTAAAAAGAAATGTTTATTTTATTTTTTTATTTTATTTTCAGAATTACTTTGTATATTTATATTTTTCTGGTAAATAACTTCTGGTAAATATTTATTTTTTCTGGTAAATATTCCTTAAAAGTAATGTTTTAATAATTTTATTAGTAGTAGTAGTATTACCATTACATTAAGCAATATATTTCTGACACAATTTCTTCAAGTTAAACCAAACTTTTATTTTGACAGGCTGCTGTGAAGACCTTTGAATTTCTGTTTATATATGATATGACAATTGTTTCTCTCAAAATAAATGCTAAAATGCTTATGTCTTCATGTACTATTATATATTGAGGCGAAAGAGGCTGGAAACACAGCGAGCGTCACTCGCTTCAGTTTATTTGTAGTAAACAAAACTGATCATTGATTGATATTTTTTTATTCATTAATCAGTTTCTGATTAAATTTCTCATGTATTTACGTTAGTGTTTTTGCATACAAAATATGCAAGTGTACTATGTATATTTATTATGTATATATAAATACACACACATGCATGTATATATTTAAGAAAAATGTTGTGTTTATAAATTAATTATGTGTAATATAAATTATATGAATATGAATATATGCATGTAAATATTTTCAAAATGTATACAGTATGTTTGTCTCTTTATCTATACATAATAAATATACACAGTACACACACACCTATATTATATAAATGATTTTTTTTATTTTGGATGTGATTAATCATGATTAATCGTTGTCCAGCACTAATTTTTATCTAAAGGGGTAGTTGAGAAGCATTCAGTATTAAATACAGAATAATTCTGGTTAATTTTGTTGGTTAAGACTGTAACACTAGGAGCTGCATATTCACCCCCACATGTTCACAAAGTGACAAGCGACTCAACTCCTTGTGGGAAACATCAGGTTATAATTACAGAGCTTGACATTCCACTTTGTTGGTCCTGAGAAATTAATAATTCCATGTCCACTGGAAGAGTTTATTTTTCAAAAACAGATAACTCAGTGTTTTTTTATTATGTTATCATGTCTCCTTTATGTTTTATATTGTGTTTGTTATTTTGATTAATTGGATTGCACAATGAAAAAACATGATTTTTGAAAATTGTTACAGAGTTATCTGTTTTTTGCAAACAGACTCTTCACAGTCACAGTCATAATGCATTCTGGCATGCTCTACAAGGCATACGTGATTTTTCCTTAGATGTTGACCAACATGCATCCTTCACCAGAATCATACCTTAAATGCTTTCTAGGTAGGCAGCTTGCTGAGTTTTGTAACAAAGCATTTTTCTCTCTCTCTTTATTTTCCTTTGCTTTAAAATCCCAGCCTAAACGCAATCATGTGCTAGATTCTGAAAAACAGCCGTTTTTACCCTTACCACGCAGTTAGTTTTCCATTCATCTAATGAAGATAAAAGGCAATTAGGTTGGTGTTCATTAACTCCCATTTTCGAATTAAATTAGCCTTTTGTGAGGTAATGGGGTTTGTTTGTGTGTGCTAGTGCATGTGTCTTTGTCGTTTGCATTTTTGCATTTTAGTGTTTGTTTGGCCGGCCTAATGAATGAGAAATTGCAGAAGTGAGCCAGAGAACGCTGTGTAAAATCTGCCCCTGCCATGAGATGCCCTGAGGAAATCACACACGTTCTGCTTAAACAGTGATATTAGAGTTGTATTTCTCATATGCCAGCTGTATCACTGCTCTTTTAGAAAACACTCATGAATGCACTGTTGCCAATGACAGTTCCCCACACTGCTTCTATTGAAGTATGCACTCGTGAGTGCACATTTGCCATAGCTTTTATTTTATTCTATACACACAGATGCATGTCTATCCGACTGTAGCCCACAGAATGTGTAAAGCTGTTTCTCCCTTTTTATGTATTTGCTAATTACGGATTGAAACTGTCAGAATTGTTACCGTATGTGTTTGAATCCCTATTCTCTATCATCTATCTGTCCATCTATCTATCTACAGTGCCTCCTCAGAATATTGCATGAGAAAAAAAATATTTAAAAAGTGTAAAAATCACTTGTTTTTCTAAAAAAACATTATCCAACAGTGACACAAGCAGGTAAAATTACAGCGGGAGTCCGCTTCTTTCTCGCCTCCCCTGAGCCCATTGAGTTTTAACAGGGTACCTAAAGCGCATGGTAAGTTTGGTGGGGGGTAATTGAGAACAAATGGGGGAAAGTCACATGAGAGGAGGCAATGCCTCCATCATGAGATGATTGGATATGACTGAGTATGTTTGGCTGTGATTGGTTCATGCGATAAATTCCACCTCTTGTGTTTGTGCTTGTTTCGCATTTGCGAATGAAAAATAGAATGGCGTTAATGGGAAAACTAATTTCAAAAAGGAAGTCAAGAACTTACATGCTTTTATCAAAATAAGAGTTAAAAAGGCATGAAAACATGATCTGTGGGAGTTGGTAATCAGCTTACTTAAAGTAAAGCTTTGGTGACTGACTGACCTGAAAAATTCTTAAATAGTTAAAAGTTAACTATTAAAAAGAATAGCTGAACATAAGTTCACAAATAAAATGTATTGTTTAAAATGCAGTTTAAATGCAGCTTCAAAGGGCTATAAATGTTCCCAGTTAAGCAAGAAGGGTCTTTTCTACCGAAACAATTGGTTATTTTCTAAAAATAGTACAAAGTACCATTTATATACTTTTTAAGATCAAATGCTCATCTTGTCTAGCTCTGCGTGAACTCTGTGTATTCCAGGACAATACAGTTATGGTAGGTCGAAAAACTCCCATCTCATTTTCTCCTCGAACTTCAAAATCGTCCTACATCGCTGCAGAAGTACCGACCCAGTGTTTACAAAGTGAACATGCAGAGAAGATCAAACGCCCTTCACAAAAAAAGGTAAAACAGCGATGTAGGACAATTTTGAAGTTGTGAAAATGAAATGGGAGTTTTTTCGGCAACTGTATTGACCCAGAATACACAGAGTTCACGCAGAGCTAGAGAAGGTGAGTGTTTGATGTTAAAAAGTGTATAAGTTGTACATTTTTGTTTTTTTAGAAATCAACTGTTCGTTTTGCTAGATAAGACCCTTCTTCCTCGACTGGGACTTGCATTTTGCAAGTTCAAACTTGAGGGCACCATAGAAGACCACTGTATGGAGAACATTACTGATTTTTTCCTCAATTTCTTTACGAGTGAAGAAAGAAAGACATGAACATCTTGAATGACAAGTGGGCGAGTAAATTATCGGTAACTTTTTGTTCTGGAAGTGAACTTCTCCTTTCAACTGTCAGAACAAATTTATTGTGATAATGTCACATAACTTTGATAGAAAGGTATGTAACAAAACATGGTCAGGTCAAAGAGTCAAATCAGATTTTTGGTCCCAAATTTACTGATAGTCCACTGTATGAAGACTTTTTGGGTATAATATGTCACAGTTTACTTTATTTTGTTGTCCTCACTTACATAAATGAACTATAGTATCCTGTACCTACTAGTAAAAGTAAATAAATATATCTGGGGTAATTTTTGGTCTGACTGTACATAGCATTATGAGCACTGAACTTAATTTAACAGAATATAATTTCCATTCAGTATTCATTATTTAGATGCAAGTTTCTGTGTGGGCCTGGTGATTGGATGACTTTGGCCATGGTTTGAATTGTAAAGAGTTAATTAGGCGCCTCGCGTGATTTCCGAACCTCCACGCAGCTGGAATCACTCTTTCTCACTCTGTGCTTTTCTCATCCATTTCTACCTCATCCCATCTTCTCAGGATTATCACACCTTTAATGGCTTAAATCCGCTTTTGTTCAGAGAAGATGAGAGGATAGAGAACGAGGCAGAGGGGGGGGGATTGGAGAACAGGCGTTCTCGCGTCTAATCCTCCGAATCCCACAGCCACCGGCGCTGTAACAAGGAAACTAACAATAGTGAGAGGAGAGAGAGAGATGGAGGAATAGCATTAGAGAAGAGAAGGACACGTGTAACCTATCCATCAAAGGAGCACTGGATTGTCCAGACAGGAGATGAAAACATGATTTATCAGGGGTATCGCGCAATTAGGCCTCTTCCTGCAGTTTGCCGACATCTGCATGCATTCGGACGTGTTTGTGCACACGTTTATGGTGATTGAGAGCCATTGTTTGGTGCTGAATATGTATTGATATCTTGCTGACATTTGGAAAG
The DNA here is from genome assembly GCA_012976165.1 of Labeo catla. Classification (NCBI taxonomy): domain Eukaryota; kingdom Metazoa; phylum Chordata; class Actinopteri; order Cypriniformes; family Cyprinidae; genus Labeo; species Labeo catla. The sequence goes on from VONZ01000001.1 coordinate 3,703,212, forward strand.
AACTCGCTTAGGTAGTTACGTTTTGAGTAAATCGAATTGATTGATCGTCTGTTCTCAGTCTGATGGGTTTTTTTGCATGTTAATATTCTTCGGCTCGGTTTTTATTCCTCCTAAGATCTGGACATCTTTCACAAGCACTTTTATTACTGATGTCATTGAAATCTACACACACACCGTGATGCAAACCAGGACAAAAGCGTCCCAACCCAGAGTCTCGTCTTTAAAAGATAATTACCCGTCTTGAGCAGTCGGAGGGAAAAGATGAGGAGCGTAAAAAATAGATCAGGAAGACGGCGGCGTCTCTGATCACTCCTTGCGCAGACCTGCACGTCAAAATTATCAAACGCGCAACTTCAGCACCACCGTTTTCAAATGCAAATTCCACTTTACATGTTGACAGTTCGGATGAGTTTCACCTCTCGTCTTTCTTTCTCTATTTCCCGCCGCCTTTCTCCTTTACTTTTATTAGCGGCAAATGTAGTACCTCTAATCCTCTTAATTCCTGTGAAGGAAACCGCACAGGAGGAAAAACAACTGACATCTGTTTTTGTGGGTGTAATAGTTCCTTTAAAGATGCGAGGAGAGATTAGTAAACAACAACAACAAAACAGCTGGCTTTGAACAGAAAGGAGCTCACGCTGTGGGGCGGTCAACGGCAAACTGATTTAAAGATGTCAAGACAGGAAACGCTATTACGCCGCCATTTCTTTTGGTAACATACACATGTTTGTAGATGCTTATTTTAGGTCATGTGGATCTGTAGTCTTTTATCTCAGTAAGTGAAATTCAACGTATCAAATCTCAATCATACATCCTGTTGTGCTTGTCTACAGCCTGTCTGTTCATATCAAATCTGAATTGAAATTAGAACGAGTTAGAATTAGTTTTTTAGTTTTAGATTTATATTATTATTATGCAATATTTCACAGAATTGTATGCAAGTGTGACTAACTCAGCATCTGTGCAAGCTCTGATACAGATACAGGCGCAGGAAAGCGTGTTTGTGCTTTAAGAATGCGTTCTTGAGAGCAGCAGATGTGTTTATGCAGATGTTGCTCAGCCAGGTGTGTGTGTGGCTGAGGGGAACAGACAGACAGGAGTGATGGATGCTGCTTGGTTTTCGGCCTGGTGCTTTCACCGGCTACACACTGTGAGTGAGCTGGTATGTGTTTGGATCATTTTTTTGACCCTCACTCTCTCTCCACTCCATTGCGTTTTGTGCCTGCTGCTGCTGTTTGACACTCTTTCATGGAGCAGCTGATTAGTTCTGCATATCTGTAGTGAGGGATCTGGCCTTTACACTACAGGCTGCTCTCTTTATACCCTCTCAGCCTGCGATGGCTGAGTCGGGGTGCCTGAAAGGTCACACACAGGAGCTTAATCTTCACCTAAGTGCCTTAGAAAATAGCTTACCAGATGAGTTGCAGGTTTCCTGAAAAAAAGCGTAATGTAATTTGTCAGGCTGTCAGAGATGGTTAGTCTGTAGTGGTCTGTGAGATCTCTGCATTAGCGGGATGATGCGAACAGAACACAAGTTTGAGCTGTGTTGTGGTTTTTGAGTTTTAAAGTCTAAGTGAATCTTTCTTTTCTAATGTGAGGTAAATGGGATATTCAGTTAGGGAAAAATTCAGTCATTACTCACCCTCATGTTGTTCCATAACCTGTATGACTGGTGGATATTTTGAAGAAAGTTTGTGACCGTTGACTGTCACTGTATGGATTTGTATGGTCTTGTATGGCCTGTATGGTCAAACATCTGCAGCCAGTAAAAATGTTATTTTCATAGTTTATTTTAGGGGTTCTTCATGTAAAACAGGTCAGGCAGACCAAAACTGCAAGTCATAGAGACTTGAAACTTTAAGGGATGGTAGTACTCTCACCGTCTACAACGTCACCAAGGCTCGCCCCAATCGGCCTGGCAGGGGCGCTACATCAATCAAAAGTACGAAATCGCTCAAAACTCCTCAACTGTTCATCACAGACTCAAGTGTCAGTAAAATCCTTGGCTCACGCTGGACAAAACGCATGCCTCGAATTGTAATTTTTTCGGGTATTTAGCATTTTTTGAAAAACCTACTTTTGCGAACTAGTCCTAGGTTTTGTTCATCGAAACCAAACCAGTGCAGCATCGTATCTCAAAAAAAATGGCAGCCATAGGCTGATGAAATTTGAGCACCTGTTAGATAAGGTTAACAAAGGTCAATTGCAGCGAAACTCGGTGGGACTGTTTGACTCACGGTCCTATCGGTCTGTGAGAAGTTTGAATGAAATCGGCCCCTGGTGGGGCACTATGAAATCTTTCAAGGGCATAAATGATTGTATATTGCATGTTTTTTTTACACATACACACAATATTCATATCATAGGATAAGACCTCCTCATTCCGAACATCTTTGCCTCTAGAACTGCTGCTGTTAATCAAACTGTTGTGAAGAACCTACTTTTGCAGACTAGCCCAAGGTTTTTCACTCAATCTGGAAAAAAAACACTGCAATATAATTCTCTGGACTCTCTAGGTCAGTAATTATCAAAAAAATGTGACAACTAAAACAGGGTTGTTTAGAAAAGGGGACTGTCTAAATATACCTGAAAGCCTATAAAGTATGAACGAAAGCTCAAAACTGCACAAAACCTGGTGAGCACATGCGACAGATGATTCTAAACAAGCAAAGTTTTGGGAGATTGGACCACAGCTGGTGCTGTAACAGTCATAAATGTTAAAAAACATCATATTTCTGTGGTAACTTACCTGTATTTCTCAAAAATGCCTTTTGAAATCATTGATTTAATTGGTTACAGGCTTGCTAAATAATGTGTAATGCCTTTTTTCATATGTGCTTAGATGCTTTAAAGCGCTTGAACCCCGGTAATTGCTGCTTGCAGCAATATTCATTTTTATTTTCATTTAATAGTTAATAGTTACAAAAATAGCTTTTTTGCACCCTTTACGTTTGCGAATCAGTCTGAATGAACAATACAATGGCATTAATGGAAATTAAATTAAGTTAATTAAAAAAATTAAGTAAAATTAAAAAAAGTAAGTTAAAAAAAACTCTCACACTTATAACCACTTTAAGTCAAAAGACTAAAAATGGCACGAAAACATGATCTGTAGGAATTTTTAATGAGTAATCAATTTGGTGCCATTTAAGGATGAAATTTTAAATTTCGAAAACTGATAAATTGTGCACAAAATGACAATTAACGTATATTAAATAGAGTACATTTTGACTCTTGTTGACTTTAAAGAAGGGGGAGGAGGAAACGATATAATCATGACCCATGCAACATCACGCAACATCTGCCAGCAAACACATCAGTGCATTTGCCTCGTATGCGTGTTTTTGAGTCGAGGATGAGGAGCAGGATGGAGAGAGAAATGTGAAGTGTAGAGTGATAACAGATGGCTCGGATGACAGGCCCCTCTATCTCTCGTTTTCTCTCTCTCTGATGAAATTGTAGTTGATTTATGACAAATGTCAGTAAAAGCCTCTCCTGCTCTGTCGCTGTCAGTCAGCTACCCAAGGTAAGCAGGTTCAGCCATCAATCATCTCGCGTTTCCGTGGAGATACGCTATGCCTCTGATGGCTCCTGCCCACTTCCCCGCCAGGAGCCCCAGTGGTCGGTACGGAGACGCTGAGACAAACAGGAAGTGACACGGACTCTCAGAGGCAATGGGCTGTTGACAGTAGCTAAGAGAATGGGAGGGAGTGGGCGGACCATCTGGGAATTAGGTGGAATTGTTTTTTGTTTGATAAGTGTGTGGCGCAAGGTGACTGTTTGTATGTACATTAGAAGAAGAGAGCACGAAAGCGTTCGGTTCCTCTGTAGGGACTCGGCCAAGCAGGTGTTTTGTGGATCAGTAATGTCATTCTGATATATTTGGCTAAACGTGGTGACAGCTCCTCAGGGAGAAACCCGGTTTGTTCCTGCCAGCTACATCAACAGCCCTGTCAGTTACACCGTCTCACAGGTTACTCTGTCATTCCTGTTCCGCTCAGATATTATTATACTGTTGGCGTGTTTCACATTCCTTCGGAATCGTCACAAACACCTGTTCGCTGGTCGAGGGTGAGGGTTCAGTGTCCACGATGACCCCATTGACACTGACATGATCAGAGGAGCTGCGGGCTGAATGTCTGTCTCTCGTTGCCATGGCAAAGGGCAAATCGCTGTCCTAACCGGGACAAAGGTCACCTGTCACTGCCAGTGTTGTTACAACGGGAAGCAGGGATCATAAGGATGCAGACACATGAACAGGTTATTGTGTCGGCCTCTACTCTCACCTTTCTTTCAGTAATCGAAATAGTGCAGAAGAGTGTTTCACCTCATGTCGTCATTTTATCAATATGATGGCAGCATTTTTCTGATGTGTGTGAGATGGTGTTAATGTGAAATAACATTGGACCCCATTGAGTTTCATTGTATGGGCAAAAGCATTTGAAACCTTTTTAAAAATGAGGGTTAATCCATAATGACAGTTTTCATTTTTTGTGTGAGCTATTCTTTTGATCATGTGGTGTTCAGATTCTCAGTTCTCATTGTTTTCTCTTTGAATGTGAGAACTACATTCACATTTTAAGGAAGTTGTGCAATACTGGCTGATATTAGAGATTGTTTTGATTCTGCTAGTACTCAAAGATATTTAACCAATACCATGAATGCAAGCTCATCTCACCGATTTGTACAATTAATTAACATTGCCATCATCTAATGTTCACTTCAAGTTAGACTTAAAAAAGCACAAATAATTTAGTAATACTGCTAAATGTAATCTTTATTAAATCTCAAAATGAATATCCAAACTGAATATACATATGAGTCTATTTTATACTGAACGTAATAATGTTGTGATGTCTAAAATCACTTGTAGTAAACAGAACGATTGTAGTTTCAATTTACCTAAAGGAAATAATATAGAATTTTAATATGGTCCATTTATTGATTTTATACCATAACAAGAAAGTAGGTATCAGTGTCAATTTTAAGGCCAGCAAATCCATAGTTTTCAGACCATACTGTTAAAAAAAAAATTGGGGTCAGTACAATTATTATTATCTTTTATTTTTTATTTTTTTTAAATGAAAGAAATTAATGCTTTATGGAAGCTTGTTTCCACCACTGAATTAAAAAATAATTTAAAAAAAGATAATTGTGACCTTTTATCCCACAATTCTGTTTTTCCCTTGACTTTTTCCTCAGAATTGCATGATACAAACTTTTTTTTTCTCAGAATTTTTCAGAGATAAATTTGCAATTCTGAGAAGTGAAGTCGGAATTGCAAGACATAAGCTTGCAATCGTGAGAAATAGTCAGAATTTTTTTTTCTCAGAATTGTGAGTTTATATCTCACAATTGTGATTTTTGCAAGTTGAATTGTCGCAATTGCAAGTTAAGCCAGAATTGTGAGATATGAACTCAACTAATTCTGAAAACGTTTTCAGAAATAAATTTTTTTTTCCCCTCAAAACTGGACTATAACTCACAATTGCGAAACTACATCTTACAATTCTGAGAAAGTCAGAATTGCTTGAAAAAAGTCCGAATTGTGAGCTATAAATTCACAATTGCGAAAAAAGTCAGAGTTGCCAGATATAAACTCGTATTTGCGGGGACAAAAGTTAGTATTGCAAGATACAAAACTCATAATTGTGAGAGTTACAAAGTATAGTATTTGTGAGAAAAAGTCAGAATTACGAGATATAAACTCATAATTATGAGAAAAAGTAAGAATTGTGATATATAAACTTGTATTTTTGAGAAAAAAAGTCAGAATTATGAGATACAAACTCACTTTTGCAAGGAAAAAAAGTCAGAATTGCAAGATATAAACTCACAATTGCGAGAAAGTCAGAATTGCGAGATACAAACTCGCATTTGCAAGAAAAAACTCACAATTGTGAGTTTATATCAAAAATAGTCAGTGAATTGTGAGATGAAAAGCCGCAATAACCTTTTTTTTAATTTTTTTACTCAGTGGCGGAAACAGGCATCCATAATACTTTTGAATAATTAATGATTATAATTATTAGTACTTTTTTTTTTAATAGCAAGGCTGCATTAATAAGTGATAGTGAAGGCTTGTTACAAAAGATTTTTATTTCATGTAATCAAGGAATCCTGAAAAAATGTAACATTTTCCACACATATTAAGCAGCACTAATTTTAACATTTATCCTAATTAGAAATGTTTAATTAGCATCAAATTAGCGTATTAGAATAATTGCTGCTGAAAATTCAGCTTTGTAATCACAGGAATACATTTTTAAATATATTCAAACAGAAAACTTATATATATATATATATATATATATATATATATATATATATTTCACAATATTACAGTTTTTACTGGATTTTTGATCAGTGCAGTCTCGTTTTGCGGTAAGAGACTTCTTTTAAGAACGTTTAGAAATCTTACCATCCCCAAACTTTTAAATAGTAGTAGACATTCTCACTTCTCAAGGTTGTGTACTCTATTCACAACATGCTACTTATATCTTACACAAAAGGTTAGATGTCCAGTCCGACCATGGTGCCTGTGTATCTTTGTGTGTTTGCTTATTTATAATTGCATTTACAGTTGAATGACATTGTGAGTGAACAGTTACGTCTCCTAATTGTGAAAGTTTGTATTTTTCACAAGCCTGAACAGAGACACTTGTTCTCTATCTGCTAATTTGCGATGAGGCCACCAGAGCAAACAAGCGACCCAGACTAAAGATGGCAGTGAACTCTCATTATAACCTAATCAAAGGCAGATTAATTGGCTGCCCTTGTTGTGCTTCCCTTAGTAAAAGCCCGAGTAAAGAATGAACTGCATCCCGTAACACTCGCTTCAGTCCTCAACTGCCGCACCTGTGCTTTCATTGTTCCATTCAGTTTAAAAAGCATTTGATCTGCCTTGCGTTTGTTTCTTAATAGTTTTCAGTTTAAAATTCTGTGGCGTGTGTTTGTGTGACAGAGGCCCCACTGTGGTTAGTTAATGAGGGGCTTACCGTGTTTAGTGAATGGAGCATGTAGTGGGGTCAGGCCCTCGTGCTTAAAACTCTGTGTGCAACGAGGGAGCTGAAATCACTCCCTTGACTCTCAGCACACATTTCTTAATTGTGCAGGCTAATTTAGTGCTACCGGAAATCTCCCGGAGGAACCGCACTCTGAACACAAATACTTGCATGAAACCAAATTATTATTATAAAATTGTAGTAATGGAAACCAGCCACTTGTTCTTTGTATTTGCAAAGAACAAAACCCCTGTTGTGTACATCATTATTCTCCAACGCAATGTACTTTCCCTTTCTTTTATTGATTTGTCTATTCATACACCCATCTACTCAAGCATTCATCTATCCACCTTTAAAAGTACATTTGTGAAGATCATACCTTTTATCCTTCCATCTCTTTTTCCATTCCTCCATTTTTCCTATAATCGTATTGGGATGAAGTGTACTGTAGAGGCTTGAGTGCTCCTCTCTTAGTCTGAGGTTTACCTCCGTAAAAAGCAAATATCCACACCCACCATCTCTCTTTCTCCTTCGAGACTTAAAAAAAAAAAGTCTCATGTTCCCTTTGCTCACGGTAGATTTCAACAAGAGACCTGAAGTGACTTCTGGCTATTCAGCTCTTAAATCTACACTGCTGTAATTGTACATTTTAGAGTCTTTTAGAAAATATAGTGAGTTAAATGGCTTAGCAAACACTAATTCATAGAATTATGATGTCTTTAAAGGGATAGTTCACCCAAAAATGAAAATTCTGTCATTATTAGTTACCCTTAAGACATTTGTTTTTCTTTGGAACACAAATTAAGATATTTCTGATGAAATCTGAGAGCTTGCTGACCATAGAGAACAGTGCAACTGGCACGTTCAAGGCCCAGAATGGTAGTAAGGACATTATTAAAATAGTCCATGTGACATCAGTCCGCTTTCAGACCGCCGGCTCCAGCGTCGTGGTACTCTCGTGAACACATGTAAAAGCAGGGTTCCCATGTGAATCTGAAAAAAGTTTTTGAAAATAAACATACATGGATACAGGTCCTTGAAAGTGCTTGAATTTGTTTTGTGCAAGAGGTTTTCTGGAAAAAATTCCATATCGTTCTCTCCGGTCTGCAAATGCGTAATTTTGCCAACACTCTGTTGCCTATGCATACTAGCTTGCTTGATTTATGTTAGCTATGGTGACCATACGCCCTCTTTTTCCCGGACATGTCCTTTTTTTGGACCTAAAAAATACGTCCGGCCAGATGCATTCTAAATTGCCCAAAATGCCCGGTTTTCTACTTTTGCTTTATACAGTTGGCATTCGTTGTGTGCACGTTTGTATTAAAGCCCTATGCGGGACTGTTTCCTTGATCCGCTCCCGCTGAATTTTGGGCCATTACCGCCTGCTCATGCAATCATTCTAATATCGAATATAATTTTCAAGCATCAGGGAGCCACTATCGTATATGGAGCATCTCAATCTCTTTCGAATGAAATGCACGCGATCACATGCACTGTATAAAAGGAGCGCATCTTACAAGGGAGCCCTGTCAAAGACTGACACGGAAGAGAAGAAATTGAGTAAAGTCATTATTTTTTGTTTTCTTTATGCACAAAAACTATTTTCGTAGCTTTGTAACATTACGGTTGGACCACTGATGTCACATGAACTATTTTAACGATACCCTTACTACCTTTCTGGCCATGAACATGGTAGTTGTGTTGCGGCCTATGCAGGGTCAGAAGGCTCTCAGGTTTCATCAAAAATGTGTTTTGAAGATTAACCAACATCTTATGGGTTTGTTATGACACAGACGTGAGTAAATAATATCAGATTTTTTTAATCTAGGGCAAACCATCTCTGTAATAAATTGCAATTGTCTTTGATTTGTTGACTCGAATGGAGAACTGTTACCGTCTTGTGTGCTTCCAGTAACTCACTATAGACCACATCAGGAGACTTCTCAATCTAATGAGCTCAAATGGGGTTTATCCGAATTTATTTTAGTACCGGAAGGGCTTCGTATGTCAAATTAATCTCTTTGTTTTCCATATAATGTATCTGGTTACAATAAACTGCATGAGGCCAGGGATGTGAGAAAAGACTTTCCTCACTGTTTGTAGGATGTAAATGTCTCCAGCTGTGTGTGTGTGTGTGTATGTGTACATACCCTGCTTCACAGACTACTGCAGATTTGATTGCCTTTGCAGTATGTTTTTCCTCTTTCCTATGTTGGTGTTACTTGTAAATACATCAACATGATGATGATGGTGGTGGTGTGTGTGTGTCCTTGTGTGTTTGCCTTCTACCATTGTACATGGTTCTGTTTTGTGCACGCCTGACACTCTCTTTGTGCTGGTTGTGTGTGTGTGGGATGGTAGTGTGTTCATAACTCTCTCTCTGTCACAGTAGTAAGTGTTGTGCGGTCTCCTGGGGAGTGATTATAAAGCCCAGAGTCAGTATACTTCTGCTCGATGTCATCAAGCCAGCCTGAATTAGCTTATCCCTTCTTTATCTCTCTCTCTCTCTCTCTCTCAGTAAAGTACAGGGCTTTGTTGAAAGGGCACATGATTGCGTACAGTAAATGTGAGGATGTGAGGTTTTTTTTGATACACATAATTAGGGCAGTCATTAACGAGTATTTTCAATTTATTGAGTAATCGGATAATTTTATATATATATATATATATTCATCAAAGAATCCAAAACACATTGATAAATCAGTATATGAGAATGATTTCTGAAGGGTCATTTGACACTAGAGACTGGAGTAATGATGCTGAAAATTAGGCTTTGCATCACAGTAATAAATTCTATTTTAAAGTATATTAAAATAGAAACCCATTATTTTAAATTGCAATAATATTTCACAATATTACAGTTTTTTCTGTATTTTTAATCAAATAAACGCAGCCTTGATGAGCTGAAAAGTCTTTAAAAACAACTGATTTTGTGTAGTTTTATTCTATATTATGTGTTTTTCCAAACAATCTTGTTACTTTGTATTGCAGCATGCCTCATGTCTCAGGTTACCACCTCCCTATGGTAAATCACTTAGTCTTCATTTGGATAAAAGCGTGTTGTAAATGGATAAATGTAAATGTAATCACTAAGCAGCCAAGTTTAAAAGTAAAGTACCTTGACTTAAGTTCACTTCACCTTTTACAGGTATTTTGAAGATTAGACTTGGCTTGGATAAGCATAATGTTCCTTTATCATAGGTATTAAGGCCTTCCATTAAAATGTTTAAAACTGTAAGGGGAAGAGGAGAGAGAGCAATGGAAGGCGGATTGGACCCAGTGTGACTCACACTGGCAATGCTAATGTGCTCGGCACTAATTGAAAGCAGTTATGCAGTAATCAGAAACCTGCCGAGCGACAGCTATGTTCATTAGAAACACACTGCTACCCTCGCACCGAGAGCGAGAGAGAGGGCAGATGAAAAAAAGAGGGTCAAGATATGGCCCAAAGATGTGAAACACTTAAAAAAAAAAATGCGGATAGTGTGCACATTTATACGACGGCGCTCTGTAGGTTAAATCGTCAGCACGTTCATTTCACACGGTCGCTTTCTATGACGCGACTCCCATGTGCACATCTGTGATCTTAAGTCAATTACTCGGCCCGCGTTCGACTCTACCCTCATGTAAATGCATTCAAATGAATTCTGAGCCTACATCGTGTTCCTGAGTCTTTTAAAGCACTGTGCTTTGTCTCACCAAACGCTCCGCGGACTCGCAATGAGAAACTGAACGCTTGCTTGACCCAGATGATTTGAATATCAAAGGGCTTTTGATCAGTGCAATCACTTACTTCTTTGTCAAGAAATATTCCCTTTGTACAAATTTGGCTGTGTTATAGGTTGAGGGTTTTCAGCAGCCATAGACACCCAGTGGAACCTAAGCTCAAGATATGTATTTAAGGGGGTAATTTGTAATAGCTAGCAGGGCGGATTGCAGGCCTTGAGTAAGGATGTTAAGCTCAGATTGCTGCAGGGAGATAGTTCAGTGTGATGTATTTATTGTAAGTTGCTTTAGGGTGAAAAATGTGTGCTAAATAACTGGCAGGCCTAACTACTACTACTACTACTACTAATTTTGTCTTGTATTTTGTATTTCATTAATTGTTCTTCAATATTCAGGATGTTTTTTTCCCCTTCTAAATCCCTTAAAAAATGATTTGACCTGTAAGTTATGACATGTTTTTACATTATTTTAACTCATCGAAATAAGTTTTCAAGTTGATTTGTACATAAGTTATACAAGGTTAAACTCATTTTTTAAGCCAGTTTAATGTAGTCAGTTATGTGAGGCAGCAAATTATTTTCTGCAGTGCTGTATTTTATTTGTAGATATTTTAAAATTAAATACAATTTTGGCCAAACACAAACCTTTTTTTTTAACATTTTGAATAATATAGAATTTGTTTTATTGTGCTTTATTTTAATTTGAAATAGATTATATTAATTATTAATAGTAAAAATTTGTTGTTGTTTTTTCAATTTAATGCATCCTATTTGTGTTTCAAAATTTTTTAACAAAAGTTTCGTTATTTTATTTTATTTCAATTTTATTTTCTGGTACAAGATCTATCTATCTAGCTATCTATTGTAGTAAAGGGGACTCACGTCACCAATGGCGCTGTGATTTTTGGGTCACACGTCACTCAAGGTGCGGTTGTGAGTATATCAGATGACCAGTTCCTACCTTGCTTGGTTCAGTGCATCAGTCAAGGACTGTTAATTCGGCAATAGGTTCCATAATTTGAGATTTGCACTCTGGAGGGAGCTGGTCAACTGATTTATCTGAAAGTTTGGTGGTTTAGCTAGCTAGTAGAGCCTTGGATCATCGACACAAGGAAGGCACAATTGTAATAAAATTAATTACATTTATTAACAATAGATATGCAAGAATAAATACAACAGCTAGTGATAGAACCAATAAATGAATATGCACTGCTAATAGATAATAGGCAACTACACATGAAAGAAGACATCAAATAAACCGTACAGAATAGCAGAATGCAATGCTGTTGAGCTGAGTGTAGCAATGGAAGAGATTTCTATGGTAATGTTGCTTATGGAAAACCACTTAATGGCTCTGGTAGACTCAACGATAAATAACTGCTTATTTATCTTTAAACAAACAATCTAGCTATCATTTGTAATGCTGACTCCAAGTAAATGTTATCTAAACAGGTTAGAAAACATAGGCTGCAGGTATAAACTAAGCCAAGGTCTTTAGGAAAGAGGTTTGGTAAGTTTATAGTTGCGTTCCACGTGGTCGGGTGATCAGTCCGGCGGCAGAGACGTCTTCCACTGGTGATGCAGATTGAGTACAGTGGGGAGGGCACAGAGTTGCGTTCCGGTAGCCGTCGATGCGCTGACCTGGAGAATGCTGAACTTCTGTTGTGCCAAAGGGGTCCTTAGAGCATGGACCGGGCAGCTGGGTCAGATCGGTCTTCACAGGGTCCTTTGCAGCCGGGCTGCGTCGTTGAGCACTCGTGTGTTTCAGGCAGTGTCTGCCTATGGAGAGGTCCTTTGCGGACTGGGCTGCGCTGCTTTCGGAGTGGCAAGATTCAGACGGGGTCCGTCACTGCTTGGTCCTTTGCAACTGAAGGGCAGCTGAATGCAATATAGAAGGTTACTCAAGAGCTGAGCTGTCTTGAAGTCTCTTTCCTCGTCCGGCCAGAAACTCAGGATGTTGTGTCTGTAAGTGTCCTTACCCTCGCAGGATGGAACTCAGAACACAGATGGTCTGTTACAGGAAGGGTACATTTATCCCTTTCTGATGAGGAGGAGATTGGAATCTGGCGCCTCTCCATTCCAGAAATGTGATTGGCCACTTGTGTCCGCGGTGGCCATGGTGTTGCCCGCCCTAGTGTGGAACTTATTTGCATATAGTAGAGTACAAAGATAAACAGTGTCTTTAACCTTTTACCCATGCGTATATTATGTGTATATTTCTTTACCTATCTATCTATCTATCTATCTATCTATTTATTTATACTTTTATTAACATATTAACTTTTATTAATTTAATTTTACTTTTTAATTGATTGATGTAATGTATCCTTTTTGAATAAGTGTTAATTACTTTCAGTAAAATAAATAATATCTCTGTGTTTAATTTGATTTGATTTCAATTTTCTTTTCTGGTACAATGTTTATTTATTTATATTTATTTATTTTTACTTTTATTAACTTTTACTAATTTAATTACATTTTTTAATTGATTGATGTAATGCATCCTATTTGAACAAGTGTTATTTCTTTCAATAACATAAATAATATCTCTGTGTTTCCAAACTTAAAAAAAATAAATAAATAAATAAAATATTTTATTTTTCTGGTATGAAATTTACTTTCATTAACTTATTAGCTTTTACTTTTCTTAATTTTATTTTATTTCTCGATTGATGTGATGCATCCTATTTGTATAAGTGTTCATTTCTTTCAATAACATATTTTCATTTTCATTTTTTCTGGTTTATTTATTTTTAGTTTTATTAACTTCTTAACTTTTATTAGCTTATTAACTTTTACTTTTATTAATTTTATTTTATTTCTCAATTGATGTAATGCATCCTATTTGAATAACGTCCTATTTGTGTTGTTTTTGTATCAGTAACATAAATAATATTTTTGTTTCCAAACTTTTGAACAAAAGGTTTTATTTTCTAGGTTTTATTTTCTAGTGTGAGGTTTGTTTGTTTGTTTATATATATATATATATATATATATATATATCTACAGTAGAAGGACTGTTGCTGTTCTTTATGAGCATTCTCAGTTCAGTGTACCTCCAGTCCCTTTCTACAGGTCCTGTGGGATAGTGGCTGAGTAGAAATATGGCTGGCTGCTTTCATTATGGTACTGTAATGTAATGGCGAGCACATTGTCTGTTCTTTGCATGCCTGCACTGCTGAATGGTTGCCCTGACAAGATCGCTCATGGCAACTGCACAGGTCTGTCTCCCTCACGGTTCAGGGAAAAACACGGCCAAGCCGGCCTCTGGGGAATCTACACCCACATGCATTTGTTGTATAGCCTTCGGTCTGTACCTCAGAGGAGACCACCTGCTATTCTTTTTACTACACTGTGATGAGAGGGCGGTCTCGTCCTCATTTCTTTTTTTTCTTTTTCTTTTCTGTGTTTCTCTGTCTACCCCAGTGTGCCATATCCATAAGAGCTTCAGTCTGTTTTGTGTGCAGAAAACCCAGAGATTCTGACCTGGTTTTGCCGAGTTGAGTCCTTAGAGTGGAACTGAAAGTGTTGTAATTTTCAATTGATACTGCTGGAATAATAGAGCGCTAGCCCCGTTTCTTCCTTTTCTGGTGTTTATTTATTTTATTTTGTTTTGTTTAGTTTTAATATTTTATTTTATTTCAGTTGTTTTTTATTTAATTTAGTTTAATTATGGAAATAAAAGAGTTTAAAAGAGTTTTTTGTTTGTTTGTTTATTTATTTATTTATTTATTCCGTTTTTTTGTTGTTGTTGTTTTGGTTTAGTTTCGTTTCGTATATTTTATAATTATTTTTTGTTTTATGTTTTTATTTTATTTCATTATTAATTTAATTAAAAAAGGGGTTTATTATAATTTATTTATTTAACTTTTATTAACTCTCTTAAATAAAAAAAATCTCTCTTTTCTGTAATGTTTTGATGTTTTCATTTAATGTCACCTATTTTAATGTAATTAAATTTTTTGTCATGTTTTTTAATTTTATTATTATTATTATTATTATTTATTATTTATTTTATTTTACTATTATTTTTATTTTGTTTTATTTGTTTTATTTCGTTTATTTTATTTAGTTTCATGTTTTTATTTTATTAATTTTATTTTATTCTTAATAACATTTAAAAAATAGTTTTATTTTTATTAAATTATTTAACTTTTATTAACTTTCATAAATAAAATGTTCTTTCTATTCCATAATGGTTTGATGTTTTAATTTGATATCACCTATTTTATTTCATGTTTTTATTTTATTTTATATTATTTTTTGCAGTTTATTTTATTATTAATTTTATTTTTAAAAAAGTCTATTTAACTTTTATTAACTTTTCTTAAATAAAATTCTTAATTTTTTTTTTTTTACTTTCAGAATAAATCTGGCTGTTACTTTTATAATCTGTAAATCTGGCTATTACAAGATTTTTTTTTTTGAGTGTGAATTGCACTTTTTTTTTAGCTTAGTTTTAGTAACAAAAAAAATCTGTTTCAGTAGGTTTTGTTTTTATGAGGGCTGAAATTGGCTGAAAGTTAACATACATGTACAAAGATCGACAGTTTGAATGCATTACCAGAGTTTATTCCTGTAGGACGTTTAAAAAAGGATTCCATAGCTGTGGATATTATAAGAAAATCCTGCATGATACGCACATTCCTGCTAGCGATGACGGACAGATCGAAGCGTCTTTGCTGCAGCCCGAAAGAAGGAATACGGCAGAATATTCGGTGTCATAATATTCCAGGGTTTTTTAATGGGTTTGCGCCATCGTTCTGACAAGGTGTCTTCCTTCCTAGTGACATCCGTGTTGTGTCATGTCTTTTGCCGGTGTTCTTGCAGTGACGGAGACGACATTCCCATTGCTCGCCCTGCCAGGTACAGCGTCACCTCTCATGTTACACCTGTCAGTCACATCTCACCACCTGCGATCATTCGCCCTCCCTGTAGTCCTGGGTATAGTCTGTTATCTGTCTAGTATAGAAGTAGGCGAAGAGTTAAAACGTGGATAATTTAGTGAAACGTTTGCAGGTTCGTGTTTATATCTGACTGATTAAGCTGATGTTAAAATTAGCATAATATGCGTACGGCTTACATCTAAACTTTAAGAGGCTCATTCAGCAGAATAAAAGATGAGTCTCCATTTGAAAGCAACTCCTAAACTCTCCAAACCGATCTGGACTTTCACCCAGTGTAATTACAGTCTAATGGGATTTTAAATCAGGACTGGGAAACTGCATTCATCAGCACTGCCCAGACCGTTTCTCCACTAAACAGCCATAAATAGCGTTATGAGAGCGAAAGAAAACAGGAAACAAACAACAGAAATGTGTCATTCTTTCTCTCTTCACTCTCTCTGAAGCAGCTCTAAGTTTTAAAACAGCTCCCAGATCTGTTGTAGCCCATATACTGGATAAAAGTCTGAGACATTGAAACTATAATTTTCTATAAATTTCAGCTATTTTTTTTTAATATAGTTTAATATAGAACATTCAAAATGCAGTTTAAATGCAGCTTCAAACGATCCCAAATGCAGTTGTAAACAATCCCAGTAGAGAAAGAAGGGTCTTATCTAGCGTAACGATCGGTTATTTTAATAAAAATATTACAATTTATATGCTTTTTAATGTCAAGCGCTCGTCTTGTCTTACTCTGCTCGGACTGTTTTTGTTCCGGTTCGTGACGGTTAGTGTATGTCGAAAAACTCCCATCTCATGTTCCCCCTCCACTTCAAAATCATCCTATATCTCTGTTTTACCTTTTTTGTTAGGAGTGTTTGATCTTCTTTGCATGTTCACTTTGCAAAGACTGGGTCGCTGCTTCTGCAGTGATGTAGGATGATTTTGAAATGATTTTTTAAGTTGAGGGAGAAAATATAATGGGAGTTTTTCCGACATACCCTAACTGTCTTGAACCAGAATACACAGAGTTCATGGAGAGAAAGGCAAGACGAGCGTTTGAGATTAAAAAGTATTTCAATTGTATTTTTTTAATGAAAATAACCGATCGTTTCGCTAGGTAAGACCCTTCTTCCACGGCTGGGATCATTTACAACTGCATTTAAACTGAAGCCGCATCGTTTGAAGCCGCATTTAAACTGTATTTTGGAAGTTCAAAATCGAGGCACCATAGCAGTCCATTATCTGTGAATCTTTGTTTTGGAAGTGGACATTTCCTAAAAAATGCTTAATGGTTTGCACAAAATATTAAGGATAGCTGCAGAAAATTTAGCTTTGCCATTACAGAAATAAATTAAATTTTAAATGATGTTAAAATAGAAAACAGTTTAAATTGCTGTAATATTTCACAATGTTACAGTATTTCTAGAATCAAATAAATATAGCCTTGGTGAACAAAGAGACTACAAGAGACTTTCAAAACAACATTTCCGACTCCAAACTTTTGAACAGTAGTTTTATAGATTTGCACTGCTCAGCTCTCTGTCATTGTCTTTTTTTTCCCTGCCACTTGCTCTTTTTTACTCCTATTCTTACATTCTCTTACATTAAATATTATCTCTCTGGCACTGCGTGAGGCAGTTTGGCCTGCTGCCGTCGTGTGATTGATTTTGAAGGAAATGATGTGAGTTCATCTGCTGTGGAGTGACTGAATACAAGGTCAAGTGGTCTGAGACGGATGCTTCTCCTCAGACGTGACCTCATCAGACAGTCATCAGTCTCAGAGACTTGACTTAATTATTAATAAGAGCATACACTCAGCGACTACTGTAAACGTTTATACTTCTCAACCCACTGCGTGAAAGGTCAAGCTGGTGTTTTCAACAGTCAAACACTCGAGTTGGTTTTGTTTACATGCTAGAAGTGAACTAAAGGGATTGTTTTATCAAAAAATGAAAAATCTGTCATAACGTACTCAACCTTGTGTCATTTCAAAGCTTTTTTCTTTCTTCTGTGGAGATGATGTTTTGTTAAACAGCCTTGAATCCCAAAGACTTGCATTGTGTTTCCACAAAACTTTGAAGAGTTTGAAATCTGTCTTAAATGGTTAGGTTTCCCGAAACGGAAAAAAAAAGTCAGTGCATTGAGTTCAAGATAGTATCGGCAGAGAAAGAGTTATCAAGAAAGTTTCGAGTCAGGTCAGAAATGTTGATCAATGTTTCAGTGACTTAAAGTTAGCAGAACTAGTGGAAACTGTGAGGATTTTTGGATATAAGTGCAGTAATCTTGTGTGTTTGAGCCTGTGGAGTTTGAATCTTTTACCAGAGTAGCGGTCCCTTAACTCACACAAGTACTTTTTGATGAGCCTGTGTTCAAGAGTGGGAATTTAAAAGAGAAGAGAGCACCAACAGTTCTCCTCTCTTTCTCCAGCTGAAGTTTCTCTCTGGTTGAGCTTGGTGGTAGCTTTCGTTTCTCTAATGAAGAGAACGTTCAGAACCTACTGTGTAAGTTTCACTAATGGATTGAAAGGCTCTACGTGTCTTTATTGGACTGATTGCTCATTTGCCGAAAAGAGAGAGATTGTTCCTTCCAGAGACGAGCTCTTTGATGTCTGATTTCAAAATGCTTCATGTCTCATTTTAACATGGATAAGACATTTTTATTGACAGGACTGTTGCTTTTTTTGCCAGTGATTTGCTTTAGTGAAATGCTTCGATCTCCCCAGGAGGTCTGAAATGTGTCTTCTCAGATCTTTTCTTCATAGACACTCCTCTGTTTTTCATCATCATTTTTTTTTTTAAACCAAACAGGCTATCATGATGCATAATGCCAAAGAGATGCTGTAGCTTTGGTGCTTTTTGCATGTGGACTTTCATCTCAAAGTGACCAGCAAGATGTCTAGCATTCAACTGCAATTCTAATATTAGCACGCTAGCCAAAAGTAATAAAAACTACTATTAGCTGCAGGGGTTTAATTTTCAGCTTTTGCTCCACGTTGTCGTTGAGAGACGTCTCTCCTCAACTGTCTTTATTGGATGGGTACACTTCAGACTCTGCAGAAATCTTGTAGAAATATTGGCTGTTTATTAGAAGCCAAATGAATCAAAGAATTTTAATTAAAAGAAATTATTCAAATATTAGCTGGAAAATATTTACTTTGTATTAAGTAGACTGGGTATCTATTATTGTTGGATGTGTAAGTCTAAAGAGAACCATTTTTAGTTTAATTCAGATTTATTTGTACAGCACTTTTCAAAACAAAGGCAGTGTTCCGAAGCAGCTTCGCAGAAAATATTGCCTTACAAACCTCCAGTGAGTAAGATAAAGGAAGTCCGGTGAGGAAAAACTGTTTTAATGTTTGAATGAATGAATGTACACTACCAGTCAAAAGTTTTTGAACACCAAGTTTTTAATGTTTTCTGCTCACCAAGCCTGCATTTGTTTGATCCAAAGTACAGTAAAACAGTAAAATTTTGAAATATTTTTACTATTTAAAATAACTGTTTTCTATTTGAATATATTTTAAAATGTAATTTATTCCTGTGAATTTTTAGCATCATTACTCCAGTCACATGATCCTTTAGAAATTAAGGAAAATACATTATCACTTTTGATCAATTTAGAGCATCCTTGCTAAGTAGAAGTATTAATTTCTTTAATTTCTTTCCTAAAAATAGTGAGTAGTATAGTGTATAATTTAGTGTAAAGCTTTATAATTCAGATAAATGCTGATCTTTGGATGTTTCTATTCATCAAAAAATGTACTCAACTGTAAATATTAATAATGATAATAATAAAAACGTTTCTTGCACAGAAAATCAGCATATTAGAATGATTTCTGAAGAATCATGTGACACTGAAGACTGGAGTAATGATGCTGAAAATGTAGCTTTAATCACAGGAATAAATTACATTTTCAAATATATTCTAATAGAAAGCAGTTAATTTAAATATAGCCAAAATATTTCAAAATTTTACTCTTTTGGCTGTACTTTGAATAAATAAATGCAGGTGAGCAAAAGACACTTCTTTAAAAAACATTAAAAATCTCACTGTTCAAAAACTTTTGGCTGGTAGTGTATACACAATGAAGAATTTTTTTTTTTTTTTTAAACTGAGGATATCAGTAAAACAGAATAATTGTGATTAGTCTCTTGATCCAATAAATAATAAGTGTTATTAAAAAAAATATTAATTTAGTTCTCTTTTTGCCTGTGAGTCACAAAAGCTCTTTAGATGTTAGACCCATAGTTTAGTGGTTAGAGCAGGAGACACAGCTTTGATTATGGTCTGTTTTCTGTCCCCTCTGTTGTGATCTATTGATCAAAAGTTGAAAAATCCCTAAGAAATAAGATTCTTTTAGAGCACACTGGTTCAGACAGTTTTTTTCTCCTTCATTCAGTCAATTTTAATCAGAGGCCAAGTATTCAGTACTCATGGGAACTCGGAGATGTGCTGACTCACTGAAGAAAATTAGCAAGAGGATGGATCTAAATCAGCTTTTGAACTTTTTGACAGAGTACAAACTCTCTTCATTGCTCCCTCGCTCTCTCTCTCTTTAAGCGTGTTTGCATGGTTTTCTGTGTGGCCTGTTTTCTGGTTACTGGTGGTGTGTGTGTGTCCTTTTCGTTGTCGGTCCTGACAGCTAACAGTCTCTTTCCCCCTTGCCTACGCCACTTTACAGACAAAAGACCTCCGGGGCGTCGTTTTAAATACCCTTCTTGAAGGAGAACGAAAATGAGGGAGGAAGGGGAGGGAGGTGTCACTGTCAGACGGTTGGGCGTCTCACTGTGCACTCTCCTAAAGATGTTTAAGCATGGTACACCTGCATGTTGAATCTACAGATAATTCTAGTCTTGATTCTAGTATCTAAATTAGCGTTGTGAATGTTAAACGATTAGTTTAACATTCACATAACAATATAAATTTCCGGATAATTTACTCACCCCCGTCATCCAAGATGTTCACGTCTTTTTTATTTTTATCTTTCTTAAAGATATTAAGGTTTTTAAGGAAAACATTTTAGGGTTTTTCTCCATGTAGTGGACTTCATGGGGATCAGGGGGTTGAAGATCCAAATTGCAGCTTCAAAGGGCTCCACACGATCCCAGCCGAAGAATAAGTGTCTTATCTAGTGAAACAATTAATCTTTTTCTTTAAAAAAAAAATATATATATATATACCCACATATATACATATATACACATATATACATATACATATATATATATATATATATATATATATATATATATACACTTTTTAACCATAAATGCTCATCTTGCACTAGCTCTGCGACATGCATGCATGACTTCACAAAAGGTCATGCATGGTTGTTTCTTCGTCTATGTGCTCAGATTAAAAAAGTTAGGGTAGGGCGAGAAACGCCATCTAATTTTCTCCTCCAACTTCAAAATCGTCCATCATCGTGGTTTTACCGTTTTGTTTTTTTTTTTTTTTAATTGAAGGGCGTTTGCCATGTGTGACATTTCCAACGTGACTGCGTTGGAAATGAGTGAACTCGAGCTAGTGCAAGGTGAGCATTTGTGGTATATATATAAAAGTATATATATATTTTTATTTTAGAAAATGACTGATTGTTTCACAAGTTGAAATATTTTGAGAATTAAGTCAAAATTACGAGAATAATGTTAAAATATTTCGAGAATAAAGTCAATATTTTGAGTCAAATTGTTTTGAGAATAAAGTCAAAATTACGAGAAATAATTACGCTATTAATCGTAATTAATTCTCGGAAATTCAACTTTATTCTTAAAACAGTTTGGCTTTATTCTCAAAACCGTTTGGCTTTATTCTTGAAGCATTTCAACTTCATTTGCAAAGCATTTCGCCTTTTTTTTCTCAAAACATTTCAATTTTAATATCGTAACTTCGATTTTCTTCTTGAAACATTTCGACTTTATTCTCAAAACATTTAGACCTCATTCTCGAAGCATTTCAACTTTATTCTCGAAAGATTTCAACATTATTCTCAAAATATTTAGACTTTATCCTGATAATTTTGACTTTATTCTCAAAACATTTCAGCTTTACTCTTGAAACATTTCGACTTTATTCTCGAAATATTTTGATTTTATTTTCAGAATTTTGACTTTATTCTCGAAGCATTTCAACTTTATTATCGTAGCTTCGACCTTATTCTTGAAACATTTCAACTTTATTCTCGAAATATTTTGACGACTTTATTGTCATAATTTGACTATTCTCAAAACATTTAGACTTTATTCTCAAAATTTTCGACTTTATTCTCAAAACATTTAGACTTTAAGACACTAGGTAAGACCCATATTCTTCGGCTGGGATCGTGTAGAGCCCTTTGAAGCTGCATTGAAACTGCAGTTTGGACCTTCAACCCATTGGCTCCCATTGAAGTCCACTATATGGAGACAAATCCTGGAATGTTTTCCTCAAAAGCCTTCATTTCTTTTCAGATGAAGACAGAAGGACATGAACATCTTGGATGACATGGGGTGAACAAATTATCAGGAATTTTTTATTCTGGAAATGAATTGACCCTTCAGTTGCAAAAGCCGTAATAGATTTAACTTGTCCAGAGGCATTTTTTTGTCTCCAGATCTCAAATTTGGGAGGCACTTTTGTTCATTTTGGTGGTAGTTTTTTTTTTTTACCTCCAAGCCCCCATTCATTCACACCGTGGTCTTTTCTTGCTACCTACTATCTTAAATATAACTTGAATATCACCATTCAGAATCAACCATGGTAAAAAAAAAAACTGATACATTGTGCATTTTAACTTTCTGAAACTGCATGGAATGAATTGGAACTGTTTATTTCAACACACACTTGCCTTTTTTCTTTGCAATATGTATGAGGCAGCACGTTCTCCACTGTGGCTTGAGCGGACTCCCACCGTTAGACCAGCGACAGCTATCAGAGAGCAAAGAAAAAGCGTATTCTATCACATTACTGTAAAGCTCTCTCTCTCTCTCTCTCTCTCTTTCTCTCTCTCTCTCTCTGACTCCCTCTTACTCCCTCCATCTCTCTGTGCTGTGGTTGATGGAGACAGTCCTAACAGCAGAGGGTTCACATACAGTGGTGACAGACAGAAACCCAAATCTCAGGCTAAACCTCATGGGGAGGGTTGTCACGGCTCGTTATTGCGCTCGTGCTCCAAACCGAAGCCGTGTGGTGTTTACGAGCGCACCACAGTCAAGCAAGATGGAAGGAAAAAAGCTTGTAGAAAAGCTTAACCCCAATTCTTGTTCTATTATGTGTTTTGAAACCTGTTGCTGTATCCAAGCTTTTCAGAAACAAAACCATGTAAAAAGTGACTACTGTTGTTGCATTTTTTTTCCCTGGTAGAGTGGGTTGTGGATTTAGTAAAGCTAAAATAACCTACAGTTTCCCCTAATGTGTATTTTGGCTGTCTGAAACAGAAATTGATGTGGCATTTATTCCTCTGTGTGCTCAGGAATGCTTCTTTTGTCAAATTTTTGACCATTTAGACACTCGAGCAGAACTTTATTAGTGTCAGCCCATCACAAGAACCTCTACATCTGTGACTCATTCTCCTTCTCAGCTTCTTTCTATCTCCCTTCTCAGCCATATTCTGTCTTTGAGTAATTCTTTCATTTGCTATCTATGATGCCACTTGACCACTGACAGGATGCTGATGTGCTTTTCCCCTGATTGAAAGATTTTCCCAACTCAGTTCCTAAATTTGGATTTGATTTGTAGGACAGCATTTTATTGCCAAGTTAAAAAAAAAAAAAAACTAAGATTGCAAGATTGAAGTCATAATGTTTCGAGAATAGTCAAAATTACGACAATAAAGTCTAAATATTTACAAGAATAAAGTCGATGTATTTCGAGAATTAAGTCAAAATTATGAGAATAATGTTGAAATATTATAGATGTTGAAATATAGAGAATAAAGTCTAAATATTGAAACAGTCAAAATTATGAGAATGAAGTCAAAATATTTTGAGAATAAAATCAGAATTAGAAGAATTAATTGCGCTAATATCGTTAATAATAATTGCTACAATTTCTTGTAATTTTAACTTTATTTTTGAAACATTTTGACATTATTCTCTAAAAACTGCGACATTATTCTCATAATTTCGACTTGATCCTCCAAGAAGTTCAATGTCATTCTCAAAATATTTCGACTTTATTCTCGAAACATTTTGACTTTATTATTGTAATTTTTACTTTATTCATGAAACTTTTCATTTCAACTTTTTCTTCATTCTCGAAACATTCAGACTTTATTCTTTAAATATTTAGACTTTATTCTGAAAACATTTCAACTTTATTCTCAAAACATTTCGATTTTATCCTTGAAACATTACGGCTTTATCTCATATTCGACTTTATTCTTGAAACATTTCGACTTTATTCTCGAAACATTTTGACGTTATTCTCTAAACATTTCTCAACTTTTTTTTCCTAATAATTCCGACTTTCTCAAAACATTTCGACTTTGTTCTCGAAACATTTCACATTTATTATCGTAATTTTTACTTTATGCTCAAAACATTTAGGTTTTATGGTAATTTCGACTTTATTCTTGTAATTTCGACTTTATTCTCGAAACACTTAAACTTTATTCCTGAAACATTTCAACGTAATTCTCAAAACAGTTACACTTTATTCTCAGAATTTCGACTTTATTCTCAAAATATTTTAGACTTTATTCTCAAAATATTATGACTTTAATCTCATAATTTTAGTTTTTTTAGTTTTTTTTTTTAATGTTGCACTAAAACACCGTCGTAGATTTGAGGTAAGAAACAGAATTCAGAAATGCAATTTGAATGCATGTAGAATTTAAAATCAATCAGGTTTGTAGTTGCAGTAATTGTAACTGTAAAAATGACAGTAATTGTAATTTTTTACAATCCTGATGGATGAATGGATGGACAGACAGCAGATAGATAGACCTTCCTGTAATTTCAGTTTAATTTCTGACTCTAACATCCTCTGGGTGTGGCCAGTTAAATTCAGGATCGAACTATGAAGTGAAACTCTCCAACTCTTGTCTGTGTACATTTTATTTGCCATTGTTGAGTTATTGATTTTGGAAAAAAAGAAAACATTTGAGAACAATACGCATCAATAAGCATCAATAAGCAGGCCTTTATACTTGCTGTTCTACAGCTCATCTGTATCTTTATTGCATTGGAGCATATAAAAGCATCCATCAAAGCCTGTTCAGTCCAGACAAACATCAGCCTTGTGCTCTAGTGGATCTTCTGTCTACTCGAATGCTTGAAACACCTGTCTTTGTCTGATTTCTCACTCCTTCTCTCTCGTCAAAGAGGATATTTAAATGTGGCTGTGAGTTCAATCAGTATTCCACCTCAAACCGGATTTTAATTTGATGTGGCTGGCATTCATCCGAACCCTCTGTAATGACCATACAAAACTTAATTACACTAATAATCATGAATCCCACTCAGACCTCGATCCCCCCGTGAGTTGCAGTGGTCTGCTCCAGGCTGCATCTCCACATCTCCTGATGAAGGCGCTGAGGCCAATTGACCTCTGTGAACATTCAGATTAATTGCCTCCCCTCTTTCTCACTTCACTCTCCTCCTCTTCTTGCACTTTCAGCCATTTTAGATATTTGGAAGCCTTTCCATAGCAGTGCATTCACAGGAGTGTGTGTTTATGTGTGTGTGTCATACTTTCTGCTCCTGTTCAAATTCTAGCGCTGAGATTTTGATGAATGAGAGAGGTTGTTCGGGTTTGTGTTTCTGTGTGTTTGGGTCGGATAGTAGGGGTTTGCTGAGTAAACAACAGCGGCACAGAGTTTGGAACAGAAGCTTGACGCCTCAGTGTTATTTTGTGAATTTTAAGTGCTGAGCAAATCTTTCATGCTTATAAAACATACTGTAACGCTTACACAGTCACACATTTACCCTGCAGCACAAAAACACTGTAATATGTACTTTTACTCTAACTCACAGTCACAGTATACAAAAATTGGCACTAAAGCTATTCACACATTTTTTTTTTTAATAGCAGTTGTGGTACTTTTGTGAATGTGCATCGAATACTGATACGAAAGAGAAGAAATTGTTGAATAAAGTTTTTGTTTTCTATGCGCACAAAAAGTATTCTCGTGTTTCATAACATTAAGGTTGAACCACTGATGTCACATGGACTGTTTTAATGATGTCCTCAGTACCTTTTTGGCCTTAAGCTTGGTGGTTGCGTCGTTGTCTATGCAGGGTCTGAAAGCTCTTGGATTTCATTAAAAATATCTTAATTTGTCTTCCAAAGATGAACGAAGGTCTTACAGGTTTGGAAGGACAATAGGATGAACTGTCCTTTTTGATGAGCTAGTCAGATTTTTGAAATTTAAGACTTGGAAAACTCTTAAAAATAGCAATATTCCTGAAGAGGTACTTGAAAAGTGCTTGAATTATTAAAAGACAATGTATCTATGAAATAAGTCTTTAATTTTTTCAATACGCACATATCTTTTCATGCAAAATTCATGCACTTGAAATTCATGCAATTTTTTGCCTGTTTCAGTTAACGTTATAAAATTATTAAACTAAACCAGTAGTAGCACTATGGCTGAAGACTCAAAAAGAAAAACAGATGAACCAGATCAATTGAGTGAATCACTTACACTGGAACCGCTCCGATTGATTCAAACTCGTGACTTTGATCTTTCATTTTAAGCGATTCACCAACAAAAAACAGACCGAATTAAAAGAGCCATTCATTTTCAAATTTCGACATCGCTAGTATGATTATGAAAAGCACATATAGTGATGGGTGAAACAGATTTCTGAAAGTCAGAATCAGTTTAACCATTGCGTTGGAAAATGATTCACTGTTTCAAAGTGCTCCAGTCAAATTACGTATCGCAAATCATTTGACTTAGATCGGAACTTTGCTTATCGCGAATCATATGATTTCAATTGGGACTTCGCATCTGATTCAGATCGGGAGTTTGCATATCACAAATCATACCGTGAATTGAATGATTTGCATTCCGCACTCCGAGTCCTGATCTGAAACGATGGTTTGTGAATCATTATTCAGATCGGAGCTTCGGAGAGGGTTCACGAATTATTTAACTTATATTGGAACTTTACATATCGCAAGTCATCTGATTTTGATTGGGACTTTGCGTATCGCAAATCATTTGCTATAGATTGGGACTTAGCATATCACAAATCATTCCACAAATTAAATGATTTGTGATCCGCGCTCCAAGTCCTGATCTTGAAATGATGGTTTGCGAAACATTATTCAGATCGGGACCTGGCGAGGGTTCACAAATCATTTGACTTACATTGAAACTTCACGTATCGCAAGTCATTTGATTTTGATTGGGACTCTGCGTATCGCAAATCATTTGATTCAGATCAAGACTTTGCATATCGTGTTCCGTGAATTGAATGACTAGCAAACCGTGCTCCGAGTCTTGATTTGAAATAATGGTTAGCAAATCTTTTTTCCGATTGGGGCTTCGGAGAGAGTTCGCGAATCATTTGATTCAGATCAGGACTTCACATATCTTGATCTGATTCATGAATCATTATTCAGATCAGGACTTTGGAGGGGGTTCTTGAATCATTCTGCGAATTAAATGATTCGCGATCTGCACTCCGAGTCCTGTTGTGAAATGATGGCTCATGAATCATTATTCAGATCGGGAATTCGGTGCGGGTTTGTGAATCATTTGATTTAATTCTGGACTTCGGAGGACATATGGCGAATCATTTGTTTCAGATCAGGATTTCACAGCAGTTTCGCGAATCATTTTTTTCAATTTTTTTCTTAAACAGTGGAAAACATCAAACCATAAATGAGATCTCTGATTGACATCCTTGTAAATCCAAAAAAGTTGTGCTTGAAAGGTCCTGGGATTTCATTTTACAGTATCTGTGCAAACCCTGGAGTCTATATGCATTATAAAGCTTATATATAAGCTAAGCTTATAAATGATTTATTTTGTGTCAAGGGAATGCTTTTTTTAATTATGCAAAAAGCAAAATTATTGTAATATCTACAACAAGTGGTTAAATACATTATGTCTCCCCTGAAATTTAATTTCAACTTCATTTTATTACAATAAAATATTCCCACTCAGTGTGAATAGACTTTATCGCAGTAAAACTCCAAAACACATACTGTTACTCAAATAGAAACACTAATAACTGCAAGAAAACAAATCAATCCCCTCTTGCATTACACAGTAACTTCCACGAAGGAAGCCTGAGTAAACACAGCAAGTTACTCTTACACTAATCACTCTTGCCATTATCTTGCAAATCTGTCTATTCCTGTTATAGAAGAAAAGAGAGAAACAGTTGCCACAGACTGCTCCGAGGGCACATTTGTTTACTTGCTAGTGTTGTCTTCTGTTCGTGCAAGTCTTTGGGATTGTGTTAGTGTGCTGGTAATTGCAGGTAGGGCACTGCAGGGGGCCGTGCAGCTCGCTGTGATGCTGTGAGGCACGAAAACCCTGTTGCTCTACAGCAAATTGTGTACAAAATGATCTCTGGACATGTGTAAATGAAGACACTTTTACTTTATACCAGTAGTGTTTGTTCCATCCAAGCCACACTTTTAAAAACAAAAGTGCTTCACGATGCCATAGAAGAACCTTTGTCTAAATGGTTTTCATAAAGAACCTTTAACGTCTGAAGAACCTTTCTGTTTCACAAAAGGTTCTTTGTGGCGAAAGAGATGGTTCTTTAAAGAATCTTTGACTGAATGGTTCTTTGTGGAACCAAAAATGGTTCTTTTATAGCATCACTGTGAGAACCTTTTAAAGCACCTTTATTTTTAAGAGTGCACCTTACCATTCTTTCTGTCTTTTAACAGTTTCGACCTTCCTTTGGAAATGGATTACGGTGCTAAATTCCAGTAGATGTATCTCTGTAGACATGCTCACACAGAGAGCTTTTGTCTTCTTAGCCCTGATCATTGGATCTGCTTTCTGTTAAGTCAATAGTTCTTTAGGGCCACCAGGCAAGTCTCCAAATGACTGTACCTGAACACACCCAATATACACTGGTACAATTCAATTACTCCTGTTTCCCTGTTCTGTGAGGTCAAGGGAAATGTTCACTCTTTCAATTGATTCAAATCAATAATTTCAATCTAATCTGCAGCCTGTCCTTGCCACCACAAGCCACTGTACTATGTCTTTATGGATTATTGGCTTCGTTTTGTGTCCCGTACATCATTAGCCTTCAGAGGACTTCTGAATATTTCTTCCTGTACGTTCAGGTGGGATTTTTAGAAAGCTAGGGGAACAAAGATCTCTTTGGTCTTTGATGCTTGTTGTTCAACCCGCTCTGTTTCATTGATGAAAAACTAGTCAGAGGTCAACTGCATTAGTGTGAGGTCACGGATTTGGGTTCATGCATCTCTCTGATGATGCTTTATCTATTAGGAGAGAGAGATGGGGAAGTCATTTATTTCTTTCTATTTGAGAACGTCCATTTACAGTCTTTTCCTCTGTCATAGTTCTTTTCTCAGTTGCATTTATTTTAATGTGCCTCAAGAAATTCATCATGCTAGGTGTGATGACAGCAGTAGTTAGTGTTGATCATTGCATTCCCTGTGATAAATTGCAACACAGCAAAGTGTGAAAGAGTAAAATCTACTTCACAGGTAAAGTTTTTATTGTATTTTTTAATATTTATATGTTTTTTTAACACTTAACACTTTTCTAACACTTAACAATAAGGTCCTGTTTGTTATGCATTAGGTAACAAACTAAAAATAAGCAATATATTTAAGGCATTGATTAACATGTGTTAATGTAAAAATATTCATTCATGTTAATTCACAGTGTTAATTCATTCTAACAAATGTAAAAATGTATTGGTAAATGCTAAAATGAACTAAAATGAATTCCATGTAAGTATTGTTTTTTGAAATCACATTTTAGTCTAAATGCAGTTGCACTTACCAAATAAAATTATATGGCATCAGAACAATTAAAATATTTATGTATTTCTTTTTTCTTTCTTTCTTTCTTTTTTTTTCTTCAATCAAAAGTTTGGGATCAGTAAGATTTTCTTTTTATGTTTTTTGTATTTTTTATTTATTTATTTTTACATTTTTAATGTTCATCAAGGCTGCATTTGCTTGTTCAAAAATACAGAAAAAACTAATATTGTGAAATGTTATTACAGTTCAAAATAATGGTTTTCTATTTTAATATATTCTAAAATATAATTTATTTGTGTGATGCAAAGCTGAATTTCCATCAGCCGTTACTAGTCTTTATGATCCTTCAGAAGTCATTCTGATATGCTGATTTATTATTTTTATTATCAATTTTGAAAACTGTTGCACTTTTTATCAATTTAACATATCCTTGGTGAATAAAAGTATTCATTTCTTTCAGAAAACAAATAATAAAAATTTACTGACCACAAATTTTTAAATGGTAGTTTATATTGTTACAAAAGATTGCTATTTTAAATAAACACTGTTCTTTTTTTACTTATTAAGGAATCCTGAAAAAAGTATCACAGGTTTATACAAAATATTAACCAGCACAACTGTTTCCAACATTAATAATAAATCTGCATATTAGAATGATTTCTGAGGGATCGTGTGACACTGAAGACTGGAGTAATTATACTGAAAATCCAGTTTTGCATTACAGGGATTAATTTTATTTTTAAAGATGTTCACATAGAATCAGTTATATTACATTGAAATAATATTTCACAATATTACAGTTTTTTCTGAATTTTTGATCAAATACATGCAGCCTTCATGAGCATAAGAATCTTAAAATTAAAAATGTTATTAATCCTACACATCCAACAGCAGTGTGTATATAATTATTATTATTATTATTTTTTTGGTGAACTATCCCTTTAAGTGAGCTGTTTATGTCTCCTCAGCACTGATATAAGAATATAGTCTGTCTCTCTCGGTCTTGGCGGAGGTTTCCGTGACGTTCTGCAGAAGAAGAGGCTTATTGGTGCATGTCTTTTTAATTGCTCCGTCTTTGGCCAGGGGGGAGTGTAAAAATACACACACGTCCTTCCACACCCACTCAGTGCACGTGTACACAAAAAAACATGCACATCTCACCGGACAGTCATGCTTCAGTTAATTTGCATCTTTTTTTTTTTTCCTCTCTCCTCGTAACGGATCATCTGTGACCTTCAGCAAGGTCTTGCATTAGGTCTAATTGTGATGAGATGCCTGCCACAGTGGTCCAAGAGCTAAATTAACCATTAGTATAGCCCAGAAGACTCCCACCACTGAACTGTTGTCTAGTATAATGATGTGTTGTTCACTACACCACTGTTACACGTGAAAATGTGTGGCACGCAACTTTACCGCTCACTCGTTATCCTCTTTTGATACGAGGTCTGAAAGTGTTGGCAAATGCGTTAAAGTGTTTGTGTCTGCGCGCGTGCGGTGAAAATGCGATTCAAACTGCTGTAAATCGGTCCCTCTGTTTCAAATGTCAGGCTGCTTCATTATTAATCTCAGCATGAGGCGGACAGAAACGCAGCAGTAGGTAGTTTTTTGTTTGTTTATGAAGAACGTGCGAATAATGCTTTTGCATATTTTATTAAAGTCTGTTTTTACAGACGGTCCAGATGAGAATTCACCAAACGCAACGTTTAAAATCACTTTTTTTTTAATCAGAAGCATCGTTGCGATCTAATTAAATAAGGAGGAATGTTTTCCGTGTGCTGTTTACAGCTTCACGCATGGGCAGAAGCGTCAAGAGGGTTCTCTCGTTAAAAGGACGAGCGCACTGATTTTTCCCCTCCCGTTCGAGATGGAAACGGGCGTGTGCCGGGCGAGGGAAGAGGCGAAGAGGCTATGTCAGAATGGCAATGAGAGCTGACCTTTCACGAATGCACGAGGCATCTGCTCTTATCGCCTACGCCAAAAGTCTCATTAGAGATTATGAGCTGAAACAATTCGCCTTCTTTGCCTCCGTAGCCATTTGTTTAAGTTTAATTAAAAACATGTGACCTTCAACCTGCTTTTATACTGTCTGAATCGGGCTTCATTTGTTTCTACTTGGGTTCTATTGACCGGAGCGGGATTAGGCAGGCTGATTTGATTAAATGTACCACAGCTGTTGACATTAGTGGCGTTATTATTGTCGTATTAGAGATACAAAAGGCAGCGCCGCAGTTGGCCCGAATTCATAGGAGAACATTTAGCGCCCAAGGGTTAACGTACCGGTCAGAAAGGAGAAAAATGAACCTTTACATTGTGTAAATGTCAATCTTAGAAGAAAATAAAACCTGTGTTCTGTTAAACAGACAGTAGAAGTGTTTCTTGTCTTAACCTTGTGTGGTTGGCAAATGTATATTTATGACCATTAACTGCAGAGCTCTTTATAATTAGAAAATGGACATTCGCTGCTTTAGCCATGGTAAGGTAAGGGACTGAGCTTAGTCATCATATTGTTTCTCTCAGAAAAGGTGTCAGTTTGAAATTATAGAAATTTGAGTTATAATTATATATGATTATAATTATTTGGTCACTTAGTAGGAGTGCAATATCAGTAAAGTATATAAACAGCAAAATCACATACAGGAAAATGGGAACTGCAGTACATTTGATCGAAATTCAATTTTCTCCTAACAAACCACTGCGAAATCTAATAGTGGAGTGTGATGCTAATAATGTTGCATAAATGCATGAACTTATCACCTTTGGATTAAAGCAACTGTTAAAGAGCAGGTCATATGGGTTTTCGAAAAGTATCTTTTTTGCAGTTTGTAATGTAGCTGTTCTTCAATGTGAACACATTGCAAAGTTGTTTATCAAAAAAGTACATTATTGTCTCTCAAAAGAAAGAGTCGATTTAGAATCGCCTTAACGAGTCGTCATATTTTCAAATCTTTTGCTTGTAACTAGAGATGCAACAATATAGTTAGTCCACGGTTAAATGCGTACCTCGGTTTTTAACCACGGTTTTCAGTTCGGTTCGGTTCTGATAGCTTGCCACATCAGTGTTTACTCCTGTAAACCTCTGTACATTGAAAAAAGCATGGGCTATTATATGTGTGCTTAATATTTCTTTTGAGAGAGGTATTATTTTTTCCGATTTTTATGCAAAATAGGATGGGTTTCATTTATACTGGATGCCAGAGGGCACCCTCGTGCAGAAAATCCACATGTGCCTCAAAGAGATAACACTGATGACGTTCCAGTCAGGAAATCTCTAATATGGATAAAAACATCGCTATTGCTGTAACTGAATAAAAAACAAGATATAACATGAAACGTTTTGAATGATGAAATGTAAGGACAATAAACATTTGTCTGCAATAATATATGGTTTATCTGTGTTCTTCAAGCCATCTCGGGTATTTTCGTAATGATAGTATGTAATGATGAAGTATATTTGTACCGCATTGCTAATTGACAAACAGTATAGAATATATTGTCTGCCTCATTCTATGACAAGAAGCCACATCAGATTACAAAAGGAAGTTATTTCAAACACTTGACTGACGCTGTGAAGTAAAAAGGGGAGGCGTTTCTTCATCTCAGCACGTGAAATTAAATTTCGAGAGAAATAAAACAAGGAAATTCTTTGAATGCAAAACTGAAAACACGCAATTCACCGCGTATTGAACCATGGATGTCGTATCGAACAGTTCGATATTATATTGAGTGTTGTGACATCCCTACTTGTAACTGATCTATGTCACTCAGTAACACATTAGCATAATCCACACCTTCCTGCGAAATGCAAACAGTCTGACCTGCCCACAAACACTTCCGCTAGTCAGCGTGTTTACATCATATGAAGACGACGCTGTGTTCTGTGCTGTGAAAGCGAGATTTTGTTTTGTTTTCATTACCAAAAGGTAATTATGTGAAGAATCAGTGGTTAAAATTCATTTTTTTCCACTATACAACAGCAGTACAGTTCAAAGCTTTTGTTGTGTGCTCGTCATTTTACCGAGGACTGCTTTTCTAATCTTGGCTTTTCTCTTCTTTGGCTTCTAAACTTACTAATTTAGACCAACAAGCATCTCCAAACCGCAACCTGTAAGTACGATTGATACATTATGTACTTTTTCAAGTGAGGGCTGAAAAAATCTTTTTTTTTGGTGCTAATATTAAAGGTGCAGTTTTGCCAGGTTTTGACAATAAAACCTGCCCAATTGCTTCTCAAAACTAGCCCAATCACATTTCAAGGCGGTAAAAATCTCGTCCCAGGGTGTAAAATACAAGCTTTTTGTCAGGGTTCCCCTGGTAAATTTCCATTCCAGGGGCTGAATATGATGTTATTGGGTTCGCTTCAACCCACAGAAATCAAAAACAAACACAAACTTCTCAACACAGATGGCAGTTCTCGCTAACTTGCTCAAGTACTCCTCTGTGTACCAATCACAATAGGTTTGGCCAGCTGACCAATCAGAGCAGAGTAGGCTTATGGAAAAGGAGGGGTTTACAGGCATTTCGCTTAGTACTGCTTGAACAAACTGTTTTGAAATTACTGACAAATGACTCTATGTATAAATGTATATTCTTAGAAAATTATTTTTTCTGACCTAAGGTGCATTTAAACCTCCAACACAATATTAGGACACTTAAAAAAAACATGACCTGCTCTTTAATATGTAGAACTTAATCAATTGTTTGTGGTCTGATTTTACAAGTATTTGTAGTCAGCCTCTATGGGAGGTGCTTAGATGAGGCAGAGGAAGTGTATTTGGGTAGTGAGGAAACCGGGAGAGGAACATACGTTTTGAAGATGCGGACAGCCTGTTTACCAGAACGGCCCTGTCTGCTTGTTAAAGGATGCTCGAGAGCTTGATGGAGCCGCCTGTAATATGATATGGCATATGAGATTTTATTTTTAGGACAGAGAAGCCTCCGTAAGAAAGGTTTATGGGGTTTTGAGTGGGTTGATCTTTTTAAATATTCAACTTCAATGAAATATGGAGCATGACTTGAGGCTGTTTTGAATTCATAAGTACGTTTCATGAGGCTGGATGTGCATATTGAGAGCTGTCGAAGGCGAAAAACCCGGCAACTTAAGGAGTAGGACTCAAAGCCCGGGGTGGAGCGGAGCGAACTTCAAAAAGACGTGAAAAACAATAGTTCTGTTTGATCTGATGATGTAACATCTCACCTGATCAGAATCTGAACTTTGGCCGCAATGGATCTGAATATCGATTTCTCTAACACAATTAAGACTTGAATGACCCTTGGCTGAAATATTTTCGCCACGTTAATAACCAACCGCCTGAGACTTATGGAAAACTAGTCTTTAGTCTGTAATGAGAAGGGAAGTTAATAGCAAACATCAGCTATCAATGAAGTGTTGCTCGTTGCCAGTAGTCATTAGCCAGCGTTAGCCATTATCCGTGTGTGGAGGTGGTAATACATTACAGCAGAATTCGATCAATTACGACCACCCCTCCCGTAAGTCCCATCTCGGGTAACTGACAGTTCACTGTCTGCACCCCTCCTCTCGATCCCCCTCTTCCTTCTCCCTCACTCCGTCTGCAGCTCATCAGTCAGTCTACTCATTAACCTAAAGGACTTTGATGGGAGAAAAAGGGAGAGATAGAGAGAATGATGGAGAGAGGAAGCGTCTAGGGAGAGAGAGCACACAGACTGGACTAGGCCTGAATCAATAGCACTTCATGACAACAGACAGGAAAAAGTAGCAGCTAGTGAGGAAGTGGTAGAGGAAGAGATTATGGGAAACAGGATTTTTTTAAATGAAATTACTGATGACTTTGTTGACAAATATTTTTGGAATTTTATAAATATTAAAGTCCTATTGTTTTAATTCAAATATTAAAATATAAAAATAAATAAATCAATAAATAAAATATTAAATATTTTAAGTATAATTTGACTATTTTAATTGATTCTTTCTTGCCACGGAATAATGAAAAAAAGGTAATTGCGACATTTTATTTCTTCATTAGAGTTGTTAGATACAAACTCACAATTGTGAGTTATAAAGTCAGAATTGCATGATGTAAACTCACAGTTCTGACCATTTTTTTCTCATAATTGTGAGTTTATATCAAACAATTCTGACAAAAGGCCAGAATTGCGAGTTAAGTCAGAATTCTGAGAGCATATCAGTCTTTTTTCCTTCAAAATTGGACTCTTTATCACTGTTGGAGTTTATGTTGCACAATTCTGAGGAAAAAAGTCGAAATTGCGACATATAAACTCGCATTTCAGAGGAAAAAAAAATCAAAATTGTATTTGCATGAAAAAGGTCCAAATTGCGAGATACAAACTCGCATTTGTGAGGAAAAAAGTCAGAATTGCAAGACACAAACTCGCATTTGTGAGGAAAAAAAAGTCTGAATTGCGAGATTCAAACTTGCATTTGCAAGACAAAAAAAGGCAGAATTGTGAGATACAAACTTGCATTTGTGAGGGGAAAAAAAGTCAGAATTGCGAGATATAAACTTGCGTTTGCGAGGGGCAGAATTGAGATACAAACTTCATGTGTGAGGGGAAAAAGTCTGAATTGCGAGATTCAAACTCGCATTTGCAAGAAAAAAGTCAGAACTGTGAGATATAAACTTGTGCGTTCAAAAAAAAGTAAGAAATTGCGAAATACAAAGTCACGTTTTCAAGAAAAAAAAGTCCAAATTGCGAAATAGAAACCCGCATTTGCAAGGAAAAAAGTCAGAATTGTGAAATACAAACTCACGCTTGTGAGAAAAAGTCCAAATTGCGAAATACAAACTCGCATTTGCAGAAAAAAGTACGAATTGCGAGATACAAACTCGCATTCACAAGAAAAAGTCTGACCTGCAAGATACAAACTCGCATTTGTGAGAAAAAAAGTCAGAATTGCGAAATGCAAACTCACGTTTACGAGAAAAGGTCAGAATTGTGAAATACAAACTCGCATTTGCAAGAAAAAAAATTTTGTTTGTATTTTGAGTTTGTATTTCACAAATCAGACAATTCTCCTTGTTTATATCATGCGATTCTGAGAAAAATGTTAGAATTATGAGTTATATCTTGCAATTCTGACTTTATAACTTAAAATTGTGAGTTTATGTCTTACAATTCTGAGAAAAAAGTTACAAAAACTGGCTTACATATAAGTGTATATATGTTTTAAATTTGTTTAAACTTGGGTCTATTTGGCTAAAGTGATATGCCTTTTCAGTGTACTAAAAGAAAATGAATATGGCATGGCAAAATATTGACTAAATTTTAAACATTTTCATTTGAAGACAAAAAAAAAGAAATAAAAAACTTTAGGAAACACTGAAAGGGAGTTTGGGAATAGTGGAAAGATGGAGTGAGACAGCCCTAGACAGCGATATAAATGAGAGTGGGCTGGATTGAATAATTACCCATCCCTGCAGCGGCGTGCAGACAGATGTCCTGTAGCAAAAAATATTCAGGAAACTCATCAGGTTTGGCATTCAAATGAAGATTCCTTCTCTCTAATTACTTTAAACCCCAGCCCAACTTCCTGTTCTGGGAAGCTTCACAGAGACTGCCAGTGTGACGACTGATTTCGTTTGAATCTTTGCTAATTGTGCAGCTCTCCAGCCGTTCGCCCTAGTTGCAGCGAGCAGATTCGCAATGACAGATATACGTTACTTCCAATTAGAGGTACGTTTTCGCCCACACGCGTGTATCCGCACAGAAATGTTCATGAACTTTGCATTGCAGTAGAGCAGTTTGTGAAGAGAGCCCAGCCGACCCGATCTCAGCAAACTGTCTGTCTCACTTAGCGATTGTCGGGGGACATTCTGCTGTGTCTCATCTGTCACTAAATCAGTTTCACACTGTCTTTCTAGTCCCGTCCCAAAGCTTATGTCAGATAGTTTGTATCTTTGATGCCAGCAAAACGTATTAGACTGGGTTGGCCAGAAAATGCTGGGCCTTAGTTTGATGATTTTTTTTTTTTTTTTTTTTTTTCTGAAGATGAAGCAATCAACCTATAAGCAAACAGACAGGGAACTTTTGTAGTAAACAGTCATTTTTCAGACACTTTTATCCTGAAATGATTCCCAGTACACTTATTACTGGACAGTAGCCCTGGAGCATCCAGGGATTGTTTACTCTCCAGAGGTACAATGCTGATGCCTAATGGATTGCTCTTTTTTTCCTCATCCCAGGGCCTTAAAGAGATTGTTTACCCAAAAAAAGAAAATTCTGTCATCAATAATGATTACAAGAACGGCATTTATTTGAGATAGAAGTTTTGTAACATAAATGTCTTTACTGTCGCTTTTGATTTATTTAATACAGCCATGCTGATGAATAAAATTATTCATGTCTTGCTTTTAAACCGTAGTGTGTATATAGTTGATTATTTAATCTTCAAAATACTACTACTCATACATTAAGCAGTTATTGAGCTGTATATTTTGTGTAAGTCATATTTCTTAGTGTTTACAAAAATGAAATGTTTAATCAAAATGTTTCATGTTTAGTTAGACTTTAGTCTGGTCGACTAAAATGGTCTTTGTGAATATAAATAAAATGAATATGGAATGACAAAATACTGACTGAATGTAAAGCATTTATTTAATTCCAAATGTCTGACTTTCTTCTACAGAAACACAAAAGATATTTTAAAAACTTTTAGTAATAAAACAGTTTTGGCGTATGAGATACTTCTAAAAATATCTTCTGTGTTCAACAGAAGAAGGTCAAACAGGTTTAGAATGACGTGGGTGACAGAATTTGCATTTTGGGGTGAACTGTCCCTTTAAAACAGATAAATCACAGTTTAAAGGGATAGTTCAGCCAAAAATGAAAATTCTGTCATTAATTACTCACTCTCCTTATATATTAATCAGTTACTGAGCTGTATATTTTGCATGATTCATATTTTTTTAGCGTTTACAACAACAACAAAAAAAAGTTTAACCAAAATGTTTCACGTTTAGTTAGACTTTAGTCTGGTCGACTAAAATTATCTTTGTGAATATGAATAAAATGAATATGGAATGACAAAATACTGACTGAATTTAAAGCATTTATTTAATTTCCAAATGTCTCTGACTTTCTCCTACAGAAACACAAAAGATATTTTGAAAAATTTTAGTAACAAAACAGTTTTGGCATATGAGATATTTCTAAAAATATCTTCTGTGTTCATACAGGTTTGGAATGACATATTGTCATTTTGGGGTGAACTGTCCCTTTAAGACAGATAAATCACAATTTAAAGGTATAGTTCCCCCAAAAAATGACAGTTCTGTCATTAATTACTCACTCTCATGTTGTTCCAAACCTGTAAGACGTTCATTCATCTTCAAAACTCAAATTAATGCTAATTATGGTTAAACCACTGATGTCATATGGACTACTTCAACGATTTCCATACTACTATTCTTGGCCTTGCACATGGTAGTTGCGTTGCTGTCTATACAGGGTCAGAAAGCTCTCGGATTTCTTATAAAATATCTTAATTTGTGTTCCGAAGATGAATGAAGACCTTGCAGCTTTGAAACGACATGAGGGTGAGTAATTAATGACAGAATTGTCATTTTTGGGTGAACTATCACTGTAAGCGAGTTGCTGCATTAAATATAAGTCCATAAATATAAATATAAGTGTTTTAGTC
This sequence comes from Labeo catla, assembly GCA_012976165.1. Classification (NCBI taxonomy): domain Eukaryota; kingdom Metazoa; phylum Chordata; class Actinopteri; order Cypriniformes; family Cyprinidae; genus Labeo; species Labeo catla. Next base: position 3,742,378 of record VONZ01000001.1, read on the forward strand.
ATAATGAGCGATCAAAATGGTAACAAATGTAGCAGTTTTTAGGGCGGGAAGGTGAGAAAGTGGCCTGTATAGAGTCACCATCTGTGACCATCACAAACACACCACTCGATTGATCAACACTTCTCTCGGGTCTAATCCTCCTGATTACCCTCGAACACTTGTTTGTTGTGCTTGTCGGGTTGGATCTAGTGTTGTGTTTGCATCAGACCAGGTGCTGTCCAACCAATTTCTGTTTGCTTGTAAACCTTTTGTTTTGGTAGGACACAGTAACATTCAATTGGTCATATGACTGGGTCAGACTCACACCGCAGGGCATAAGTTCCCCAAATACATCCCCCTTTCTTTCTGCTGAACGTTGTGTTCTCAGATTGAATCACTTGTTCATTTGTGCTGCTGCTTTGAGGCTGGGTTTGTCTGTGTATTATTGGTCTTGTGCTGGTTTGTTTGGGCAGACGACTGCTAGTTAGAACGTGTGTGTCAAAGTAAATTACTTAAGAGCGTATGCGCACAAAATTAAGTGTGTGAATCACACATTGTGACCTTCCTGTGACCCGAAACGGTTGAATCACTCTCATGTATGTACACACTGTATGATGTGTAGTGTTTAGCTCCTTTAACCGCTAATGTTGTTCAAAATGGCATACTGATTATTTTGTCAACATCAAAGATCTCTCTAGAGTCTCTCTGATGCTGAGATACAGATGTTTCATCTCAAAATCATGAAACAGCACAACATGCATCTCTCTTTCTGTCTCTAACTCTCCCCCCCTTATCCCCTAAACAAATATCATTTGGTGACATTCTCTTCTCTCCCCGGGTTCAAGTAAGCATTAAGCCGTTTTCATTTGTAATTAATTTTTGTGAGGCGCTGAATGCTGTGGGATTACAACTCCCCACTGCTGCTCTTTGTTAAATACTCTGATTATTCAATACAACTGCTGCACAAAGAGAGAGAGAATGAGAGAGAGAGAGAGAGTGTTTATACAGGTATACACACCAGAGCTGGAGTTCAGATTGGACCCACACCAAGACTAGAGCCCTTCAAGGCCTGGACTGAGGACTTCAAGTCCCATATCTGTCAGTCTAAGAACCATGCTGGGGAAATGCAGAATTAATGAGCGATGTAATCAAAGACTTTGATTAAACTGCTGTTTTTTTTAATGCTTAACCATTCAGGGACCCCATATCAGACAAATTCACGCATATTCATCAGACAGATTGCTAGAGACTGAACATACCACACTTTCTTAACAAGCTAGTTCACACAAAACTGAAAATTCTGATATTATTTACTCACCCTGTCAATTGTCAGTGCAAAACTGTATTACTTCCATTTTTCTGTGGAATGGGGGGAAAAAAGTATTTGAAATAGGGCTGTCACTAACAATTATTTTTGTAATCAATTATTCTGACGAGTAATCAGATCATTATAATGCATTTTTGAGGTAATAAAAATAGACCTAAGCAATCAACAGCCTTTTGAAATTAACATACATATATAACAGCAACGAGGCGCATATATTAAACCTGCATTGCATATATTTATTTACTCGACACAGGCAAAATGCAATTGAGGATTTTTTTTATAATCAAGTACTCGAATCGAATCGAATTGAGGAATCATGACAGCCCTACTTGAAAACTGTCTGTTTTTTGTACATACAATGGAGGAAATGGCCACCAACGGTTAAGTTACCAACATTCTTCAAAATGTCTTCTTTTATGTTCCAAATTCATGTTTGGAATGACATAAGATATGATAAGGTATAATTTTCATTTCATCTTTTATTCTACCGTTTTGTTGTTCGAAACTCTTATGGCTTGCTTTCTTCTACATACAAAGACATTTTAAAGATTGTGTCAGATGTTTTGATCCATACATTGGAAGTCAGTAGGGTTCAGAACCTTAAAAACCCAAAAATGGCATAAAGCTAGTATGAAATTGAGAGTTGACTGTTATATCATGTTTTCGGAAGCAATATGATCAATTTGTATGATTCACAAGTTGAAATTTAAACTATTTTTCATGTCACAATCAAAATTATTCAATGTACGTATATAGTGACGACATAGAATATGATGACACAACCCTTAAACTTATTGATACCTTCATGATGCATGCAAAAATCAACTAGGTTTTAGTTGACGTTTGAGGGTATGTTGCCCATGTTCATTTTATGGACCAAAACAGCTGAAACATACTTTAAAAAACAGTGTTTTGTTTTCCACAGAAGTTTGAATAAATGATTTCAGATTTTACATATTTGGGTGCGTTATTCCTCCAAAAGTTGTAGAGATGATTGCTACTTTGGTCTTGTCTGAGACCAAAACCCAAAAACCCAGATCCAAACCCACATCTAGAGTCACAAGATCTCTGATACGCAAATGCACCCACACAAAAGCACATAAAACACAAAGAGATGCACATTCAACATAGACAGTGTCTTTGGAGAAGAGAACTTCTGAATTATGCTGTTTAACTGTGAATCATTACTTATTCTCTTTCTGCGTTTCAGCGTTCACACTCGCCGATCCCAGAACAACACATGGACCAGCTTTGATATGCATGACTCTTGCTTGGGTTCAGGGGTTATGCTACTACTTCAGCCTTGCAATTAGAAGGTTACAGCCTCTTTGGACCCTCTTCTCCTCCTTCTTTTTATCTTTCAAGTATTAATTGCCTTCCCACCGTCATAAATGTCAGGCGAAGACTATTGAAATGCATAAAAACATGCTCTACCTGTGGCACCACTGGGTGCCCGGTGGATGAGGCATGTCTCTGCTGATATGCTTAATTACTGCTTAACTCATGTAGGCATAAGGGATAATGTGCAGGTCATCGCTCTCAGAGGCCTTCAGTCAGACAAAGAGGGACATTAGAGCATCATGGGCTCTGAATTACAGCCCTCTTTATCAGTCAGGGCTCCCCTTTTGCACTGGGCTCATCATTTGAGAGCCACCACATCAAATACGCACACACAGTCTCTCGTAGTCTGACATTGTTTGCCATTTGCACAGAACCAAACCCATATTCTGTCGCCCAGGGTTCCCTTTTATTCATGTGGCAGCCCATAATCACGTCCCTGTGCACCGTAAGGCATCAATTAAGGCATTATTTATTACCAGTAGTTCTGGTCTAATTCACCCGCTCAGAATTAGCTCTGATTTCCCTTGACCTTGTCCACATATGCCATCTCCCTTTTTCCACCTAAATGTAGATAAACGAGTCTGCGCAGAGTCCAAACGAGAGAGGGCCAGTAGGACAGCCGGATCATTAGGCTAAATTTAGTCATCAAACTGTAGCGTTATATCAGTTCACTTGTGTCGTCTCTAAAAAAAAAATCCAGCTGTAATTGATGTAGTGCTTCCCCATATAACACCCGACAGGACAAAGTCCTTTCAAAGGAGTATCATTCCCATGACTGACTACCTTGTTTCTCCCACCGAGCTAAGTGATGATAATTTCCATGCATGTGATTCAGCCTTTCACCAGGTGCCATTTCCAGCCTTTCTAATACTAGGATGCAGGATGGTCTAATCATGCCTAATACTTCTATAGATTACATGGCAAACCGCACGGCGTGCAGGGGGGAAATTACGTGTCACAGATTGCATTGTGCGAAACCCCTGAAGTCCCGATTGGTGCGAGACAGGCTCCATTGCAACTAATCGGAAGCCTGTCTGCGTTCGAGCTCGTTAGGTTGATCAAGTGCCCTCGTCGGCGGTCGCGTTCCGTCGAGTCTCTTGCCAAAACTTCAGGCAAAGAGTGAGGGAAAGAAAGGAGGAGAGCAAAGAGATGAAAAGAAAGCGAGCTTCTCGGCAACCCCCAGTGAAAATGCAAATTGAGCAAATGATCTCTAAAGTCAGAAACCGGTATTTCAGCCCTGTTCTGTTTGAAGAGAGGAATGAGAGTGTCTCTCTCAGATGGCACAGTCTGGACGTGAGCGAGTTTTTATGAGCCTAACTGAGGAGGTACGTACTGATGAAAGGAACATGGCTTTCAAATTTCTACCGCAGTGTGTGTTTGCTTCACAGACGCTTGAGGGAAGCTGAAAGGATGGGCAGTTGTGAATGTTTTTAGAATATTAATTGAACGTTTTTAGAAATATTGGCCCAAGAGATAAATGATTCAAATGGTGGTCTCTATATTTATTAAATTAACTGTTGCATTTTAAAGAGTAAGTTCAACCAAAAATTAAAATTCTGTCATTAATTACTCACCCTCATGTTGTTTCAAACCCGTAAGACCTTTGTTCATCTTCAGAACACAAATTAAGATATTTTTGATGAAATCCTAGCGCTTTCTGACCCTGCAATGAGATTACCATGTTCAAGGCCCGTAAAGGTAGCAAGGACATCGTTAAAATAGTCCATGTGACATCAGTAGTTGAACCTAAATTTTATGAAGCTACAAGAATACTTTTTGCACACAAAAATAACAAATTTGTTACAATTTATTTTCTTCTGTGTCTTCGATACACATTCACAGGAGTACCACAACATAATCATGTTTTCACGACACACATATGTTTTCCACGATGAGTTTTTGGAAATTCAAATTGGTTTGGTTTGGATTAATATTGGGACACTTTTAAAAGCTTTAGTCAGAATTTCAAGAGTGTCAATCATCTTACTCTTGTACATTTCCATAAGAGTGTTGCTTTATCAGATTACAGTTTATTGTTGTATGACAACAGTTAGAGACAATCTCCCTTAACCGACGCTGGTATGCGGTATGACAGCAGTGACCTGTTCTTTTGAACATGTAGAAGGGAAGATTATGGCCTGATCACCCAAACTTTTCAAAGTATGTTTTGATAAAGATTATGAAAGTTTGCTTGCAATAATCATTTTATGTTGTCATATATGATTAAGAGGGGGGAATGAAGGATCTGACGATCCTCAAATGCAAACTGTGTGTGTTTTGCCTCAGAGCAACCATACATTTGTGTTGTGTTTTGCTTTCTCGTTATATATTCTTCATTTATTCTTCATTCATTTATTCATTTATAATCATTAATCATTTAATCGTTTTATTATTCCATTTAATCATATAATAATCATTATAGTCATTTATGTATTCATTTTATTGATTCATTAATTGATTAGTTATTTATATTATATTATAGTTGTTTTTTATATAATTTTTTCCATTGTTGTTTAGTCTTATGACTGTGTAGCTTCAAGGGCTATTTGGCTTCATGAATAAGAGATACAAGGGAATGTTTATAGAAACTCAAGGTTTATGGGATATTGTTGTGAATCAGTTATATAGCAAGTGGTATAACAATACTTGTTGGATTTGTGTTCTTCAGACGAAGTCTGAGCATTGAGACATACGCAACTATGACTGTTCAATAAACTCCTTTTTACCTTTTTACCATCATACTTCGTCTCCTGCTTCTGCTCTTCACTTTCATTGGCTTTTTCCTCAGTCAACTTCTTGGCTGATAGAAGATGTAGTGTTTTGGGTATTTTTGGGTACCTCCTGTTAACAGGGTTTAGGTATTAGACCTCTCTGCTGACGAGTTGTTCTGATACTGGACAAACTGATATTTTCTGACGGGGATCTGGCATCCGGGCCTGGATCTTAATTGTGTAGGCATGGAGACAGCGATCTAACACTATGGGAGCCTCTTTCCGCCACTGAATAAAAAAAAAAGATTTGGCGATTTTGTATCTCACAAATAAAAACTCGAAATTCTGACTTTTTTCTCGCAAATGTGAGTTTTTTCTCGCAATTATGACTTTTCTCACAATTCTTTTTTTTTCTCAGAACTGAAAATCTCCTAATTCTGACTTTTTTCTCGCAAATGCAAGTTTGTATCTTGCTATTCTGACTTTTTTCTCACAATTATTTTTTCTTAGAACTGTAAGATAAAAACTGCAATTCTGGCTTTTCTCACAAATGTGTTTGTATCCCTCAATTCTGACTTTCTTCTCACAAATGCGATTTTGTATTTCACAATTCAGATTTATTTCCATGCAAAGTTGTATGTATCTCGCAATTCTGACTTTTTTTTCTCGCAATTCTGACTTTTTTTTTTTCTGAACAATTTGACTTTTTTTTCTCAAATCACGAGTTTGTATCTCGCATTTCTGACTTTTTTCTTACGTTTCTTTTTTTCTTAGAACTGTAAGATAAAAACTCGTAATTCTGACTTTTCTCACAAATGCGATTTTGTATTTCTGACTTTTTTCTCACAATTCTGACTTTTATTCTCGGAAATGTGTTTGTATCGCAATTCTGGCGTTTTTTTCGCAAATGCGAGTTTGTGTCTTGCATTTCTGACTTTTTTCTCACAAATGCGAGTTTGTATCTCGCAATTTCTCACATTTTAAAGAGGTAGTTCACCCAAAATTAAACATTCTGTCATTAATTACTCATGCTCATGTCATTCCAAACCTGTAAGACCTTTGTTCATTATCGGAACACAAATTAAGATAGTTTCAATGAAATCCGAAAGCTTTCAAACCCTGCAAGAGTACTACCATGTTCAAGGCCCAAAAAGGTAGCAGGGACATCGTTAAAATAGTCCATGTGACATCAGTGGTTAAATCTGAATTTTATGAAGCTATGAGAATACTTTTTGAGCACAAAGAAAACAAAAATAACGACTTCAGTGAACAATGTCTTCTCTTCCGTGTCAGTCCTCGACACATGTTCACAAGAGAACCATGACTGGATTAGAAAAAACAACAATTTGTTTTTTTTTTAGATCCGTTAACTTATTGAAAAGACCTGTATTAGAGTCGAGCATGACTGTCTCAGCTGCTCACTGCTTTGTCTCTGTAGTACTACATTCTGCCTCTTTCTCTCACTCCTTGTAAAAAGTTTAGAAAATCTTGGCATCTGCTGCTTCTTGGTGGATGGTAAAAAATAGATCCTATCTGAAGTCATGTAGTCAAACAGCGTCTCCACTGTAGCTTGTATTTTAACACTCATTAAGACACACAGACCTCATCCTCACGCTAATGAGAGACACGCAGACTCTCCATATCAACAGGGTCAGTTTGAGCGTGAAAGGAAGAAGAGGATAAAGAATTAAGCGGTATGGAGCCAAACAGAGACGTGTAGAGAAAAAGAAAGATTATTTTAAGAACGGGAAACAGCAAATGGGACGAGCAGGAAATGAAGGCAAAAGAGGAAGAGCCAAAGAGACTAATGAAAGTGGCCTGAAGCATAGGGCAGAGACCGGCACACGGAGACAAACGAGTGCACATTCTCACAAAGCAGTAATGAGAGCGCAGAGAACTCACTACCACACACACTCACTCTTATACTGTACATTACAGCTACCATTCATCTCAAACCTCTTATTTGCTCTGGATGACACAATGGACTGCATTCTGTCCTATCCACATGCTCAGAATCATAGACCTACATACCTTCATGAGATTGTTTACTATATACCACATTTTAAAAAGGTCAACACGTGATAGCATTCACACATCATTAATCCTTACAGTTTCTGACTAATACATAATCATGCATAATTATGGAAGCCCGTTTCTGCCACTGAAATAAAAAAAATATTTTTTTTCTCACAAATAAAAATTGATTTACTTTTTTTCCTCACAAATGTGAGTTTGTATCTCACAATTCTCTTTTTTTTTCTTGCATTTCTGACTATTTTCTCTCAGAACTGTAAAATAAAAACTTGCAATTCTGACTTTTCTCGCAAATGTTTGTATCTCGCTTTTCAGACTTTTTTCTCGCAATTCTGACTTTTTTTTTCTCAGAACTGTGAAATAAAAATTCGCAATTCTGACTTTTTTCTCACAAATGCGAGTTTGTATCTTGCAATTCTAATTTTTTCTTGCAAATGCGATTTAGTATCTCGCAATTCTGACATTATTTACAAATAAGTTTGTATATCATAATTCTGATATACAGAAGATGAGATAGAAACAATTGCTAGTTACAAAGTCCAGATCTGAGGAGAAAAAAAGACTGATATGTTCACAGAATTGCGAGTTTATATCAGGCAATTGCGCCTTTAATTCTCAGAATTGCACGTTTATATCTCACAATTCTAATAAAAAAAGTCAGAATTGCAAGTTTGTATCACACAATGCTGAGAAAAAAAAAGTCAGAATTGTGAGATAAGTCGCAATAGCCTTTTTAAAAAAAAAATTATTCAGTGGCGGAAATGGGCTTCCATACAATTGCGAGTTATAAAGTCCAGTTCTGAGGAGGAAAAAAAGACTTTATTTCTCATTTATCTCATTTATCAGTTTATATCTCACAGTTATGACTTTATAACTCACAATTGTGTCAGAATTGTGAGATAATTCTGACTTTTTACCTTAGAACTGTGAGATATAAACGCGCAATTGTCGTTGTAAAGTCAATTGAGTTATAAAGTCACATTTGCAGGATATAAACTCAAAATTGTGAGCTATAAACTCGCAATTCTGACTTTTTTTTTTGTATATCACGAGTTTGTATATCACAATTCTGACTTTATAACTCTCAATTTTGAGTTTATATCATGCGATTGCGACTTTATTTCTGAGAATTGCGAGTTTATATCTCACAATTCAGAGAAAAAAAGTCAGAATTGTGAGATAGCAAGTCGCAATAACCTTTTTTTAAATTTTTTTATTCAGTGGTGGAAACAGTCTTCCATAAATAAGAGTGGTATGGCTGTATAAATTTATATGCAGAGAAAAACCAAGCAAATGAATAAGGAAGAGCAAAAAAGAGGGAAATTTCCATATTCATCTGACCTTGCCTTGACCTATATGTATTCTATATGGAGCGGTATGGCTGAGAAGCTGAGAAAGTTTTTCTGTTTGGTTCTGGACTGAGCGGTTTTATCATCACATCAGTGGCGATTACTGCGCCAGGCTCCAATCTCTGATGACAGCATATATTACAGCCACGCCGCCAAAAAAAAAAAAGCTCCAGCATTACAAACAGAGCCTCACCAAGGTGCAAAGCACACTCGTTCACTTCAGCAAGCAGCGAGGGAGAGAGTGATGTATGAGTGCTTTAAACAAGGACAATCTCTACAAACAAGAAAGGATGGAGAATGAGAGAAAGGGAGAGGAGAAAAGAGCCAGCGATAACAGCTAAGCAAAAATACCGCAATAAAGGAGCCCACAGACACAACGCTTTCTTCAATCTCAAACTAACTGCCCACTGAAAATGCACAACTTAAGTTGTTTTTGTCTTCTCATAAGTTTCTAAAGGTCTAAGCTGCAAATTTAGGCAGAGATGCAAAAATTCAACACATCAAATCATCTTTACCAAGTAATAAGACCATCATAGCAAGAGAAAACTAGATTTTTGCATTATGATAAGAGTAGTGACTTCTCAGCCATGATGCTAGTGTTGTTGAGTGGTTGCCAGGATGTTTCTTTTAAATTGCAAACTGATGTCTGGCCCAAGGTCTACACACAGGTTTGACATAAAAGAAGACCTTTCTTCACAAATCTGACTTTTTTTCTCAAAATTGTGAGATATAAAATTGCAATTCTGGGAAATAAAGGTAGACTTGCGAGTTTGTATCATGCAATGCTGAGACAGAAAGTCAGAATTCCAAGATGTAAACTCGCAATTGCAAGAAAAAAAATGAAAAACGATTACATAAAAAGTCCCAATTAACTTTTTATTTTATTTAGTGATGGAAAATTGTGACTTCTTTTCTCAGAATTGCGAGTTTATATCTCGCAGTTCTGACTTTATAACATGCCATTGCGAGTTAAGTCAGAATTGTGAGATACGAACTCATATACAACATATCAGTCTTTTTTTCCCCCTCAAAAATGGATATTATAACTCACAATTGAGAGTTTTTATTTCACAGTTCTGTGATTTTTGAGAAAAAGTCAGAATTGTGTTTATATCTCACTTTATTTCTCACAATTTTGAGTTTATATCCCGCAAATGTGACTTTCTAACTCGCAGTTGTGCGTTTATATCTTACAGTTTTGAGGTAAAAATTCAGAATTGCGAGATGTTAAACTCAAAATTGCAAGAAACAAAGTCAGAATTGTAAGATAAAAAGTCACAATTAACTTTTTATTTTTTATTCAGTGGCGGAAACAGGCTTCCATACAATTGTGAGTTTGTATCTCACAATTCTGAGGAAAAAAAAAAAGTCAAAATTACAAAATACAAAGTCGCAATTGCAAGAAAAAAGTCAGAATTGCGAGTTTATATGACACAATTCTGGGGGAAAAAGAGAATTTATTTCTTGCAATTCTGAGTTTATATCCCGCAATTTTGACGATATCTAGCAATTCTGACTTTATAACTCACAATTGTGCGTTTATCTCACAGTTCTGAGGAAAAAAAAAAGTCAGAATTGTGAATTTATATGACACAGTTCTGGGGAAAAAATGTCAGACTTGCGAGATGTAAACTCAAAATTGCGAGAAAAAAGTCAGAATTGTGAGATAAAAGTCACAATGACCTTTTTTTTTATTCAGTGGTAGAAACAGACTTCCATACAATTGTGAGATTGTACCTCACAATTCTGAGAAAAAAAGTCAGAATTGCAAGATACAAAGTTACAAAGAGATACAAAGAGTTCATATCTCGCAATTCTGACTATTTCTCGCAATTGTGAGTTTATATCCTGCAATTTTGACTTTATATCTAGCAATTCTGACTTTATAACTCACAATTGTGCATTTATATCTTACAGTTCTATTAAAAAAATAAGTCTGAATTGATAAAAAGTCGCAACTACCTTTTTAATTTTTTATTCAGTGGCGGAAACAGGCCTCCATACTTATTCCTGGGTTTGTAGAGAACTGAACTGTTAAGAAAAAAACAGGGTTTAAAACATGCATGCCTATTATATTTATTTCCCCTATTGCTGGCATTTGTGACATTATATCCCACAATGCAACTTCATTTCACAATTACTTGTGATTTCAGAGTGAGTAGGAGAAGGACGGTCAGAGGTCGCATCAGTCTGATGGGTTTAAGTTGTTCAGGTAGATGTGCTGAGGTAGTGAAGCAGTGCAGAGCATTAAGTCAGTGTGACGGCTTCCCACCAGCCCCTGCGCCACATCACAGATCAGAGATTTAGTGCTGGAAAGGCTAGAAGAACATCGGCAGCAATAAAAAGGGTGAGAGGTGACGGTGCCGAGGTGAGCGAGCGTCTACGTGTGCACCTCTTTAATTTTTATTGTGTTGTCATGCTGTCGCCTGCATCGCTCTCCGTCTTCCTCTCTCATTTCTTTGATGACTTCAGTGTCGGCACGACCCGTCCTCAAAGAGCTGCTAACTTTTATAAACGTTTTTTTTCTCTCCCTATCTCTCTCTCTCCTGCAGAAAACACGAAAGCACCTCTGCAAAGGTCACGGTCGCGGCAGAATATCAATTTCAACTCGACACGAGCACCTACTGCCAAGGAGCCTCATTACGAGAGCGAACCCCATCCGTCTGCAACCCACAGGCCGACCCACCGGCCCGAGAGGGAGAAAGAAAAAGCCAGAGAGCGAGAGAAGGAAAAAGAGCAAACTCCACTTTGCTCATCCAATGGTGACACGGACGTGGAGGCCTTGCTCGCCCGCCTGCGTGCCCTGTGATGACATCACCGCCTCTCGGCTTTGACCTCTGTAGTCGCTGCGGTGACACGGACACAAAAAAGAAACACAAAGCTCACAGTCACCTTTTGCTAATAAATGCCGTCGGCTTGCGCACATACGCGCATAGGAAAAGTCTTAACAATTAACCTTTCCCATCCGTCTCCTCTGCCCTTTTACCTCCAACAACAGACTTGTTGTCCACAGACGTGCAAGTCTTTGTGCTGGTCGGGTCTGGGATGAAAACTCAACGCTGTTTTTTTATTAAGCGGCTAATTACTCGACGGTTAAGAGTGACCTTTGGGCCAAGCGCTTGTCTTTTTTTGTCATAAACAGACCAGTTATTACCTTTCAAAAGGCACTCATATAAGCGTATTCTCACATAGGCATTTGATAACAGTTCAAATTTGTATCTGCGTTCAGACTCATTTTACCGCTTTCATATGATCAAAAATTTTTTTTAGCATCTTAAAGAAGTCCACTTCCAGAACAAAAGTTTACAGATAATTTACTCATCCCCTTGTCATCCATGATGTTCATGTCTTTCTTTCTTCAGTCAATAAGAAAATATGTTACTTGAGGAAAACATTTCAGTATTTCTCTCCATATAGTGGACTTCAATGGTGCCTGAAGTTTAAACTTCCAAAATCCACTTTAAATGCAGCTTCAAAGGGCTCTAAACGATCCCAGCCAAGGAAGAAGGGTCTTATCTAGCTAAGTGATCGGTCATTTTCGAAACAGATTGACAGTTTATATTCTTTTAACCTCGAATGCTTGTCAATACAGTATATGTCAAAAAACTCCCATCTCGTTTTCTTCTTCAATGTCAAAATCGTCCTACATGTCCTATCGTCCTACACTGTTTTACCATTTTTTTTGTAAAGGGCATTTGATCTTTTTTGCATGTTCACTTTGTAAACAATGGGTTGGTACTTCTGCATTGACGTAGAACGATCTTGAGGAAGAAAACGAGATGGGAGTTTTTCAACATAACTGTCTTGACCATATTGAACCAGAAAAAACATTTCATGCAGACTTACACGACAAGCGTTTAAGGTTGAAAAGTATATAAATTGTCAGTTTGTTTCGAAAATGACCGATTTGCTAGATAAGACCGTTCTTCCTCGGCTGAGAGCCATTTGAAGCTTTATTTTGGAGGTTCAAACTTGGGGGCACCATTGAAAGCCATTATATGGAGATGATTCCTGATAACTTCTTATCGACTAAAGAAAGACACGAAGATCTTGGATGGCAAGGGGGTGAGTAAACTGTAAATGTTTGTTCTGGAAGTGAACTTCTCGTTTAATGTTTGTTCTAAATATAAATCACTTATTTTTCAGTGTGAGTCTTCTTGAGCTTTGTTTGTATTCATTTATGTAATCAGATTAATCCTAAAAGTTTTAATATGCATGGAAATCTTTATACTTCAAAACAATTACTTGTGTACTGACTGTTTTCTATTTTTGAGATTAAAAAAAACATGTATTATTTGGGTTTCGTCCACCTCTAGAGAGACGGTACTATGCAAGAGCAGCGGTTTTGTATTAGGAGAGCCGCTGACAGCAGATCCCTAAGTGCCAGGGGTATTTGTACTACTTAGCAAACCTCAGTGATATAATGCACACTCCTTCTCTGCACATTTGTTCTCGGATTTGCTGCTTTTGTTTGTGTTAGACATTCGATTTCTTCGGTTTCCTTTTGTGTTTGTCTGTCTCGTCGCGTGCACGTGTTTTCTCCTTGTATAATTGGCAAGTTTTCACATTCCTCCTCATGATGTTTTCTGTTCTGCTATTCCTGATGTGATTTTCCTCTTTACTGCTCTCAATCAGGCGTGACATCAGAATGAGATTACCTGTGAAATCACATCTCGTTTTCTCTCTCTGTCTCTCTTGTTCTCTCTGGACTTCCTCCCATCACCTTTTTTAAATTATCGAAACAGCATTCCTGTTATTGGATAGACATTATTGCGGTGACATCCTTTGGTGAAATGCTTCAAATAAAATAAGGAGAAGAAAAATGATGCCGAGAACTCAGTGTTTTGTTTGGCCTCGAAACAAACGAATGTCGATTCTTTTCTTTTTCTTATTTTAATTTCGTTCCACTTACTGTCTCAGTCAGTTTCCCTCATTAAAAGGGTGCATATGTTCTCGCGCATCTTCTCGTTCATTCAGAAATCTCATTTTATGCACGGTTACCTGAGAGCAGGGCTGAGGTTAGGGAGGGAGGCCGACACCTCCTGGTGAGATGAAAGCCTCTGCTACCCACAATCACAGCGTTTATTAAATTGTAAATAATAATTAATGCTGTTTCCAAAGGTGTTTGTTCTAGTTTCGTTAATCTAGTGGAAATGGGGGATGTGGCTTAGCCCCTTCACAGCATTAGGGTGCTGGTTGCTTTAAAAAAAAGGAATGATAGCAGACATGTCTATCACATTCTTAGCCAGCATCGTGCAAATGAATGACATTTAAATAGTGCTTGCTATTTGAAGTAAAGGTAAGGTGTCAATCAAAGAAAAATAGATGACCCTGACAAATAATTGGATTAAATTAGTTAGATATTACTTTTAATTGAAACTATTTCAACAGAAATGTAAATTTATGGTTCTAGTGTTTTGTTTTTTATGGTTGTGGCTGTTGTTGTTGTTGTTTTCCACAGAGATTGCATGCCATCATGGGTTATTGACATGACATGTCAAGCAGTGACAGCGGTTGCCCACAGTGGGACATGGCATACTCTGTTTTTATTTTTTTATTTATTTTTTTTTTTTTTTTTTTGGTCAGAAGCCCAAATCCCTTATTTATACACTATTATTCAAAAATTGGGCTCAGTGGGACTTTTATTAGCCTTTTTTATTATTAAATTACTTTTTTATTTAGTTGTGACATTAAATTGATCAAAGATGATAGCAAAATTATTTGAAAAAATATATTTCAAATAAATGCTGTTCTTGTGAGGATTATTCTTCAGAGGATCCTGTAAAAATGAGTCATAGTTTCCACAAAAATAATGTAATGATGCTGCTTGGCCATCACATGAAAAAACTGTTGTAAAACAGTCAAAAGTTTTTGAACAGTAAGATTTTAAATGTTTTTAACTTCTGTTTTAACTGTACAGCCAAAATTTGAAATAATTTTACTATTTAAAATAACTGTTTTCTATTTGAATTTATTTTAAAATAAAATGTAATCCTGTGATTTCATAGCATAATTACTCCAGTAATTTTTATGTTTTATTAAAATTTTAGTAATTTAAATTTTTAAATACATGATCCTTCAGAAATCATTTTAATATTCTGATTTGCTGCTCAAAAAGACTTTATTATTATTATCATTATTATTATTATTATTATTATCTTACAAATAGAAAGACTTTATCATCACTTTTGATCAATTTAAAGCATCCTTGCTAAATAAAAGTACTAATTTCTATAATGTTCCCCCCCAAAAAACTGAAAAAAGTACTTAAATGTTTTAAATATTGATAATAATCATAAATGTTTCTTGAACAGCAAATCAGCATATTAGAATGATTTCTGAATGATCATGTGACACTGAAGACTGGAGCTTTAAAATATATTCAAATAGAAAGCACTTATTTTAAACAGTAAAAATATTTTACAATATTATTGCTTTTGCTGTATTTTGGATCAAATGTAGGCTTGGTGAGCAAAAGAGAATTCTTAAAAAAAAAAAAAAATCATACTGTTTAAAAACTTTTGACTGGTGGTGTATTTTAAATTGTTATATTGCACAACATACTGTTTTACATGACTGTTTTTATTGTATTTGTAATCAAATAAATGCAGCCTTGGTCAGCATAGAAGATAAAAGCATAAATAATCTAATCAACCCCAAACTGTAGTGTACATAAATGTATTCTAAAATATTGATTTTGGGAAAAAACTAAGTGTTTACATACAATTTTATGTTTAAACTGTTTTAGAATGAGTTAGCTTAGAGCAAGTTCCCTTAGCAGGCTGCATATTGTTACCTACATTTAGTCTTACATGCCTATGATGCATTAAAATGCTTTCCAGGTGGTTTGCTCACTTGCTTTTGCAACTAAGCTGAAGTATTTGTGAAATGGCGTAAGCCACAGGTTGGATTCACAAAGCAGATGACATAAAAGATAACATCGCCCAGCGGTCGAATTGAATGAGTCTAAAAAGAGACAATATTGGTATTCTTTGAAACCAATAACCCGGAAAACAACATAACTGACAATAATCCCCCTCACCCAATCTCCATTTAAATACCCTGTGTACATTCATCGCAGTTTCTGCAGCCTAAACCGACCCTATCACGACAAAAGGCCGTGTCAGTGCAGTTTGAATATCTCCTTGTGCCGAAATGAAATCATATTGGTTTGCATCCGTGTCCAAAGCCCGCAAAGTCACATGTCCAATTTCCAAAGAACGCCGATTCCTCTCCTCCACGCTTTTTATTTGCGTGTAGTCGTCCGAAACGTCGAGCTCTCTGCGGGCGGTGTGTGCTGTGCTGCCCTTAGCGGGATCACAGCTCCGATCAGCACCACGGACAGCTCCAGCAAAAGCAATGCTAATGAAGCACGGCCTTCCTCGTTCCCCTCTGTACTAGCATCAGACAGGCGCTCACTCTCACCATCTCCCCTCTAAATGATCCACTGCCGCCGCGAGCGTAACCCCGAGAGAGGATGTTCTGTGCTTCTGTGTCCCATGTTCTTTGCTCTCTGCTTCTTTATTTTTTTATGAACTGCCTCTTTTTCTCTTGCTCATCTGCTCTCGCCCTACTCCAAAAAGACAAGAACACAAGAAATCACCCAGTCCCGTTGTCTTTTTTCCCAGCTTAATAGGACAGAACCGGAGAGGCAGAGGATATGAAATTCTGCTGAATGCAGTTCTGCAAGAGTAGTGGCCAAAACTAGACTGTGAAGCAAACAAGATTGTTCTCTTCCTATTTAATTTCCACAGGATGACAAGGAGATCAGAAGGGGTTAAAGGGTCACAGCCAAAACATTGGTTCTTCTTTTCATCCCGATGTCAGGTCGACTGAGAACGACGGCTTGTTTGCGTAGATACATGTGCATTGTTTTATACTTTGTTAATTATGCTTCAAATGACTTGAAATGGCTTTTTTATTGTCGTTATTACAGTATGTACTTTTTCCCCCCTTGGTTTGTGTGCTTTTTACAACGACCATTTCTATTATTCTCTCTGCTATCTCGGCTGTTGGATGTGAATCTACTTGACAGACGGTCCTCAATAACAATGCGAAGGTCTGGCTGTTCTCTAACTGTAGCAACCAGGACGAACACAGACTGTCCAACTAGAGAAAGAGAAACAGACATCTGTTGGTTTTTGAACATGCATTGATGCATCTCAAGCTGCCATCGCAAAGCCGTTCCTCCAGGCAACAACAAAAGCGAGATCGGGGAAGGTGGGGGAAGATGCATTTTCTTTATTGAACAGTTGTGTGGTTGTGTGTATAATTTAAAGGGAAACAAAGCATATTGTGTGGCAGATTGCAGTCTGCTCGGGTTTAATTGGAGATGGGGAGAGTGAGGCAGATGTGAGTTAAGACTGTTAAACTCTGATTACTAGGATGAATCCTCATCCCACACCCATACAGAGGATGGTTGAAAATATTGATCAAATCCAAAAAAGTTAGCTGGTAGTTATCCATCGATCTTGTTCAATCTATCTACCTATAAACCTCAAGGTTTTTTAAGCTTTTTTCAAAGATTTTAAACAACACTTTGGCATTAAAAAAAAATACAAAAACTAAAAAATAGATTTTAAAGAGAGAGCTCACCCAAAAATCTCACCCTCATGTCGTTCCAAACCCGTAAGACCTTTGTACATCTTTGGAACACAAATTAAGATATTTTTGATGAAATACGAGAGCTTTCTGACCCCGCGTAGACAGCATTGCATTGTATGCATGCATTTTGGTACTCTCGCAAATGTACGCCGAAGACTGACACAGAAGTCGTATTCTTGTAGTTTCATAAAATTAAGGTTGAACCACTGTTGTCACATGGACTATTTTAATGATTTCTGGGCCTTGAATGTGTCATTTGCATTGCTGTCTATGCAAAAGCTCTCGCATTTCATCAAAAATATCTTAATATTTCTATTCCTAAGATGAACGAAGGTCTTAAGGGTTTGGAATGACAAGGGTGAGTAATTAATGACAGATTTTTCATTTTTGGGTGAACTATCCTTTTAAATCTACTCCCTTTCCATCAAATTTGAATTGCAGTTAGGAAATGGTACCTACCGGCAATTACCGGGGTTCAAGTGCTTAAGGCATTTAAGAATGTAAGGAAAAAGACATTAGATATAATTTAGCAAGACTGTACCCACCTAAATCAATGATTAAAAAAGCATTTTTTGGAGAGTCGAGGTCATTCACCATAGAAATACAGCATTTTTGAGTCCTTTTTTAACTGTTATAGCATTCGCTGTGGCCCAATCCCCTTAAAACTTTGCATTCTTGTTAAGAATCACCTGTTGCGTGGGCTCAGCAGGTTTCTGTGAAGTTTTGAATTTACCTTTAGGCTTTATAGGATTTTGGGTACATTTGGACAGGCCCCTTTTTTAAACGACCCCGTTATAGCCTCCCAAAGGCTAAATTGAAACATTTTTTTGATAATTATTATCTAGAGAGTCCAGAGAATTGTACTGCAGTGTTTTTTTCTAAATTGAGTGAAGGCCTAGGACTAGTTGTCTGCAATGAGGAGTGCTATTGTATGATACGAACATCGTGTGTATGTGCAAAAAACCATGCAACGTATAATCGTTTACACACTTGAAAATTCAATATCGACCCCCAGTGGCCGATTTCTTTCAAATTTCTCTCAGACCTTTGGGCCCGTGAGTCGAACAGCCCCACCTTGTTTTGTTCCAGTCAGCCACCGTCTAACAGGTGCTCAAAATTTGTTGGCCAATGTTTTTCGAGATATGCAAATGTCCTTGTAGACGCATGGCACTTCGGACCAAGAACATGCACACCTGATTTTCATGTTGATAGGACAAATGGTTGCACATTTATAGCCACTTTTATGTTTTTCCCTCTTATAGTGCCACCAAGTGGCCAAGCACTGTTTATTTGTTTATTTTTTTTTGTTTTGTTTTTCTTTCTCCTGTGACTTCAGACTGAGTTCTTATATAAGTGTTCTGAGTTTGATGGAGATATCTTACTCCGTTCAGGAAGTGGCCTGCCCCTTTCGAATGTTTTAGCGCCCCTTTGTGACGGTAAGTCGACCGTTTTTTATTTTTTATTTTAATAATTATTGATGTTCAGTCTCCAGAGAATCTTTCTGCTCTGGTTTGTTTCCAATCAGGCAAAAAACCTAGGACTAGTTGCAAAAGTAACACTTGAGCCTGCGACTGCCAGTTTAGGAGTTATAAGCGATTTGTACTTTTTATCGCTGTAGCCATCAGGCCAATTGGGGTGAGCATTGGACATGTTGTAGGCGGTGTGAGTACTACCATCCCTCCAAGTTTCAAGTCTCTATGACTTGACAGTTTGATCTGCGCAATCAGTTTTATGTGGAGATCGCTGATCTGTGACCATTCTAACAATTATAATAGTGTTTCAGCGCTTACGAGCTTGAACCATTAAAAATCTAGTCTAATTGCCTGAATGAGGACACAAATGTTTTTCATCGGTCCACCTGGAGAAAAAGACAACATTTTGACACACTTCTGAGAATGAAAATGTTACCGGATTTGGCAAAGGTTAGTGACATCAACCCATTGATTTATTTATTGATGAGTTGCAGATTATCTGTTCTTTCTTTCCTCACCAGGTGACCTGTGTGTGTTTTAATTACAGCATGGTGGAGTGTGGTCGCCTCTTCATCCCCTACACTAACAGGAACTTGAGTCCAGGAAAACTGTGGAAATTACTCCTGACAAAACTAAGTAGCTCACCTCTCTCAATTCACCAGATTAAGAGAGACTGCCCTCCAAAGTGGACTCCTCCTGGAGTCTTACTCTCTCTCTCACACACACACACACACACATACACACACTCCCTCCTCTCATCCTAATCGTGAAGCACCCATCGAGTACATGTCCCTGGAAACAAAATTCAGTTTCTAATAATACTTTAGTCCTTCTTGGTTTGGAAGAGGTCTTTTGTCGGGTATTGTAACAAGTCTGCAGGGAGTTTTGCTCTTGTGGGAGCCAAAAGCAGACAGAAGGCTTGGCACTTTTTGCCATATCTCTATCTCCACGCTCTGCCAGACATCCTGAGCTTAAGTGTGCTGCACTGATCTTCTTCCTCTCACAGCGAGTCTCCTTTTTCTCTATTTGCGTCTGTTGTCCCAAATCCTTTCTCACAAATCATTTTCCACCCAGCACTTTGACCTTCTCTCTTCCTGGGGTTTTCGTCTCACTTGTCTCTTTCACATCATGCCTTGCGGATCCTTTTCACCAAAAATGGAAAGATTTTACACCTTCTCTTGTTCCTTCTCACTCTATTGCTCCTTGCTTGACTTCAAAAAGGTTTTCACCTTGAGATGGCATGAACGATCTTACTGTAAGGGGCAACCGAATCCATCGGAGGCTTTGGCCAAGCAGAGCAGCTGAGTCACCTGCTCCGACGTGATTGCGTTGGATTCGGGATAATCCAGCACCTTCTCTTTTCTTAACAGTTCCTAGTCTATTTCTATCTCAAGGACAGGCCCTTTGAGAAAAGATGGCCTCGATCGCTGATAGAGGCCATGGTGTTCTTTAAGAAAAAGCTTTTTTTGGCTTTTAAGCAATGAACGAAGTTTAAAGAAGTCTTATGTAAGGAAACAAACTCTTAAGCTCCTTTTTAACCTGAATGCCCATTATTGGTTCATGCAAATGCAGAGTGATTTAGTGCAAATCCCTAGCCTTGGCTGTGGTAACATCTCTCCAGTTGTTGCTGTGCATAAAAAAAAGGCAAATTAGACCTTACAAAGTGTCCTCAAAGGATGAGGCTTCTTCAGATTTCGTTAAAAGCAGCTCAGAGGTGAGAATGAGTACAAATAGACTCAGTTCTAGAAAGTGTTGCACCATCGTCTGCAAACTGTTAAGACCTTCTCAGAAAACCACAGCATATAAATAGACTCGACTGCGGCCACTGTGTGAGTCAGTGGCTGTCAGCAAAGCTTAAGTTCGAGGGCGGATGTTGGGGGAGGAGGGTGGTTGTCCTTTTCTATGCTTTTCCAGACAGAAAGATAATCATTCTCCCTCGGGGTATGGACTGTTAGAAGGGGTTTCTGTCCGGTTGGGGGTGCTGGCGGGGAAATTCAGGGTGTTTTTTGCCCTGGAAGCCCTGACTCTGCAAGGTCACATCACCATGAGTGAGTCTGTGAGGATGTGCAGAAAGGACGATGCCCGGAGCGCATGTGATGGAACCAGGCCAGCGTGCCACCACATACTGCCCGCATGACAGACAGAGCACAACATCACCCGCCAACGAGGTCCTGGAACAAAATGACAGTTAACAGCATTAGATGCTAACATTCTTGGTCTTTTGTATAATTTATGTGCCTTTTTGCCCTTATTTATAGGACACGGAAAAAGGATGTGTAAAGAGAGATACCGTAGGAGGAATTTGCGCAGTAGATGACCCATGCTGGACTCAAACCTGAAGCAGTATGAGCTAATATACACTATATTTTTTAATATACAATAAAAGATTTTTTTTTTCAGGTGTCACATATTTAATAGGGCTGGGTTTAAAAAAAAAAAAAATAAAATGTGTATATATATATATATATATCGATTTTAATGGATTCTCATTTTTGCGAAACGATGTTGATTCTGAAATCCCAAGATTAGTCTAGCTTGTTTTCATTTAATGAAGGGAACATTGTAGACACCTCCCATCCAATAAATGTCAACAAGCTTTGTGTTTTATTACTTTTGATATGAAGACGATTTCTGCGATTTCAATTTCTGTCTATTTTATTACAGTATAAATGCCGTTTTGGCGCTGTGTTTAATGTGGAGTGACAACGCTGTAGCGCCTCAGTTCATGAGAAGCGGCAGCGTGAGGAGTACGTGAACTAATCATCTCCTCTGCTTTAATAAATTTCAGCAGGAAATAAACATGAATAAACGTCGAAAGGTATGTTAAAAGAAAGACTACGACTTACCGAAATCCGTATCCTGTTTCATATAATCGCTCATTCGGTGTTTCGACCGCGGAAAGTGTCAATATAACAGCTTGTAAACAAAATGTCACCTAAGGTCACATTTACCTCAGAAAAAGCATTCAATGACCATAAATTCGTTAGTCAGCTAGAAAAATGAACTCTAGAGGGCAGAATTTTGCTAAATATGTTCCATATAACATTTTTACTGTTCTTCAATGTTTGTTTTAAAAAAATCCGTCAGGTTTTTATTACAGCCACCATTTAAATGTTTTTATTTAAAAAAAAAAAACGCATTGGAGTAGAAATATAATTATGTAATTGTAACTTAATTCTAATACAAACATAATAGAGTGTAATTTCAAATCAGTTAAATTTTAACCTTCAATATTATAGTAATGTAGGACCGACTGACTCTCATGTATGTTTTACAAGATTAGTTGAGATCTGTATATCTGTACATATATATATATATATATATATATATATATATATACACTACCATTCAAAAGTTTGGGGTCAGTAAGACTTGTAATAGTCTTTAAAGAAGTCTCTTATGCTCATCAAGGCTGCATTTATTTGATTAAAAATATAGAAAAAAAACAGTAATATTGCAAAATGTTTTTACAATATAAAATAATGTTTTTTATTTTAACATACTTTAAAATAGAATTTATTCCTGTGATGAAAAGCTGAATTTTTATCAGCTGTTACTCCAGTCTTAAGTGTCACATGATCCTTCAGAAATCATTCTAATATGCGGATTTATTATTAGAATGATCAATGTTGGATAATATCAACAGTTGTGCTGCCAAATATTTTTTGGAACCTGTGATTTTTTTTTTCAGGATTCTTTCATGAATAACAAGTTTAAAAAGTACAGTGTTTATTCAAAATATAAATATTTTATAACAATGTAAATTATTTATTATTAACTTTAATAAACTTTTAATTATTAACTTAATACATCCTTGGTGAATAAAAGTATTAATTTAAAAAAAAAAAAAAAAAACAATAAAAATGTACTGACCCCAAACTTTTGAACGGTATATATATATATATATATATATATATATATATATCTGTATATATTAGGGATGTGACGAGACGAGACGAGATTTTTAAACTTTTCTTAAGAAATCCTTGATGAAATATATAGGGAAAATAGTGTTTTATTCAACTAAAGAAATGTAGGTGCATTTTGAACTATGAAATTAAACTTCCATTTTAATTAATTATATGCAGTAACAAACAACATTTAAACAAGAACTTTACGATTCTGGATGAATTGAGAGTCACAGTTGTTTTTAATAAATTGGAGACCATGATTCTCTCACGAATCTAAACAAAATAAAGTAATTTACTAGTGGTTCTGACAAACTATTCATTGCTTTAAGTCTTTTAAAAACATATATTCATTTAAACAAAATAAAAATAAAAAACATTCAACAAAGCAGTCAGTATCTCAATTCATTAATTGAATGAATGAGTCAATGACATACTTTTTTTTTAAACGGGCAGTTGTCGCCACCTCCTGGCGGAAGAGGATAAGCGTTACAATACATACACGTGTTAAAATACATTCGTTTTGATCGCTACTGTAGACAATACGTGTTTATATCCAAACTATAAACTTTTATCCCAGTACTTCTATTATTTAAATGTCTGTAACACAGAAATAATGACTATAATGTGGTTAAAAAGACTGTTTGTGTTGCTCTTTCTACGTTCACATTTACCCCGACCCTCTGATTCATTAACATGAGCAGCGACAAAACGTGCTTCTCACGCTCCACTGACGCGATGTGAAACAGTCCTAATAGACAGCTAAATTGTGTGAGTGTTTGAATCCAGATCTCAATATTTTAAGGATTAATCGTGCAGCTCTAATGTAAACACTGCAAAATGTTTCCGAGGAGATCGTCACGAGATCTCGCGAGACCAGACGGATCTCGTCACATCCCTAGTATGTATAATATATATATATATATATATATAAAGAGTTCAGATATTATTACATTATATCCAAAATAATCTATATCGAATTGGAAATTGAATCGCAAGCTTGTGAATCAGAATTGAATTGTGAAATTTGTGTCAAAACCCAGCTGTAATATTTAATACAAAACATTTAATTATATAATACTTGAAATGCATAATTTATAAAATAAATATTTTTTAAAACACTACAGTTTAAAAGTTTGGGGTCAGTAAGCAGCCATTACTCTAGTCTTCAGTGTCACATGATCTTTCATAAATCATTCTTATATGTTGATTTAGTGCTTAAGAAACATTATTATTGTCAAAAACATTATTATTGTGCTTAGTGTTTTTTGTAAAAAAAAAAAAAAAGGCCTTTTTTTTCATGATAGTAAGTTAAAAACATTTATTTGAAATTGAAATCTTTTGTAACATTATAAATGTCTTTACTGACACTTTTGTTCAAATCAGTGCATCCTTGCTCAATATTAATTTCTTTCTTTTTAGTTTTTTTAATATATATATATATATATATATATATATAAAACTTTACACTTTGGCGCAAATCTGCTGAGTGTTCCTCCTGAAAAATAAGGCACGTAGTTGCAGAAAGGAAATGTAAAGCTAAAAGGTTTTCCTTCTGAGGATGAAAAGAAATTTGTGTGTATGTGTGCATTTAAAGCACTTTATAATCACTTTATGTCATTATATTTGGGTAATGGAAGAAGCACAAAGGCCGAACCTGAAATTACAGAGCGGGTCCATTCATGTTTAATCTACCTCAGCAAAAAAAGCTCTTTATGATTATGGTTTATAAAAGATCAGACTGAGAGAGAATAACTCAAAGATTGTGTTTGGAGCAGAGAGCAAGTACAAAGTGGCAGCCTTTGATCTCCATGGCGGCAGTGACAGCGACTGGGCGGGCGGAACCATGCGGAGGGTCTTCCGGGATTCATTATCCTGTTTGTGAGTCTTTTTAATGATGGGGGAGGTCCCTGCCCTCACCAAGAGTCACAACAGAGAGCCGTTTATGCACACGTCTGAACAGACGAGCTGTGAGCATTCTCTAATTACTGTTTAAGATCCATTACAACTATTTCCTTTATTTAGACTTTTCACGCCAATTATGTTTGAGGTAATATGCAAACAATCAGCACTCATAAAATAATAACAAAAAAACGTTTGATGAACTCCAGAGATAATAACAAATGACTGTTCATCTTAAACGTACTGCCATCGTGTTTTCATTTAGTGCTGTAAAGAGACAGTTCCACATTATTATATTGTATTTTAATTAAACTGTCCAGAGATCACATTCCAGGCCAAAGAATGAATGTGGCAGATCATCTACCGAAGATAAATACTTCACATCAGTAAAATCATTAATCAGTCTATGTTGGCAAACGCCTTGTTTAATACCGGAGCTATAGAATTAGGATGATGTCAATTGGCTTGTTCCTTAAAATGTTACACAATGGGAAAATTTAATTATCTCTTAAGCCGGGGGCTTTTTTTTTTTTTTTTCTTTCTCAAGAAAAAAATTGAGAAATACTTTTTTCTCCATCAAGGGCAAAACCAGGACATGCTCAATATTTTTAAAGAGTATTTATTTCATATGTTTCAATATTTATTTTTTTTTAATTATTTTTATGATTTAATTATTAGCTTTTCTTTAACGAGTGTGAAAAACCTTGAGTTAGTGAGATATTTGGATAGGTATTTTTATACTAGCTTGTTCATATACACTGACCAAAATTATAAACGCAACACTTTTTTTTTTTGCCCTCATTTTTCATGAGCTGAACTCAAAGATCTAAGATTTTTTGTGTGTATGAAAACAAAGCCTATTTCTCCTATTTCAAAACTCTGTTTCGCATAGAGTTGATCAGGTTGTTGATTGTGGCCTGTGGAATGTTGGTCCGCTCCTCTTCAATGGCTGTGCGAAATTGCTGGATATTTGCAGGAACTGGAACACGCTGTCATATACGCCGATCCAGAGCATCCCAAACATGCTCAGTGGGTGACATGTCTGGTGAGTATGCTGGCCATGCAAGAACTGAGATGTTTTCAGCTTCCAGGAATTGTGTACAGATCCTTGCAACATGGGGATGGTCGTGGATGAATGGCACAACAATTGGATCTCATCACGGTATCTCTAAGCATTCAAAATGCCATCAATAAAATGCACCTGTGTTCACTGTGCATAACATACGCTTGCCCATACCGTGACCCCACCGCCACCATGGGCCACTTGATCCACACCGTTGACATCAGACAGCTCACCCACACGATGCCATACACGCTGTCTGCCATCTGCCCTGTTCAGTAAAAATCGGGATTCATCCATGAAGAGAACACCTCTCCAAAGTGCCAGACGCCATCGAATGTGAGCATTTGCCCACTCAAGTCGGTTACGATGACGAACTGCAGTCTGGTCGAGAATCCAAAGAGGACGACGAGCATGCAGATGAGCTTCCCTGAGACGAGTTCTGACAGTTTGTGCAGAAATTCTTTGGTTATGCAAACCGATTGTTGCAGCAGCTGTCCGGGTGGCTGGTCTTGGAGGTGAAGATGCTGGATGTGGAGGTCCTGGGCTGGTGTGGTTACACATGGTCTGCGGAAATGAACATTCAGTTCACAGGCAACAGCTCTGGTGGACATTCCTGCAGTCAGCATGCCAATTGCACACTCCCTCAAAACTTGCGACATCTGTGGCATTGTGCTGTGTGATAAAACTGCACATTTTAGAGTGGCCTTTTATTGTGGCCAGTCTAAGGCACACCTGTGCAATAATTGTGCTGTCTAATCAGCATCTTGATATGCCACACCTGTGAGGTGGATGGATTATCTCGTCAAAGGAGAAGTGCTCACTAACACAGATTTAGACAGATTTGTGAACAAGATTTTTTAGAGAAATAGGCCTTTTGTGTACATAGGAAAAGTCTTAGATCTTTGAGTTCAGCTCATGAAAAATGGGAGCAAAAACAGAAGTGTTGCGTTTATAGTTTAGGTCAGTGTATGTAATAAACATTGCAAAACATGTAATGAAACATGTAATTAGTATTTCAAGTCAAGGCTTGCATGAGTTGGTTTGTTTCCATTTAAAGTTTGCTTGTCAGTGAGGATGTCAGAAAGACACATTTGAATATGTAAATTCAATGCTGTCAGCTGTGACCGGCATGTCTATAAAAAAAAAAAGCATTGATGTTGCACAGATTTGGTTTTCTCCATGATCTCACTGGGGTCATATCACACATTTTGACAAGAAACGAATGTAAAGTCCAGAAAAAAAAAGTCACACTGTCTGGATCTGGCTTCAGCCGATCATTCAGATTCCTGCTGATGATTTCGCACCATGTTAAGCAAGCCTGGACATGTCTCAGAACATGATGTCAAATATAGGTATGTATCTCACTTTCAGTCACACTGTCTCACTCTCCCCTTCCTCATTTCCTTCAGCTCTCTCTCCCCTCATGTCCTCTGAGACAGCGGCGTGATGTAATGTGAAGTAGAAATGGTGTCGACTCTTTGACCTTGTGTTAAGTCTTCAGACTGAGAATGAGAAAGGTTGTAAAAAATGTTGTATTACCTCACTCTCTTCTACCGCTCTCCGTCTCTCTGCGCTTTGTAGAAGGGGTTGAGAGGAGTGTGGTGTAAATCTACTTATCGTGTTAAACCAGGCCTGTTTGTATGAGGCTACCTAGAACACCTGAGTCTCTGAGTCCCGACTGACATCATGTCCTAACCCCAAACGGCTCCACTTCAACCAAGTTCCTCCATCACGCACCTCCTGAGGTTTGCTCATCCTGCCATATTCTGTTGTATCTGATTTCATCATTTTATAATGAAAACAGTGTGTTCATGTTTTAAAGAAATACTTCACCCAGTCATTCTTTACTCCGAACCTGTATGCTGTTTTTAACATGGAACACAAAAGAAGACATTCTGAAGAATCCTTTTGTCCATTGAAAGACAGTTCATATTGACCAAAGGAGAACAAAATAGTCTATATCCAAGGTTTTTAAACTGAGGTCTCAGGACCTCAAAAGGCTGCAAAGACATGAAGTTATAAAAAAATACATAAATATAAAAATCACAGAATTTGACATTGGTTACAGTTTCATTCTGCTCTCTAAAGTGTGAAAATCATGTGATTAATCACAATTATTTTATTCTATTGATAGTCAAGTTAATAGACAAAATATTTTCCAGATTATGTTTTGCACCCACTTGTATTATTATTTTTACTGTTTTGCTATTAATGGGTCTTTGCACATGAACATTCATTTTTATGGTCCTATTTAAGATAATGATTTAACTTTTGAACTGGTCATTAGACAAAGTTAATATATGACTTCAGAAGACTACAGTTGTGGTCAAAAGTTTACATGCACCTTGCAGAATCTGCAAAATGTTCAGTATTTTACCAAAATAAGAGGGATCATCCAAAATGCATGTTATTGTTTATTTAATACTGACCTTAATAAGATATTTCACATTAAATACATTTACATATAGTCCACAAGAGAAAATAATAGTTCAAAAGTTTACATATGCTTAATTCTTAATACTGTGTTGTTACCTGGATGATCAACAGGTATTATTTATTTATTTATTTATTTTTTGTGAGAGTTGTTAATGGATCCCTTCTTGGTCCTAAACAGTTAAACTGCCCACTGTTCTTCAGAAAAATCCTTCAGGTCCCACAAATTCTTTGGTTTTCCAGCATTTTTTTTTGTGTATCTGAACCCTTTCCAACAATGACTGTATGATTTTGAGATGCATCTTTTCACACTGAGGACAACTGAGGGACTCATATGCAACTATTACAAAAGGTTCAAATGCTCGCTGATGCTCCAGAAGGAAAAACAATGCCTTTAGAGTGAGGGGTGAAAACATTTGAACAGAATTTTTTTTTAGTACTGCCCTTCA
Source organism: Labeo catla (assembly GCA_012976165.1). Taxonomy (NCBI): domain Eukaryota; kingdom Metazoa; phylum Chordata; class Actinopteri; order Cypriniformes; family Cyprinidae; genus Labeo; species Labeo catla. The sequence goes on from VONZ01000001.1 coordinate 3,770,950, forward strand.
GAAGCCACAGAAGATACTGTTTCCCAGAAGAAGAAAAAAGTCCATTTTACTGATTTAAATACTTTAAATGCGTCGTTTTTCCTTCTGGAACATCTGTGACCATTTAAAACTAGTAATAGTTGTATGTAAGTCAAGTTACCCAGTTGTCCAGTGAAAAGATGGATCTCAAAATCATACACTTTTGTTGAAAAGGTTTCAAATACTTAAGAGATGCTGGAAAACTACAGAATTTGTGGGACCTGAAGGATTTTTCTGAAGAACGGCTGGCAGTTTAACTGTTCAGGACCAACAAGGGACTCATGAACAACTATCACAAAACAATAAGACAAACAATAAAAACAGCTGTGGATCATTCAGGTAACAGCACAGTATTAAGAATCAAGTGTGTGTAAAATTTTGAACAAGGTCATTTTTTATCACTATCATTTTTTCTTTTATGTGAAACATCTTATTCAGGTCAGTACTAAATAAAAAACAATATCCATTTAGTTTGATCTCTCTTATTTTGATTAAATAAATTGGAAGGGTATTTCCTTCTTTTATGGTGCTTTTATTATGCTTTTTGCTCTTTTTTTCCACAGCTTGCGAGTCATGGTTAGTATGAACTGTCATTGTATGACAAAGAGCTGTAGATTCTTTAAAATGTCCCATTTTGTGTTCCATACAACAACACATGTTGAATTTGACCATTTTTATTTCCCTCTAAACATAGACTGTGCATGTCTCTTTAATCAGGAATGGTTATGTCTCAAAGATTCATTTTCAAGTGACATTCTTTCACGGTGCACTGAGGTGCTTTTGTTTACACCCTGCAAAAACATGTCACTGCTATTAGCGGTGCACAAACCTGAAGAGTTTTGATATATCTTGGTGCTTGTGTACCCGAACTATATTATTTTTATTAAACGGCCACAAACTGACAAATAAAAAACAGTGAGGAGGAACTTCTCATTAGCTGTGTGTGGAGAAGAAAGACACGTCATGTTTTTTACAGCAAGCGGGTAAAGAAACTGAGCAGCAGATCAGAGAATGTGATTGTTCACCGCTGTGGCAACCCTAAATCTGAGTAACAGTCACTGTGACAAACTGCATATCAAATCGCTGCACCACCTACTCCACTTGCTCCCCAAGTTTAAAGATACTCTTAATATTTAACAGGCATAATTTGCCAAGAGCTCTGGATAAGTGAAAAATGCACAGAGAACGGAGCAGCGACATAAAATCAAAACACACATTGCAGACGTGTCAATGAGCATTTATTTATTTATTTTTAAGCGTGTGCAGAGAAACAGTTGCTATGGAAGGAGCTTAATGAGGGGGAATTAAGATGGAGAGGAAGGAGCAGGCCACGGGGCTAGTTTTAGAAAAACAAGTCGAAGAGATGTCTGATCTAATTTATGAACCCCGAGTGTCATTTCAAAATCCTCTCTCGCTCTCTCTCTCTCTTAGCTGCTATGTAAAACAAGAGATGAATAAACAAATCTGCCTCATTAATATGTATAACCATACATGTCTACGGCAGTAGCAGGATGTCAACAATGCTTTGTAACGGGAGAATATTTTCAGCTGTCGCCGTTAAATGCACTATCAGCAGTACAGCATATTTGATGCATTTGAAATATTATGTGCCGCAACAAGGTTATTACGAGGATTTCGTTCGGCATTATAACATGCAAAACATGTTGCGTTTACTACAGCACGTAATCTCTCTCTTCGAGGCTATAATATTCACATTTTCTCAGGTTAAGTAGATGATACATTACAGCCTGGAATTCTCATTTTGTTTTTTATGCTTTAACAGGTTGTATACGTCTGACACGCACGCATACACGTTCACGCTCCAGTAGAGGATAGCTGGTGAGGAATTAATGGTACAATGAGCTTCTAATTACTCCTGGATCACAATGCTAAGGTGAGGTAGAAAAACAAGAGAAAGAAACGTGTATGCTAATTATATTCCAAATAATGCAAAGCGGTTGCATTGACAGTGAATCAAAGATTGGTTTGCTGTTCGGGCTTTAATGGGAGGCTAATTGCTCCTCTCTCGTTAGTCATAGTCTATTCATGTGCAATTAGCTGTGATTCAGTCTCTGTACAAGCACCAGGGCACAGCTTAGATATGCTACCTGTGTCCTGTGGCACGTATGGTCTCCCACCAACACAACACTTCCACATGTGCTGTTTTTACAATTTGACACGACTGACTGAATCGTTATGAAAGAGCAGTTACAGTTGTTGTTTTTTTCTAAATAAGTCTCTTATGCTCACCAAGGCTGCATTCATACTGTAGTATTATGAAATAATATTACAATTTAAATTATCTGTGTTCTTTATTTAAACATTTTTTTTTTATTTGATGTCTTTTTGTTGCAATAACTTTTTTCTTAGTAGCTAGTAGTGTAACTAATTAGTAATAAAATCAATATTATTGCAGTTACCATCTGAAAAATGCTAATTTACTAATTACCTTTTTGTTACAGTCATTAATGATTTGTAAATTCAAAATTCAATCATCCCTATTAATTTTTAATTATCTAGCTTCATCAGAAGATGGAGAATCCCACATCATAAAGCGTCTGGAAATACGTCTATTAGTTTGTCAATTTATTATTTTGTCAATCATATGTCGATTTATATATAATATAAATTATATGAATATAAATATATACATGTAAATATTTTCAAAATCCATTCTGGATGTGTATTTTTATATGTACATAATAAATATACACAGTACACATATGTATTATATAAACAAAACCTTTTTTTTTTTTATGCGATTAATTTCGGATACGATTAATCATTTGAACAGCACTAGTAAATTGTGTAATGGTAGATGGTAGACTTTGTCTACTGCAAATGCCAACAAGTTTGGTTGGTTCTACCAGCGTTTGCCCTGTTGCAGATTTGACTATGTTGCTGCTTTATTAATTCAATTTATTAAATAACGCGAGTTGTTTAAAAAATTGTGGCTTGCCATCAGTTAGAGCCAGTTGTACTCTTTATTTATATGTAACTTGAATCATAGGCTGCAAAAATTATGCAATTACCAATTTTTTGGGGTGTAATGAACAAGTAATGTAACTAGTAGTGTAACTAACCTGTGCTCAGTATTTCACTAGTAGTGTAACTAACTGGTGCTCTGCATTTCACCCATCCAAGTGCACACACAGTGAGAAGTGAACACACACACACACTGTGAACAGTAGAGTTGTTTGTGGTTTGTGGTACCAAGGCTGGACATTCAGAATCAAACCTTCAGCCATTGGGTTACAAGTCCGACTCTCTAACCATTAGTCCATGACTGCCCCAAAAATAATAAGTAGTCAAATTAATACTCAATATTAATTATTATTGTAATAATACTGTCATTTCTAACAGTATTGGAGAGTATATAACTAAAAGTACAGTGCATTTTGCAGTAGCATGACAGAGATGCAGCTGTTTTAAAATAATGTAGCTGTGTAGTGTGTGTAATTTTTCATCAAAACTGTATTGCAAAAATCAAACTCACCATCCAATGTTCATCGCTCTCTCTCTTGCAACTAATGTATCATAAGTCTGATTCATTCTGTAAATTGTTTAGTTCAGATGGTGTATTTTAGCAAGTAATTTCAAATGAACTGGTTCAAAAATAGATTTGCAGATAAATATGAGTCATCAGTGAGTAGTGTTCACAAACGTCCCTGAGCGCATTTTGCTTGTTCTTTTTGTAGAAGAAATGCTAAAACAGTAAAATTATCCTGTTTTCAAGTTTAGTTCTTTTTAGTCTGATACACTATACAGCTTGTCACTGGTGCAGTTCCTTTCAGAAGTACTAAAATGGAAAGTTTGTCTTCTTACAGAGAAGGTTTCTCACACAGAACTCAACAGTGTTGCTTTCAGTCTATTTAAAGATAAAGCACTCATTGTTCTTTTTTTTTTTTCATGGTTTTTGTGTGCATCAGTTCCCCAACCAGTGGTCTGTGGTTGAACTTAGAAGTGCTAATTCAAAATTCAATAATTGTTAGAACATTTTATTTATTTATTTTTTTAATTAAAATGTAACAGGAAAATAACAGTATACATACTTAACACATAATAATAATTGAAGCAAGATGTTGTCTACTTCAAGTAAATTATTGATCTCATAGGGGTTCAACTGACAAAAACAGTTGGGAAGCACAGCATTCCCTAAATGGTTTTACATCTGCATTAATAATGATAAAAGGCTCTGTGTGAATCCACTTGACAAGCAGATTTAAGAAACAGTTCATATTCTTAAAGCAGTAGAAACTTGTAAGACAAATGAGCATGAAGAACAAGATCCAGACTCATACAGAATCTCATTCAAGATAAGACCACTTAATGCTTAAGGACCATTTAACATTTCTGCCAAATGTTTCTTTTATTACTTAAATATGTTCAAAATCGAATTCAGCTGATGGTGGATTTAATCAACGTGATTGTCCTGATCATAATATGATTCTGGTCCATTTGTGTTGTGAGAAGATTCTTCATGGTGTTTTTTAAGCCTGGACTACGCTGAAGATCAGTCACCTGAGAAAGAAGAAAAATCACATTGCTTTTGTTAAGACCACTAAAGAGCCAGTCATTTGAAATAAAAGAAACGATAAGGGCTGGTAACTTTCATTTTCGTGCGATTTCCATTTTGAGAGAATCTTTTGTTTCCGACAAGTTAATAAAAAGCCACTAATTTTCTACGATGATGATGGTGACACAGAGAGGATGAATGCTGTCAGGAAATGTGGAACGAGTGATTGGTGCGAATAGAAAAGGAAGTCAAAACAAACTTAATATAGTAGGCGCTAATGGGGGGTGGAATTCAGCACAGGCTAATGAACGATTCATTTCAGCAGCGCTGGGAAAAAGAACAAAGCTGCTCCATTTTGGGAGGAAGTGTCTTCCATGAGCCGTTGACAATTTTACGTCGTTTTGTATTACAAGTGTGCTTTTATTTTCAGCAGTGCAGCAATGGTGACTAATTGTCATTCTGTCACTCACTAAGTTTCTTTTTGTCCCTATAAAAATGGTTTTATGATCCTTTTACAACTCCACAATTGCAGTGAACATGAGTTTGCAACCACTGGGAACTTCATACTTAGTTGGTAAACCAGAAGTGTGTGTGTGTGTGTGTGTGTGTGTGTGTGTGTTTGTTTGAGAGCAAGTGAACAACACCATGCATTTGTATTACATTGAAAAGACGAGTTTTGACCTTTTTAGAATAATTCTTGTTTTGTTTCACATGAAAGCATCATAGTTTTGAGCCAAATATTGTAATTTGATGTGGAAAGACTTGAGTGGACTGACCAAAATTTGACAAATTTGTGGTAATTTCAAGTGGTAAGTGTACTGTATATATTATTGTAAACATACAGTGCTGATTTAGTAACTAATTGCATCTGGATTATGTGAAGTACTTGTAACTATCTCATATTTCTCATAACACTCATAATTAGAGCACAATTACTGTTTTATTGATTTATACTGACACAATGTTCATAAATTGTTCATAATTTTTTGATGCTCTATAATTAGTATTTTCTTTTCAATCTAGAATTTTTCATTTTAAAGCTTACCGGTGAAGTACCAGTGTTTTTTTTGTTTTGTTTTTTTTTACAAATTTATTTATTTATTTTAATTTATTTTTAATTTTTTACATGTACTAAAATTTACTAAAACATTTTGCTTTTTTTTTTAGCAAAATTTACAACAACAACAACGAAAAAAAGACTGTCAGCTGTGGTTGCCAGCATTTTACAGTAAAAATATGGTAGCAACATTTTAAGTTTTAAGGATTTAACTTTAATTTACACTTAAAAACCATTAAAAAAATAATAATGGTAATAAATAAAAAACATCCGCTATAGTTTTTCACTGCATATAGTGAGAAAACTGATTAGTAACTGATTAAGCTTTTTACCGTTAAAATCGCAATCATTTTTACAGTGCCACTGTACATATGCGTAAAAAGCCTGAATATATTTTTTTCCTTGTATTTTTTTTACATCAAAATGGTGTAAGATTGTCCTACTCAAATTTATAATCTAAAAGTAATCAATAAGTAGTCAGATTATATTGCCTAAAATGTATAATTTAATAGATTTTTATTGACTTCAATTTACACAATGCATTTTGCAATGTGTTTTTTACAAAATATATTTGCCACATCATTTATACATTTTCTTAACCATATGTTATGAAAAAAGAATGTTTTAAAAATTATGGATTTTATTCAATACACATATATTATTGTTATTGTTATATATAATATATATAATGTAAAAAGTTATTTTGTTTTTAATTTTTATAATTTATATTATAAAATATGTATTATTTTATTATAATGTTTTATATGTAGTACTATCAAATGAGTCCAAAAACATACACTGCCATGTAAAAGTTTAGGATCAGTAATATTTGTAATGTTTTTAAAGAAGTCTTTTCTGCTCATCAAGGCAGCATTTATTTGTTTAAAAATACAGGAAAAGCAGTGATATTGTGAAATATTATTGCAATTTAAAATAGCAGTTTTCTATTTTAATATACTATAAAATAGAATTTATTTCTGTGATGCAATTCTGAATTTTCAGCATCATCACTCCAGTCTTCAGTGTCACGTGATCCTTCAGAAATCATTTTAACATGCTCATTTGTTATCAATGTTGAAAACAGTTGTGCTGCTTAATATTTTTTTATGTAATACTTTACAGGATTCTTTGATGAATAAAACGTTAAAAAGAACAGCATTTATTAAACTAGAAATCTTTTGTAACAATATACACTACCATTCAAAGTTTGGAGTCAGTCATTTTTTCTTTAAAAAACTGTTACAAAGAAATTAATACTTTTATTCAGCAAGGATGTGTTAAATTGATAAAAAGTGATAGTGAAGACTTATATTGTTACAAAAGATTTCTATTTTTAATAAATTCTGTTCTTTAACTTTTTATTCATCAAAGAATTCCTGAAAAAAGTATCACAACTTCCAAAAAATATTAAGCATCACAGCTGTGTCCAACATTGATAATATATTGACATATTAGAATGATTTCTGAAGGATCATGTGACACTGAAGAATGGAGTAATGGCTAATGAAAATTCTTGCATCACATAAATAATTACATTTTAAAGTATGTTAAAATAGAAAATGGTTATTTTAGATTGCAATAATATTTTATAATATTACTTTTTGTTCTGTATTTTTAAAGCAAATTAATGTGCCTTTGATGAGCATAAGAGACTTTTTTAAAAACATTAAAAATCGTACTAATCCCAAACTTTTGAACGGTAGTGTATTTTACTTTATTTCACATAGAAATTAAAGTTATTGCCATTTCATTCGCAATATGTACGCAGTAGGTCATCCGAACATTCCATGCATACAGAACGTTTGCACGTACAGTATTATACAAACTGAAAAAAAAAAAAAACTACAAGCAGAATGCTGCTCAAACACGCATCTTTGGTCTTGATTATAATCATCATTCGAATGGTCATCTTAATGATACGCTTCTTTTTCTACTTCTGATGTTACTCGAGCTCACTGCGTGAGTTCATACATGTGAACATGCTCTCTCAGGAAAGAAGAGGAGTTGTTTACGACTCTCTCAACCCAAATGAGCAGGGCTGACCACCCTTATCTACCCACTAACAGATCTTGTCGAGCGACATTACTGTACATATGGTCAGCCTGTCCTGAGGCTAGGCATGCTTTATGTGTGTGTGGAGGCAGACAAGCATATCTAGAGCTGTCATCTTACTGTAGAAGTCAAGCTGGAGAGTCATGCACACACACACACTTAAACATGTATTCACATACACACACAAAGCTCATATAAGATGATTCCCACTGACAGGAACAGACGTATCCCAGCTGGCGTTGAAATTTGTCTTGAGTAAAGGTTCAGAGATGCCAAGCAGTCCGCATACTCTTCTTTCTCACAAAAGGCTACAGGAACGGCCAAACGCTGCAGTGAGCAAACACATGTAACAAATACTTACCATTCAGATTGAAGTCTGGAAGGAAAGTTGATGTTGTTTACCATGGCTGTCTGTCTTAATTGGTTGAAATGAGAGATGTGCAGACATATGTGCAACTGAGATTTGAGCAACTGGGTCATTTGGTAAATGGTAGGCAACGGCAATGAACTGCACGGAATGGAAGAGCGTTGATTATTATCCTGCTATGAATTTATCATATCACTTTTATAAGGTGGCATTAATATTTATGTGGTATGCATGTAAGCTGAATGTCCTCGCTATTATTTATGACTCACAGTATAGATTTTTTTAAAATTCAGTGTGGTTTTGCTTGAAGGGGAATGAGCAGTTCTTTATGTAAAGTAATCTATTATCATATGACAGATATATATTATTCATGTCTGTTTTAAATGACTACATTAAACCTATATGTGGCTCCATCCAGTCAAATTATGACTGAACAGCTTCAAGATTCACTCTTAAGGTCTGTTTTATTCCTGCTCATTTAACTACAGTCTGATAATACTGAATGTGAATGCAAGACGCTTGACCAGTAATGATGTTTGACATTTTGAATCAATTTTTAAGTTATTTATTTATTTATTTATTGATATTTAACATGTTTTTTGTAACACTGAAATAAAAGATGCAAAATTAGCAGGGCTTTTATCAAAACATTAGTTTCTTCACTGTTTCAAAATGACTTCTAATACAAAACTCTTTAAAAGTTTGGAGTCACATTTATATTACATTTATGTTACATAAAAAATTCTCGTGCCAGTGTGTTGACAAAATCTAAGCCAGTGAAGGGCTGCTGTTTGCCGGGGTAACTGCGAACTTCAGACCTCAGCCTCGCGTTTCACTCGTAGCTGAAAGATGCCCATAAAGAAACAGTACTGACATTAGAGAACATACTTTAACATCAAATTAAACTCAGTATTATAACAAATAAAATCCATTTATTTTATGCAAAACAAAAGGTGTTTCCATCCTGCGAAAAAAAGAAATGCTGCTGATATCTCGTCCTTATGTTGTGTTGTGAAAAATAATAGAATTTGCGGCACACTAAAGACTTTATAAATGACATAAAATGTATACAAACCTTTACTTTGCTGAAAAGTGCAGTCATGCTGGAGTCATGTTGAGGACTCAAAAAGCCTGCACTCTGACTGTAACTCAGCAGTTGGATTGTTTCGTCAGAGACAGGCTAAACCCAGCGGTTGGGTAGAAAAAAATAACCCAGTGTTAGAAATGAGCCAGCAACTTAGTTACAAAAAAAACTACCCAGCACTTGGGTAAAAAAAAAAAAAAATTAAAAATAACCCAATAAAATGACCCAATGGGCTGAACCAAGCATTTAAAAAAAAATAAACCAGCACCAGGGTAAAAATATATAAAAAAAAATAAATAAATAAAATAAAATGATCCAACAGGCTGAACCCAGCATTTGGGTAAAAAAAAATAACCAACATTAAAATGACCCAGCAGCTTAGTTACAGAAACACTACTCAGCACCTGGGTAAAAAAAATATTAAAACATAACTCAATAAAATGACCCAACGCCTGAACCCAGCATTTGGGTTAAAAAAATAATACAATGTTAAAAATGACCCAGCACCTGGGTAAAAAATATATTAAAACATAACCCAATAAAATGACCCAACGGGCTGAACCCAGCATTTGTTTAAAAAAACCCACCACCTGGTAAAAAATATTAAAAGAACCAATAAAATGACCCAACAGGCTGAACCCAGCATATGTGTTAAAAATAAATAACCCAGCATTAAAAGGACCCAGCAACTTAGTTACAGAAACACTACCCAGCACCTGGGTAAAAAAATATTTAAAATAACCCAATAAAATGACTCAACAAGTTGAACCCAGCATTTGGGTTAAAAAAAAGGTTACCCAGCACCTGGGTAAAAATGTTAAAAATAACCCAATAAAATGACCCAGCGCGTTGAACCCAGCATTTAGGTAAAAAAAATAAAAATAAAATAAAAATAAAAATAAATAACCCGGCTTCTTTTAGAGTGTATCTTTGCCAGGCATCAGAATTCCTTTAAAACGCATACTGTATGTGAGAAGACAGATTTAGATGAAACAGATGTTGTACAGTGGACAAAAGTGAACGGCTGGGTCCCGCGAGTATCTGTTGTTCCAGAGAAGTCCATCCCCAAACACCCATAGGAATCAGTTGAACTAGTCCCAACTTCTTTCAGGGCTTGACATTACTTTCTGTCTGTTACTTGGACAAAAAATAGAGCAAACACTCTCACTCAGATCGAGTGGTGATGGTATGTTCAGGGCTTGTGGGGATAAAGTGAATCATGATTTGTATTTATTTATTTGTTTATTTTTACTTGCAGTGCTATCTCAGACAAATCACTAAACCTACTGATAGGAAAGAGTGGAAAGAATCAGATCCCACTGGAGAACCCCCTCCTGAACCGACACTACCAGATAATATAAGCTGCAATAACGGAAAAAGTATCAGAAATATGTACTCCGCCATATGTGTGTGTGTGTGCATTTCATGCTTTATCTTAACTGAAATCAATGCTGTAGCCAGGATCCATCCTCTGGCTGCAGATATAGAGGTTGTTTTTGATGGTGGGGTGGACGGCTCTAGGGTACAATGTGTATGTATTTGTGTGTCTCTATCTCTGAGGAGCAGAGGAGAGAGCAGATAGCAGACATACAGATAGCACAGATGTGTCAGGTTGTCTGGGCATACGCAGCAGGTCAACAGCACCTGAAGTTGAAGTTTCAGACGGCACACCCACAATCTGTCTGCAAACTGGTTAGTTGGATACTCTTTATAAAACTTGCGTATAGATTTGTACATGGGCATTTGTGTATCTGTAGGCATCTAGAGATCAGCCCCATCAGAGTTAATGTTGCTGTTCTCACAAACCAGGTTTGTCCTCATTGTAGATGAAATTGTATGTAATGGAGTTCTCGTTGCATTTTCTTGTACCATGTACAGATTTGTTCATAGTTTTTGAGAAGAAGGGAATGTCTTGAGACCTGACATTTGATTAATTCGCCATATAGCTTCAATGAAATGACAAATGAATTTGTACCAAATTAGCATTGGCTTGGTTGGACACATGGCCTGGCAGGCACTATGTTTTGATTTTTAGTAATCATATTAAATATTTTACTTTTTCTACTATTATTTCTAATAATTATTATAATAATTATTTTTGTTGTTTGTGGTTATTGAATATTTAATGTTAATACTTTTCTTAACTGTTATTCATTCATTCATTCATTCAAGTAGAAAGTCACAAAAAAGAAGCAGCGCCAAATGTCCAAAATCGGAAACACAAGTTGGTGCGGTGCGTAGATCCAAAAAAACATACAGCAGTCAAACAATCAAGATCCGCACACGACTGTACATCAAGCTAATACTTCTTCCAAAATTCTTTATTAAATGCTGCATCAGAGGATGCAAAGATTATGAGAGTATGTTTTACAAGGTATTATTATTTTAGTTTTTCTACTTTAAAACTTAATGTTTAATTCAAATGCCTTACTTACTGTTTCTTTGTAATTATAAAATTTGCCAGCAACTTTTAAGAGAAAATTGTTTCCACACCATTTTTTTTATAATAAATGATATAAAAAAATAATACTTATACGAATACTACATAAATGCTTATATAAATATTATATGAATTAAAGTAACAGTAAACTTAATAAAATACAAATACATCTTATTTTCCAAACTGTAATTTTTAAGTATTTGTTTGTTTGTTTGTTTATAAAAAGTAAATAAAACAGATTCTTAAAGTATATTTCATTTTTTTCTTCAAAACTTTAAAAAAATAAAATAATAAATAATTTTTTTTTTTTTCTTCAAAACTTGTTTAATTCAAATCCCTTACTTGCTGTTTCTTTATAATTGTAAAATTACAGGCAACTAGAAATTTTTTTCAAAACCATTTTTGTATAACAAATTATATATAAAATCATTTGTATATGAATACTACATAAATACAAATAAAATATTATATGAATTATTTAAAATAATAGCAAACTTAATAAAATACATGCAATCTTATTTTCCTAACTGTGATTTTTATTTATTGTTGTTTATTTATTTAAGATGTTACAAAAAACTATTCTAGTTTTTTTTACTATTTCAGTTTTTTTTACTTCAAAAGTTTTATATGAATACTACATAAATACATATTTTATATTAATTATTTAAAATAACAGTCATTTTTATTTATGTATTATTAATTTATTTTTTCATTTTTATTTTTTGACATAGTAAATAAAACAATTGTATTTTACAAGAAAGTACTGTTTTAGTTTTTTAACTTTTTCTCTTTTAGTTTTTCTACTAAAATGTAATGTTCAATTCAAATCCTTTACTTACTGTTTCTTTGTTATTGTAGCATTTACTACAACTTTGAAGTGAACATTGTTTCAACACCATTTGTTTATAAATTATATATAAAATAATACGTATATGAATACTACATAAATACATTTATAAATGTTATATGAATCATTTAAAATAACAGTAAGCTTAATAAAATGCATGCACTCTTATATTCCTAACTGATTTTATTTATTTATTTATTTATTTTTGAAGTAGCAAGTAAAACAAAGATTAATAAAATATATTTTACAAGAAAGTACTATTTAAAAATGTAATGTTTAAATCAAATCCATTACTTGCTCTTTCTTCGTAATTGTAAAATTTACTAGCAATTAATTTCTAAATGAAATTCTCGGTGTAGGGTTAGTTGCATTTGAGTGTTAGCGTTTTGCGTTTTCTTTCTATGCACAGGCAAAAGCACACATCAATTTGCCATTTGGGACATTTTAATCAGTTAAATGCAAAATAGTGTTCATAAGGCTGGTATATCGAAATAGTCGCTGGATTTGTTATAATTTGCATGCTTCATATCTCTGAAAGATGTTGAGCGTTTTATACCCTGGTCGATGAAGTCAAATGGTTTTATGTTGTCATCTTTCTTCACAGAGACAAAAAAGATATATAAAGTAATACGCTTGGTGGTCTTCTTGAGGGGTGGCTATGTTTTTTTGTCATTTGTTTTCTGTCATTTACATGCCATCTCTTTTTCTTGCCTTTCTTCTGTATTTCTTTGTTCTCTACTATTTATGTGCTTTGAGCTGCCAACCATTGTGTTTCCCCTGCTCTCTCTCTCAGTTACACGTCGTCAGTGTGTTTATCAGTGTTTGTACAGACCTATGGCCTCTTGCTTCTCAAACCCAGGAGCAACACACACAGTGCTGCAGTCTTTGTCTGACTGCTGTGAAACTCCGATGGCTCAGGAATACTAATCCCACTCGCATGTCAACCGGACGGACCGGAGGAGCAGCTAATGGGGCGGGCGGGATGAGAAAGAGGATGCTGCCGATGGCTGTGTATCAGTGAGTGTGAGTGGCAGAGTTCTCCCGGCCACAGAGATAAAGATTAGCAAAGGCCGAGCTGAACACAGAGGTAAGTGTCTGCCGCAATAGCCCCAATCACATTGTGAAAGGCTCTTCACTCAATAGCACTGTGTCCTCCACAGGTCCATTTGCTGCGCTTGGCACTGCACATTATTCCGCTACTGCTGCCACAGAAACACAGGTAATTCTTCGCTACTCTTTATTAATATTCATGCATTCATGCCGCTGCAAGAAATGTTAGGCCTCCATTTGCAATGACTGTTAAAATTAGCATGTTAATGAATGCAATTAATTTGAAATGTTTATTCAGCTTCATTCTCCCAATTTTAACCACATGACCTCCAAAAGCCCTTTATTAGTTTTAGCGCTGTCACAGACATGTACTGCAGTTCAGTGATGAATATCAGGTAGTAGGGACGTTTTAAATAATTGCTGAAATAATAATTGTTAATAATAAATTGCTTTAAATAATTGTTTAAAGCACATTTAATATCATCAAAGCTCAATAATATGGAATAGCCATAAGAAAAACATACATCAGAGCACTGCAGTGTATTATGTAAAATATATATATAAAACATATATCTATATAGAGATATAGGTATAGATATATTCTCACAGGGAGTGTCATGGAGGATGCACAAATCCACTATAATTTTACAAATACTACTGTTTTTTTGTGTCACAGGATGTAGTTTTAAGACATTTTTTTAGGACAGACAGTAGTTGTTTAGACTTCAAATATGTGGTTTGATAAAAAGATAACGTTTTCAGCAATGTGAGCTTCAGAGCGTCAGTGGCCGTTCAGCGCTAATGAACCTGCAGAGAGCAGCCTTACCTCGGCCCTTTCTTCTGGAATTTGCCGCTGGCTCTGATTAACTTTAGACTTTGCCCTCAGCCAAAACTATTTGCTCTGGAAAAAATAATACATTAATGAGACCAAAGACTGCCCATTAGATTTACCTAAAACGAATTATATGTCATGTTTAACCACTATAGAGACATCAGAGCCATGAATGGCGTTGAATGGATGCTGACACTCTGGAGCTCAGATCTTCGAAAACTCTGAAGCTAAATTTCAAATAGATGTTTTCTTTATTAACAAACCGCATATTTGAAGTCGAAACTACAGCTGAGGTCAAAAGTTTACACCCCCCTTTCAGAATCATTAAAAATGTTAATTATTTTACCAAAATAAGAGGGATCATACAAAATGCATGTTATTGTTTATTTAGTACTGACCTGAATAAGATATTTCACATATAAGATGTTTACAAAGAAAATAAGAAATAAGAAAATATTAGTTGAATTTATAAAAAAAAATGACCTGGTTCAAAAGTTTACATCGCCTTGATTCTTAACACTGTGTTGTTACCTGAATGATCCACAGCTGTGTTTTTTCTTAAGTGATAGTTGTTCATGAGTCCCTTGTTTGTTCTAAACAGTTAAACTGCCTGCTCTTCTTCAAATTCTTCAACTTGAACTTCCAACAGTGACTGTATGATTTTAAGATCCATCTTTTCACACCGAGGACAACTGAGGGACTCATATGCAACTATTACAGAAGGTTCAAGTTAGTGATTAGTGAACATTTGAACCGTCTGTAACAGTTGCATATGAGTCCCTCAGTTGTCCACAGTGTGAAAAGATGGATCTTAAAATCATAGTCATTACTGAAAAGGGTTCAAATACATAAAAATGCTGGAAAAACAAATAATTTGTGGGATCTGGAGGATTTTTCTGAAGTTTAACTGTTCAGGACAAACAAGAAACTCATGAACAACTATCACTGAACAAAAAAAAAATCACAGCTGTGGATCATTCATGTAACAAGTATTAAGTATTAAGAATCAAGTGTATGTAAACTTTTGAACTGGGTCTTTTTTTATAAATTCAACTATTATTTTTTCTTGTGGACTATATATAAACATCTTTTATGTGAAATATCTTATTCAGGTCAGTACTAAATAAACAACAACATGCATTTTGTATGATCCCTCTTATTTTGGTAAAATAATGAACATTTTTAATTATTCTAAAAGGGGGGTGTAAACTTTTGACATTAACTGTGCATTCTTACCTAAAAACATTTAAAACTACATTCCGTGACACAAAACAGTATTATTTATAAAATTATAGTGGATTTGGGCATCTGCCACGAAATACCACAAGTGGAGTGATACAAATGGTGAAACAGTTGGGGTTGGGATTTCAATAGAATATCTCACTCCTCTAAGCCAATCAGACTCGAGGACCAGAAAAAAACTGTTGTATAAAACGGTTTAATGCACAGGTAGTTCCAAATCAGTTTAATGCACTGTTTTCATTGATGCACACAGAGAGGGATCAGAGACACTGATCTCTGACCCTGGACCACAAACCCAGTCATAAAGGTACATTTTTCTTATATTGATGTGTATGGTTTGTTAGGATAGGACAATATTTGGCTGAGATACAGTTATTTGAAAATCTGGAATCTGAGGGTGCAAGAAAATCGCCTTGTCCAAATGAATTTCTTAGCAATGCATATTACTAATCAAAAATTAAGTTTTGATATACTACGGTATGAACATTTACAAAATATCTTAATGGAACATGATTTTTACTACCGGTGCAACTTGTTTTGACTGGCTTTGTGGTCCAGGGTCACATATTTTACATGTATTATAGTAACTTGTTATAAATTATACTATAAATGAGTATAGGTATTTTTCCCCTTAAGAGCAAACAATGTTTTGATTGTGATGAAATATTTTAATCAGTTGACAGCCCTCAAATATGCACGGTGTCATAACAAATGCATCGCAGGCCTCTAAAGCAGGTTGAGAATTTGGCAAACATGCTACATTCTTTGTGTGCGGCATGCAGACACATATATCGGTGTGTTTTCTATGCGGCAGCTGATTTTGCTGAGATTTGGATGGGTGCTGGCCATCTGTTTACTGGTAATTAAGCATTTAACTTTTGGCAGGAAAAGCATGAATATCATCACTGTGTTGTCTTTTCTGAGGTTGAATAAGTAGATTTGTTTGGAGGTAATGATACTTCCTAATTTGGTGTGTGCATGTATGCTGGTGAGTTGCTTCAATTGACTCAGCTGTTTTGTCTTTTTTTTTTTTCTCATGCATGTGTTCATTTCTCTATAATCGTTTTCCGGCCAAGTGGAACCATTCCCCATTGGGAGGGGTTCCAGAGAAGGTAGAATCCAACCCTTTAATCTGCCATATTATTGAATTAAAGGCTTACCAGCGCAGTGTAACCATGTCAATTATTCTTTTTTTTCAATGGTGTGTTCATTCCCATTTTCAATTAAGGTAGATCGCTTGCTTAAAACGAATAACGAAGGAAGCTGATAGAAGTGTGGAGGCGCTCAGGGGACAAAAGCAGAAGAAAGATAGACAGAAAAGAGGCGGCAGCCGCACATGTGTGAATGGAGGGATTACACAGTTCACTGTCTCTTGTCTTTATTTTTCTCAGTGGTTCCTCCGGTGGAGAGCAGAATGATTGCATTCCCTTCACCTTGAAGGAGCCTGGAGATGGAAGTCTGTAAGCAGAGAGCTTTAAAGTTGGTCTTCTGCCGGCATTTAGCAGTGGCTGTTCGTTTTAGGTTTTAGGTTCTTTATGGTATTCTGAGCTAAACGGCAGTGTCAGATTACTATGATAAGTTTGTGAAAAGTAAGATCTACAACTCTCCTTGTAGCAGTGCTTTGATTATTTCACATGCAAAGACCTTTATGTACATCTTATGAAGCTAAAACAGCCATCACATCAAAGCCGTGTGTATTGAGATTGACATGCATGCAGCGCAACGGCATCTGACAGCTATTTACAGCTCTTAAGCATCACTGACATGAGATGAGGTTTTCATCCATCAAAGTGTTCTAGAGCAACTCAGTGTAAACATCCAGAGGTGCTTGATGAGAGAATGAGAAAGTATACATTTGTACTTGGCTCACTGCAAACATTTCAGCTTGTGTACATTATCCATATCTCATGCATCATAATGTATAAATTTCAACGGCCCTCATTAGCTTGGAACTCATGGCTGTGGGCTTTGATAAATTCACAGCTCTCTGCATTTGTTATTTCAACATGTGCTTAGGCCCAATACTGAAAATGCATGATCATGAATATTTGTGGTCACTGACTGCTCAAAGTGTCTCTTGGGAAAGATTACGGTGCCTAATTTGCTTTTGTTTCCAGGACTGTTGTCTGTGTAGATTCAGCACATATTTTGCATGACTAAAAGCTGCACGTTTAATGATTCACTCACAACATTCAGTCCTGGTCAAAAGTTCGGAAAGATCTTGCTCACCAGGGCTGCATTTATTGGATCAAAAATGTTATTACAACATATAATAACTGCCTTCTATTTAAAATATTTTATAATGTAATTTATTCCTGTGATGGCAAAGGTGAATTGTCAAAAAAATGGTTAATATTTAATAGCTGCCTAATATTTTTCATGAAAACTGACACATTTTGCACTATTCTTTATATAGAAATATCCAAAGAACAGCATTTATTTAAAAAATACAAATACATATATATAAAAAATGGACTGTCAGTCAATTTAATGCAACATTGCAGAATAAAAGTATTATTTTTTTCATTATTTATGAATAGAAAAATAAATAATAAATACTAACCGCCCTTTTGAACGCAGGTATTGATGTAATAACCTAGCAGTAACCTGAAACAGCAAAAGCAATAGTGAAAACCTACCCAATACTATGAAAACACATCATTTCCATTGTTAGCATCACAGTGTGGTGCACACAAAGGTTGAATTTCTACATTGTGAGGAAAAACCCTCATTCCACTGGCATTTTATTCAGCCGACTCTAGTAACTAAGCAATTTAGTGAGCCGGAGAAGTCTGTTATTTCACACCTTGCGCTGCAGACTCTAACATTTCTTTGGTAATGCTAGTTAGCAGCAGAGACCCTCAGAAAAGCAGATGTCATCAACGCATTTTCACTACCTTGAGATCTTCACCTTGATAACAATTTGATTAAAATTTTAAAGCCAGAAGAACTACAAATGCGCAGTAGTATTTCCAAAGACACCCAATAACATTTTTAGTCGGCCTTGAAAATACTACAAAGTATAGCTCAAGTACTTCCCTTTTTGTATTTACTTTATAATGCTGTATGAATGATGTTTCTGTTTACTATGTGCCTCTTAGCAATAGCCAAACATCCAAGATTTTCTTCACTTTATTGGTCTTATTTGCAAGTACTTAATGTGCCGTAATGAGTAGTGATCACTGGAAGTTCTCCAACTCAAAGTTTTGTGCTCTTCCCCTCGTTTTTTTTTTTTTAATCACACTTCCTTAAATGTCGTCTAGACCTTAATATCAGACTTCCATCCCTGCCAAAAGCCACTGCTGCCCCAGCAAATTTACAGCAGACAGTGTACGCTGAATCAACTTTCTGCTTTTCTTTTTTCTTCCCTTCTTTCTCTTGAAGGCCTCATTAAAGAAAGAAAAGAAAGAAAGAAAATCTGACAAAGCGATGTTAATAGAAAGTCATGGTTCGGGGGGAGAATCTTAGAGAGAGAGAGGGAGAGAGAGAGAGAGTGGGTGATTTGAGTTGATTCATGTCTCGCTGGAAGACTGAGGTCTTTTGCTGGGCTGTTCTTTCTGTGGCAGTGACTGATTTAGATTGCTTCCGCTCTCCTCAGGGCTTCCACTTTAGGCGGAGCGAGACCTCAATGGCACGATCAGGGGATGGAGAGTGGAAGTGTGATGAGGGAGGAGGAGTAAGAGAGAGGAAGATAGCTGGACCTAAGTGTCGGACTATCGTGAATGCAGTGGGCGGAGTCAAGCCAGGTATTTCTTATATATATATATATATATATATATATTCTTATATTGGATTTGATTGAATGTACATTGCCTTGCAAAAGTATTCACAGATGTTGCAGCCTTAAGTTACACTGCTTTAAATTACTTTTTTTGTCATATCAATCTACACTCCATACACCATAATGGCAAAAGAAAACAGGTTTTAACATCTTTGCAAATTTATTAAAAATAAAAACCCTAAATGATTTCATTGCATAAGTAATCATACACCTTATCTGTGACACTTGAAATTTAGCTCAGGAGCCTTCATATTATTTGTAGATGTTACTATAGTTCGACTGGGTTAACCTGTGGCAAATTCAGTTGAATGGGTATGATTTGGTAAGGCACATACGTCTTAAAGTTCTAACAGCTGAAAATGCATATCAGAGCAAAAACCGAGCCCTGAGGTTTAAAAAATTGCTGTAGAGCTCAGAAACAGGGTTGCATCAAGCCACAAATCTGTGGAAGAGTTCAGAAAAAATGTTGTTGCATTGCGGGCTCACAGAAGCATGTAGTCCCCATTACCCTTAATAGAAGAGGGTTGAAACAACCACAACTCTTTCTAGAGCTGGCCTCCTGACCAAACTGAGCAACTGATGAAGAAGGGCTTTGGTTAGACTGGTGACAAAGAACCTGATGGGCACTCTAGCTGAGCTCCATGATCATATGTGGAGACTAGAGTTGTCAAAAGGTACCGGGTTCGGTACTTTCGGTACTGAAATTTTAAAAACGTCCATTTCCCGCTCACATTTGAGCACTGTTGAGATGATTTTTAAACATGTTTTTAAAATTTCAGTACCGAAAGTACCGAACCCGGTACCTTTTGACAACCCTAGTGGAGACAGAAGAAACCTACAGAAGGACAAACATCACTGCAACACTCCACCAATCTGGGCTTTATGGCATTGTGGCCAAACTCTATCCTCTCCTCAGTGAAGACACATGAAAACCCTCTTGGAATTAGCAAAAAAGCAACTAAATGACCCTCAGATTGTGAGAAACAATATATTTTGGTCTGATGAACCTCAATTCCAAGCATCCTGAGTACAAGAATAGCTCAGTGCACCAACATATTGAGATGGCATTAATGAAAACCCAGTCCAGAGCATTCAGAACCTCAGACTGGGCAGAAGGTTCACCTTCCAACAGGACAATGACCCTAAGCACACAGCAAGAGTGGCTTATTTACAACTCTGTGAATGTCCTTGAGTGGCCCAGCCACAGCCTGGGCTTGAACACACAATCAAATATTTCTGGAGAAACCTGAAAATGTGTATCTGTCCCCATCCAAGCTGACAGAGCTTGAGAGGTGAAGAGGTGAGCAGAAGAATGGCAGATAATTGCCGAATGCAGATGAGCAAAAAGACGCTGTGAAAGTGGTTTAACTAAGTACGGAGTTAAGAGTATGAATGCTTATGCAATGTACTTATTTCTGTTTTTTTTTTGAATTTTGAATTTAATTATGTTAATTTACGAAGCTGTGACAGTTCTGTTTTTGCTTTGTCATTATGATCTATCAAATGTAGATTGATGTTGAAAAAAATATTTAAATTAAATTTACAATTTAAAATTTTATTTAAAGCAATTTAACATAAGGCAGCAACATACCAAAGCATGAAAAAAAGAATGGTATGAATACTTTTCAAGGCACTGTTATAATATAAATATCATTAGAATTTAAAATAATTGTTTTCTTTTTTTTTTTGTATTTTAAAATGACATTTATTCCTGTGACGAAAAATTGCATTTTCAGTAGCCATTACTCCAGTCTTCATTGTCACATGATTCTTCAAAAATCATTCATGCTACTGTAATTTGATGCGCAAGTTCCTTTTCTTATTATCAATGTTGAAAACATTTGTGGTGCTTATTATTTTCGTGGAAAAAAAAAAAAACTAGAAACAAAACAACAGAAGAGGGAAAAAACACTTTTATTTGAAAATGAAATTTTTTGTAAAAATGCTATTATCTTAACTGTTGCTTCTAAACAATTTAATGCGTATTAATTTACTTTAAATAAAAAAAAATCATACTTACCCCAAACTTTTGAACAGCAGTGTATATTAGACTTTATTTTATTAATTAATTTATTTAACTAGTATGCGACAACCAGTCTGAAAAATCATCCAGGCCGCTGTATGTTCAGTGGTATTATCCCAGTTTTTTCCCCTCTGTCTCTCAGTGTCAGTCATTTTATCCCCTCTGAATGATCTCTGACCTGTCCTTGACTGCAATCGAATCCCTGCATGGTAGGTGATGATTCTTCCACCAACCACAATTTACTGAGGCATCTGACACTATGTCCCCTACACAAATAAAAACCTGCATTAAAGGCTCATTTTTCGGCCGTGTACACACTCACCCTGACCCTCAGCTCCACTCGGCCGTCATTCACCAGTTTCCTCTGAGCTCTGCTATAGCCTTCAGCTACGAGGACAACAGATCACTCCATCATATAGTAGAAAGACCTGAAAGGACACACTTGGGGCACACAGAAAAAAAAAAAAGCATTTGGGATATTGAAGAACTGAAGAAGGCTTTATGTGTTGTCACATAGGCCATAGAACACAGAAGACCTTAGGCTAACATTGCACATTCATATACACTTATGTATTTTGATATTGAAAAGTGTAACCAACATAACAGAGCTCAAGAGATTATTAATTATCCAGTGGAAGTCATACACAGACAGTTCTTTCATTAAACAGATAATGTAAGGATAGAAAGAAAGAAAGCGCTGTTTTTTCCCATTTTACCCTAATCTGTCTCTCTCTCCCTCTCTCTCTCTCTCGCTCTCTTTCTCTCTCTCTCTCTCTCTCTCTCTCTCTCTCTCTCTCACACACACACACACACACACACACACACACACAATGCTTAACAAATGTATTAAACCACCTGTCATAATAAAGACAGAAAACATTTTAGGAATCTGTCATTTGTTGGGCAAATAACAAACTGAAACAACTAAATAGTCTTTTATTCACACATAATAACAAAAAAAAAAAATATATATATATATGTTTTTTTAATATATTTATTGATTTATTTATTTTCTATGGCTTCCTTTGGCCTGGAGAACAGCTTGCATTCTTACTGGTATTGTTTTTATATACTCTTCTGCAGTCTCTATTGTTAGTGACTTAGAAATAGTTTCTAGTAGCTTGAAAACACTTAAAATGTGTGCGACCTATCTTTGAATCCATGAATCCATATATGCACACTACCAGTCAAAAGTTTTTGAACAGTAAGATTTTTAATGATTTTTAAAGAAGTCTCCTCTGCTCAAAAAGCCTGCATTTATTTGATCCAAAGTACAGCAAAAACAGTGACATTTGAAATATTTTTACTATTTAAAATAACTGTTTTCTATTCCACTCGGCTGTTTTCAACATAATGATAATAATTTTTTTTTTTTTGAGCAGCAAATCAGAATATTAGATTGATTTATGAAGGATCATGTGACTGAAGTAATGGTGCTAAAAATTCAGCTTTGAAATCACAGGAATAAATTACATTTGAAAACAAAATAGAAAACAATTATTTTAAATAGTAAAAAATATTTCAAAATTGTGCTGTTTTTGTAGTACTTTGGATCAAATAAATGCAAGCTTGGTGAGCAAAAGAGACTTCTTTAAAAAAAACATTAAAAATCTTACTTAAAAATCCAACACTTTTGATTGGTAGAATTAATAAATACACTACCTTTCGAACGTTTGGGTTTGATACGTTTTTTTTGTTTGTTTTTAATTTTTTAACTAAGTCTCTTATGCTCACCAAGGCCTCATTTATTTGATTAACAATTTATAAATGTGTCTTCTTTAATATTTCATCAATTTAATGTGTCCTTGCTGAATATTAAGTATTACTTTCTTTCAAAAAAAATAAAAATAAAAAAAATCTGACCCCAAACTGTTTAAATAATAAAAAATAATACTTTCTGTTTTTGAATACCTTGCCCCGAGACTTCCACTGAAAGCGCATTACTGTAAAAGAGTAAATCACTGTGTAAAAAAAAAACCCTGAAGGACAAAATTATTATCTGTGGTAACGACAGCATGTAACAGAGTTCAACTTATTAACCTTAAACAGCATTTTACTGGCATTAGACATACCAAGGTCTTGGCCTTGACTCCCAGGGAACATGTGTATGGGCAAAATGCACAGTTTACCTTGAAACCTTGAATAGTGACTTGAAGTCACTTTGGATGACAGCAACTCCCTAATGCATAAATGTAATGCAAGTTTTAGTAAAGTCATGTAGTATTGGTCACAGAAAGCAATCTCTCGCCTTGAGGAGAGGATCTTCAGACTCTAAAGCACTCCATTCTGAACATTCATAACAGGCCAATGGGTCGTTGATTTCGCCAGTGTTATTGCATTACAGTGACACCTGGAGCTGCCGCATGCCTCCCGCTCTATCTCCACCTCACCAGCGCTCCGTCCTGGCATGTTCCATTAGGTTGCCATGGTGATTAATGAGGTACCGCAGGGGCCGGTGTTGCTTCTATAACTGTAGTGGTGCTGTCCACAGGACCGAGTGCTGTAATTCTGCTTTCTCTATAGCGGCTGGCAGAGCTTCTTCCCGCCCTCTCCTTCCCAACAGATGATCTGCTGACCGTTAAACCAGCCTGAGCCGTGCCAGATACCACCGCTGATTCCTCAAAGCAGTGATGGACGGTGAGTGAAAACAATTACACAGATCTGCACCCTGGGGGGAGTGTGGGTAATATCCAGGCAGTGTTGAGTGAAGAAAAGTGATTGGTTGAGTTTGAGTTTTATGTGATGAAGTCATCATGGATTTCTGTCGGGTTCAGCACTCTTTTGTAGAGTGATGACACCCATGAAAATAAAAAACATAAGAACACATAAGCAAAAGTTTATAGCTCACTGAATTAAATTTCTGGTGCATCTTTTTGTAAATTTAAGTATTATATTATATTCTCCATTGAATAAAAAAAATATATATATATATTGTTGCGACTTATCTCGCAATTCTGACTTTTTTATTCTCAGAATTGTGAGGTATAAACTTGCAATTCTGACATAATTTCTCAGAATTGAGAGTTTATATCTCACAGTTGTGACTTTATAACTTACAATTGCGAGTTTATATCTCACAATTTTGGGAAAAGTTTGTATCATGCAATTCTGAGAAAAAAGTCAGAATTGCAAGATGTAAACTCGCAATTGCGAGAAAAAAAGTCAGAATTGTGAGATAAAAAGTCACAATGCAATGTAAAAAACTATTTGTTGAGTCAACTTAAAATAATTTGTTATCCTGCTGCCATAAAATTTCAGGTTTACTCAACCCAAAAAAAAGTTGTACTAAGTGACAACTTAGATGTTTGAGTTGATTTGACTTAAAATTTTAAGGCAGTTGGGCAACAAACAGCTTTTAAGTTTAACAAACCAATTTTTTTTTGTTTAGTCAACTCGGATATCTAAGGCAGAAGGGTAACAAATTATTTTAAGTTGATTCATCATTTTGTTTTTTTGTTTGTTTTTTTACAGTGTAGTAAAATACAAATATATATATATTGCAATTTTTTTCTAATGTCAGTGCTTCATCTATTACCTTTACAATTTTAGGTTCAGTCAACTCAAAAAAAAAAAAGTTAAGTCAACTTGAAATGTTAGGTTTTACTAAGTGACAACTTAGACATTAGAGTTGATTTAACTTACTTTTTAAGGCAGTCGGGTAACAAACAGCTTTTAAGTTTAACAAACAATTTTTTTTGTTTAGTCAACTCGGATATCTAAGTTGTCAGTTAGTACAACTTAACATTTCAAGTTGACTAAACTTATCTGAGTTGACTCAACTTAAATTAAGGCAGAAGGGCAACAAATTATTTTAAGTTGGTTCAACATTTTAGTTATATACAAATATATATTGCAATTTTTTTTCTAATGTCAGTGCTCAATCTTTAATTTAAAATTACCTTTTCAATATATCTAAGATATCCAAGTTGTCAGTTAGTACAACTTAACATTTCAAGTTAACTAAACTTATTTGAGTTGACTGAACTTAAATTTTTAAGGCAGCAGGGTAACAAATTATTGTAAGTTGACTCAACATTTATATATATATTTATATATAAAATTGCAATTTTAAATTACCTTTATGTACAGTTGTAGACTGTTGTTTCATAACCTTTTTTTCCCAGTTGTAGGTACTCGGCAGTAAGTGATTATTCAACAGTAAATGCCGCCACAGAAAATGACCTTTTATGAGTCCACAACAAGGGGAGTCACTGTTCAATATTTCATATTCATTAACATTTGGAAGAAACTGTGATTTAAAAGGGGGAAATCAAGTATGAGATTTTTTGGCAAATGTTAAAATGGTCCAGGATTAAGCTGCTGTTAATTATTTATGAACATGAATTGCACAATTATGGGTCTGACTGACGGACCGCATTGAGTAGCTCCAATTTAACACACAATCAGTGGATTTGAAATATGTCTCTCTTTCTCCCAGCTAAGTGTTAAGGCATGAATCATTAAATATTTGCTGCATTAATTATTCAGATACGCCAATTCTTATTAGAAAATAAGTGAAGAAACAAGAAGTGTGCTAACTCCGTGTAAAGGCAATTCAGAGAACGCAGAAATGTATTGCTGAAAACGCATTACAAAGACTGTAAACTATGTAGTACTTAATTATGGAGCTAGACTAGCGTTAAATAGTTTTTCCACATTTTTGTCTTCAAGATTTTTTGGGCGGGGCTAAAATGGAGCCACTGAGCATGGCCCCTCCCCTAACACTTTAAGAGGTGTGTTTGACTTAAAGCGGCGCAGCACAGACCAATCGTTGTAGGACATCAAAATACAGTGAGAGCTATAGAGAGCTGATGTCTCCTTATGCTTTCGGACTGCTTTAGATCATTCTGTGCAGCGCTGCTTCAAGTCAAACACACCTAATAAATAAAGTGCATAATCATCAGTAGTTCACTTGCTCAATCACAAGTCATTACTGTTAGTTACTACAGCCTACAGTTTTCTAGCTAGCTATGTCTTCATCATGTAAATGCATATTACCTGGTTGCGATAATTTCAACTCAGGCTCATTGGAAATATGTGCATCTATATGCATTTCAGCAACACTGTAATTACGTACCATACTGCATATTTCACCAACAGTTTCAAAGTGAGCTAAAACACAAATTCAATACATAACTGTGGCACATTTTTATTACGTTGGTACAGGCACCTATTGCTGCTTTTCTGTTTTACTGTTTGAGTACAACTTAACTTTTCAAGTTGACTAAACTAAAAACACATTTGTTGAGGCAGCCGTGCTATTTTAACTTCCTAAAGCAGATTTGAGCTGTTTTGTCAAACTGTAGTTTCATGGGGTTCGTACCAGAGCTCTTCATCATTCAAGTGCAACGCCGTATCGGGTGTTACTAAATTAGAAAACTCATGCATATGAAGCTGTAAATGTGACGACAACATTTAGAAGTATCAGTTTTCAAATCGTGCAGGATGTTAGAATTGTTGTGAAGCATAATGTAATATTTTGTAAGTAATTGTGTAAAAATTAGGCTTTATTAATCAAGACTGTGTGTAAATCATACGTTGTGTGAAAAGGAATAAAAGTTGTCAAAGATTTACTGCCTCTAGTATTCATTTAAAAAATAATACATATATATTCAGAAATTATATATATTTCAGAAATGATATATCAATTTCAGAAATGTTTATAGAGTCATGTATTACCAATGAGCCTATGTTGGATAATTTACAAAACAGCTTGGTCTCCTTATCTAAATTAAGTTGCTAGAGGGAGCACCTATAGAAGCCCGTTTCCACCATGAATAAAAAATGTAAAAAGGTAATTGTGACTTTTATCTCACAATTCAGACATTTTTCGCAATTGCGAGTTTATGTCTTGCATTTATGACTTTTTTCCCCCCAGAATTGCGTGATACAAACTCACAAATCTGACTCAGAATCTGTTGTCAAAATATCTGAAAACATATCAGTCTTTTTTCCTCTCAAAACTGGAATTTATAACTTGCAGTTGCAAGTTTATAACTCATAGTTCGGAGAAAAAAAGTCAGAAAATCTAACTTTATAACTAAATGTGATATAAGTTTATATATGGAAAAAAAAGTTTATTTCTGAAAATTGTGAGTTTATATCACAATTTTGACTTTATAACACAATTCAGTTTATATCACAATTCTGAGGAAAAAAGTCAGAATTGTTAGTTTGTATCACGCAATTCAAGAAAAATTTTGCAATTCTGACTTTTTTCTTAGAATTGTGTAATATACACCCATAATCATGAGAAACTGTGATTTTCTAAAATCTCGCAATTGCGAGATATAAACTCACTATTACAAGTTATAAAGTCTAGTTTTGAGGGGAGAAAAGACTAATATGTTCTCAGATATTCTGAGAACAGATTCTGAGTCCAAATTGCGAGTTTGTATCATGCAGTTCTGAGGAAAAAATTCAGAATTGTGAGATAAAAACTCCTTAAAAACCTTTACATTTTTAATTTTTTTATTCATGGCGGAAACGGGCTTCCATAGATGTTCGCTAGCATCTTTATTTAAGGAGTCCAAGCTGTTTTTCAAATCGCAACCAGGTAAAATGCTTTTACGTGACAAATTGGTAATGACAGTAGCTTGCGAAGAAATTGTGACTTTATTTCTGAGAATTGCATGTTTAGATCACAGTTCTGAGAAAAAAAAGCCAGAATTGCGAGTTTGTATCACTCAATTTTGAGAAAAGTAAAAAGTAGCAATTCTGACCTTTTTTTCTTAGAATTGCCTGATATGCACTCACAATCATGAGAATTAAAGTCAAAATTGCAAGATGAAAACTCACAATTCTGACTTTTTGTTTGCATTTGTGATTTTTTTTTATCTCACAATTCTGAGAAAAAGTTATAAAGTCCAGTTTTGAGGGGAAAAAATATATTCTGAGAACAGATTCTAAATCAGAATTGCGAGTTTGTATCATGCAATTCTGAGGAAAAAAGTTTGAATTGCGAAATAGAAAATGACATTTTTTTTATTCATTGCATAAACAGGCTTCCATAGATGCTCCCTCTAGCAACTTAATTTAAATAAGAAGACCAAGCTGTTTTGTAATTTATCGCAAAAAGTAGCAATTCTGACTTTTTTTTCTCTGACAAAAAGTCAGAATTGTGTGCAATTGTAAATTTTGTGTCTCGCAAGACTTTTTGCGCGTTTATTTCGGAGAATTGCGAGTTTATATCTCACAATTCTGACTTTATAACATGCAATTTTTTTTCTTAGAATTGCGAGATAAAAACTGACAATTACCTTTTTTAATTTTTTAAAAAGTCCATTCAGCTTGTACCGGTGTTTGACAGCTTTCCTGTGAATGGGCGTGGTTTCAGTCCCAACAACGGGCACGCCCCCCAGCATGTAAGAACAAAATACTGCCTTTTTTTTTGCCATTTTTTATCATTTAAATATGTCTGGGTGGTTAATAAAATGTTTTTCTCTGGTATGACTAATTCAGAACACATATTTAATAATGCTTTACAGGAACTTTAAAATAAGTCTTGTCTACAGGTCTGAATGAAGTTATTTGCTCCGGAGATGGTGTTTAGATGGTTTTGCTCCGTGTGCTGAATCAGAGTGTTATGGAAAGTTTGACCTGCTGCAGGGTGGTATGGCTTCCTTGTTTTGACTTTAATTTTCTCAGCTTCCTTCCGTTAAAAGCTTGAAAAGAATGAACTTTATGAACTCTTACATTTTAGTTTGCAGCCATTATGTGCTGTTTTACAGAATGTGCTCTTAACAAAACAGAATCACCATGAGGTAGGGTAGACTGGGGACATTTGGTATACTTTGGTACGCTTTTCAGGTTACCACAACAAAACTAGCAACAATTGCAAAAGTTAGGTAGAGTAAACAGTAAAACAGTAAAAAAAAACATTGAACAATTGCAAACAGCAATAATAAAAAAGATCAAATGCAAACAATAACCTAATAAATATAATAACAATAAACATTTTTAAAAATGATACGTTGTGTCTCAACTGTACCCCAATGACCACCTTGAACATTTCTCTAGATTTTAGTGACCTTGCATGACACAAAGTCAGTTTTTAGAGTATAGGTAAGATTTATGAAATTGTAAGTTAACTTTAACAGTCAATCAAAGGATGAGAAGCTATTAATTTGGTGAAATGAAAAACTTACCTTAGAAAAAAAAAAAAAACATTCGCCTATATCTTTGGACTGGAGAACCGCATGTACTTCAAATTTCCCACGTTCGAAGAGGGCGCTAATACGCATATGCAAAGCAAATTTCACAGATCAGACTTGTTGTGCAAGCAAGTTATTAAAGGTGTTTCAAATGTACCAACTGTACCCAGTCTACCCTTCTGTGAAGTGTTTGTTCAGCAAGGATTTCTTTTATTAGTATTCGTTATTAGTTATTTTATACATTGATTTTTTCAAGCAAGGCTTTGTGAAGCCAGCAAGTTCCTGTTATTGTGCTTTCTCACATCATGTCTAAAACCTCCTCTGCCCAATACACAATGATTTCCTAAAATTGCCTAAACTTAACAGTTCTGCATCCTGCTGCTTAAATGTCTTTTTGCATAAGCGTGATATTAGTCAGTGGTGAACTGAGTTGACCTTACCCTATGAAATCCCTCTCATAACCATCAGTACAAGCACCAGGCCATTTACCAAAGTTTTGAGAGGCCGTAATGTTTTGTCCTTGTTTTTGCCACTGATTGTTAAGGTTTTGATTGAGTGATTAAAAGCTTCCCTGTGGTTCTCTCTCCTGCTGACCTCTCTCCTTCTTGCTATAGCGCTCTTGCTCAGAAATCATTGAAGTTTTTTCTCTCTGTCTCTAACTGTCAAGAGAGGCCCACTCATTGCGTCAAGCCTCTTTCCTGAATGGCTGCGCACATTAGCATAACGCACATAACGAGCACTCTGACCCGAGATACACCCAAAAGGGGCTTTTAACAGTTAAGGCTTCACCTTTTATTCATAGAGAGGCTAAACTAAACCACCCTGACCACTTTACGAGTTAAGTCACTCTGAAGTGGCGATAAGGGGTGAACATTGCATAAATTGTTAAAAGCGCTCAGGGTAAAGCATGGATATTTGTGTGCATGTGGGAAAAATTGGGTGGATCAGGTGGTGTAAATGACACAAAACAAAAATTACAGAGGTGAAATTGCATTTAATGGTAAACAGCGTCGCTATGCAGGTTCTCATTACACTGTCACAGATGTGTAACACAGGGGCAGCGTTTGTGAGTTTCTCATGCATTGTGGTGTAAACAATGACATCTGTTCAGTGTTTGTGTGCTAGAAAAAGCCTGGAAGAGCAGGTTGGTAATACAGGAGCAACAGTATATTCATTTATCCTTTACACTTGGTGAATGTGTCACTGGATGTGCTTCTGTTGTGTTATATGCTGGTTATGTAAACTGTTATATTTTAGGGAATTATCACTGAAATTAATGAGATTTCAGAGTGTAATTAGAACTGTGTCCTAACCAGGCGTCAACCAGTTTCCATGTCCACACAATCACAGCCAAACAAAACAAATCTGATGTTTAATGCAGCTGCAACTATTATAAATGCACGTGCTGTTGTTCTTACAGGAATAGACTGGTGTTTGCAAACAGTGGTGATGTTTTTTTGTGGGCGGAGCCTGTCTAGTGTCAGAAAATGACAGTTTTCAAGTAGAAGGCGTGAAATAATAGTATAAAAAAAGATACATTTGAGTTTATTTTTCAAAATTCTGACTTTATTCTCGCAATTCTGAGATTGTATCTCACAATCCTGATAAGAAAAATGAACTTGTTATTATCTCATTTCTCCCAAGCTCAGAATGAGGAGTTTATATTCTACACTTCTGGCTTTTTTTAAAACTCAGAATTGACAAACTCGCTATTGTTGAGTTAAATTGAGTTATAGTCCAAACTAGGAGATATAAACTTGCATTTGCAAGAAAAAGTCAGAATTGTTAGATAAAATGGTTATGTAAAATGATATAGGTTTAAATGGTATTTCATTCTGAAACTGTAGGGCTAATACAATATGTCCCCTATCAACTGCATATGTGAATATTATGAAGACCTATTGTTTAAATCACATTTGTGACCTTAGACCACAAAACCAGTCTTAAGTAGCATGGGTATATTTGTAGCAATAGCCAGAAATACATTCTATGGGTCTAAAATATAGATTTTTCTTTAATGCCAAAAATCATTGAGATATTAAGTAAAGATCATGTTCCATGAAGATATTTTGTAAATTTCCTACCGTAAATATATCAAAACTTAATTTTTGATTATGCATTGCTAAGAACTTCATTTGGACAACTTGAAAGGCAATTTTCTCAATATTTTTATTTTTTTGCACCCTCGGATTCCAAATTTTCAAATAGTTGTATCTCGACCAAATATTATCCAATGCTAACAAACCATACATCAATGGAAAGATTATTTACTTAAAAATTGACCCTTATGATTGGTTTTGTGTTCCAGGGTCACCTTTATGCTTAAAAAGTAAAGTAATCAATAGCAGGTTTCATCCAAAATCTGTCCATTTCAACATCTGTGTTTAGCTTCAAATGGAGTCTTTGATGGCAGTACTCTATAAAAATGATTTGCATTCTGATTCTGACATCCAAAGACACAACAATACATTTTTTTTCTCTTTTATTCTATGGATTTAACCCATTTCCCTTCACTTTTTTACCAGCGTTTTTCTGCCACCACAATGCGCGCGCAGCTGCAGGTGATGTAACTGTGACGTCTACTCCAAAACTGGTCTATAGTTCATCCAAAAATGAAAATGTGCTGAATATGTAGAATCCTGATGACTGGTGAGCAAATAATGTAATGCTAAATTTTTACAAATCTGTTCCTGTGAAGAAACAAACTCATCTACATCTTAAATGGCCTTAGGATGAGTACATATTCATTTCTGGGTGAACTATTCCTTTAAAATTAAGAGAAACACATTGTAAGAATTGCTAATATCAGCGTACATTTTAGACACAATATTGGCAGTTAGTTATTTTGTCTATTAGTGAAATGTGATGGGCTGAAAAGCTCAGTTGTCAATAGTGTAGTAATGTCATAAGCACTTTTAAACCAAGCAGCTTATAGTCAATGTGGAAAATTCACATGGTCAATGCGAAAATGTCGGGAAATCTTTGGCACTCACTCTAAATTCCAGATTGCATGGATTTCTATAGAAATACTGGACTTCGCCTTTAAAAAATCCACAGATCTATGTTGAACATGACAGCAGAAGTAAAAGTGCAATCACATTTACCAATGTTTGCCAAGTCTTTGTAGGTGAAATCAGTCATTTCAATAGGAATTCATTATATGGGCAATTCTACAGAATTGGTCCAAAGTTAGAGTTTGGAACGTCTCCAAAAAAAAGTATTTTTCCAAAAAATGTGTATGTATGCAAATTGTATAATACCCAAGGTACAGATTTCTAGTAATTGTGCAGTTAAATCACATATTGTATTTTCAGAAAGTTTTGGAATATTTGTCCTCTCCCCAAATTTGTCACTACCAAAACACAGTAATAATAATTTAATTAAAAAGGTTTATATTGGCCTATTAAGATTTTGCTTTCATCTGAGTTCTTAAATGCTTTTTAAATGTGTTTTTTGGGTTATGGGACAGCAGTTTGCACCAATTCTGTAGAATAGTCCATATGCACAACTCATTTATTGCTTGCACCATTGATGACAGTAATTTGCATGTTTACATGAATATACTCTAACTCATAGACATAAAAGCATGTAAAAGATCACATAACTATACCTCTTACTAATTTGCCCTGCAGTGAACCCAGAGGCAATGGCTAACATTCCTCCTCCTCCGCTTTCTTGTCTTTTGAATGAATTTTAATAGAATGTTTGACTATGAAGCAGTGTGGTGATGGTCTGTGGATATGAATTACAAACGTTTGACATTGTAATACACGCATTGTCGGTGACCTTCCGTGAATATTAAAATGCACCTGCAGCCTACACTGCAGTGCTTAACCATATGAATAATAATTATGACAGTTATGCAAGCTGAAATAAGGAGATAATTACTCTTGTATTTTTGTATTTTTATGTAGACAAAACAATATGTTTAGATGGATTTTTTTGTGGATCGACGCTTGTTGCACAGATTCTTCTTATCACATCATGTGTATTGTTTTATGCGATTCGGAAAGCAAAGGCTAATATGGCTTGATGTATTTACACCTCTAATTCTTTCTTTCTTTCTCTGTATGTGGATTTACCGAGGGCATGTGAGAGGTCAGAGTAAGACACCATAATAAAGGAGATGAATAATAGAACTGATGGCTGCCGGTCAGGAGGGCAAGTCGGGATATTTTCGCGCCTCTCATCGTCCATCTCTCGTGCTGACGCATGAGCAGGGTGGTGCCGAAGTTATATACTAGATGATTTATTCATCCTATGAATAATTGACTCACTTCTTCTCATCTGTCTTTCTTTTGCAAGGTGCCAGAGGTTATGCTAACGACCTTTAAGTGCGGATCCTCGCACTCCAGAGAAGCGGGCGCCCCTGCAGACATCAGATGTGAGGAAACAGTCGGACAACACCGATTCAGCCTGTTAGGAACCTGCCGAATGTGTTCCAGCAGATTGTGGTCAGATAAACAGTTCTCAGGGCAAAACTTCCAGCAGGTGAACCAGATAAAAGCTAGATAAACAAATGATACTGATAACCACTTACAAGCTTTTTAAAAGCAACTTAAAAGAAAAGTTCACTCCAGATGTTATTGGCTTTACACAACATAATTGAAAGTATGCAAATGAGATTTTATGGATGCAATATTTCAAGTTTATGCAGATTTAGCATTTTGTCTTATTTGGAGCTCCCCATTCAACTTTTACTTTATGAAACAGAGCCTCTAGGATATGCACAATGAAACCTGTGATTCTTTTTTTTTTAGGATTCTTTGATGAATAACAAGTTAAAAAGAAAAGAATTTATTCAAAATTTAAATCTTTTCTAACAACATAAATCTATGCTATCACTTTTTACTAGTTTAACACATCCTTGGTGAATAAAAGTATTCATTTCTTTCAAAAAAATAAAGAATAAAAATGTACTGACCCCAAACTTTTGATCAATAGTGTGTATTTTTAGAAAACCTTTCTATTTTAAAAAAATGCTGTTCTTTTTAACCTTTTATTGATAAAAAAATCCTGAAAAAAGTATCACAGATTCCAAAAAAAAACATTAAGCAGCACAACTGTTTCCAACATTGATAATAAATCAGCATATTAGAATGATATCTAAAGAATTATGTGACACTTAAGACTGGAGTAACGACTGCTGAATAAATTACATTTTAAAATGTATATTAATATACAAAACAGCTATTTTACATTGTAACAATATTTTATTATTAACTAGATTTTTGATTACAAAAAAGATACTTATTTCAAAACATCAAAATAATCTTAATTATTATTGATAGCACATATACATCTGAGAGACGTCTATTTGACGTCTGCATTTACATCTGGAAGACATATTTTTTTTTAGATTGTTTGCTCATCTGCAATACGTCTATAGGTTTTCTACCAGATGTCAAATAGACATCTATTAGAAGTCTTTAAGATGTTTATGATTTAGAATGTATGTAAAACTGACATCTTACAGACATCTGTCAGATGTTTGTACACAGCAGGTCCTTTCCTGATCAAGTGATCTTTAACAGACATCTTGCAGAAGTACAGTACGTGTTCAATCTGGGTCCTAACTTCTGACTTGTTGTGAATGACCTGAGAACTTCATTTTATCCACCCCAGATAGCACATGTACATCTGCAAGATGTCTGTTAAAAATTTCCTGATCTGGAAAGCATCTGCTGTGTATAAACGTCTGGCAGACCTCTGTAAAATGTCAGTTTTACATACATTCTAAATCATAAACATCTTAAACACATCTAAAAGACGTCTATTTGATGTCTTATAGGAAACGTCCAATAGACGTCTTGCAGATGTCTTGCAGATGTAAATGCAGACGTCAAATAGACTTCTCCGAGATGTACGTGTGCTATCAGGGATAGTTTATATGAAACCATTTCCAATTCCTACCCAGATAGCACACGTACGTCTGCAAGATGTCTGTTAAAGATCTCTTGATCTAGAAAGCATCTGCTGTGTACAAACGTCTGGTAGACATCTGTAAGATGTCAGTTTTACATGCATTCTAAATCATAAACATCTTAAAGACATCTAATAGACTAGTTGCAGATCTAATTGCAGATGAGCAAATTACGTAAAAAATACAACTTGCAGATGTAAATGCAGACGTCAAATAGACGTCTTTGAGATGGGTATGATTTCAAAAGACTACCCTCCACCAAAAAGTTCTCCCTTTTTCAAATTTGTAAAGTAGTTTGAGTATCTTAAAATTGTTTTTAAGTTGCATATCAAAGCCTTGTTTCAGAGCACGCTCCTCGAAGACCTCCTGAGGAGTGAAAAGAGACGAGGAGATGAGTTACTGCTTACGCCTCCCAGTATGGAGGCTGTTCTCTCAGTGTCCATCCCAGCATTGTTTTCAATTTAGTTGTCTCCCTCGATTCTTCCACGCGGCAGGCAGACACGCTCTCCAGGGCAAGTAAGTTCACATTACATCTTGCTTTTCAAGATCTTCCCCTGGTTTCATGTTCTGTTAATCCACAGGTAAATGCTCGACTCACTGCCGGGGTCCTCAGCAGAACGGCTGACCGGAGGAACTGCGCCCTAGCAATTAAACAGAGGGATTCGCACTTGTCTGGTTCTGAGCTCGCTTCCAATCTGGGTTTTGGACACAAGTCAAAGATAACAGCTGTACACGTTGAGGGATCAGTGAACCCAGCTGACTCCCTGGCAGCCGGAACACCGGCAGGAACCAGCTCATAATTAGAAACGTTTTGGGTCATCTTGAGGAGAAACGGAGAGGAGAGAGACATGCAGGGAGAATAAGAGGCAAGTATGGATATAAGAATAGATTAAAACCGGTATCATTACATCTGTGTTCGTATAGCATGCTGCAGATTAACTGCACACAGTGGTCAGGACTTCTCATGTCTGCACACACACAGCTGTCCACCAAAAATCCTGCACAATGGCTTGACATTTCAGGCCTTCAGGCAGAACGGCACCAAGACAACAGTGTATATTTTTTTTTTTACCTTTGCTTTACATTCTCTCGCTCTCTCTCTTGTCCTCTCTCTCTCTCTTGTTCTCTGCATGGCCTCAGGTAGAATAGATGCTCTAGTGACCTGTTTGAACAGTTCACCACAGCACTGTCTGTGCAGTAACTCAAAGTCACCAAACCCCTGAAGCTAA
The DNA here is from genome assembly GCA_012976165.1 of Labeo catla. NCBI lineage: Eukaryota > Metazoa > Chordata > Actinopteri > Cypriniformes > Cyprinidae > Labeo > Labeo catla. The sequence goes on from VONZ01000001.1 coordinate 3,807,564, forward strand.
AAGAACAACATAACAGGAACAACGGTGGAACAAGAACAGGGGGATTGATGAAATATAAGGCTGGGGGTCTTTGTAAATTCAGAAGCGTGTGTCAAAGAGAATGCTGCTTTTTACCATAACATCCCCAGGCCAGAGTCTTTACAATAATGACTTTACCTTACATTATACATGCAAATGTAGTGAATAAAATTGGTCGGAGACTATAAATAGAAATATTGCATAATTGTTTTGATTGCTCACACACAGTTAACAATCAGCTTTGATTAGTGAGAGCAACTTTAACTTTTGTGGGTGGTTGCCAGGGCACTGTTATGCAGTTGTTAAAGTCTTTGAAGTGTTCTTAGAATTGTGTGGTTGTTAAAGGATTAATTCACTTCCAGAATAAAAATTTCCTGATAATTTACTCATCCACATGTCATGCCGAGATATCTTTCTTTCTTCAGTCGAAAAGAAATTAAGGTTTTTGAGGAAACATTCCAGGATTTAGTGGATATCAATGGGAGCCAACGGGTTGAAGGTCCAAATTGCAGTTTCAATGCAGCTTCAAAGGACTCTACACGATCCCAGTTGAGGAATAAGGGTCTTATCTAGCGAAACGATCGGTCATGGGTCTGGGTCAATATAGTTAGGGTCAATATGTATATCTGGGTCAATATGTATATCTCAACATGATTACGTAATGTGTAAAGCATCGCAGAGCTAGTGCAAGATGAGCATTTGTGGTTAAAACGTATATACATATTTCTTTTTTCGTATTGTGACATAAGACCCTTATTCCTCAGCTGGGATTGTGTAGAGCCATTTGAAGCTGCAATGAAACTGCAATTTGGACCTTTAAACCATTGATCCCCATTGAAGTCCAGTATATGGAGAAAAATCCTGGAATTTTTCTTTAAAACCCTAATTTCTTTTCAACTAAAGAAAGAAAGACATGAACATCATAGATGACATGGGAGTAAATTATCAGAAAATTGTGAAATTGTGAAAAAGTGAACTAATTCTTTAAAGGAGAAGTCCACTTCTAGAACAAAAATTAGTAAAGAAATTATGTTTTTTGAGGAAAACATTTTAGGATTTTTCTCCATATAGTGGACTTCTATGGTGCCCCGAGTTTGAACTTCCAAAATGCAGTTTAAATGATCCCAGCTGAGGAAGAAGGGTCTTATCTAGCGAAACGATCGTTATTTTTATTTGCTCTGCCTGAACTCTTTGTATTCTGCTTCAAGACAGTTAGGGTATGTCGAAAAACTCAAATTGTATTTTCTCTCTCAACTTCAAAAATAATTTAAAAATCATCCTACATCGCTGGGTACCGACCCAGTCTTTGCATAATGAACATGCAAAGAAGATCAAACAGCCTTAACAAAAAAGGTAAAACAGCAATATAGGACGATTCTGAAGTTGAGGGAAAATATGAGATGGGAGTTTTTTGACATACCTTAACTGTCATGAACTGGAAAAAAACAGAGTTCAGGCAGAGCAAGACAAGACGAGCATTTGACATTAAAAAGTATAGAAATTGTATTATTTTTTATGAAAATAACCGATCGTTTTACTAGATAACACCTTTCTTGGACCACAGAAGTCCACTATATGGAGAAAAACCCTGAAATGTTTTCCTCACAAAACATAGTTTCTTTACGACTGAAGAAAGAAACACATGGACATCTTGGATGACAACATTATCTGTAAATTTTTGTTCTATTTTTGTTCTGGAAGTGGACTTCTCCTTTGAGGCTTTCTGAATGGTTGAAAAATTGCTGAGAATCTACTAAGATGTAGACATTCTTAATCAGAACAGATTTCGTGAAATTTACATTAGATTACATCACTTGCTTCCCAATGAATCCTCATTAGTGAATGGGTGCCGTCACAATGAGAGTCCAAACAGCTGATAAAAACGTCTCCGACCAACCAGTTAATGTCTTGTGAAGTGAAAAGCTGCGTGTTTGTAAGAAACAAACTCATCCTTAATATTTTAGCTTTAAACCATTACTTTGGGCTAAAATACAAGTCAATCCCCTGTTGTCCTCTTACATCAAAAACCTTCTTTGACTGTTTTCACTTGTAAACAGTGCTTGATCTGTTGATTTCCCTCCTGTTTTTTTAGTATTTTAGCTGGAAGCAATGGTTTGAAATTAAAAACATCTTGGTGGATTTGTTTCTTACAAGCTTTTTGCTTCACAAGACATTAATGGACTGGAGTCGTGTGGATTGCTTGTGGATTGTTGTTATGTTTTATCAGCTGTTTGGACTCGTTCTGACTGTACCCATACACTACAGATGATCCATTTGTAAGCGAGTGACGTAATGCTAAATTTCTCCAAATCTGTACTGATGAAGAAATAAACTCATCTACATCTTGGATGGTTTAAGAGTGAGTACATTTTTTGGATGAGCTGTTCTTTTAATCAGCCAAGTATTTATCCTGATCACTAGAAATGACTTGAGGCCCCTCCTTAAATGTAAGTCTTCAAGTTTTTTTCTCCATTTTGTGGTGAATTTGCATACTTTGAGGGAATTATTTACATTCGTAGCACAGCGCTGAAGTTTAGTACTTTGTGTTTTGTATTGTTTGGGCTGTCAAAGAGAATTCTGGTCAAAAGAGCTACATTAATAGCTCTGCATTGTGTACACATGCAAATACAGTGAATATGTTTACTCTGGGGCTATAAAAAGAATTATGTACTTCATTGTTTTGATTGCTCAGGCACAGTTAGCAATCAGCTCTGATCAGCGAGAGAAACCTTAACTGTAAGAAGTACCAATTGATGTTGCATTATTTCTTGTAATGATGCCTAAGAAGATAACGTGATGCATTTAATCTAATTAAATAACATGTTGCATTTAATCTAATATTTTTAGCAGGCAGAGAAAATACAGTCCTGCTAATTTGCCGGCTCATGCTTAATTAGTTTTTTTTCTGTGTGTGGATGCATCGGCAGTGACCTCCTCCTCCTCCTCTTCTTCAAAGCAGCTCAGTTTAAATTATGCAGGCAGACTGGTGTGGGCTAACCTGCCCTGAGGAGCAGCAATATTTCATACAAGAGGAAGCGTGTCAACAGCGGCAGGTTACAAGAAAGCCGAGGCGCTCTTCTGATGGGGAAAAAATAAATAGAAAGAGCAGATGTTAATGAAAGAAGGCGACATTTGCTCCTTCGCTCATTCCGTGTGGATACTTGATTTATAGGACTTTCTTGGTTTTAATATAGGAACCTCTGAGAGTTTCATCAGTCATTCAGACATATATGCTCTGGATGTATGTACTAACTCTGTCACAATTACATACGGCAGTTCACTTATTTGTTCTCTTTTACATCTTGTATGCATTAATTATTACTATATACATTAAACACAACTCATCATACATCATAGTGGTGGCTGCTAGGGCAAGCTTCCCTGTTCTTATTGTTACAACTTGGGTTAGGGTTATTAAAAAACACAAAGTGTGCATTCTAAAAATGTTGGGTTGTTTCAACTCAGCTTTGGGTCAAATAGGGACTAACCCAGCTGTTGGGTTAAATTTTTACATTAAAATTTTAACTAACTAACCCAAAATTTGGGTTATTCCATATTTTACCTAAAGTTGGATTGAAACATCCCAGTGTTTTTTTTTAAATGAGTATTCCATTAAAGCATAAATTGACATGGCATAACCGACTCCAGTGAGACTGTTAAAATCCAATAGGACCTACATTGACAGAAGAACCATATTTAGAGACCAAAATATTGTAAGGATTTGAGGCTTGGCTCTTTTGGGCAAGTAACACTCTAAAAAATGCTGGGATGTTTCAACCCAACTTTGGGTCAGATATGGAAAAAAGTTTTTTTTAGAGTGAAGCAACCACCCTAACAACCATATGGCAGGATTATTAAAGGTCATAGTTAATGGTTTGTTATTAGCGAGAATTGGACCTTAAATAAAGTGTGACCTTTTATTTTAGTTTTAATTTTTCACTCTGTCATGTTAGTCGTTTAGTGGTTTATAGATTTTGTTTAGTTTTTTTTTTTTAATTTAGATTTGGAGCATCCAAACTTAATGCTGGTTCTGTTTAAAAATATTCAACCGTGTGAAGTTTTTAGCACAGTCTAGTGTGTTATTTTCACGTTTAATGCAGGTATTGTAAATGTTTTATGATATACTTATCCAAAATTGTAGTCTTTTTATGTTAGTCTTGGTGTCATGAAAATATATATTACTTTTGTTTCGGTTTTTCACAGTTATGTTCATTTCGTTGGTAAAACTTTACAGTAAGGTTCATTAGTTAACATTAGTTAACTAATTTAGTTAACATGAACTAAGAATGAACAATACTTCTAGAGCATTTATTAATCTTAATTCATGTTAATTTCAGCATTTACTAATGCATTCAAAAGTTGTGCTTGTTAACATCAGTTAATGCACTGTGAATTATCATGAACAAACAATGAACAACTGTATTTTCATTAAAAAACATTAAAGGAGTACTTCACTTACAGAACGAAAATTTACCGATGATGTACTCACCCCGTTGTCATCCAAAATGTTCATGCCTTTCTTTCTTCATTTGTAAAGAAATTGTTTTTTGAGCAAAAATATTTTAGGAATTATCTCCATATAGTCGATTTCAATGGTGCCCACGAGTTTGAATGACCAAAATACAGTTTAAATGCAGCTTCAAAGCGCTCTAAACAATCCCAGCCGAGGAATAAGGGTCTTATCTAGCGAAACGATCGGTCATGGGTCTGGGTCAATATAGTTAGGGTATGTAGAAAAACTCCCATCTCATTTTCTCCTCCAACTTTAAAATCGTCCTACATCGCTGCCAAAGTACTGACCCAGAGTTTACAAAGTGAACATGCAAAGAAAGTCAAACGGCCTTTACAAAAAAAGGTAAAACAGTGATGTAGGACGATTTTAAAGTTGGAGGAGAAAATTTGATGGGTGTTTTTTGGCATAGCCTAACTGTATTGACCTGGATTACACAGAGTACACATGTGCATCGCAGAGCTAGACAAGACGAGCATTTGAAGTTAAAAAGTATATAAATTATTAGATTTTTTTTTTTTCAAAATGACCGATTGTTATGCTAGATAAGAGCCTTATCCCTCGGCTGTGATTGTTTAAAGCCTTTTAAAGCTGCATTGAAACTGCATTTTGAACGTTCAGACTCACAAGCACCATTTAAGTCCACTATATGGAGACAATTCCTGATGTTTTCCTCAAAAAACATAATTTCTTTATGACATGAACATCTTGGATGACAATGGGGTTGAGTACATTATCTGTAAATTTTTGTTCTGGAAGTGAGCTACTCCTTTAACAAAGATTAAAATACTATAATAAATGTATTTTTCATTGATTGTCTATGTTAGTTAATACATTAACTAATGGAACCTTAATGTAAAGTGTAACATTTCTTTCTTTCTATTTAATAATTTATTTATTTTTTTATTTCAGTGCTGCCATTTAGCAACATTCTAAAAAGTGCACTTTAGCAACCAAAATGCAATCTGGCAACCACCCACACCACCCTATTTTTGTGATGAGAGGGCAAGCAATGTTGAGAGCATGTACCTTTACATTTTCTTTCTTTCTTTTTTCTTTTTGTAGACAAATATATCCTGTGTTCCACACAAACTCCTGTCCTCTGGAATAACATCTAATGTCACTTCGTGTCCTGTCATGTCACCCTGGCAACCTGCATCACTCCATTCCACACTACATTTGAATCTCACCCACAGGACTAAATCCGTCTCCATTTGAAACCCTCATTCCTTCCTGCTCTCTCAACCCCAGTTATTTTTTTGCATTTTGTGCCTCTTCTTTTGAATTTGTGTGTTGAGGACAGATGTTTCTGAGCCATGCGCAGACTGATGTTGAATAATGTGTCAACTGTAACATCTGGCATTGTGTGCAGACACCTGTGTGCATACTGCGTACATGGGAGAAGCTTATATGGAGTCCATATTCTCATTGTTGAATCTGTCAGTTCATTAGTGAATGAGTGAACAGGCTCTGCACATACATGGCCACACACTTCCCAGATTCATTCCACGCTTAATGAAACACTTGACGACAGCTCTAGCGTACAGCTATCTCTCTAGAGGATCTCGCTGGAAGGAACCAAGTCACTTCACTACACTAAATATCTATTGATTTGACAATCATAACATTTCCAAACACCTTATCTACTCTAAAAATATTTCTTGTGGAAATGTGATCAGATGCAGCTTGTTTACCTTTTTGATGAATTTTCTTTGTCGTTTTTCCAAATCAGTTTCTCAAAGGTCAACAAAACAAGCGGAAGGTTGGTTAAATGCAGTCTTTCTCTGTAGATTAGTCTCCTGAGAAAGTAGGTACCATCCTGGCCTGAAGCTACATCCCGTTTTGTACCCGCTGCTGACCTCGTACTAAAGAGAGGCAGTGTTCAAATAATCCATCAGGGATTAAATAGGATCACCAGTGGGTACGGTAATCACATCCTACACGGCTAAATAGTAATCAATACCTCCGACCTCTTCTCTGCTCGATCAGTGTGGAGCAAAGGCCTAGCAGAAAGCTCTTCTCTAATTCAGGCTTTTATTGTTTTTGATGTGAGACAATGGATTCGGTGTGGCAGATGGAGGACGGCACACCTTTTCAAGCGTTGCCAGAGAAGGAGAGGAAAAGGAATAGGAATATAAAAGGAACTGGCAAGTTCTGGCGGAAATGACCAGGCAGACACTAATGGAGAAGAAGTTGCTTTTGGTGTAAGATAGATTTGAAATGCATTTTTCATGCTGGCACTACCGTGAATTACTGTCCTCCGTGCATCTGATGTGAATTGCTCCCGGTGGTGTTTCAAAGGTCAGATAAGTGTGAAAGCATATGCAGACTCAGGGGAGATTACTGTGAAAGAGGTTTTGTTGTGCTGTTGTAAGTTACATTTGCTAGTAGCTCTTTAAATATACAGTGGCTCTGATGAAGGGCAGTGGCCTTGTTAAGTACATGCTAACTAGAACTTGTTTGTACGCACAAATATTCATTATTCCAGCACAATAGAATAACTTGATCGAATCTGCTGTATTAGCATATAGATTCACCGCTTCACAGCTTGAGTTTGTTGCACTGAGTAGCAGCTTTGTGCTTGTGTATATTCATTACCGTTAGTGATATTTAAACATGTTATGTTGAGAGGTAAGCTGTGTGAATTAGATTTGTGCTCATGCATATGGTATCATTGCTTTGGGTACTTTTATTTATGTTTAATTTTGTTTCTGTTGTTTGTATTCATAGGTGCAGTAGAGAAAAAGGACATGAACTGATGGCAGAAAAGAAAATGACATGAGCCAGACATTGGGTAATTTCATTTAATTAATGTTGTTTAATAATAACAATTTGAAAGATCAGTAAAATGAAGTGAGCCAGACCTTAATTTAATTTTATTTGTTTAATAATATGTATAGCCTTACTAATATATGTATTAGTAAGTTTTATTTATTTATTTATTTTTTACAATAAAATTCCATTGATTAAATATATTAACTAACATGAACAACACATTTATTACAGTATTTATTAATCTTTGTCAATATTAGTAAATGAAAATACAGTTGTTCATTGTTAGTTCATGTGGTAACACTTTACAATAAGGTTCATTAGTTAACATCAGTTAACTACATTAGTTAACATTAACAAAGAATGAACTGCTTCTACAGCATTTAATAATTTTAATGTTAATTTTAGAATTTATTAATGTATTATTAAAATCAAAAGCTGTGCCTGTTAACATTAGTTAATGCACTGTGAACTAACATAACCAATGGCCGGGTGTATTTTTATTAACTAACATTAACGAATATTAACAAATAGTGTAATAAATGTATTGTTTATTGTTTGTTCACATTAGTTAATACATTAATGTTAACAAATGACAACTTATTGTTACCGTTGAAATTAACATTAACTAAGATTAATAAATGTTCATTTTTAGTTTATGTTGACTATAAGAGTTAACTAATGATGAATTCAATTAAAATGAATTTTTTCATTATTATTATTATTATTATTTTGTGATGCTTCTTTATATTTAATATTTTATTGATATTAATTTATTTTTAATTTCCTCTTATTGATGTAAAATGTTATTCTTAATATTCCTTTATTTGAATATTCATAATATTCTTTTATTAAAGTTCTTTTTATTTATAGCTAAAGCGAAAAAAATCATGAAATGGTGTCAAGAAAGAGGAGAACGAAATCAGCATATTATGTGAAGCAGAATTTATTTGATCTAATAATATTTAAGGTTTAATTTACTTATATTTATTTTTTGATTTATTTTGTAAATTCAACCTTTTAATTATGCCAATCAATCTTTTATTGGTTTATTTTGTTTTTTTTTGGCATTTTTATTAATAACTACAAAGCATAAAATGATGGCAGGAAAAAGGACATGAGCCAGGGTCATTTGATTTATTTCATTTAATGTTTTTTAATGTTTTATTTGCTTAGGCATGAAATGGCAGGAAAGAGAAAGGCGGGATCAGCAAATGGTGCACGTCAAGTTTATACATCGCCCACATAGCACCATGGTTCAACTTGTTGCAGCCTGTGTGCTTACACTTAGCCTTTGGCGGTGGTGTGTATCTAGTAGAGTAAAACTGCTTCCATAGTTCAGGTGTTCAACTCATATCAAGACTAGTTCCCTTGAGTCCAGGTTCAGACCATGGCCTAACCTCAAGGTTCAGACCCATACCAAGACCTATCGATCCAACAGCCATGCTGTCCATTTTAATAAACTACATTACAATGCTGTACATATCACAGCCGCTTTCTGTTGAGATCCTAGGAAGTCTTGTGAGTTCTCTGTAAGATACTGTGTCAACCTGCGGTTGAGGTATTTGTCACCTTTAGTATGTTGCAAATAGACTGCCATTTTGTCTGAGACCATAAAACAAGATGCGGATCTTCCGGACCAAGACCACAAGGTCAAGACTTTGATACTTACACGCTGTAACAAAACACAAAAATAAATCTGATCACCTTGAGTTGCATATTCACTTGTTTCACCCTTCAGTGTAGGTCGGGGTGTCCCAGGCAGGCTTTTTTTCCGAAACATCCAACAGAGAGACAGATGAATGTTCAATGCAATATGAGCGCATTATAAGTTTGCCAGTTTACCCCAGGGTGTCTGTCTCCCTGTGCTGAGTGTTTTTGGATGTCCTCTGCATTTCATATATCTTTGGCTGAAAGTCCAAAAGACGTTGCTGAAAGGGGTTCATTTGGCCGTAACCGTTATCCCCCATCAAAAATCAATAGGTTATTTTGAGGCCAACTCAGATCTGAAATGAACTGGGAAGCTGCATTCGGTGAGCAGCGATCCTCAAAGTGAATCGTCTGGGATCGATAGCGTCATGAATTATGCAAGTACATTTCATACAGTACAACCCAACTCCTTCCTCAAAGATTTCACCAAAACCGGGTTTTCCTTTCTTCGGGTTGCCACACCTAACGGCGGGTGTATAAATAGCTTGAACTTCACAGAATGATCTCAAAGGATGCATCAATCCTCTTTGCAAAGTGACCTATGACCTTGTTTGCAGCCAGGTTGGACGTTACAATAGGAGTTTATTGATGGGGAAGGATGTTGACAGCATTCACTTCCTGTTGTCTGCTTTCTGTTCTATTGTCAGTCCTCCTTGTGGTCTTCCGTTGAGGATATGGTAATTTCAGATATCCTCTGCAGTGCATCTTATGATTGCCTTGATCTTTTCATCTTTTAGTTTTGATGACGTTATTCAGCTTTATTTAGATGGCTTTATTTCTACAAATATTCTGTACAATTCATGATGTGATGTGGGGATCTACATTTAATTTGGTTGGTTTAAACAGGTTGTCTGAGAATCAGGCATATAGACATTGCATTGGAATTTTATTTTTTAAATTTATATTCCAAAATTGTAGGGTCGGTAAGACTTGCTTGCCAATACTTGCCAATGTTTGATCAAAAAATGCAGTAAAAACAGTAATATTGTGAAGTGTTATTATCCTTTACAATGGCTTTTTCTGTTTGAATATATTTTCATATTTTATTTTTTCCTGTGATGACAAAGCTGAATTTTCAGCATCATTACTCTGGTCTTTAGTGTCACATGATCCTTCAGAAATCATTCTAATATGCCAATTTGCTGCTCAAGAAGCATTAATATTATAAACGTTGTTCTGCTTAATATTTTTGTGAAAACCATTTTTAATTTTAAGGATTCGTTCATGAATATTGTTCAAAAGAACAACAATTATTTGAAATATATATTTTTTAATTAATTAAAAAACACTTTTGAATGGTAGTGTGAAAGGTAATTTTATATATAATTTACTTAATTGCATTCTTTTTTATTGCTTTTATTTTATTATTGGTATGTTGTTTAGGTTTCATTTTTATTTATCGAGCACAGTCATGGCTAAAGGTTTAATGCTTCATGTCTGCTTAAGACTCTGCTTATAACCTTTTTTATTATATATTTATTTTATTATTTAATTTTGTATTATTTAATTATATATATATATATATATATATATATATATATATGTATATGTATATGTGTATATATATATATATATATATATTTTTTTTTTTTACCTTTGGTATATTGTTTAGGTTTCATTTTAATTTAATATGATGTTATGCCTTTTTATTTATTATTATTATTATTTCATATTTTTATTTTTTTAACTTTGATATATATTGTTTAGGTTTCATTTTTATTTAATAAAATGTAATGTCTTTTTATTTAATATAAGCTCTTAAGAAAACAAAACACTGCCATTCCAAAGTTTGGATCAGTTTTGATTTATTTATTTATTTATTGTTAAAGGTTCTTATGCTCTTCAAGGCTGCATGGATTTAATCAAAAATCCAAAAAGAAAAAAAAAAAGTAATATTGTGGAATATTATTTCAATGTAAAATAACTCTTTTCTATGTGAATGTATTTTAAAATGTAATTTATTCTTGTGATGCAAAGCTGAATTTGCAGCATCATTTCTCCAGTCTTCAGTGTCACATGATCCTTCAGAAATCATTCTAATATGCTGATTTATTATCAATGTTGGAAACTTTTGTGCTACTTAATATTTTGTTGGAGCCTGTGATACTTTTTTCAGCAATATAACAAAAAATAACAATATAAACTACCATTTGAAAGTTTGTGATCAGTAAAGTTTTATAAAAAAAAAAGAAAGAAAGAAATTAATACTTTTATTCACCAAGGATGAGTTGAATTGATTTTTTTTTTAAAGTGAGTTCAAAGACTTTTTAAAAATTTCAAATAATTTCTGTTTTGAATAAATGCTGTTCTTTTAAACTCTTTATTCATCAGAGAATCCTTGAAAAAAGAATCACAGGTTCCAAAAAAGTATTAATCTGCACAGCTGTTTCCAACATTGATAATAAAAGTAATAAATCACCATATAAGAATGATTTCTAAAGGATTATTTGACACCGAAAAGTGGAATGATTGCTGATGAAAATTCAGCTTTGCATCAAAGAAATAAATTACATTTTAAAATATATTCAAATAGAAAACCATTATTTTAAACTGTAATAATATTTCACAATATTACTGTTTTTTTGAACAAGTAAATGCAGCCTTGATGAGCATAAGAGATTTTTTTTTTTTTTTTTTAAAAGACTTTTAAACGCAGTGTATGAATAAGTGTATGCACAGTCTTGCCTAAAGGTTTAATGCTTTATGTCTGCTTAAAACTCTGCTTGTATTCCTTTTTTGTATTATTTAGTTTTGATTATTTATTGTTATTTAGTTTAGGATTCATTTTAATTTCATATAACTTAATGCCTTTTTATTTAATATAAGCTCTTAGGAACAATATACAAATCGCTTTTATTGAGCACAGTCATAACTAAAGCTTTAATGCTTCACGTCTGCTTAAAACTCTGCCTATAACCTCGGCTATAGTCATTCTTCTGCTTTAATCCAGTTCAAATTTAATATTGTGCCGCCAGGTTCTTTTGATGAAAGCTAGGTATCGTTATCAATGCCGGCCAGCCTGAAAGAAGACTTTTGATAGGCCTTTTCAAGATGCAGGAGCCACAAGCCATCTTTTTAACATGCAAGACACACCTGTATCTTTTAAACATGCACGGCACATGCACGTCTTTTAAAGATTCAAGGCGCATGGGTGTCTTTTGAAATATTTTCTGGAATCACAGATGGGCCGGTCAGCTGTGTCTCCTTCACTCGTCTGCCTTTGCTCCATGACTTCATCGGACCATGCAAAGGCTGTTCAGTCTACTGCCTCGCTTCATTTTAGGGCACACGCTCAACAGCGAGCAATGCTACGCAGCGCTGCGTCTGAAATGATGTCTCAAGTATCTGATTGCTTCATCCCCCTGCTTCCATCACCAACTTTCAAGCTTACTCAAATTGATTGAACTTCCAAATTTGTCACTGTGAAATAGGTTAGCAAGCAGAATCACAGAAGGCCTAATTAAAGATAGGATGCAAATATATTCATAATTGTGTTGCTTTCTTATCTAGTCTGCACTTGACGTTCCTTTACAGCAAATGTGCGAAATGACATGGAGCTTCAGAGAGGGAGGAGAAGAAGAAAGGAAAGTAGGATAGAGGAGTTCTGCTCTGCATTAATTAGGTATCTGCTGAAAACGACAATGCTATCTAGAAGCTTTTCTACACGTGGTCTGTTCCGAGAGGCTCCATTTTTAAGAGCATCATATTCACGCCGGCTCAAAGGCTGTTTCAAAAGGTAGGCGACTTAATTATACCTTGTTTTAGCCAAAGGTAGCATCGAATGCAGAGTAGGTGATCCCAGAATGCATCGCGATTAATTTGGTGGGGAAAAAAAGGCAAAGTGTGAGAAATGGTGATATAAATAATTGAGTGTTATTTTAGTATTATTTATAAAATATTATAATATTTATGTTTCAATTTTCATTTTGACAGTTTTTGTCATTTTTATTAGTTTTTGCTTTTTAAATAACTACAGTTTTTTTATTTCAGTATTTTTAGTAACTTTATTTCACTTTTTTCCCTCAATATTTTAAGTTTTTCATTTAGGATGAATATTTTATTTCAGCTTTAAACTTATTTTATTTCCAAGGCAACATTTCTGCAGATATATATATATATATATATATATATATATGATTTAAGCTTATTTTATTTAATATTTTCTTTTTTTTAAATGCATTTTTAATAGACTGTTGTATCCAGAATATGTGTTCTAATGTCTCTTTATGTATTTATTTATTTAAGTCTTTCATTTAGTATTTATATTCTATTTTAGCTTTAAACTTATTTCACAAAGTTGCCATGGCAAAATTTCAAATTTTCATTTAAAGATTAAGTTTTTAATTTAGTATTTACATTTTATTTTAACTTTATTTTGATTTTCAACCAAAAAAAAAAAGTAATAGTGTTAACTTTAATTGACTCACCAGGAGCTTGATTGGCCCGGACATCTGACCAATCATAATGGAGAATCTGCCATTTTGTTTGACAATCAAACCAGACAGTGTTGCCAAGTCCATGGTTTTCCCTCGGAATTGGGCTACTTCAACACTTGCTACAGGTTGTTTTTCATCTCCGCAGGTTGAAGTGACCCAAAAAACGTGATGGTTATGCCCCGGAATGCTTTTTTTACCAGGGAACGTGTATTTTTTGAGCTTTTGGAGCTTGGGCGATTGGGCTTTGAGTAGCAGTTTTGAGTAGCAATCGCCCCTTTGCAAAAACCAGCCTTCCTTAGTTACTGTTGATCTGACAAACAATGCCACTCTTGCACTACTCATCATATTCTCCCACAGTGAAAAATACATCGCGGAGCAAAGAGGAAACTGACAGCACGCCAACAGGGAAGACAGAGCAGGTTACTTCTGGTATGAAACAAGGTCTCGTTGTAATTTTTTTTAAAGAAATTCAAACATTAAATACTGTTTTATGACTCTTTAATGTCTTCTGACAAATCACTGTATTGCCTTATTTAGATCAATCAACACGTGAACAGATCTACTTTTCTTCTTTACTTAAAAGCATGAAAAAAACATGAATGAACATGAGAATGTATTTTATTTCAACCATGAAGAGACGTCGATACACACAGTTTTTCAAGTTTAAGTCCACTGAAGTTTATCTACTCTCTTTTCTGATTTTTTTGTTGGACAGAATGGTGGATGGTGGAATGGTAATCAAGCTGTTTGCGAACGGTCAGTTGGGCAGGTTTTGTTGTGAAAACCTGGCAACCCTGGGAGAGTAGATTATCGTCAACGTAAACTTAAAAAATGGTGTGTATAGACATTTCTGCGGTTGAAACAAGATGCCTTCTGATGTTCATTCATGTTTATTTTGTTCTGCAACTAGTAAAGATAAAGAGATGATCGGCGCTACAGCGATTTCTCACGACACATTAAAGAGGCACAAAATGGTATTTATTGCTTGAATTTCTTTTAAAAATGACAAAAATTGAAAGCTATTTGTTTCATACCTTAGGTAATTTGCTCTCTATTGTCTGTCGGTGATTTGTCAGTGTCCTCTTGTCCTCTGCGCCATAATGTATTTATCATTGCGTGAGAACATTATGTGTGGCCTGAGAGCACAAACTAAAACATTGATGCAGATACACTTATTACTTAATACAGATGAGCACTGATAAAAAGTAGAATAATTAAAAACGGACTATTGTGCCTAAAAAATGTGTGTGGTATATCAGTGTCACATCCTCATCCTTATGTTACCTTCGTTGAAATCGTGAGTGAAGTCTCTGAATAAGCATTATTTGTATGCTGCCTGAATTTGTGGCCTATTTAGAGAGTTTCAAACCAGCCACTTACTACGTTCCATGCATAAAACGGTTTGCTTACAAGGTTTTGCAACAAAGCTGCAGTCTCTGATGTGGCTGAAGCCACCAAAACCGCTGTGCGAGAAACTAAAGAAGAGATTTTTACCTTGTTTCTCAAATCCTTTCCATCTCATGCCTTTCTATGCTCTTTATTTTAATTGGTTTGTGTCCAATGGACAGGGTCGATTGTAGTCATGATCTTCCTATACCTTTTTGGTTTTATCCTTATACACCCATTATTTCAGAGACTGTCTCTAAATGTTTAAGTGTACACTCTTAAAAATAAAGGTGCTTTAAAAGGTTCTTCACAGCGGTGCCATTAAAGAACCATCTCTTTCTTACCTTTTTATAATCTAAAGAACCTTCTTTTGCTACAAAGAACCTTTTGTGAAACAGAAAGATTCTTCAGAAGTGAAAGGTTCTTTATGGAACCATTTAGACAAAAAAGGTTTTTCTATGGCACTGCGAAGCACCTTTATTTTTTAAAGTGTATCTTCTACATTCTGTTTCTCTCTGGTCTCCAGTGCTGGTTTAAATTCCGAACACACGCGCACAAACAAACACAAACGTTCAGAGATTCTCAATTTCCTGATAAAGGCGATAAATGCTAAACATTGTTGCCCTAGAAACCTCTTTTACCTCCCCCCCACCCCTCTTCGTCTGCCGCCCCCTCTTCTCTTCACCTCTACACATCACTGTGTATTAATAAACTAACACACTTATCTAATCAACAGGAGTGTATGTATGTGCATGCATCCGGAGAGAGAGAGAGCGAGCAAACGAGGATGTGTGTGCGCTTGTTTGTCTGTGTGTGCGTGCCTGTCCACTACAGATAATCCTGCAAATGAGTCCAGTGCCAGTGTCACACTGCGCGGAGCTCTGTTGGCAGGCAGCTTGGACAGCAGTGTGGATAGAGAGACGGAGAGAGAGAAGGAACGAGAGCGGGGGGCTGTGTTGTGAACACAGCTGCGGTGAGGTACAGAGATGTTCATGTTAATCCATTTTCAAGGCAGACGTCAAACAGAGTCTAACTGAGCTAAGCTCTCCCTCTCCCAAAACGTACAGACGGACTCACACACAGCAATTGATCCGCTGGATTCTGTTTGTTTTTAAAAGGAATGTTTTCCTGAGGTGCTTTAGTGAGCTGCATGAGAAATTAATACATATTTATGCCCCAATCCAACTTTTAGCTCTCTGTCGTCCTCCATAGAGTGCCGCCCTGCTGATCTGTGGCAGTGTTGCACCAAAAATTAAAGGGAGAGTTCACTCAAAAATTAACAGTACTCACCTTCAAGCCATCCTTGGTGTAATGACTTTGTTTTTTCAGACGAATACAATTTTTTAAATTAATATTATTTTTATGTTTTTGCTTGTTTGTCTTTCTTTGGCAGGATAGTGGAGGAATGACAGGAAGGAGAAGGGGAACAGGACTGTGACATGACACAAATCGGACTCAAACCCAGTTCCCTATGAGCGGGACATACAGTATGTCGGAACAATGCCCTATGGTAATTTTGCATTTTTAAGCCAGTTTTGTGGCCTGGTGGATATTATTGCACCTATTTACCATTCAAAAGTTTGGGGTCAGTAAGGGTGTGGTCACACTTGTAGTTTAGTTCATTTGGTTCATTCGGTCTGGACCAAAAAGGAAAATTATACATTTGGTTCTGGTCTGCATAGCATTTACACTGGCATTTTTGACCGCGAACCTAAAGATACCAAACCTAAAGGCATAGTGATACCAGTGTTAATGTTGACAGCAAATTTAGATTTAGTTTTAGTCATAGTCTTCTGAATCAGAATCAGAATCAGAACAGCTTTATTGCCAAGTATGCTTATGCATACAAGGAATTTGTTTTGGTGTCACAGGCTTCCAGTGCACAGAGACAACAACAACAACACAGAGAAAATAAAATAAGCTGAGAATAAAAAATACATACGTAACATATGTAACTATAAATAGACAAAAATTGCAATATAAGATTTAAGAAAATAAATTGTATATACAGTTGTGCTACAGATGAAAGAAAAATAATAGAATAGAATAGAACAGAATAGAGTAGAACAGAATATTCTACTGGCATTTTGACTGAAATGCCATTTAGTTTTAGTCATATTTTAGTCAAGTGAACTGTTTTAGTTTTAGTTGATTTACAGTAGATTTAGCTGGCTAAAACCTAATAGATTTAGTTACAGTGTAATGCATTTAATAAGCATTTCTCTTAAATTACCATAGGTTTGATATTAAGGTTTTTTCAAGATAGACACCAATTTAACTGCTGTGACATGCAACATGGCTTTATTTTAAAATGAAATGAAATCACTTTTAAAGAGACAAGAACATGGTCTTATTTTCAATGAAATGCCAGTGGTTATATAGACTAATTATGCATTCTTTATTAAAACTTGTTTACCACAACCTTTATTCTTTTAAGCAGAAGCAGACTTATTCATTTACATAAATATAGATTAATCTTTATTAGTGCTACTAAAGTGATTAAGTCAAGAGCAGTGAGTGATTTTCTGTCTGCCTTTAGTTGCTTAATTAACATCAGTGACATGGACAATAGCAACTAAATTTGGCTCCTGTCCTTTTAAAACCAAATGCACGGATGCAATTTACTGATGCACATCTGATATTCTCCCAACTGTTTACATTCACCTAAGACGTCACCAAGTGTGTTTACGTAAATACTCGTCGAATGGACAATTCGACATCATTTTGTGTGTATTTCTGTGTTCATGAGACACGAAAGAGTACTTGTGCACTGTGTGAGAGGCGCTGCTTTGGTCTCTGCGCTCAGAAAACCAGATCGAATTGAGTTCTCTTTTGCGTTGTGTTGAAAAGTGACAGGCATTTATAATGTTACAAAGTATTTCAACTTCAAATAAATATTTCTTTGAAATTTAACAAAAGGTTGATATTAGTTCATCCATCACACTGGAAATCTGAGATCAAGTTGGGTGCATTGAATTATGGAAACATTATTCAATTCAGTATTGTATTCATGTTTTGGAAAATAAGTAGTATTCCATGTGGAAAATGCACGTCCTGTGGAAACAGTGTGAGCAATGTATTACACTGTATCTGAACAAGCCACATTTTCACTTCACTTGGGTGTTACACGTACCAAAAATGAGATATTTGACAAATGGAACAGAATATATTTTACCTAATTCTGCTCGTTGATTCAGCAAAAAAATCTATTCCTCTAACTGTAACAACCTAAAAACTCAGTGACAGTTTTCACATGTGTTTTAACCTGACAAGCCCGCAAGAACTAGGTGAAGGAGTGTCATCCCACACACTGCTCCAGGCAGCTTTCCAGTGAGAAATGACTTGGTATCAAATGTGAGTTCAGTGTGCAGGTGTGTTAGGGCCACAGGTGTGTGAGTGTGTGTGTGTCTTGAGTTTAAAGGCACAGCTGCTTCCTGCAAAGGAATCAGCCTTTGGTGTGTTTGTGGGAAGGTTTGCATTCCACAGAGCATAACCAGGCGTTGTTAATGAATTAATGACACACAGACACACACAGGGGGGTTTTGATTAGATAATAATACCGTGACTTGTGGCTTCATAGGAGGGAGTTGAGAGACAAGCGGAGAGACTGACACTCTAGGGAAGAGAAGTTCGCTCAAGATCAGGCTGGACTGCTGGAACTACACGGTAAAGCATCGACATGATAAAAAATGGTAATTATGACTGTAACTGTAATTGCATGATGTTAACAGTTATGCACCAAAGTATACAGGGCAACCAAAAACTTTCGAAAAAATAGGGCACAATGGATATATTAAAGGAGTCATCGGATGCTAAGTTCACTTTTACATTAATGTGTGTTGGCAGTGTATGTACAAATCTACCCTGTATTGGTAAAAATCCATGCAGCTCCCAATCTACATATATCCGTCTTTGTTCGCGCAAATCATTCGTGATCCAGCTTCACTTACAGCAGAAGTGAGCATAAGGGTTTTTTATGAATCTTTGTGATCGCCTTTCCTAATAATGTGCTAGTTAGCAAGTTTAGTGGCTAAACGCGGCTGAATGCGGCTAAAGTAAACAGGTTCGTCAATCCACAGAGAGAAGAGAGGGGCGGGGCAAACAGAGCTCATTTGCATTTAAAGCAGCCTCGACCAGAATGGGCTGATTTTTGCAGAGCTGATTTTGGCAAGGGTTAAAAGGGTGTGGTTTTACACAACCATTGAGAATTTTTAACCGAAGTATATTATAGACCTTTCATTAAGACCCTAAAGAATCATATCAACTTGTTGAAAATGGGCATCCAATGACCGCTTTAATATAAAGGAGCTTTCAGTGTTGATTTTCTTTTGACAGGTGTTTTATCTGTATTTTGAATTTTGCGCTGCATTGCGTTGTGTTTTAGAGTAAACAGAAATGTCTGTAAAATTAATTGATAATATCCTACTTAATTACTTACTTATTTTTAATGTAATTTATTTTAATAAATTATTATTTAAATTTAATCAATTAAATAATAATTATATATATATATATATATTAGGGCTGTCAAATGATTAATCGATTAATACTTTATTATGTATGTATAAATACAAATAGATTTATGTATTTAAGACATATTTACAAATATATGTATTCATTATAATTTTTCTATAATTTATATTATATATAAATAAAAATATTTTGTACATAAATAACATATTTTTCTTAATATATACATTCATTGGTGTGTATTTATATATACATAATAATATATACATATATATATATATAACACTGAACTGATAGTATTTTGTTGGTACATCTTTTAATGGATGGGATATGGATTTGGCAGGCCCGAATGACTAGATCTAACAAACATCTTGGGCTTTAAATATTTCCGAATGTTTTGTAAAATTTCCTTTTACATATCAAATGGCAGAAAATAAAGACTCACTGAAAGGACAGGAGAGAAAACATAATGCAAGTCAAAGGAATAGATGCTTTATACAGAAGTGTAAAGCTATTAAATTCTAAAACACTTGAGTAGGTTTTGAGAAATTGGAGCTAGCACTTGTTAAACAATGTTAGAGATGATACAATTGAAGGCCACTTTAATAGAAAAGTGATACAAATTTACCACCAGTAAAAGCTCTTTGCGAGTCAGTAGTAAGTAAATTCAAGTTTAGTAATTAGTTTAGATGCTTTATGACTTTCAAACTATGCTCGGAATCACTTCTGTCTGACTTTGTGTACACATTCTCCTTCACACTGTATTCGGACGCAACTAGTTTTCAGCGAGTAGATCAAGTAAATTTGCGTTTGTCAGATGTACTTTGTTATTTTAATCCACTCTGAATCAAACATGTCTGTATTTTCCTCACACAACCTCGGCAAAAAAATGAAAGAGCTAATTACCTCCTGTGTTTCTGGCTTGACAGAGGTCCTCTGAGAAATCTAATCTTAGTATAGTATTTTTCCACAAATTTTCCGCTGTTTATTTTTGACCTTCATCGAATAGCAGAAATGAAGCTAAATTTCTTGTTGCTTTCCAGAAATTCAGAACCTTCCAGGTTATATACGTTGATGGTTAAATTACTGCAGAATAGGTGTCATACATCCAAACGACACATATTACTGCCTCAGTAATTATAGAGATGTTGTTAAATACAAGAAAAAGTCCCATCTGAATTGTTTTTACAATGTTATTTACATGTCCTGATGATATACATGCTCACCAATCATCCTCACATCTGTTACATTAACTTCCCCCAGTTCTCTGCGGGATCACCAACTCCTGTGTGTGTGTATATGTGTGAAAAACATCCCCAAGGTCGATGTGTGTGCGCCTGAAATGGGAGCAGGAACCTCTCGGTGGCCTTCGTACAGTAAACACGGCTCCTGTGGGACTCTGTTCAACTGTTGTCCGTAACCCCAGGAGAGCTTACTTCACACACCTCATCTGTAATCATGTAAAGCAAGGTTTAGCAGGGGTCAGATTGAATGACCCCTCGCGGTACGCAACAACATCAGCAAATCCCACTGCTGAGAAAAGAAAAAGCGGGTAAACCGGAGAGCGTTAGGTTCTGCACTTCCATTTAATCTGTAATGGTTCCGAACTGCTATCTAACACTTCGGTTAGCACTTGTTTGATTTTAATTAGGTCACAGAAATTGAGCATGGGTTAAAAATTCAGACGATGTGCAATGATATTTGATTCCCTTTGATTGCTTTTTCCTCCAGGTCTTTCTAGCAGAGAAAAAGAGAGCTAATCAGCTTATTTAACACAGATCCGCACTCCATATTGACACAGTGAACGGAAAATGGAAAAAGCGGAACCATGGGTCCTGCAGATTAGGGTAAGATTATGTTTAGCAGGGAAGATCAACTTTAGACCTGAACCAAATGACACAGTTAATATGCACTCAATTTACTAACTTGATTAGACATGAACAAAACCTGATAAGTTCAGTCATTGTTTATTCACCCGTGTGTTGCTCTAAATCAGCATAACTGATTACTTCCATGTTTTCAGTGTTCGTTTTTAATGCAGTTACAATGAACAAGCTAAAAATTTTATACAAATGATTCAAATGACTCATACGTTGTATTGCAAGTTGTATGAAGTAGAGGTGGGTGATACACTGGTAGACATGATTAACTGGTAGAAATTTGTCAAACTGAAGAGATTTTGAACTATTCATCACTATTGTGGTTACGTGCTTACGTGATGATGCTGTGCTACGTGGTCACAAAAACGTATCATTTGCACATGTTTTTAAAGATTGCTGTTGAAACGCAAGCAGAAGCAAAAGATAACTAATTTAACTATATGCACGCACTGTCTGAGACGCTTAGGAGAATTGAATGGATTTGCTGCTTTATAGGCCTTGAATGGTTAAAGGACAAGTCCACTTCCAGAACAAAAAAATTACAGGTAATGTACTCACCCCCTTGTCATCCAAGATGTTCATGTCTTTCTTCAGCCGTAAAGAAATTGTTTTTTGAAGAAAACTTTTTAGCATTTTTCTCCATATAATGGACTGCTATGGTGCCCCGATTTTGAACTTCCAAGATGCAGTTTAAATGCAGCTTCAAACGAAACTTGAATGACAAGAGGGTGAGCACATTATCTGTAAATCTCCTTTAAATAAACATGTTTGTAAATCCTCGTAAACACAGTAATTTAGGTCTTAAGTGAAAGCAAATTGCTGAGAACGAAAACACGTGTAACAGTACATTGGATCCGGGCAGCTCTTAAAGTGACAGCAGTCCAGTTTTCCTGCTGTCTGTCATTAATTTTAAACAACAAAAGAGAGAAAATCTCTCATTGCTCTTGACTAATGAAACATTGAAACAAAAACTCGTTGACAAAAACTATAATGAAAATCTATTGACATTTTTATAAATGAAGACAATAAAAAATGTCTTCATTTTATGACAATAAAAATGGGATGAAGATAAAAAAAGAAAGCAATTTGGGAAGAGATTTATTCAGAATGAATGGAGGTTAGATGCGTACATATTAACTGTATCTTAGCCTATTTATCTATCCGGCAGGACATACGCTATCCTGCATTTTATGAGAAATTATCTATCATTTATCTATCATGATAAAATCTTAATATCAAACCGATAACCAATAACCAAGTTAGGTAATTTTAGAGAAATGCTTACATGACAGTGTAACTAAAACCATTCAGATGACTAAAATATGACTAAAACTAAATAGCATTTTAGTCAATGGCATTTTATGACTAAGACTAAATTAAAATTTGCTGTCAAAATTTACAGTTACCCACCCCTAGTATGAAGCCATGTGGAAACTTTGTGCACAAAAACGATGAAAATTAAGTTATTACTCATTGAAATTTTGGACCTTTTTTAATAAATCGGTTTGTCTGGTTTACAGTCTGAAAGGTTTGTTCATAAACTGGAGTGATTTGGTTCACAACAGGTTGACATTAGATGCAAAAACACTAGTAAACAAAGCCATCATAGTTTTTTAAGGCTTGATTGTCATTGTATAGAAAATAAAGAGCAGTGAGTGTCTTCTTTTGCATTCAACAGAATAACATGATGAGATGACATGAGGGTGAGCAAATTCAATTTTCAAACTTAAAAATAAAAAAAATGTTGTCTAGGAAACAAACCTGAGTGAAAACAACAGTTTTTCCCATCAAATGTATGTTCATTTAGTGCCACATTTTGCTAGCAGAGGGATTATTTGGTGATTAAGATGTCTTTTGGTTTTAGAAAGTATGAAACTGATCATAAATATAATGCGAGCACATGGATCTTTTTTACAGGCCAAGTGAAGGGAAGTTTATTAAGCACAGGGTCAGGACTGCTTTAGTCAACATTGGTAATTTATTAAATGTGCTTTGGGAATGGGCCTGCTTGCTCTGTGTCTCTATCTGAGTGGATATTTTAGTGTGATTAGCAGTGGTGTGCATCAAGTTTATTCATAGTTGGGTTAATTATTTGTTTGTTGCTCTGAAATTGTTTGTGTGAGTTGGTATGTGTGTCAGTCTTCAGATTCAGCATCTGGTTGGGTTTGTTACTCTCTGAAGTGGGTTACAACAGGTCTGTATCATAATTGATATGTTTCTGTGTTTAATATACACTCATGTTAGCATTAGCAAAGCTGTCTTCCCACATGTTTGTAATACTAACTCAACTGTGTGTGTGTGTGTGTGTGTGTAGTACAGTACTTTTTGTTGGGAAGTATGCGAGCAATGGCCGAGGCATTATCTCCCGTAATGTACTAAGCTAACTGTATCCTTTATCTCTGAGCCTGTTGTCACATATTTGAGGTTATTTTCCCTTCAGTCCAGGGGTTGAATTGGAGTCACACATTTATTTAATTAAAAAGAATTTGTTCAAGCCCGACAGTGCAATTATGTGGTTACATCTAAGCAATCTTTCACACACATAAAAGCTTCTAGCGGTTATTAACCAAATATCGCTGTACAAACAGCCATCCGGCGGGGTGCTTTTTAAAAATAAAAAGGGAATAAAGTGTCATTATACGGTGGTCTGAGCATAGTGAGACATATCATGTGGAAAATGAGTATTCAACAAAAGTTTAAAAAATAAAAGAGGGGAAAATGTTTTGGATTCTATCCAGTGAGCCCCAAAGCCTAAGAAAACATTTGGAGACAACTGCTGTCTGATGATTAATTATACTTTCATAGCTTCATAATTAATCACATTTTACAGGTTCAGCTAATTCCTGCATCGATTTTGTTAGCTTTTTATCTTATTTGCACTTTTTTAAATTGAATTTGTTTCTTGCAAAATACCAAATCCATTTTTATTACACTTATTATACATAATAGTAATAGTAAATATAATCTGTACTAATATGCATTGTTCGTTGATGTGTATCTAAAGTAATCTTCAATGCATCAAACAAACAATTATGGAAATAAGAGATTTATTAATTTTACCATTCTATGTCTAGCCTGTATCTACGCTGCCGTTCAAATGTTTTTTAGGAAGTCTTTTCTGGTCATCAAGGCTACATTTATTTGATTTAAAAATACAGAAAAAAATGTAATATTGTGAAATATTATTGCAATTTAAAATAGTGGTCTTCTATTTTAATATACTTTAAAATAGAATTTATTCCTGTGATGCAAAGATGAATTTTCAGCATCATTACTCCAGTCTTTAGTGTCACATGATCCTTCAGAAATCATTCTAATGTGCTGATTTATTATCAATGTTGGAAACTTTTTTGCAATCTGTGATACTTTTTTCAGGATTCTTTGATGAATAAAACATTAAAAAGAACAGCATTTATTCAAAATAGAAATCGTTTGTAACAATATACACTACCGTTCAAAGTTTGCGGTTAGTGCATTTTTTTTTCTTTCTTTCTTTCTTTGAAAGAAATTAATACTTTTGCTCAGCAAGGATGTGTTAAATTGATAAAAAGCGATAGTAAAGACTTAAATTTTAGATTTATATTTTGAGTAAAAAAGTTCTTTTTAACTTCTTATTCATCAAACAATCCTGAAAAAAGTATCACAGGTTCCAAAAAAATTAGCGGTACAACTTTTTCCAACACTGATAATAAATCAGCATATTAGAATGATTTTTGAAGGATGATGAAAATTCAGCTTTGCATCACAGAAATAAATTATATTTTAAAGTATATTAAAATAGAAAACTGTTATTTCAAATTGCAGTAATATTTCATAATATTACTTTTTTTCAGTATTTTTGATCTTGAACTTTGATGATCTTTAAAAATCTTACTGATGGCAAACTTTTGAACGACAGTGTATATCTATATATATTTTTATATATTAAATTGCACAGGTATAAAAATAAGTAAATCTGCTTTGCAAAGTAATATGGAGTAAAGCAAGTAGAAATATCAGACCTGAAATAATATTGTATAAATTCCATATATATATATATATATATATATACTGTATGTTCACAAATAATTACATGCTTGAAATGAGTACAAATTTGTACAGTATTAAATGAATAAAGTATTACATTTTTCAGCCTTTTTATTTGTCACTGTGGTATTTTTTGAAGTATCATGTGAATACCATGCTACATGAATATAGTTACACTTTAAGGGATGTATTGCAGGATTAAAGCTGAAATATGTAAAATGTGCTTTGTCTCACATGTGAACGTTAACAGTAATGAAAACATACACAGCCTGGATAATATGTGGTTTCCTCATACAGGAATGAAAATGTTGAAAATGCGACACGGTGTATGATTTAAGAGCGCAGGGAGATTGGAGACACACGACACCTGCTCCGCCTCCTCAGATGATGGCTTGCTCTGCTGATGTGTCTTGGACAGAGAGCGGTTGTGGTCATCATTACCATATCACACACTCTGACGCATATACACTCACGCACAGGTCTCTGGCTACAATCCAATCAGCAGAAGAGGTTGTGGGTAGAGGCAATCTCGAGATGTTTTAGGGGAAGTGGGACTATAATCATGGCTCTCCATACATACAAATTCTATCTCTCGCTCATTCTGTTGCACATGCATGCATGCACTCTCCTTCTCAATCCTTTAAAGTGGGCCTGAGATCACAGGAATACAAATGTGACAGAGATTTGAAAAAGCATTTCCTGGTAATAGTCACGCTTGCATGAATAGTGTATGACAAGCAACGAGCGATAAAAAGAAATAGGAAGAAAAATGAAATGAATGCTTTGTTGGATTGGGATGGGGGTTTACAGTGCAAAGGTCTGTAACCTTGCACTTTCAAATACTTGCAGTGAATTCTGAGAGATTTAGAGTAACTAGGCAGCTGGGCATGTAGGAGGACCACAACTTTTTGTGGTTCTCTAGTGAAAAAAAATGAGATGGAGGTAAAACTAACACTTGTAATTATATTTCAGGGTGTCTGAAATGAGACGAAAGCATCTAGGGCCATGGACATGTGACATTCGGGATCATATCAAGGGGTAAGTAGAGTAAGTTTTCTATTTTTAAAAAAAGAACATTTTTGTAAATGGGTCAAAAAAGGTTTAATATTCAGAATGTTTTAAAGGTATTAAAATGATATTTCAGCATTATATTTTTTTTCATGCATATTCTTCCCATATAATTTTTTTTTCAGCATTGTATTGTGTTTGTATTATTTAAAATAATATTTCCTGCATTTGGGAAGCAAAGCTTACTGGCACATTTTACCCCACAGCTATTTTGTGGGGACATCATTTAATCATTTGTGGCTAACCTTTAAGGCAAATAATTGGTTTATATTTTAGCATTCATTCATTCATTCATTCATGCATTCATGCATTTATGCATTCATGCATTCATTCATGCATTAGAATGAAATTAGTTTGTGGAATAAGTTTGATTATATTATATTATATTTTATTTTGTGTTATATTATATTATATTATATATCTGTTTGTCTGCAGTTCAGAAGTTTGGAATCAGTACGATTTTTAATGTTTTTTTTTAAAGAAGTCTCTTATGCTTATATATATATATATATATATATATATATATATATATATATATATATATATATATATAAGTATATTAAATTGTTATTTTAAATTGCAATATATAATTATATATATATATATATATATATACCTGTTTTTTTATGAATAAAAAGTAAAAGAAAAAAAACAGTTTTTTTTACAGCCTTTATTCAAAATAGAAGTCTTCGCTATCACATTTTAATTTAACACATCCTTGCTGAATAAAAGTATTAATTTCTTTCAAACAAATAAAGAAAGAAAAATTTACTGACCCCAAACTTTGAACAGTAGTGTATATTATCACATAAGTTTTTCATTTTAAAGAAATGCTTTTTAACATTTTATTAATCAAAGAATCCTGAAAAAGTATCATAGGTTCCAAAAAAAAAAAATCTTTGTATATATGGAATCAAACAGTTTTGGAACCTGCTTACATTCCTATTTGTTCGTGCAGAAATGCCAGACTTCCCCTTTCAATGTCATCCAGCAGATGATTGATTGACATGTTCATCATAAACAGGAAATGAAGCTGCACTGGGTCATGTGACAGAGATGGTTCAGGAGTACGAGCTTTGCTGTCATCTTTCCTCGTCTCATCTCTCCCTCCTCCTCGCTGGCCCTCTCAGGCAATTCTCCCGATTGCATGTTGATTTATTAATTTATTTATTTTACCTACCTTTGTTTCTAGCGCTCTCCATGAGATTAGATGAGTTCAGCTGGCACTGCTTTCGCCATCCGTCTAATCTGTGCGCTGTCATACTGACGAGTGAGAGGAGGTCAATGCTAATACAAGGTTAATCAAGCATTTTCACAGAGCTGTTGTTTCTTCCCTGTAAACTCTAGGAGATGAAGCTGACACGGGCCATCGACATATAAACTGTCACGTTAACCGTGTAAGAATCAGCCTAAAGTGGCAGAGCTCCTCTTTATGGAAACAGACATACAAAGCAGGGCTGTCCACCCTGTTGCCGACAGAAAATACTCAATGATGTATGTATGCAGACAATAAATCAGATGACCAATTGGGCTTGACAATTCACAAAGTAGTTCTCAGATCAAGGAAAGGTTCTTTTAAAGACTGAAAGATGGCGCAATGGTTTAGGGCAGGCTTTGAAATGAGAGGTCAAATTACACGCACCTATTTGCTCAACGCAATATTATTCTGGGAAAAGAAGAGGACAGAGGCCAAGAGTGAACTAAATTAGACTTTATATGGCCTGACATATTTTGATTTAACAGCCTTTTCGGCACGACAGGCTCATTCTTTCTCTTTGACTTCTCTTTATCTCGAACGCCCCGCAATGAAGTTTGTTATTATCTGTAATGCGTTTTTGCACTAATACATTGGGATGTTTAATTCGAGCACTGCACAAATTTCAGTGCCCCCTAAGATCTAAAAACAAATTCGTTTCCTAATGGAATGTACCAGTGCATCTAAATAAAGTGTAATTAATGTAATATTTGTGGCGCTTGACTTAATAGGAAGACATGGGTGGAGAGGGAGCAAGCAGTCTGAGAGTGGGGTGGTGGAACACAGAGCTTTTTACTGTGTAAGCATGGGGTGATTTCTAAATGCCATTTTTGTGGTCTTTTTTGTATCGTTTAAAGTGAAAATGAGCAACTGAATTGCTCACAAAAGCCTTTTAAAAGCAATTATTCACCCAAAAATGAATATTTGCTGAAAATGTCACCTACAAGCCATTTAAGATGTTAATGAGTTTGTTCTTCATCAGAACAGATTTGGAGAAATTTACCATCACATCAGTTGCTCACCAATTGATCCTCTACAGTGAATGGGTGCCATCAGAATGAGAGTCCAAACAGCTGTTAAAAACTTACAACTCCAAGTCTGAAAGTGAGTACAAAATTACTTTTTTTTCTTTTTTTCTTTTTTTTTTTTTTTAACGTGGTATATTTATGATGAGGTAATTTGCTGTATATAGTCTCATGATCCTACATGATGCATCTTCATGATTTAATTTGCAAACACTTTTTTCATTTATGTGTAATATACCAATTAAAAAAATAGCTTTGCTAACATTGCTGGAGCTGAAACAGTAGAATATGGTGATAGCAAAAGCAGGGTCATCAGTTCAGTTCCCAGGCAATGTAAGATAAAAATGTTTGCCTTTTAATGCACTGTCACTTTAGATAAAAGCGTCTGCCAAATGCACAAAATGTAAATGTAAATAAAGTGGCTGGCGCTTTGCTTCATGTAGAGTGTACTAGATCTTGTGTATATGAGAGAATAATACTCTACACCCTTCACAGACGCTTTGCTCTTAACATTTCACCCCAAAATCAAACGAAATAAATAAGAAAATATATTTTGCTTAATTAAAATAAAGACAATTTTTATGCATTTTCTTATTTTCCTGTTTTTAATTGCATTGGGTATTTTGTGCATAACTGTTAGGTGGAAAAAAATATTATCTGTATTTTAATTTGATATATATATATATATATTTTTTTATCATCGTAGTGTTTGTTCACTAGCTTTCATTTTCATAAAAATGCATTTATTTTTGTTATTTATTTAAATATTTGAAACATGTAAATACAGTTGGAGTCAGAAGTTTACATACACCTTGCTGAATCTGCAAAATGCATGTTACGTTTTTATTTAGTACTGACCTGAATAAGATATTTCACTTAAAAGACATTTACTGAGAAAATAATAGTTGAATTTATACAAATGACCCCGTTCAAAAGTTTACATACACTTGATTCTTAATACTGTGTTGTTACCTGAATGATCTAAAGCTGTGTTTTTGGTTTAGTGATAGTTGTTCATGAGTCCCTTGTTTGTCCTGAACAGTTAAACTGTCTTCAAAAAAGTCCTACAAATCCCACAGATTCTTTGGTTTTTTGGATTTTTGTGTATTTGAACCCTTTCCAGCAATGGCTGTATGATTTTGAGATTCATCTTTTCACACTGAGGACACCTGAGGGACTCATATGCAACTGTTACAGAAGGTTCAAACGTTCACTGATGCTTCCAAAGGTAAAGCGATGCATTAAAGGAGAAGTCCACTTCCAGAACAAAAATTTACAGATAATGTACTGACCCCCTTGTCATCCAAGGTGTTCATGTCTTTCTTTCTTCAGTCGTAAAGAAATTGTTTTTTGAGGAAAACATTTCAGGATTTTTCTCCATATAATGGACTGATATGGTGCTCCGAGTTTGAACTTCCAAAATGCAGTTTAAATGCGGCTTCAAACGATCCCAAATGCGGTTGTAAACAATCCCAGCCGAGGAAGAAGGGTCTTATCCAGTGAAACGATCGGTTATTTCCATAAAAAAAATATAATTTAAATACTTTTTAATCTCAAACGCTCGTCTTGCCTTTCTTTCCCTGAACTGTGTACAGTTAGGGTATGTCGAAAAACTCCAATCATATTTTCTCCCTCAACTTCAAAAATCATTTCAAAATCATCCTACATCGCTGCAGAAGTACCGACCCAGTCTTTGCAAAGTGAACATGCAAAGAAGATCAAACACCCTTAACAAAAAAGGTAAAACAGCAATATAGGATGATTTTGAAGTTGAGGGAGAATATGAGATGGAAGTTTTTCAACGTACCCTAACTGTCATGAACCGGAAAAAACAGAGCTCAGGGAGAGATAGACAAGATGAGCATTTGATATTGAAAAGTATATTAATTGTATTATTTTTATGAAAATAACCAATTGTTCGCTAGATAAGACCCTTCTTCCTCGGCTGGGATAATTTACAACCGCATTTGGGATTGTTTGAAGCCACATTTAAACTACATTTTGGAAGTTCAAACTCAGGGCACTATCAGTCCATTATATGGAGAAAAATCCTGAAATGTTTTCCATAAAAAACATAATTTCTTTACGACTGAAGAAATAAAGACATGAACATCTTGGATGACAAGGGGGTGAGTACATTATCTGTAAATTTTTGTTCTGGAAGTGGACTTCTCCTTTAAGAGCCACGAGGTGTAAACTTTTGAACAAAATGAGGATGTGTACTTTTTTCTTATTCTGCCTAAATATCATATTTTTTTCATTTGGTACTGGCCTTCAGAACCTACAGACAATACTTACGTGTTTTCCAGAATGCAAAATAAGTTAAATTTACCCTGATCTACAAATTCCAAAAATGTTCACCCCCTGGCTCTTAATGCATTTCTCTTGTAGACTAAATGTAAACGTCTTTTATGTTAACCTATATCTTATTCAGGCCACAACTAAATAAAAAATAACATGCATTTTGTATGATTCCTCTTACTTTGGTAAAATAATTAACAGTTTGCACGTTCTGCAAGGTGAATGTAAACTTTTGACTTCAGCTGTACATTTTTTGTTTAAATACATTTTATATAGGTTATTTATTCATTCAAATGTGTGTTATGTCTGTAACAGGAGTAGAAGTTTTTGTTGATATCTGCTCCATCATTCTCTTCTTCACTCAATTTCTTGTCATTTTTGTCACTTCCTCTTTCTCATCCCATGCTGAGCAGGTGTGCCTTGTTCTGAATGTGAGGCTGGAGAGAGCAGAACTGAATCAGTCTCTCAGCTGTACGAGGCTGTGTTAATTAAAAAATCACTATCAGAATCTCTGCTGGGTTTCCTGCCTCTTTCATTCCCACATTCGATTTCTAGCATTACGGCGTCTGCTTTCATCTTTCCCGTTGCCATCTCTATCCTCTCCTTTTCCTTTGTATTTTGTTATTCTCTCCTGTTTTTTTTTTGTTTTTTTTCCAGCCTCTTCCCTCCTGTGTGTATATCAAAAAGCAAAAGGGCAACAAAAAGTTAAAGTGAGGGAAAAAACAAAACTCTTTAATATAACTCTCTCTCTGAATCGTATTTCTCTGGGACTGATGATCTGACAGTCTCAATTACATTTCCTCCGTTCTTTTGAGAGAGTGAGTCATGGCAAAATCGGAGAAGTGGCATGTTGTTCCTCGCTCTTTCACAGGCTCTCAAAGGACTCCAAGCCGAGGCTATTTTACAAAAACATTTTGCATTTAGCAATAATGGTCAGATGTACCGAATACATGTGCTTGCGTAGGTCAGCTATTGGATCGAGGATAAAAGAGCACCCTCGGTTTTTCCTACAGCGTCGATGCGAGTCGCCTCGGATCTTTACCTGAACAACAACAGCGACAGGGACAAAAACAACATTATCTCCTGTCAAAGCTCCGGTCTTAAATGAGCCATTGACCGCTTCGTTGTATAACTTTGTGTTAAGGTGGTCTCTCCTGAGGACACTGAGGTTCATAAATGCTCTGTTTGTCAGACGCCTCCCACCCTTCTGCTCGCCCCAAGCCCACAGCCACTTATCGGTCTTTTTTCCCTCACTGCTCACTCAATCTTTTTCTCGTTTGGCTGTTGAGGGGGTCAGTGCAAAATTGGACAAAAATGACCACTTCGTCTGCGCTACGGCGAGTACACAACTGTCCGTGTTAGAATGTCACGGCAGAAGAGTTCTCGATGAGTCACACTCGCAAATCCTGTCCTGAGTGTCGCCTCGTTTTACGTGTGTGACTTGGCCTGTGCGTCGGGCAGAAAATGGGCCCGAAAACGTCTAGGAATTGGCAAGGGTCGGGTCATTAAAACAATAGGAGAGATCTGGGCTGAAGAGTGTCCACTCCACAGCCACTCTGATGGGCTTCTCGTACCTCCGAGTGCAACAAGAAATCACGTTTCCTGGGGCGTGTGAGGGAAGGTTGAACTAGCCATCATTAAGATGAAAGATTCACTCAGTCACTGTAACCCACGCTTGGTCCTTTTTCCTATTAACCAAGACTAAAGTCCTCATTTACCACGTTGATGTAGATTAGTCCCATCTGAGCGCCTAACACGGCGTCGACTCCACACGAGCTTTTAAAATCTTAAGTTACCGAGAGTGAATATTAGCGGCGTCCTTATCTGTCAGATTAATCCGGCAGAATCAGATATGATGTGCCATAATGGTGTATTTATACCGCAGTGTTCCTTGACCTATTGATGTAAGGATCTTTCCCTGGCTGGATTTTCTTCTGCTCGAAGGGTTTTTTTGTGGCTTGTCTGTTTGAGAGTCCAGTTATTGCGCTCAGGCGAAGATCTATCAGCTTAAATCCCGTAAAGAGTGTTTATATTAGACCGGAGTTAATACAACAGTCTACTGAAATTTAGGCCAGTGGTGGTTCAGTGATCCTATGACTGGATGGGGGCTGTTTTGTTTATGAAGTAATTATTCAGCTAATATGACGTTTCCATTAGTTTCTGCATGCGTCTATTTATGTGCCTGCTAACTCTTGCTAGCGGCTAAAGCAATTAAGCGCACATCTCTGTAGATAAATACAAGCAGAGTACGTAGAGGGGGTTGCAAACAGAATCCATTAGCGTACAGGGCAATAATTCATGCACTTATCATGTCTGATTGTTATTTTTTAATCTGCATTTTATTTACATAATTCTAGGCTCATTTCCGCGGCACCCAGTCACATATGATAAAAAATAATTGCCTCAGTTTTTGGCTATAAACTTCTTAAGATTTTATGTCAAAACTGTAAACTACTCATCCCTCTGTTTTTTTCTCATCAGCCGCTTTTCCGTGTTTGTTGCGTGTCGTGTCTGTCTGACACGTCGCTGTTGGGGTTTGTTCAGATAACCGTATCACTCACTTGTCACAGTGAGGGAGTGGTAGACGCAAAAAAGAAAGAGAAAAACAGTCTCTGTGAGAGGCAAAATGCTCTTTCTTGCTAAATAAGATTTTTATTTATGAGAAGAGCGACAGGAAATACTAGACACTTGGAGTAATAAAAGCCAACAGAATTGGTATTCACCACAACTAAACTTAAACACAGAGGGTGTGTCTCATTACAATCCCTAGTGCCCTATGATGTCAGTCAGTGTATTTATTCACTAGCAAGGGTCTTGATGCACTAAACATAGGAACACTGATGATTCAATTACCTGTGCCACAATTATGAGGTTGCATATTAAATTCTAGCTGTGTAAGACCATGACTGATAACCGTCTTGTAAGATTTATTTTGTTACATTGTCCATCTTCATTGTTGCTGTTAACGACCCTGGCTGAATTCAGAATTGCATACTAGCATACTCCTATTTCTGCCAGACCGTATGATTATAAACATGAGAAACTAGTGTGACCATACAGGTGCATCTCAATAAAATAGAATGTCGTGGAAAAATTCATTTATTTCAGCAATTCAACTCAAATTGTGAAACCCGTTTATTAAATAAATTCAGTGCACACAGACTAAAGTAGTTTAAGTCTTTGGTTCTTTTAATTGTGATGATTTTGGCTCACATTTAACAAAAACCCACCAATTCACAAATCATCTCAGCAAACTAGAATATGGTGACATGCCAATCAGTTAATCACCTCAAAACACCTGCAAAGGTTTCCTGAGCCTTCAAAATGGTCTCTCAGTTTGGTTCACTAGGCTACACAATCATGGGGAAGACTGCTGATCTGTCAGTTGTCCAGAAGACAATCATTGATACCCTTTACAAGGAGGGTAAGCCACAAACATTCATTGCCAAAGAAGCTGGCTGTTCACAGAGTGCTGTATCCAAGCATGTTAACAGAAAGTTGAGTGGAAGGAAAAAGTGTGAAAGAAAAAGATGCACAACCAACCAAGATAACCGCAGCCTTGAGAGGCTTGTCCAGCAAAATCGATTCAAGAATTTGGGTGAACTTCACAAGGAATGGACCGAGGCTGGGGTCAAGGCATCAAGAGCCACCACACACGGACGTGTCAAGGAATTTGGCTACAGTTGTCGTATTCCTCTTGTTAAGCCACTCCTTAACCACAGACAACGTCAGAGGCGTCTTACCTGGGCTAAGGAGAAGAAGAAATGGACTGTGATCCAAAGTCCTCTTTTCAGATGAGAGCAAGTTTTGTATTTCATTTGGAAACCAAGGTCCTAGAGTCTGGAGGAAGGGTGGAGAAGCTCATAGCCCAAGTTGCTTGAAGTCCAGTGTTAAGTTTCCACAGTCTGTGATGATTTGGGATGCAATGTCATCTGCTGGTGTTCGTCCACTGTGTTTTTCGAAAACCAAAGTCACTGCACCCGTTTACCAAGAAATTTTAGAGCACTTCATGCTTCCTTCTGCTGACCAGCTTTTTAAAGATGCTGATTTCATTTTCAAGTATTGAGTACATATACAGTAAATGAACATACTTTCCAGAAGGCCAACAATTCACTGAAATGTTTTTTTTTATTAGTCTTATGAAGTATTCTAATTTGTTGAGGAAAACTAAGCCAAAATCCAAACATTTTAGGCAGTTTTGAATGTAAGGCAAGGTGAAATTTTATGGTCACCCTAGCTGAAAAGTAGTATGATATTTCAAAATTCTTGATGAGCAGAGTTTCCTTTGCCTGTGTTAATGTATTTCTTGTTGAAACAGGAAGTTGTGAGTGCGACATAGTGAAGGTCTGGTCATCATTACCGTTTTTTTGTCTCTTTCATACAAATAGCTCTGTAAAATGTTTTCTGCACATGGTATGTAGACATTTAGAAAATGTCTTTGAGATGTATGATTTAGAATATGTGACTCTGGACCACAAAACCAATAGCCAAAATGACACTGTGTGGGTCAAAATTATCGATTTTTCTTTTATGCCAAAAATAATTAGGATATTAAGTAAAGATAATGTTCCATGAAGATATTTTGTAAATTTCCAACCTTAAATATATCAAAACTTGATTTTTGATTAGTAATATGCATTGCTCAGAACTTCATTTGGACAACTTTAAAGGTGATTTTCTTTTGATTTTTTTGCACCCTCAAACTTTCAAATAGTTGTAGCAAATCCTAGCAAACCATACATCAATGGAAAGCTTATTTATTCATATACATATATGTAAAACTGCTTTTTAAAATTGGTTTATCAAGTGTTTGTACAATATTTTTGTCCTTGAAGAGAATACATTTTGAATGCAATACGAATTTTGTCAATGTTCAGGAGCGTACTACAGTATTAGTAACATCAAAGTTAATCAACATGGACTAAAAGCCACAGAAAGTCCAATTTTGAGTCCAAAAATTGCCATTATGAAATATACTGTTCTCCAATTCTAATGACAAGAAATAACCTAGAAATTGCTGAACACTGGTCAGTGTACTGAAGTAGGCATCTGAATGAGACAGACCCATATTTTAGGTTCTCACAAGCTCTTTCCCCCCCACATTTGTATCAAACAATCCTCTCATCAAGGACAATGCTCCACTGTTTTCTTCAGAAAAATCAGACTGCAGTTTTCTTGTTGTGCAACTCTGAAGTGCGATGCCGTGTGTGTGAAATGGATGCTGCATCCTGCTTGAATGTGTGTTGGGTGGTAGTGGATGCTTTAATCTGGTGGTTCCTGAGAGCCTGGTCTCCAATCTCCACAGCATCTGAGAGAGTGTGAATCATACACACCCTCACACACATCACCATTACCATTAGAGCTCACACGCACAGACAGAGTATGAGCCCGCTGTGTGTGCCTGTTGAAGATGGATGGAGTTAGAGGGAATGAGCCCTGTGTTACCTGTTACCACGGTGACTGCTGATGCTGATGCTTCTCGTTCTGTTTTCCTCTTGAAACACCATTTTCTCTGACAGCCTGATTACGTATGGGTCTGTAAAACATTTGTACTATTATTAGACACATGTATTGCGTAAAAGAGAGATATGGGGAAAAATGGGTAAATATGTGTGGAAGAGATAAGAAGGGCATGTTGGTTGAAGGAAAAAGAAGTTTACTGATGAAAAAGAAAGTGTAGGAACAAGTTTGAGATTCAGGTATTAAAGTATTAGTTCACTTCCAGAATAAATATTTCCTGATAATTTATTCACCACCATGTCATCCAAGATGTTCACTTCTTTCTTTCTTCAGCCGAAAATAAATTAAGGTTTTTAAGAAAACATTACAGGATTTTTCTGCATATAGTGGATTTTAATGGGCATCAAGGAGTTGCACATCTACATCTCACATTATGTAATCACATTGGAAAGGTCACGCGTGGTTAGTTCTTCGTCTGTGTACTCTGGTTCAAAAAGGTTGGGTAGGGCAGGGTAAAAAAAACTATCTCATTTTATTTTCTAACTTTGAAATCATCCGACATTGTTGTTTTACCTTTTTTGTGTGACTTTCTTTGCATGTTCGCTTTGTAAACACGGAGGCAGTGCTTCCGCCTATGGCACATGGGACCTTTCCACCGTGACTATGTAATGTGTGACGTCGAGCTAGTGCAAAACGAGCATTTGTGGTTATAAGTATATACATTTTTTATGTTTTAAATCCTGGAATGTTTTCCTCGGAAATCTTCATTTCTTTTCCACTGTAGAAAGAAAGACATGAGTAAATTATGAGGGAATTTTTATTCTGGAAGTAAACTAATCCTTTAAAGCAGGGGTCACCACACTCGGTCCTGGAGGGCCGGCGTCCTACAGAGTTTAGCTCCAACCTTAATCAAACACATCTGAACCAGCTAATCAAGGTCTCAATAGATACACTTGAAACTTTCAGGCAGGTGTGTTGAGGCAAGTTGGAGCTAAACTCTGCAGGACACCGGCCCTGCAGGATCAAGTTTGGTGAACCCTGCTTTAAAGTGTGCATCAAATCGGAATTGACCATATGCATTTTACTCATGCATGTTCCTTGTTTTGTGAGCTCTTAGTCTCTGATGTCTTTCTTCAACTTCTTTCAACATCTTTCTAAACTTCTTCAGTTTCCTTGATTTTGACTTGACTTTGACTTGACTTGATTTGTTTTTTTTGAGACTTATTTTTTGACTTCAACTTATTCCCCTTCTTAGACGACTTCTTTGACCTTGACTTTCATGTCTTATTCTTCTTTGACTTTGAATTCAACGACAACTTTAACTTTGTTGACTTCTTCGAATTCAACTGCTTTGGTGTCTTTGACTACTATTTCTCTCAGATGGTTAGAATCAGCAGAACAAGTGATGTCCAATTCAGGAAAAAAATCGTAGTTGAGTTGAGTTTGAAACGATCAAAATCGATTAATTCCTCAACTCAGCTGAATCAGTCTGAGACAACTGCCATATATATGTATATGTATTTTATGTTTTTTCTTTTTGGCTGCAATTTCCAATTAAATGTACACTTTTTTTAGTCAGTATTTTTACAGTAGTGTTGTGAAATTTGAATATGTTACATTTCTCTTGACAAAATTTCCAAACTAAAGTGTGTGTACAACATTCTCTGATGTCTTTCTTTGACTTTTTCAATTTCTTCAACATCTTTCTAAATTTTTTCGACTTCCTCGACTTTGACTTCAACAGATTTGACTTTTTTGAATTCTTTTTCGTCTACTTAGACAACTTTTTTTTTTTTGGACTTGCACTTTGACTTTACCTTCTTAGATGACTTCTTCTTCACCTTCTTAGACAACTTTGACCTTGACTTTGACGTCTTATTCTTCTTCGACTTTGACGTCTTATTCTTCTTTGACTTTGACTTCAACAACGACTTCTTCGAATTCAACTTCTTTGACTTCTTATTCTCTCAGATGTTTATAATCAGCAGAGCAAGTAATGTCCAGTTTGGGAAAAAATGACCGAATCAGTTCTTTTCTTCTGGTCAGAATCGTTGTTGAGTTAAGTTGAATCAATCAAAGCAATTCCTCAGTTCAGCTGAATTGGTCTGTGACAACTGCCATATATGTATATGGTGTTTTTTTTGGCTGCAGTTTCCACCTAGTTTTTTAAATCAGTATTTTTTTAAGTAGTAGTTGTGCTGTGAAACTTCAATATGTTACATCTCGCTTGACAAAATTTCGAAACTAAAATGTGTGTACAACATTCTCTGATGTCTTTCCTCGATTTCAACTTCTTCGTCACCTTTTTAAACTTCAACTTTCTTGACTTTGACTCTATCAGCGTCTTCAACTTCAAATTCTTTTTATGTCTTCTTAGATGACTTATTTGTCCTTGACTTTGACTTCAGCGTCTTATTGTTTTTTGACTTTGACTTCAACGACAACTTCTTCAACTTTGTTAAACTTCTTTGTATTCAACTTCTTTGGCTTCTTTGACTTCTTCTCTCAGATGTTTAGAATCAGCAGAACAAGTAATGTCCATTTCCAGGGGGAAAAATGATTCTTTTGAATCGATTCTTTTCTTCTGGTCAGAATTGTTGTTGAGTTTAGTTTGAATCGGTCAAAGCAATTCCTCAACTCAGCTGAATCAGTCTGTGACAACTGTCATATATGTATATGAGGTGTTTTTTTGTGTGCTGCAAGTTCCAATTTAAATGTACACTTTATAATATTTATTTTATGGCTATTATAGCTACATTTTTTGTCTTTGTAATCTTTCATCAAAATTGTTCTTTTTCTGAATCATTTTCATTTTAAAAGATGTATTTTAAAGAGTGTTTGCTCATCTAAAATACATTATTCAAAAGTTTCCAAAAAATGGTAAATAAACATTTAGAAAATGTCATTAGGATGTTTATAATTTAGAATGTATATAAAACTGCTTTTTTGCAGATGTTTATCAGCTGTTTGAACACAACAACTGAAAAAAAAAAAACATTCGTGTACTATCCATCATAAAATTCATTAAATCAAAACAAACATACCCTGTATGTAGGACATGAGAAGATAAAAGGAACACCATGAGAGAGAGATTCGAAGAACTATAATTCTCTGAAAGCGCACTGCAGCGAGACAGAGAGAGAGATGAGACAAGCGGTGCATCCGTGAATACCCATCATGCAAAGATCACAGCATGCGTTTATAAACATGTGGCTTCCTCCTGCTGATGTGCGCAACACTGCCGTTCATTCAGCATGCCTCACGAAACCACGCTGTTAACACAGAACAGGAAAATACATACCATTTTTCATGACGAACGCTTAAATGAGACATTTCTCAAATGAGATCAGAGGCAATATAGTTTTACAGTAATGAATTACTGTATCCCATTAGATGGTCGTTACTGCACATCCATAATCTCCAAACATTACATTGTGGTATCACAAAACAGTATCAACAGCATACAATTATGCTGTATGGATTCCAGCTCTGGTGCAATTTAAAAACACCACTGAGCTTTTTAAGTCCCAGTAGATTTCATCATATGCAGGGTTTTCACATCTCATGACAACATGTGCTGCAAAAAGGCCTCTAAATACTGTCAGCCAAGGTCTTGAGATCAACACACATCAGCTTTAACCGGCGATGGAAATATAATGGTTGGAGAAAACTCAAGCATGTACATTTGACAGGCTCCTCGCTGAGAATTCGGGTTATGTAAAGGCTGGCTATTGAGCGAGACCATACAGAGACTTCATCCATCAAACTGATGTGAATGCTGGACTTGTCTAATCGCAGTGTTGCGCTGCAAATGTCGCATACTTTGTGACAGTGGTTTATGCGTCAATTATCAAGCTCTGCTGAAGGCAGGCTCTGTAAGATCCTCGTCCAGTAGAGTACCTTGTTG
Organism: Labeo catla; assembly: GCA_012976165.1. Lineage (NCBI taxonomy): Eukaryota > Metazoa > Chordata > Actinopteri > Cypriniformes > Cyprinidae > Labeo > Labeo catla. The sequence goes on from VONZ01000001.1 coordinate 3,847,788, forward strand.
TCAGCTTCAAAGCATAATAACATGGTTATGGAGGAAAAAAGTCAAGCAAATGTGGAATTTTTTTTTTTTTAATCTGTAATTTTTTAAAAATCTCTAATGGAAAAAACTTCTGGAACCAATGCCACTGAAAAAGTGGACAGGCACTAATGCACTCTGTTATCATAAATGCACCAAATGAGGTCTACAATATCTGTCAAAAACTGCAAAATGCTGTAAAAAATAGGTTTAAATGGAGTTTAGCAAGAAAATAAGTCATAACTGTTATATTTGGAATACCATTCCTGACATACAGCTGCAATTAAACTTTATAAGTTTTATCTCTAAAATGTTTTTACTCTGAGGTTGAAATGGGCATCCATACAGTAGTTGCAAAACAAATTTCTCCAATATGGAGGTTCAATGCACCAGTCAGTAGACTGGTAATGCTATCAGACATGTTGAACACATGACTAGGTAACACCAGCTTTATCACCATTAAGGTCCAAATGCGTAAACGTAATTTTGTCACAGCAGAGCGCAAACACAATATGTTGGTATGAACCCACCTGCTTAGATGACAGCGTATAAATCAGAGTTTACACCACAGATTGACTCTCCACCTTTCCGACTCTGACTTTAATGGATCTTCGGCTTTGTGACGCTAGTTTCCAAACACGTTTGTCTCAATTCACAATTGTCTGAAATTGGTTGTTGGTGTGACAAAACTTGTTGAACTAACCATTGAAAGATCATGCTGCAAAAACAATGCTTTGGCTTCTTTTAGTCTATTTTTTCTCTAATGTAAACCTGTGTTCTAGTGGCTTGTTCGGTGTACATACAGTTGAGGTCAAATAATTTGTGGGACCTGAAAGATTTTTCTGAATAACAGTGGGCAGTTTAATTGTTTAAGAAAACAAGGGACTCATGAACAACTATGTCTAAACAAAAAAGAAAAAAGATCATTTAGGTAACAATACAGTATTAGGATGTAAACTTTTGAACAGGGTCATTTTTATAAATTCACCTATTATTTTCTCTGGTTGACAATATGTAAATGTCTTTAATGTGAAATATCTTATTCAGGTCAGTACTAAATAAAAAAATAATAATATGCATTTTGTATGATCCCTCTTATTTTGGTAAAATAATTAAGATTTAGCAGATTCTGCAAGGTGTATGTAAACTTTTGACCTGTATGTTGTGTGCATATCTGATTACATTCAGTATTGTTTTACGTTATTTTTAAACGTACATATAAGAGTAACACATCATTTAAATCTGTAAAGGTTCTCATTTTAATCCCGTATGCTCACAAAATCAACAAAACGTTGTGCTTTTGTAAAATAAAGAAAACAAAAAGTGCGCTTTCAGCCATCTCCGTCTCCGTGAACTAGTTTCTGAAAAAAATGAATGCAAACTCAGCGAATACTTGACACACAAACATGAGAAATATGTGTATAGAAAGAATGAAGTAAGTCATATCGAAAACAAATATTCTCTGTTAAAGTAATCCATATGTAACCAAGGTATAGTCTTTCCCGTCTGAGTTTACTGTTGTGCTACTCATACAATAACGATCCACATGAGATGCACGAACATGTAAACGTCCACATTGCCTCTGTAAACAAAGAAGCAAGATTCAAGTTCATCTAGGCTACTTTTCGCTTCCTGAGTGGAATAAGCCTTGTGTTTACCTCAAAAGTACTACTGCCATCTAGCACTCATTTTAGCAGCATTATGTTTAGTACTGTTAAGTGACAAACCCAAACCCTCTCTAAAATGTTCCCTTAAGTATTCCATCCTATCCCTGGCTCTGATTATGAGCGGTCTTTTTTCTTAGCATAAAAATGTCCTACTGAGAATGCTAACCGCTAGAAGTGTAATTTAGTCAATGATCTGACCTAAAATATATCCAGGAAACGACTCCATCTAGACTGAAATACTGACTACCACACTATCCGTTGTCTGAATGCTATTGCAGAGTCGTGTCTCACCAGGTGAATTTATTTTTATTTTGTTTTTTGTTTAGCTGTCGACATTTTCTAATTTATATCACTCCTTTGATGTATAGCTTCATTCAGCATTCAGAGAACAATGGATGTTGTGGGCTTTCATGCATAGAACTTTCAATTATTCATGCATTTTGCATAACACGCACTTTACTGTCATTGGCTGAACTTGACACTTTTTTGATTGGTGTTTTTGTGCGGGCTTTCACAGGGAATGACAACACGCTAGCAGGCTGACTTTGCTCATCTGCGTCTTGCTGTTATGAGGCAGTGTGTAATATACAGGCATTATATGCTACATTACTTTGAATGCAGGTTGGTTTTTATCTAATTTCCTCTGGCGTAATGGCTTCTGTGGCCACTAATTTTGAAAACCTAATACTTATTAGTGTAATTTAAAGTTTCAAAGTTAAAAGGCACACAAAGACGAATGTGTGTACGTGTATGTTTGTGTCTGTGTGTGTTTGAATTTCAATGCCAACGCTGTCGCTTATTGTCTTTTGCACATAATTACAGACTAATATTTGCCTGACTTGCCCAAAGAATCAGCAGACAGTGCCGGAATTGCAATGCGCCTGAATAGCGATGCTTTACACTTCAGGGGAATCACATTATGAGAGGAGCCAATGTCCTCAGGTGGGCATCAGCAGTTTAAATTCAACCATCAATCATGTGTGAAAGGCAAACCCACACAGCACACCTGAAAGACGAGATCACAAAAACATTTCTCAGGAAAGTTAAATAAAAGACTTAAACAAAAAAGGCATATGTAATTGTTGAGCATCTGCTATCTAAGGTCAAACAAGATATGTATCACTCAGAAAAAAGCGATTAATGCGAGCCTCGCAGTGGGCGTAACTACACTCGTATTGCTTTGATAAATCTGTGCACTCTTGTGGAACCTTTAACACGCAGCCCCTTTCTCGTTACGCACTTATTGTCCTTTATCTCTGTGTTTGTACGAACCATGACTTACAAATAAGGTTTACTGAAAAAACGCAGTGAGATGTCCCTATAAGATATCTTTTTAATTAATAGGGTATAATAAGACAGTTAATTGCCAGCCGCTCTCTGGGATTGTTTCTAGATAAAATAAAAGGTCTAATGAATTTGATCTTATTACGTGATGAAATCTTCCCCCTCTACGCTCTTACTCTTCTGCTTTTGGTGTCCTTGCCGCCGTCTGCCACTTTTCTCTCCAGTTTTCCTCTCTTAAAGGGATAAAATCATTTTTTTTTTTAAATAAAGCTAAAATAAAAACAACTACAGTGTAAATAAAAATTTTCATAAAAAGTAAAAGCTAATTCAAAATATAAATAAATACAATAATACTGTATTAATATGTTGTAATAAATTCTATGTTGAATCAAAAAAAATATTTCTTTCTAAAGCTACAATTTGTTGTCTACTTGATACTTTTTCATTTAACACAAAAAAAAACAAGAAACAGTCTCAATTATGAAGCCGTTTTGATTTTTTTTGAGTAATATGATGTCATACTGCTCATGACCCGCCCACGACTGTTGACGTACTCTCTCGTATTAGCAAAAGTGAATTTAAGAGTTTTCTTTTCCTCTCAACATCAGAGCCACTGAGGACGCAGTGGATTTGTTTTATTTGGGATGGTAACACGCCACCAAATATACAAAAAAAAAACAGAAGAGAGGGCTGGGTGAGCAGTAGCTCATTAGCATTTAAAGAGACATGCACTCGAAACGGGTCACTGTGAACAGAGCTGTTTTTGAGGAGGTAAAAAGAGTATGTTGGAGACATTTCATGAAGACGCTAAAGAATCGTACCAACTTGTGGAAAATTGGCATCCGATGTCTCCTCTCTGTGTCTTATATTTCTGTCTTTTATGTTTGTTTACCTCTCTTTTTTCACCCATGATTTAATTTATTTTTTCGTTCTATCTCTCTTTCTCTCCATTGTTTGACCATGCTTAGAAAAAAGGTCCATGTCAGAGACTGTGCAGTTCTGCTGTAATTCCACTGGTGGCTTTGCAGAGGGCCATTTTAACGAGAGCTCAGGGAACTGTGGGAACGGGGAAGTGCCTGTCACCATCTTTTTGTGTCGCTTGCTTTTGCAAGAGAGAGACAAAAAAAAAAAAAAAAGAAAGTGTGAGAATGTAAGGCAGACTTACATTTAAAGTCCAGAATGGCTTTTCTGTTCGATAACTAGCAAAAAGTAGACCACACAAGTGGTCCTTTCTCGCTGTTGTTAATGAATGCATGTGTCTTCAAAGGCATAACTGGAGAGAACTGAAAACCCAGGCTGCTACAAACCAGTCAAGCTGATCTTGCTGTTTAAGGGAAAAGAAAAAGAGACGCATCTATGGTTCAAAATCTAAAGTAAATGATTAATTAATGCATGTCTTCTAGAATGTGGAACAGTGCTGGCCATCAAGACGTTTCAGCTGTACAAGATGTGGACCGTTTAAGACACCTCAGGGGAAGATCAAAGACAGAACTTATGTAGGTCATAATGTGGTATTACCAGGCCCGCATGGAATCTGAAAATTTCGCAGGATTCACACAGTTCCACACATCCCCAATCCTCTGCATGCTCGTTTATTAAATATTTAAGCTGATTTGAACTGTAAATAAGGATGTAGTACTCTCGCCTCCATTTAAATTAATTCTACAGAATTCCACAAATTTTTCTTGGATTTTTCTGGTTGTCACTAATTACAGATTTAGCTGATGGTTGAAGCTTTCTGCTTACCATTCATGTAGAATGTGTGGTACAGGATGTTACAGAATGAAAGTGAGAAGTAAAGTTAGGGAAGGTGGAGGAACAGAGTGATAGACAAAGAAAGGGACAAGCAGACGGCATGAGGTATGGCAGAGAAGCAGCCTGGACCACAGATACTGGTTAATAATTCACACTGGCTTTGTGTTTCACTGATGTGAAGCAGAAGACTTCCAAGAGTCACTATATGTTGCTAAGAAAGAAACACTCTGTTCATCTGTATTGCAAGAAAGGCTGTGAACTCACCAGTGTATGGGGAAAGTTACTTTTAGAAGTAATGCATTGAGTTACTCCCTAAAAAGTAGCTAATTATATTACTTAGTTACTTTTTATTGAAAGTAATGTGTTGTCTTACTTTTGCGTTACTTTTTCTCACCTGGGCTGGATTTGCTTGTATGTTTTTAATATAAAAAGTATATATTTTTTGCATATGTAAAAGCCTTTTCACAACAAAAGTGAAATAAATAATACTCAGGCTGAAGGAAATGTAAATTCAGTTATTAACCTATTTAATTATTGCAGGTTTACGTCATATTCTGAGTTTGTTTATCTGAAAAAGTAACTCGTATATTAAACTGTCAATTAATGCGCTATCTTACCAGTATCTCAAAAAAGGATTCTGATTATGTAACTCAAGTTACTTTCAATGTGTTACCCCCAACACTGGAACCAACTGTGCTCAAATATGAATAGAATAGAACAGAATTTTTGCTACATCATATCATTGTGCTGCTACTCATACCCATAGTTCGGCAGTTTAGATAGCTTAATATGAAGTGTAAAAGATTCAGGTAACGTAGAAATAATTTTCACTCAGAAAATGCTAATAACTTTACTAATGAATTGCAAAGAAATTGCAAATAACACGTTGAATTAAACTTGAAATGGAAAAACTGCTAGTATTTTTATTTAAACTGTTTACGCATATGGGGAAAATTCTGAAAAGCCTTTTATAATTTACTAACTCTCAAATCAAGTTATTCCAAACTTGTATGAATTTCTTTCTTCAGCTGAACACAAAACAAGATATTTTGAAGAATGTGGACAACCAATAGCTTCTGGTTCCCATCGACTTCCATAATATGGAAGCCAATAGGGACAAATGGGGATTTGGCAGCTATAGTAAATACATTTTTTCATGTTTATTTAGTAATTGAAATGGATTGAAAAAGTTGTTAGTCGTCTTAGGCTGTTTGGGAAAAAGCATGATATTCTGTAAAATGAAACCGGATGTAACAAAGCCAAAGTAATCTATTTAAATATGTTATTTTATTATTTAACGATTTTATTAATTTTATTTACTTTTAATTGTATATAATATTAAATTAATTATATTTTGTTTAATTTTTAATACAAGTTGTACTATATATGTTGCTACTAAATTTTTATTGTGTATATTTTTTAAGAGAAACATTTTCATTTGTTTTGCCCATTTTTTTATGGAAATGCATTTTTTATTACATAGACTGATCTTTGACTTTGCTCTCTTTTTTCTCCTCTCCATTTTTCCACAGACCACATAGACCCCTCTCACGGCTACATGGGGGCCCCTCGGCCCCGGTGGAAACCCCTCCAGATTTTAACAATTTTTTAAAAATTCCACCTTCCTTTTCCTTTTTTGCTTTGTGCAAGATTTCAAAACTTAGTTGTAAAATTAAGCTAAACCTCATATCTAGCTGAGCACTGGCTTTCAGAAAAAGGCTTTGATTGGATAATTCAAGATCTGTTTCTCAGTTTCTCTCTCAGTGGAGATGACCTGGGTGTGCAGAAGAAAACTAATCCGAGACCAAGATTTATTATTCCTTTGAGACTTGAAAGCTGTATATGGGCACGGCCCAGAAGCACCCATTCTTGCCGTGCTGTCATTTAACCTTCCATAAAGCATTCAGCCTCGTATATACAATTACATTTATTTTTGGATGTTATTGACAATCTAATCAATAAGTACTGCCCCGTTCAGCGCAGTGTGTAGTAGCGTACGTTGTATTTGAGCGTGTGTGTGTGGATGCCTCACTACACTTGAAATAATTCAAAACCGCAACTCCCTCTTAATGTCAGAGCAACGAGTCTAAATCAATGGCGTCCATTTCTGTTCCAGACCTCATCTGCAACAGCATGAAAATCGATTGATCTGAACCTTTCTCTACAAAGGGTTGCCATCTTTTCCTGTTACGAATCTGTCCGTTGTGTTGAAATGGCTATCAGGAGTTTTCAGATTCTAAGCAGATTCCTCATCAACAGCAGCAAAAGCATCAAATGCTCCCTCTCCTGCCAGCCCTGCTGATAACCTTCACTCTCCGATGCTGATCCTGAATAAATGTCACTTGTTATCTGCTGTTTGTCTTTTGAAGCTGGGTCCGTTCACCCACCCTTAACCCACCTCTTTAGGTCATAAAGCTTTGAGTACAGACAAATCTGCGTAAATATGTGACCTGCTCTGTCATTTTGAGTTGAGTGCATGAAATGAAAAGGGTAAGTCTTTGCTTTGAAATGATAGGCCTATAATTAATATGAATCTAGTCCAAACCATTGTTGAGGCATCATTTTAAAGTAATGCCCTAACTTGTTTTTTAGAAAATGTCCTCTTGACAATATAAACATGAAAATAAATAAATCCTATGCACTACTCAAGTTTGCATCATCGCAAAAAATATTTTAATGACCAGTGTTTCAGTCAGTCAGCCTTCCTCAGGTTTAAGGGTGTGCAAGGCGTTATATATATTTATTTATTTTGACAGAATTAAAAGATTTTCACACATTAAACCATTTATACATCAGCAATTAAGAAAAAATATAATATATTTAAAATATATTTAGGCCTTGAGTGTCATTTTAGGTGCTTTTTTAGCTATAGTGACTAAAATGCATGCTATAACTACTATCTCTTGAAAATTGACCACTACAGTGATCACAGTTTTGAAATGACATTTGTTTGAAATTCGGAATAAAATAAACATAGATTGACACTTTCAAACTTAATATAAAATGATCAAAACTTTGTCAGAGCATGTCTGTGATTTATGTCTCAAACTGAGTGCTAATTTGCCCAACCTGGCAACTCTGGTTAAATACTGTAAGTAGGCCTACCTATATGTCAGCTACATTTGGAAATATATGGAATATTAAAAAATGATATGCTGAGAGGTCAATTTAGATTGGGTGAGGTCACAAATTAAACAGCAGTGTCATTTGGCCGCCTGTGTACTTATGAGTGTGTGTAAGAAAAAAGTTACAGAGGATGTGTGTGTGCGGGTAAGGTAGCGATTATGAAAAACGGAAAGTGGCTAGTATAGCTGTCATATTAGCGCTGGTTCTGTAGACGTGGGCACACTGCTCTTATATTAAACTGTCACAACCAGAAAGAATGTCTGGCCGTCTGGGCCACAGTGAGAACAGACGTCTGGCCCAAGGACATGTGCTGACATCAACTCCCATGAATATTCTACTCTGAAATGAAACCTATAATTGTCTGGTGGTGTGTGTGTGTGTGTGTGTCAGGCAGATGGAAGTGAAGCAAATTTATCTTCTCTTATACCGGCCTATAATGCGTAATATAATATATTCTGACTCAGTATAATCAAATAAAGCTCTATTTTATAAAAGCAACGCAATATATAACTTGACAAACATGACTTATAGTGAGTACAAGTTTATCTGGCTGTTTATTTTAGCATGAATGTTTGTGCTTATTCAATTGTAGTTTAAATAAACAATGAAGTCACATAAATATCAACCATTTGAACTGAAATGCGCATTTTATTTCTCTAGATGTTGCAGACCCTGAACTTTTGAAAGAAAACTTTCTTGTTCTTTCCCCAAATGCCCCGCCCCTTTTAAGAGTTCCAGGTGCTCTGATTGGACCACAGAGACGTTGATGATCAGGAGGTTTGCTGTCTGTCTCTTTCTCTCTTTTTCCTCAGAACTGCATCTGCTACAGCTGTAATACATTAACCATGTCAGATTCGCTTTTATTAAATACAAATTAGATTCCTGGAGCTTTGCAGCTGCTGCATCTGTGCTAAAGGAATATTGAGCTTCCTGATACTCTGTATGTATTGTTCATTTGGCAATCGTTTTAAAGTCTTGCTGTGACGAGGAATGTAAACACATTTTTCCTTAACAGGTGGTTCTTCTAAATTTTCTCTGAGCTCTATGTATTGGATCATATTTTAAGTAATATATTACTTCAAAAACATTAAAAAATCGTACTGACCCAAACTTTTGAACGCTAGTAGCCGCATCACCACCTCGGTGCGCATTATTTTTGAAGAGTTAAACGGCTCCACGTCAATTAGTTCGCTTATACTACGGTTACCACATCGATCAGATGATATATTTCAAGACATTCGTCCGTTTTTTCCTCCTTTAAACGCTATTGTGAGTACGGCATAATTCTTAGGCATAATTCCAAAACGAAATTTCAGACTTGTAACGGAGGACTGAGCCATTGATAGCAGACTAATGCATTCAATAATTAAGTTATTAGACACAGACAGACAGTCTTTACTAATAGTGAAGCTTTCATTTTCTTCAGGATTCGTTAGGAACAGCACCGTTGTTACCTCGCTTGTGATGAGAAGTTATGTAGTTTTTAAGTTGTTAAACTGATCAAATCGTCAGAGCAGCGCTAACAACATTAGAGGGTAAGTTATATTAACTTGTGTGAAAACTATGTGTGTGCGTCTAGGAGAGAGAGTGGGAGGAATAGAGTATGTGCTTTACGTACATAAAACGTAATTTTGTGGAAATAATCTGTCGTTTTTATCCCATTGTCTGTTGTATTTATTTGTTTGACCAGTGTAGCTTTGGTTATTTTGCTGTTGTAAGACCTTTGAAATAAATGAAATCGTGTGGCGAAGTGATAGGGACATGTAATGCGGTCAAAATCTGCCTGGAACTACGTTCGCCGTGAGTTTCCCTGAAAATAATTGCACGCCTTAGAACGTTCGTCAGCCAATCAGATTCAAGCATTTAACGGCCCGTAGTATAATGAATGTATAGTGCACCCAAAAAAATAAAATTTGGTATTAATTACTCACCCTCATGTCGTTTCAAACCCGTAAGACCTTTGTTCATCTTCAGAACACAAATTAAGATATTTTTGATGGAATCCAAAAGCTTTCTGGCCCTGAAAAATTACTTTATTTAACAATTTCTTCTCTTCCGTATCATTTTTCACCACCATTTCCGAGAGTACAGCACATGCCAACGTTTTGACGTAGAACCTGGATGTTGCTGTCTATTGAGGGTCAGAAAGCTCTCAGAGCTCTAAACTGATATTTTCCATCTCATCTGTTTTCATATATCAGAAGTTTATGATTTCAGTATGGCCCTTGTCTGTAAGAAAGTGCTCTTTAGTAATCAACATCCATCTGAGTGGCTTAGGTTAGTCGGAGGTCTGTAATGTTGAGAATTGTTTTTCTTTGTTTCTGTCAAGCTACATTAATACTCTTAACCTCAGTAGCTGTTCATTCTTTGGCCGTCTTTCCATTCAAGCTTCAAATTTTTAATGTCTTGCCCTTAACAGATGCTCACTTGATCAAACAGGATTCTTATACAGATGGTACATACAGATAATGTTAATTCCAGGCACACAACGCTGAAGTAAAAGCCTTCAAGAGATCAGAAGTGTCTGGAATTTTCACATTAACAGTTTAGAGGAACATATACAGTATATTAAAACCTTTTTCTTAAAGTTGTGATGAAGTGGAAGTAGCAGTAGTTATATTCTTATGTATTGTTACATAAATCCCAGTGAATGAATTTTTGAAAGCTAAAAAATGTGACTTGGTTCAGGTGTTGATTGGATGGAGGCAGATCTACAGTAAATGTGATCTTGGAGTCAATTGTGAATTGTAGTAAATGGATGGACCAGAAAATCTTGATTTTGATTAAAAATTGAGGTCAAGATAAAATTTATAACTGAAACATCCATGGATGATTGTTTGCAATACAATCAATTCAATAGCATGCATTTATGTGGATTTTCATTGCATGGTAAATTTATATGCATAGAGTTACTTATGTAGTTCCAAATGAAATTTGAAAATAGACATTATGTAAGTGCAAAGACATTCAAGTAGATTTAATTCCTCTTTTATGATTATGAAAACTGATGTACTGTAGTGGCAGGGTTTCAGTCAAATCCCCTACACCTCTTTATGTAATTTAATTTGCATCAGTCTTTTTTTTTTCCCTTACAATAGACAATTATAGTAGACATTGCACAAAGCAGCTCAGGAGAAATTAACAGCTTGACAGAAATTAAGTGTGAAATTGCTTCAGCAACAGGTACATGATAAGGTTATAATTGTTTGCCAATGAATACCAAAGCCATTTCCCCCCCAAAGAGGATTGTTTTCTTTAAGTGAAAAGCAGCCTGAGAGTTTAGCATAAAAGAACAAGCGGAACCAGAGCCTGTAGTGGTCAGTGTGACCACTGTCGTCCCCATGGCCAACTGGTACAGTGCCAGCCTAAACGCATTCAGATTGTTGTCATCCTTGTGTTTGTCCTCTGACCTCTGGAGTGCAGTGAGGCTAACTGCTTTTGAAGTCAGGGTCAGGGTTCAGTCTGCTCAGCAGATGTCTCTGAGAGTTTAGGCAGGAGTGAGGGATGATTTGCATGTTTTTTACAATGCAACAGGAAATGGGTGACATTCTTCCTGGCCTTGAGCTTGTCCGCCTGAATCTTTTTTAAATGCACAGTCACAATTACTGTTATAGATGCAGACATTCACAAAAAAAAAACACCATCTAGAAGGTTGGAGAGGCAATATTCGGAGTGCAGCTGAACTGGAGAGTCATGGTGGGTTCATTTGGCTTCCTGCTGATGGGAGACCCCCCTGCCCTTTCAGAGATCGAGGGAGAGCTATTTAGGATTCTAGAGGGCAGTTAAATGATGGCCTGGCTGTGCTAAGTGTGTAAATTTGTACTATTTCCATCAATTATTAAAGCTCCCCATGGACCGCTAACACCAAGTGGATTTATCATGCTTTGGAATACCCATGACACTGCTTCTCATTTCACTTAATAGCCCCCACTTTCTTAAAGAAATAGTTCATGTTGTCATCATTTATTCACCTTCATGTTGTTTCAATTCTGGTTGACTTTCTTTCTGCTGTAGAACATAAAAGGACATGTTTTGGATACTGTGCTGGTAACTCTTTTAGCATGCATTTACAATAAACGCTTCATGATTAAAAAAGAACACAAAAGTATGGCCGGACCTGCAGAGATTAAAAATAAATGCATAAATAAATATATATATATATATATATATATATGACCCTGGACCACAAATCCAGTCTTAATTAGTATGGGTATATTTGTAGCAATAGCCAAAAATACACTGTATGGGTCAAAATTATCATTTTTTCTTTTATGCCAAAAATCATTAGGATATTAAGTAAAGATCATGTTCCATGAAGATATTTTGTAAATTTCATACCGTAAATATCAAAACTTTTTTTTTGATTAGTAATATGCATTGCTAAGAAGTTTATTTTGACAACTTTAAAGGCCATTTTCTCAGTATTTTGTTAATTTCTTGCACCCTCAGATTCTAAATTTTCAAATGGTTTCAGATATTGTCATGTCATGTCCTTATTTATTCAGTTTTCAGATGATGTATAAATCTCAATTTCAAAAAATTGACCCTTATGACTGGTTTTGTGGTCCAGGGTCACATATAGATAAATAATATAAGTAAATGTATAAATGATTTGATAAAACAAATATAATTAATTTGTAATAAATGTATTCCTGAATTTATTTTATGATCTTTTTCCAGTTTTTTTTTTTTGTATTCTTTTTAAATGTTTATTTAGTTATTTTTTTCTTTTATTTTTAAATGACTTTTATATGTACACTCCCATTCAAAAGTTTGGGATCAGTAAGGTTTAAAGAAGTCTTTTTGGCTCTTCAAGGCTGATTATTTTTTAAAAATACTTTACTGAATACTAAAAAAAATATATATATATATATTTTAATAAACTGTATAACAGAAATTATTCTTGTCATGCAAAGCTGAATTTTCAGCATCATTACTTCAGTCTTCAGTGTCACATGATCCTTCAGAAATCATTCTAATATGCTGATTTATTATCAATGTTGGAAACGGTTGTGCTGCTTAATATGTTTTTTGGAACCTGTGACACTTTTTTACAGGCTTTTTGATGAATAAAACGTTTAAAAGAACAGCATTTATTTAAAATAGTAATTTCCTGTAATAATATACAGTACCTCTCAACGTTTGGGGTCAGTAATTGTTTTTCTTTCTTTCTTTAAAAGAAATTAATGCTTTTATTCAGCAAGGATGTGTTAAATTGATAAAAAGGTGATAGTAAAGACTTATACTTGTTAGAAAAGATTTTTATTTTGAATAAATGCTCTTCTTTTTAACTTTTCATTCATCAAAGAATCCTGAAAAAAGTATCACAAGTTCCTAAAATGAGCATATATGATTTCTGAAGGATCATGTGACACCTAAGACTGGAGTAATGGCTGATGAAAATTCAGATTTGCATCACAGAAATATTTTCTATTTTTAAGTTTATTAAAACAGAAAAGGAATATTTTAAATTACAGTATTATTTCATAATATTATTTTTTCCTGCATTTTTGATCAAATAAATAGAACTTTGATGAGCCTAAGATTTGATCCCTGAGAGACCAAAAAATTATGTATCTTATTTATTATTATTAATTGTGTAATATTATTTTAGTAATAATAATAATAATAATAATAATAATATAAAAAAATTGAAAATGTCTCTTATATTGAAATATATAAATATTTCTCTTACGTTCTAAAAAAAACAAACAAACAAGATATTATATATTTTCCAGATAACCTATTTGAACTTTAGTACAGTGACAAATAAAAGCTAGACAGCTAGATCACTTTTTGTGAGCATCATTTTGTCTTTATAATATCATGATCACTATTATCACAATACAAATACATCAAATATACATGCATAGCTGCCTTTATATTTTAGGAAGGTGGTTGCGTGCAAAGAAATCTTCATATTTGGGCCTGAAAAACTCGTGTCTTGTTTTCTTTATTCTCAAGTTATGCTGTCATCAGTTTTCAGATGTTGTATGTTTGATACCAGTTTAGATTAATATATGTTCGTAAATTTGTTATTTTTTTTTAATTAGAGCATTTGAAAAGTTTGGTTTGTACTTTTCACAGTTGACCCTTTGTGAACAGCTTGATTGACAGGTGATCTGACCAATCATAACGCCGAATCCGGCATTTTTTCTGACAAACAAATCAGACAGGAGAGTAGATAAAGTTCGATGGACTTGTACTTGAAAAATGTGCGATGTATTTTTCACTGCATGTGAACATGATATGTAGTGTGACAGCGGCATTGTTTGTCGGACATAGCAACTTTAACTAAGAAGGACATTTTCACCAGAAGACCAAAAAATGTGTGAAAATGAACACTTTTCCTTTCCCAGCAAACCAGCTGTATTAAAACCCCCGTCATTCGGCTAACGAGATGAATCCATTGACAGGACGCTAATGAAGTAACAGCGATTCAGGAATCTGAAGACAACTTAATTATCTAACAGTCCTTACTTTTTACCCCTGTATTAGGCTAGCGCTACCCCCGGCCTCTCGTTAAGAGCCTTTGTTTCAGGGAATTGATCCAGAATGAGAGTCCATGCAGCTTCTTGAGATGCCACAGCGCAAGATTAATGTTCAAGGAGTTCCAGGATCTCACTTTACTTGCACTCCGAGCAGGAAGTGTCCTGCAGATGGGCTCCACGCGGCTTTGACGGCTTAGTTGCACCACCTCCCCGCTGTGCAACATGATGCTACCTGCGACTGGCTCTCCGAGGACTTAGGGGGGTTGTCGGATGTGTCAGCCCCCGCTGAGCCGACAGGTGCAGGTGCGTTCCATCTTGGTGATAATGACGAGGGTGGGGATTTTGACAGCTGGACCCTCGGACATCTTCCAGACGGGCGTCTCGGTGCACCTGTGGAGTCCGAAAGCGCTTTGGAAAGATGTATGTGTGCGCTTGTCCGCGCAGCCCTTCTCCTCTATCCGCTTTCCGTGGGGGACCTTCACCCAAAACATACTAATTAATTTCTTTGTTTTACTAATTAACGCCTTCTTGGCCCGTGTTAGCATGTATGCTAATCTGTGGCTCAGAGCAACTTGATGACTCGAGACGCGATTAATGGCTGCCTGTCAGGTCTGTCCCTAGCAGGGACTTTAGCAGTGCTCTGTGTAATATTAATAAATTACGTTAGGCTGATATTTCATCTATTCTTACAGGGATTGTACCTTTGAATTATAGAAGAGCATCACGAGGGGAAGTAGCTAGCCTGCGCTGTAAAAACGAACATAATAAAGAACAAAGGGCTAGTAGGCACTCCTTCAAACTGACATTAGATCTTAATTTGGGTCGCAATATAAAGCGACGTAGGCAAATCTACAGGGTCCAAATACACAGTTTCGTGGCCCCATTAGTGATAAGTGCTCATGTTCTGCTGATAGATGCTTGTGTATTAGACTCCACTCCGGCCCTCATGGGAAGTATGAATGATTCACGGCGAACAGTGGCTTTTGTATGTAAAAGCAGACCCTGAATGAAAAGACACGCTCTTGCTGTGCTGACATTGATTCCATTAAACATGCTTAATATTTTAACAGACAGATAATACTTGGAACGTGTGTTATGTTCCTGTTCACGCCATGAGAATTTAATGTATTACCTGAAATCGCTCCAGTTGGTACACGCCATCGGTTTAAAATAAAAAACAGCTGTGATGCAGCACAGAAGGTGAAAAATGACTGGGAATAGCATGTATACTGAAAATGATATTGTTTTTTCTGATGTTAAGTCAATAATTCACCCATGCAGATCCTGAAAGCGGTATGTGTACGGAGATATTACTGAGACTGCAATATGTTGTTCATTCCATATGTTTGATATGGCTTGGTGAGCAATACAGTTGACAGTGTAGATAAAAAGCACTGCTTTTTTCCTGGAACAGTACCAAATAACACGTGGACTTCCTCCATTTTTGTCCTGCAGTTTTCCCTTTGAGGGACCGGGGGGCTTTTTCTGTAATGTGATAACAATCAAACTGATGAAATAGAAAACCTGTTTGTGTCATTTGGGGGAAACACACCCACAAATTGTTTTATTTTCTTCTCCCTTTTCTTTTGATTTCAGACAAATCTGCTGTGGATTAGGTGATACATCGGATGAAGGCGCGCTTAACCAAGCATCTGTCCCACGAAGAATGTGTGAAAGAAAGAAGGTGTGTCATTATTTATTTGGATCAATCACAGCGGTGTCGGCGGAATGGGACTCTATCTGAAATCACTGATACACGAACGTACTTTCACATTTCCTGAAATGTTCTCAGTTAACCTGATTCACCGTTTCTGGCACGTTTCCCTATTTTAACCTGATTGGGCGGCTGTTGTGTATAATAGCTCTTGAGAGGCCAGTAGCTTTTGGAATCATTCCAGTTTTTTTAAGGATACAGCAGTCTTTAGATGTTTCTCAGAGCCTCTTATTAGTGTTGATGTAAGTGTGCAATTGAGGAAAAAAAAAAAAAGCGTACAGGGCGACTATGATTTTGCCAAGTAGGCTGTGTTCCTAGATCAACATCCCTGTTGGGCCCACAGAAAAATATATGCCTATCCACCAAACTGATTTTAGTGTAGAATGAGGAGCTTGAACAACATTCAATAACACTTTACAATAAATATATAATGAACAAAACTTAACAACAAAAATAATAAATAAACAAGATTTTAACATTTACTCTCCTGATTCAGTCCCATAATGTGGAAACTAGAAATCCACTGCACTGCAAAAATTTGTCTATAAATTTGTTTTTATAATAACAAAGAAAAATGATTAGATAAAGTTTAACTCATGAAACTTTGCACACGCCAAAAGTGGTGAAAATTGACATCTGATATGGGTTTCAAAAGTGGGTGTGGCAAAATGGCTCAATAGCGCCACCTATAAAATTTTAGCGAAGTGCCCTTCGAGCTATGTTTCACATACATGTACGAAATTTGGTAGACACATGTAACGCGCCAATACCTACAAAAAAGTTCCCAGGTATGAAGTCCAAAACCCAACAGGAAGTGTGTTATTTTGAATTTTCTCTGCAAGTTTTGTCGTTTTTTGCCATTTCAGGCGTATTTGAGCAAACTCCTCCTAGAGATTTGAACACATCAACGGCAAATTTGGTCAGTGTACTCTACCCAGCGTACCTTTGTGACGCTAAATTGCGAAGATCTTGAATTTTCGTTGAAGGGCGTGTCCATGGTGGCCTGACAAACTTCCTTGTTTCGCCATGAAAAAGGAAGTTGTTATAATTTAGGCATACAATGTCCGATCTTCACCAAAATTCATGTTTGATAAGAGTCCTGTCCTGAACACATGCCCATATTCAGTTATAGCCATAGCACCACCTGCTGGCAACAGGAAGTGGCATGTTTTATGCTCTAAAAAGCTCCAAGAGATTTTATGACATCAACATTATATTTTGACAGTCAACTCTAAAGGCCTTTGCGATGTTAAATTGCAAAGATCTTAGGTTTTCGTTAAAGGGTGCATCTGTGGCGGCCTGACAGTTCGATGTTGCACCATGGGAATACAAGATGTTGTACTGTAGCTCCAACCATACAATGTCTGATCTGCCCTGAACTTCAGACCTTAGACAATATCCAGCTGCGTGGGCCCTTTCAATGCTCAATTTTTGCTTTATATTTGTAATTTAATATTAATCTAGATTAATAAAATGCTCGAAAAAGTGTTGTTTACTGTTAGTGATATCTAATGCATTAATGTATCCTGGCGACCCTTTGCAGAGAGTTTGATTGACAGGCAATTTGACCAATCATAATGTAGAATCTGCCATTTCTAACCAAAAAAACAAACCAGATTGGAGACCAGGGTTGCCAACAAAACCCACACAATTGCTACTGAAAACTAGCTCAAATGCTTTTTGAAAATGCATGTTTTTTTGGCAGGGTTCCCCTGGAAAAATCTAATTTCAGGGGGTAAATATCACGTTATTGGGGTCGCTTCAACCCGCGGAAACAGTGACAAAGTAGTCCGATTCCACAGGAAAACCGCAGACTTGGCACCACTGCTGGACCGTAGATTAACATTGGTAGACTTGAACTTGTGTGTGTATTGATGTTTTTCCATGGTTCAAACAAGATACCTTCAGATGTTCATTTATGTTTATTTCATGTTTATTTCAAAAGATTGGTTCACGTGCTGCTTAAACTGAGGCGCAACAGCGATCTGTCATGATACATTAAAGAGCCACAAAATGGTATTTTTTTGATTGAATTTCTTTTTAAAAATTACTAAATTTGAAATCTGACACTTTGTTTCATGCCTAAAGTAACCTGCTTTGTCTTGTCTGTCAGTCCATTGTCAGTTTCTTCAGTTTCCTTTTCGCTCCGCAATGTATTTTTCACTGACGTGTTGGGTGAAATGGCTTGTCAGACTTGGCAACAGTAACAAAAGAAGGGCGTGTGTTTGCAAAGGTTCAGTCAATTTCATCTGATTTTACCTTTACTTATTTATCCAGGGACTTTAACTTTCCTTGAATATAGGAATAAGAATATTGACATAATTTAGTTCCAGAACATTTTTTTTTTTAAATCACTGTCACCAAGATACAAATTTATTTCAGAGAGTGTGTGAATTATACTTGTACATGCATATAAATACACATACACACTCCCACCTGATGTCATATCTTGCACTGCTCTCCATAACCTGCGTAAATGTTCAGCACCCACTCGCTTCAGGTGATGTGCTGTATATGCATATGCATGCAGTTGTTCCCTAAAATACTATTTGAGACAAACCATGTAGCCAAGGACAGAGTGAAAGATGTGCAGGTATTCCAGAAGCCTCTGGAGCTCTCGGACCCCAGGTTAATTCAGACTCAGTTTAGAGACTTCTGATGGGTCACCTTGGTACTTTCCGGTCCAGTGTGTCCACACACCATCTCACAGTGTCCCGTGGGAAGAGCCATGGATCAGCTGACAGATGATATTGTTTTTCCTCCGTAAAAGCACCTCCCTATGGTAATTGCTCATTGTGGATTTGAATTTCATCAGGAAAATATGCCTTTAAGGGCCTTTACTATTAAAAATAGGGCTGTAATGATGTAATGTGAGCATTCTAGTTATGGCTTGTGGTGTACATTGGATATGACATTGCAAGCAAGTGATGCAACCCAGCAAATCCAAAATAACTGCAGTGCTTTATGCTTAATTTAAAAGCATTTTTAGGGCTTGTTGCCATTACTTTGACTTACATAGACTATTTTAAATTGCTCATGCACATTACGGAATTTTCAGTGATTAGGGCTGATTACAAACCACTCTAAACAATTGTAAAATAAAATACAAAAATAAAAGTGCATTTATAGAACTTTCAAAAGTTAAACTTTCAGATTAAAGCAAGTATTTAATTTGTTACTTGTTTTAGTTTAATGTGTTAATATATTATGGGTAGCGGACTCGTATATTAGCCAGAAGCAATGGATAGAAGTTCAAAATGTCTTCATGATGGGTTTGTTTATGACAAACATGCAGCTTTTCACTTCACAAGATGTTAATTGGTGGATCGGATTTGTGTGGATTACTTGTGGATTATTGTGATGTTTTTATCAGCTGTTTGGGCTCTCTGTCTAATGGCACCCATTCACTGTAGAGGACCCAATGGTGAGCAAGTGATGTAATGCATTTCTCCAAATCTTTATTGATGAAGAAGCAAACTCCTCTAGATCTTGGATGGCCTGAAGGTGAGTAAACTTTAAGAAAATTTTCCTTTTGGGCTTTAATTATTATTATTTTTTAAAATTTGACTACAAAAAACCTTGCTTTTTAAAATTTGACTACAAAAAAGCTTGATTATTCAATGCATATAAAGACACTTTCTGATGCATCTAAATAGAGTCAGCATTTTTCACAGTTAGTTGACCATAGCATACAGTGCTAAATTTCAATTTCTGTCCAACTGTAAAACACAATCAGCTGAGGTTACAAGGTGAAAAGGCATGAATACCAACATCAATCTTCTCCTTTTCTTTCAGCTAGTAGTTTATTTCAAGGCACTCTGTCTTTTTTTGGCTCTCTATCTCACACACTTTTTCTCTTGCTCTTCTAACAAAACTGGTCAAGTAAACGTAATAGACTTTGGCAGGGTTGTGTTGTCAGATCCCAGAGCCCCAAACAGTAGAAGGGGCAGCCAGAGGGGACATGACCGGTGGGAGAGAGGTCTGGCTGGGTTAGCTGAACTATGCTTTGGCCTCCTTCAGCTGATGGAGCGGTTTCTTCCAGGTGCCACCAGCGGAGACTCTAGCCCCTCGGACATCTCCGACAAGGATTTTTCTAGAACGTTGTAGGAGCAGAAATAGCCAGGTGTGAGCAGAAAGAGGAAGCAGTCTGTAGTTAACCAGCACCACTCCTCTGAATTCATCTAATACTGCTGGGTCCAGAGAACTGCTCAGAATCACAACAAGGTATTGATCTATATTTCTCTCCGATTTATTTTGCTAGGCACTTGTGGAGGTGAGAGGTGTTTCCGCTAGCTTCAGCCAACATCGAAATTCTTTCTCTTGATGTGCAAGGAAACCTGATGAGGTTTAAAAACAGAAAAGAAAAGACACTGGTGTTGTGTCTTAGCCCTTATGCTAAGTAATGCTGCATTTAAAAGAAATTATATAACAATATCAACATGTTTTCTTCGTGCACAAAATATTTCTTGTAGCTTCATTACAGTTGAACCACCTATGTCACATGGACTGTTGAGCATTTCTGTTGCATTGCTGTCTATGCAGCGTCAGAAACCTCTCAGATTTTATCAGAAATATCTTAATTTGCCTTACAGGTTTGAAACAACAATGGCAGAATCTTCATTTTTGGGTGAACTCTCCCTTTATTCATTGAATTTGTTCAAAGGCAAATGTCTGTTATTAACTACATGCTGGATTTGGGTTTTCAAATTGTAGCTTTACTACATTTGTACTACCGCATTTGAAAAAAGTTGGTAATTCAGGCTTTCTGAGTTGAATATAATGTAGCATCAGTAGTCATTTAGCACACTTTTTACAGTACACTTGTTACACAATCCCCCTAGAGTGATTACCGTCTGGTTTATCAGACCAGAATAGAATCAGGAAATGCTGCATGCCAGATTTAAACCCACATCTCCAACATGAACATTATAGCTCAGTAGGTCTGAGCATGTGCGCTAGCCAGTTGGCGGACATTACCAGTTCTCCCTGTCTCACTGGAGTAGCACTGTTGAATGTGTGTGAATCTTGTATACAGTATTTGCATACTTTGCTCCAGATTTTGCATGGAGTGTGTGTTCATGTGTGCTACAGGCATGGCTGAGTGGTAAATCTGAACGTGTCGCTCTGGCACTGGCATGGCGGGGTGTTCTGTGCATGTACCCGTCTGTGATTGAGAAGTATGTCAGAAGGCCCTGTATATGTCAGGCTGATCCATTCAAAAGAGAGATTTATACGCTTGTCAGATGCTCCGTCGTGGGAGCCAGACACTGTCTGAACAACCCGTCAGTCCCTTTGCCAGCCTTCACTCTCTGTTTCTGATTTTCAGAATGCTTTCCTCTAGCTTTTCAAGTGTTTTTATTTAAATCTTCTCATGTCCCTTTTATCATTTCTAGCTTTCTAGCATTTTAGTGTTATAGTGAAATGCAGTTGAAGTCAAAAGTTTACATACACCTTGAAGAATCTGCAAAATGTTAATTATTTTACCAACATAAGAGGGATCATACAAAATGTTATCATACAAAAGTGTTTTTTTTTGTTTAGTGATAGTTGTTCGTGAGTCTTTTGTTTGTCCTGAACAGTTAAACTGCCTGCTGCTCTTCAGGCCCCACAACTGTTTTGGTTTTTCAGCATTTTTGTGTATTTGAATCCTTTCCAACAATGACTGTATGATTTTGAGATCCATCTTTTCACACTGAGGACAACTGAGGGACTCATATTCACTATTACAGAAGGTTCAAATGCTCACTGATGCTCCAGAAAAGAAAAAAAAAAACAAAAAACACAATGCATAAAGAACCAGGGGATGAAAACTTTTGGAATTTGAAGATCAGGGTAAATTTAACATATTTTATCTTCTAGTAAACATGTAAGTATCTTCTGTAGCTTCTGAAGGGCAGTACTAAATGAAATAAATATGGTATTTAGGCAAAATAAGACAAATGTACACATCTTCATTCTGTTCAAAAGTTTACACCCCTGGCTCTTAATGCATCGTATTTTTTTCTGGAGCATCAGTGAGTGTTTGAACCTTCTGTAATAGTTGCAATTGAGTCCCTCAGTTGTCCACAGTGTGAAAAGGTAGATCTCAAAATCATACAGTCGTTGTTAGAAAGCGTTCAAATACACAAAAATGCTGAAAAACCAAAGAATTTGTTGGACCTGAAAGATTTTTCTGAAGAACAGCGGGCAGTTCAGCTGTTCAGGACAAACAAGGGAGTCATGAACAACTATCACTAAACAAAAAAACACAGCTGTGGATCATTCATGTAACAACACAGTATTAAGAATCAAGTGTATGTAAACTTTTAAACTTTTTCAACTGTATGTAGTAGAAAAACCATGAAAGGTTTACATTATTTAAATAATTCACATAATTTTATACATATTTTGGGCTATGGAGGGGTGCCATTATATCGATGACTTGAAATGGTTGCACTCGTAAACTATTGGCACTACCTGTTGCTATACTGTATTTACCGCAACACAACTCTGAAAATAAAATACTGATACTATGACCACAGCTACTGAAAGCGCTCACAGGTGGCGATGGATATAAGCGTATAGGCTTAAACCAAATGTACCATTGATTTTTTTTATTTTTTATTTTTTATTTCATCACAATAAGTCTAAACACCCCCCGGATGTCGAATGAAATCTGTGCAGAGAAAGCCCTTTAGTGGCTGCAGCGTCATGACAAGTGTTGACATGTTTACTGTACATCCTGCCAGGATGGCATCTAGCGTTTCTTGTCTCTGCCGTTTGTTAGCTCTTTTATTAGCTGTGGTCTACTAAAAACCTCAAAGGCATCAGGGCTGAAGCGGAGAGAACAAGGTCACGTCTTTAGGAAGTTTTATTTCTCCATAGGCATCTTCCCATTCTTTTCTCATCATCTTATCGCTAGGAAAGCAGTGAAGACTTGCATCGCTTCTCTTGTTCCCTACGACTGAAAATTACAACTAAAAGCTGCACAATGTGACATCGTATCAGTATTTTATTTTCCAAGTTGTGTTGTGGTAAAAACTGCAACAGGTAGTGCTAGTAGCTCACAGAGTGCAACCATTTCACGTCATCGAAATAACGGCACCCCCCCCATAGTCCAAAATATGTATAAAATGGATTTTTTTTTTAATTACAAATATCTTTTCATGGGTTTTCTACTACATATTTCAGTAAGAGACATTAGAGTGTGTTGTCTCAAAAAACACATTTTATGTGAAACATATTACCATCTGAGATCGTATTCAATCATTCAGAATGTTACAGCACAACCTTATGGTTGGTAACGGCTGATGAGAAGTTCACAAGTTTGTGCTGTCCGATCAATGGCACGTGGGAGCTAGCAAATCAGTTTTTTATCCCGTCGTGATGTGATCGCGTAACTGTGAAACACACACACTCCCACACTGCAGCGAGTGAGGGCTTTACCTGCGACACAGCACCCCGGCTCAGTGTAATCAATGAGGCACTTTTTAATTAGTTTGAACAAGCCTGCGTGACTTAGCCGCTGCTCCGTACACAAATACACACACACACACTCTCATGCACCTGATGGTGTGTACCAGAGCTCTCCGTGATACTCCAGATAAGAGTGCGATCTTTGTAAACTCCTTCTCGTTGTGAAATAATTGCAGGTTGATAAAGAAAGAGACATTGATTTCTGGACGCAAAATGAGGATAATTGTGGTACGCGTACAGACTTGATGTGCAGCCATGAGGGTGTTTATTATATAAGCACTACATGCAGATTGGATGAATGTTGTATTTGTTTCACTGTAAACGTGAGGGGTTGTCCTGGGCGCTGTTGCTATAATTGCTAATTTTCCAAATGAATAAATTCAAGGAAACAACATTTCTTTATCCTATAAAAATGGTAGCAGCTGTTATACATCAATGTGGTTAAATAAAGTACAGTATGTGCTTATCTCTGTGATTTATAAATAATCAGATGGCAATAAAAAAGTGGTTCAGGACAGTTGGGGGATTTACAAACATGCATTTTGTGGCTCATAAATATGTATGAAATGACGCAACTGTAACCGTTTAGCTATTTTTAGCACTTAATCTGTATTAGATACATACATTAGATATGTAAAAAAAAAACAAAAACAAAAAAAAAAACAAAAACATTTTGCTGCCACTAGTGGTAAACGCAAAAGGATTTTGCAGTGAATTGTATGTATAGTTTCGCAAAAAAAGAAGCTCTTATGCCCTAATGAGCCTGGGTTGTATGATGGTCTATTAAGCATCATTTCCTTTCTTAAACTTGATATCTTCCTGTTTTTTTTCATTCTCCTAGTTCTTTGCCTTTCATTAGGGTCTCTGGAGCATTTGCTATTGCTTTGAACAGACTCTTCCACTAACAACAGAGGTGGTGGTCCATTTACGGTAAGTTGATTTGTTATGGTGCCCTTGTGATGAAACTGCTTGTTTAAAGAAAAAAAAAGAAAGTTTTTAAGAAGAGCATTAATGCGCCACAGAGCAAGCGACTTGATGGAAGTCTGCTCTATTTGAGCAAGAAAAAAAAAAAAAATGAAAGCAGGAAGTGAGACGCTGTCAACATTCTCCCATGACGCCCCTGTCACATCAAGCCCACATTAACTGACAACGTAGCTGTTTTAGAGAAGAGCTATTTCGAACAAGAGCATCTCTCTAGAGGAGCCCCTTCTTTAAACCGCTGAACAAGTACAAACAGCACAGTTACAGACTGTTGAGAACAAGAGAGAAGACAGAGAGAGGGAGAGGGAGAAATACATGAGATAAAGCCCTAGTTGTAGAGATAGGAGCCTTGTGATTGTCTATTTTTGTTCTGTGTGGACTGGCACTTCTGTATGTTATTTAGCTGACAGTGCTAATGCTATATTGTGGTATTTAGCACAACAAAGATTTCAGCTGGCCAAAAATCAAAACATGGAAAGTTGGAAAAAGTTCTGATTGAATTTCGATTGATTTGATATCAATTTTCCAACTCTGGATGTGAGTATGAATGAGCCAAATCTGTCCGTCACAGAATAGTCCATCAGCTTTAAAGGAATAGTTCATCTCAAAATGAAAATTCTGTCATTAATTACTCATCCTCATGTTGTTCCAAACGCATAAGACCTCTGTTCATCTTCATAACATAAATTAAGATATTTTTGATGAAATCCGAGAACTTTCTGACCCTGAATAGACTGCCACACTCAAGGCTCAGAAAGGTAATAAGGACATTGTTAAAAATGTTGAACCACTGATGTCACATGGACTATTTTAATGATGCCCTTACTACCTTTCTGGGATTTGAACATGGTAGTTGTGTTGCTGTGTAAGCAGGGTCAGAAAGCTCTCAGATTTCTTCAAACATATCTTAATTTGTGTTCCAAAGGTCTTACGGGTTTGGAACAACATGAGGGTGAGTAATTAATGAACTACCCTGTTAAGGCTACACTGTGAAAAATAAAAAACACAATTTGTTGAGTCAGCTTAAAATAATTTGTTACCCTGCTGCCTTAAAATTTTAAGTTCAGTCAACTAAAATAAGTTTAGTCAGCTTGAGGTGTACTAAGTTGTACTAAGTAACAACTTAGATATTTGTGTTTGCTAAACTTAACAGATGGCAAAGTAACCCAGCTGCCTTAAAATTTTAAGTTGATTCAACTTAAATATCTAAGTTGTCACTTAGTATAATTTAACATTTAAAGTTGAATAAACTTTTTTTGAGTTGACTAAACTTAAAATTTTAAGGCAGCCAGGTTACAAATTATTTTAAGTTGACTCAGCAAATTGTTTTTTACAGTGTATGTTCACACACAGTAGCGGCATAAGGTACTAAATATGGTTACATTAAAACAAATTTGGCTTTTAACAAACATACCAATCACATTTTACAGTATAACCCAACTGACGTTATTATATTTTTTTTGGGCATACGATCTGCACAATCACAGGCCAGTTTATTGCTAATTTGTCTGGAATTGAATGCATATTTAGTGGATTCACTACTTGGCAATATCACAATTTGCAATTATATGATGAAAATCTGCACTCTCTTAACTGTTCCCCTTATTTTCAAAATTAAACAGCAATGTTTTAATCAGAGATCTTTGTCAGGCACTAAAACATTGCTGTTTTATTGTATTTAAATTATTTTCCCCCTTTTCTCTCTAGTTAAAGATAGAAAATGCAGGTGGAGATGCAACAATGAAGATGCTTGCAAAATCAAAAGGAATTATAGTTTTTATTTTTATTTATTTATTTTTTATTAAAGGATAACTCCACTTCCAGAACAACAATTTACAAATAATTTACTCACCCCCTTGTCATCCAAAATGTTCATGTCTTTCTGTTTTCAGTCGTAAAGAAATTATGGTTTTTGGAAGCATTTCAGCATTTTTCACCATATAATGGACTTCACTGGTGCCCTGATTTTGAACTTCCAAAATGCAGTTTAAATGCAGCTTCAAAGTGCTCTAAACAATCCCAGCCGAGGAAGAATGGTCTCATCTAGTGAAACGATCTGTTATTTAAAAAAATAAATAAATAAATAAAAATGTGTATACTTTTTAAGCACAAAAGCTCGTGTAGCACTAGTTCTGGGATGCGCATCCACAACGCTACGAATCACATCTAAGTGATTTGTACTCTGTGTACTCCGGTGTGTCAATAGTACATAGCGTCGTGGACGTGCATCCCAGAGCTAGTGCTACACGAGCTTTTGTGCTTAAAAAGTATACAAATTTTTATTTTCCGAAAAAATGACAGATCATTTCGCTAGATAAGACCGTTCTTCCTCGGCTGGATCGTTTAGAGCCTTTTGAGGCTGCATTTAAACTACACTTTGAAAGATCAAAATCGGAGCATCAATGAAGTCCATTATATGGAGAAAAATCCTGAAATCCTCAAAAACCATAATTTCTTCACAACTGAAGACAGAAAGACACAAACATCTTGGATGACAAGGGAGTGAGTAAATTATTTGTAAATGTTGTTGTGGAAGTGGAGTTCTCCTTTAATTTTTTATTTTAATTTTTTTTTGCATTTGCTTTTAATCAGTTTTTGCTTGGTTTATGCAATTTATGTAGTTTTACTGTTTAGTGCACACAGATACGTTGTTTTCGTTCTAATCAAAGTGTAAATAAACGTAGACAATGTATCCGCATGGAGCAACTGACACAAAACAGCATACGCCATTTGCTTTCAGGGGTTATGCTCCAAAATGGCTCTGTGGTGATGCGGAGGAGACGAATTGTTGAATAAAGTCGTTATTTTTGTTTTCTTTGCATACAAAAAGTAGTCTTGTAGCTTCGTAAAATTACGGTTGAACCGCTGATGTCACATGGATTATTTTTCTGATTTCCTTGCTACTTTTCTGGACGTTGATCGGAACGTTTACAGCATACTCATTGCAGGTCTAAGGTAAAACAGCAGTGTCAATCAACTATCGTGGGAGCGGCATGGGCCTGTGTGACGTCACAGCCAAGAATCTGAAAATGGCTTGACCTGAGAACAGGGTTATTATTTATGGGAATTGAAAAAAAATTATAGGGTGGTTGTGTACACACACTGCCAAGATACATTTCAGTTCAAACAGCATGTAAAAGTGAATTTTGAATCCGATGACCCCTTCAACAATAACGTTTTGTGCTATCATTTGCAGGTCAGGGCAAAGTACCACAAAGTGTGAGTTTTGGTCAGTGAAGTAGTACAATTGCCATGCACAAAATGTAATGGCAAACAGAAAATTGAAGCATACCACAAGAAACACCATTTTACTGAAGACTCTACTTTGAGTCTCAAAATGTGTTGTTACAGTATTTTGCATTTACACAGTAGCAATGTTTGAAATACACTTGAAAACCTTGCTTTATTTGGCATTCGAGAGGACAATGATAGTCTGAGGTTTGTCAATGGAAGCTGGCACAATGCTTAAGCAGACTTGGCTGAGATGTACCTGGTAGTCTATTTTAAACCTTATAATGCTAAATGTACTTCAGTGTTGCAAGCCATGAACTGACTAAGAGAAGCTTTCTTTAGGGGTGTCTTTAGCTGTGTGTGAGCTAATTTTGAAGGGTCATTTTTTTTTTCTTCACTCTTATTGCCATAGCAATATGACACTTTGTCAATGACAGGGGTTCCAGTTCATGGGCTTATTCAGTGTGGACCTTGGCATTATCTAACACAACACTCTTAAGTCAGTTAGCATGGTTAGTGTGTTCTCCACATAGACAGATCAATACTTGCTTGCATCTTTGATGCACCTGTAACAGACTTGTTAGTTGGCTCTTGGCTAATGTACTGTGCTGCTCAACCCCTCTGGTAGATGATGGGTGAAAACACTGGTCCAGCTCTGGCAGCTGTGAGTAATAACGTGTTTACAAGTCAGTGCATGTTCACCATACTCCCCCAACATCCTTTGATTCATTATTAACAAGTACAATGACTCATAAGTAATTAACTCCTATTCTTAGTGCTGGCCCATTGTTTAGGCTGGTGTTTTAGCTTGCTGCATTATCACGTTGATAGTCTTGCAATGTTTTATTTAGTTGTTTTGACCAAAAACTCAGATGGTAATTATGTTTTTATGCAACTAAGTTGTAATTAATCCATAACATTAAACCTAGGAAGGGAAACCAGCACCTTTGAGAAGTGAGACACTTTATGTTTACCTGCTGCTGGTTTCATAGTACAATACTCTTAAATCCTTTCTTG
The DNA here is from genome assembly GCA_012976165.1 of Labeo catla. Taxonomy (NCBI): domain Eukaryota; kingdom Metazoa; phylum Chordata; class Actinopteri; order Cypriniformes; family Cyprinidae; genus Labeo; species Labeo catla. The sequence goes on from VONZ01000001.1 coordinate 3,876,524, forward strand.
GAACTGAGCCACAGCGAGAGCACTTAAGGGATTAGTTCACCCAAAAACAAAAATTCGGTCATTTACTCTCCCTCATGTCTTTCCAAACCCATATGACTTACTTTCTTTTGTGGAAAACCAAAGGAAATCCACTGCTGCTGATTTTTTATTTTCCATGCTGTTTGAAAGAATAGGGATTTGAACTTGGGACGCCCGCAGCGCAATGGCGCTATATGTCGGCACGCTACCCATGAGGCTATCGGTGGGGTGACGAGCCATTCTCTGATAGACTGTTAACTTTAGCCGCATTTTACCGCAAAACTTGCTAACTAGCACATTATTAGGAACAGAGATTTTGAAAAAATCATAAAAAACCCTTATACTCACTTCTGTAGGTGATAATGGTAATGAATTGATAATAATGATTAATGATTTATTCACAAAGAATCATGCTTTTATGCACATGCCAAGGAGAGTTGATTGAACAATGTCTTAATATTTGGTCTGTTCCGCACAGAAGACTTAAAATGTTTTTCATACTTTTGTTGATTGTAACTGCATGGAAAACAGTCTTCAAAATGTCTCATTTTGTATTACATGAAAAAAAATAAAGTTGGGTTTGAACAAATGTTGACAGAATTGTCATTTTTGGGTGTACTATCCCTTTAAGTACTTATGTAGGGTAATAATATGCTTTTAAATCTAAAGTAAAATACAAAAATGCTTTTCTAGCCCAATTTGGCTCGTCTTTGTTCCCGAAGCAGCAGAACACCATCATGACATCTTACACTATCTATTTCAGTCATCATAAACCCGAACAGTAATTGCATATTCAAATCTTGTTAAGAGGTTTATCTGATTTCATGTCTTTTTCTGTTGTTTTGTTTCAAACCCCTCCCGTACTAAGATGAAGCCCTAAGATACAAGGGATTATCGCTTGCTATCAGATGAAGAACTACGGCAACAGACAAAAAAAAAAAACCATTCAGATAACACTGTAAGCCAAAAATGTACGCACACACACGATATTGTAAAAGCAAGCGATCAAAAATGAACATCCTAATCTTCTCGGCATCTTTGGCAATCTGTCGCTTTCCTGTAAACACAGACCTCTCATCACTTTGTTTTCAGGTTTATGATTTCAGGGCAGTTGCGAACCATTGATCTGATCTCAATCTGTTGGCGGAGACCTTTGCTTGTCGTGTGAGGGTGGATGAAGGTGTCTCATCAGAGACGATCTCCCGTGACCTTGTTTTGAAATCAGGCTAAATCAACAGACCCCATTCGACGGCGTAATCTCCTCACTAGCCTTAGCGCTTTGTAAAATTGGAGCATAACAAGCTTTTCCGTTAATACCCTGTGAGAACGTCTTCTCTTTCTTGGAAGCAGCGCCAAAGTTCTAATAAGATATCATTGATGTTATTCATTCTGTTTGGGTTGTTTGGATTCATTTTGCTCTTTCTTTGGACTCATTCCAGGTAAATAAATGCAGACAAGAAAGCAAATAAGCATTTAATTTATCTCTATCCCCTAAAGACAGAAAATTCCTCTCTCTCTTTCTCTCTGATGACACTCTCCGCTATTTCTTTTTTGTCATCCGGAATGATCCTGGTGTCTGAACATGGCAGTTTTCACATTTGACGTCGTTGCTGTTATTGCTTTCTTTCTTTCTTTTTTTTTTTTTTTTTTTACCACTTATTTTTTTTTTCTTCTTGCCACCCGGGTGTCTTCTGGGACTCTGCCACATATGCTCCCAAATAGATTTTAATTACGATCACACCGTGCGCTTTGTCTGGGCACTGTGATTAATAAGGAAGGAATCAGGGCCTAATTGTTCATGCGGGCGGATGAGCATGCCAGAGATGGAGAAGAGGGGTAGAGGGAGGTTGTTGTCCGCAGTGACCGGTGTCCCACGAGGCTCCACTTGGCATCATGTTCCCGTGAAAATTGGATTTGTTAGTCGACGGCGGCTGTCCGCCATAGAAAAGTGTGGCTGCTTCCCTCCCTAGAGCTGGCAAATCAAGTTTTCATCAGCAGGAAAGGATGTAGTCGTACCATCCTCTCATAAATCCTTCCATGTATTTACTGAGAAGGGCTGAGGGGCGGGGATCTGTGTTTCTGGGACGGTTAGCGCTCATGTGGAGTAATTACTGGAGTGTTTCTGCTATGTGGGAAACTGGGAAGCTGGAATGTTGGTTCAGGAGCTTCTACATGGTTTTGCATGACCTCACTCTTAAAGAAGTTCACTTCCAGAACAAAAATTTACAAATAATTTACTCACCCCCTTGTCATCCAAGATGTTCATTTCTTTCTTTCTTCAGTCATTAAGAAATTGTTTTTTTGAGGAAAACATTTCACGTATTTTCTCCATATAGTGGGTTTCAATGGTGCCCCCAAGTTTGAACTTTTCAAAATGCAGTTTAAATGCAACTTCAGATGGCTCTAAACGATCCCAGCCAAGGAAGAAGGGTCTTATCGATCGGTCATTTTCAAAACAAATTGACAATTTATATACTTTTCAACCTCAAACGCTCGTCTTGTCTAAGTCTGTGTTAATTCTGTTTTTTTCCAGTTCAATATGTTCAAGACAGTTCAGGTATGTCAAAAAGAAGTACCGACCCAGTTTTTACAAAGTGAACATACAAAGAAGATCAAACGCCCTTCACAAAAAAAAAATGGTAAAACAGCGATATAGGACAATTTTGACATTGAAGAAGAAAACGAGACAGGAGTTTTTCAACATACTCTAACTGTATTGACCCGGATTACACAGACTACGCATGTGCAGCACAGAGACGAGACAAGACGAGAATTTGAGGTTAAAAAGTATATAAATTGTCATCGTTTCACTAGATAAGACCCTTCTTCCTCAGCTGGGATCGTTTAAAGCCCTTTGAAGCTGCATTTAAACTGCATTTTGGAAGTTCAAACTTGGGGGCACCATTGAAGTCCACTATATGAAGAAAATATTTTCCTCAAGAAACATAATTTTTATTGACTGAAGAAAGAAAGACATGAACATCTTGGACAAGGGGGTGAGTAAATTATCTGCAAATTTTTGTTCTGGAAGAGCACATTTTAAGTGCTAAAATGTAGATTTTTAGTGATGGTAATATTTGGCTGACATGATGTTTGTGAATAAAAACGCATTCTATAATGTATATAATTGCCGTTTTGGTTCTGAGTTTTGTTTCCATTGATTTCTATTATATGACATTGTAATGACATCAGAGTGAGTAAATGATGACAGAATTTTCAACTAAGCAAAAACTTGTCTTAGAGGCTGTTCACACACTGGGGAAAAAATACAAATAAAATAAATACACTGAAATTTTGGCACAAACAATTTTCAGAGATTTCACTAATGATCACAAAGAAATGCCAAGTAACAGTGAAATAAATGTGAAATTTTAAAGTAAACAAAGAAATAATATTTTCTTGTAAAATATACTTCAGTTAATTAGTTACTGCAATTACAATGCATTAATTGATACATTTATTTCTTTTTTTACTTATTTATTTATTTCCCCCTAGTGCAGAATGCATTTTTGAATTAAAAAAAAAATGCAAGAAGCAGGACAATGGGGTTTTTTAAGCTAAACTTGTTTTTAACTGCTGCATTTATAGAACTTGTCTTGTGTGTGATGCTGTGAAAGATGCGAGACGTGGTGGCAACAGTCAAACACATCCGTCTAACACATTTACATAGACACAATTGAGAAGTAGTGCAGTTGAATGCAAAAAAGCATTCTGTTTCAACGGCCTCTTGTTCACTATACCTGCATTCTAGTTTAACCATGCACTTAAATGTTGAACTTTGAATTACAGTATGTGCGGTTGGTGAATAAAGCGGAGGTTTTTGCAATGAAACACTGTGTACAAATGTGGCTTAACTGTTCAGAACTGAATTCACTTTGAGTATTGTATTTTATTGCTAAATGCTTTATTGGTGGTTTAATATTTGTCTTAAAGGTAGAATGAACATTAAGTTTGAAAACTTTTCTTTATCATTTTTCAAAGAACTTGTGAAATGAATTTCCCTTTTGGCTGATATCGCCAGTCCCTTTTACATCAGTGTTTTTCTTCATGCTTACTGAAGCTTTGTTACAATTTTTCTGCCTTTTGAAAGAAGAATTTTCAGGAGCTTGTGCTTATTCGTTCTTCTAAAGACTCAAAAGAACAGTCCAATAGTATTGCTATCAGTTCATTCATGTACATCAGATGCTTCTCCAAATGGCCATTTAATTCTCTTACTGCCCACTGGCTTTCACAATTCACAAAGATCTTCCTAAGAAAGAACTTTCTTAAGATAAATTCCAATAGGTTTATAAGAAAGTTTCTTAATGCAATTCTTGAAAAATTCTTAAGTTCTCAAACATGCTCTTAAGAACATCTTTTTTTAATTAAGAAGAAAATTACAGTCTTTAGTGTTAACTGATTGAATTAATGGTGGCTCTTGCTGAACTCTCAGTGATCAACTCAATGAAAAACACTTTAAATGCTGTCTTTTTGCACAGCCTGCAGATTACCGTAATAATCATAATAAGCATGCGTACTGTTTTCTTCGCGACCACCTTGACAGGTGTCCAGCGCTCAGCTTTGAGTTTTTAAAGTGCCATGTATTTTGAATAATTACTTTTAAAGAGCCTGTTTCGAACAGGAAGAGATCCGTTTCATTCATGTATATGATGACTTTTTGCGCTCTATCTAAAGTGAACACATCCAGTGTATGGGTGCTTTCATACTGTATGTGCTGAATGCTGCCAAAGATCGTCATATTTATGGGCTGAAATTAAAAACAAGCTCCCTATTTAACTTTTTTTAGTAGAGTTGAGGCTACTGAATTTTAAAGAAGTCCACTTGCAGAACAACAATGTACAAATAATTTACTCACCCCCTTGTCATCCAAGATGCTCATGGCTTTCTGTCTTTAGTCGTAAACAAATTATGGTTTTTGAGGAAAGCATTTCAAGATTTTTCCATATAATGGACCTCATTGGTTTTGAACTTCCAAAATGTAGTTTAAATGCAGCTTAAACTATCCCAGCCAAGGAAGAAGGGTCTTATCTAGCGAAACGATCTGTCATTTTTTTCCAAAAATGAAAATTTGTATACTTTTTAAGCACAAAAGCTTGTTTAGCACAGGCTCTGGGATGCGCGTCCACGACTCTACGTACTATTGAATCACATCGAAAGGTCACACGGAACGTAGGCGGAACTACAGACCCAGTGTTTACAAAGTGAACACGCAAAGTCAAAGTCAAAGTCAAAGTCAAGTTTATTTATATAGCACCTTAAAAGCAACGAGTGCTGACCAAGGTGCTGCACAACCAAAAATCAACTAACAGCATTAAAACAAATGGAATATAAAATCATTGAAAAATAAATAAGTAATGCAAACATCACAAGACAACAAAGATACAACATAATATGTTCAAATTAAACAAAAGCCTGAGAAAAAAGAAATGTTTTAAGAGACGATTTAAAAGAAGATAATGTAGGGGATGATCTGATAGATAAGGGCAAAGAATTCCAGAGCATAGGACCATGAACCGAAAAAGCCCTGTTCCCTTTAGATTTTAACCGAGATTTTGGGACAGACAATAACAACTGGGAGGATGATCTAAGCGTTCTCACAGGGGAATAGCAATGAAGGAGATCTGAAATGTACGTAGGGGCAAGACCATGAAATGCTTTAAAAACAAAAACTAAAACTTTAAAATCAATTCTAAACTTCACAGGTAACCAGTGGAGTGAAGCTAACACAGGGATGATGTGCTCCCTCCTTTTTACCCCTGTCAGAAAACGAGCAGCAGCATTCTGTACCAATTGTAGCCGCGATAATGAAAACTGGTTGATTCCAGCATAAAGAGCGTTGCAATAGTCCAACTTAGTTGAAATGAAAGCGTGAATAACAACTTCTAAGTCTTTAAAACTAAGAAAACTTTTGAGCTTGCGAAGCCCCTTAAGCTGCATGAAACTGGCTCTAATTACAGAGTTTATTTGTTTGTCAAATTTAAGTTCTGGATCAAAAATGACTCCCAAATTTTTTACTTTATCACATACGTTTTCTTCAAAGGGGCACAGTGAAAGTCTCAAATTGTGTAACTGATGAGAAGGGCCAAACAAGATAGCTTCAGTCTATTTTTGATTCAACTGTAGGAAATTAATTGCCATCCAATTCTTGATGTCCTCTAAGCAAGCCAATAAGGAGGACAGTGAATCAGAACCTGATTTTAGAGGAAAATAAAGCTGAGTATCATCAGCATAAATGTGGTATGAAACTTGATGAGACTCAAATATATGACGAAGCGGGAGCAAATACAGGGAGAATAAAATTGGACCTAGGATAGAACCCTGAGGTACCCCACAAGTGATGGGAACTGAGTTAGATGAAAATTCACCAATTTCCACCGAGAAACTCCTATTTGTGAGATGCGATACAAACCAGTCTAATGCAGTACCACAAATGCCAATCTCAGAATGTAATCTTTTTAACAAAATATGGTGATCTACTGTATCGAAAGCCGCACTCAGGTCGCAAAGACTAAGGAAGTGCAAGTAAGTCAAACGCTGTTTACAAACAAAAAGGTACAACGATGTCGGGCGATTCTGAAGTTGTATGAAAAAATAAGATGGAGTTTTTCGCCATACTCTACCTTTTTGAGCCGGAGTACACAGACGATGAACTTACATGTGATTCGTAGTGTAGTGGACGCGCATCCCAGAGCTAGCGCTACACAAGCTTTTTTGCCGAAAAGTATATAAATTTTTATTTTTCGAAAAAAATTACAGATAATTTCATTAGATAAAACCCTTCTTCTTTGGCTGGGATCGTTTAGAGCCCTTTGAAGCTGCATTTAAACTACATTTTGGAAGTTCAAAATTGGGGCACCAATGAAGTCCATTATATGGAGAAAAATCCTGAAATGTTTTCCTCAAAAACCATAATTTCTTTATGACTGATGACAGAAAGACATGAACATCTTGGATGACAAGGGGGTGAGTAAATAATTTGTAAATTGTTGTTCTTGAAGTGGAGTTCTCCTTTAAATGTAGCAAAAAGATGCATCACACATAAGTGTATAAATGTTTTGTTGTTGTTGGACCTTCAACCTGTTGATCCCCATTGAAGTCCACTATATGGAGAAAAATCCTGGAATGTTTTCCTCAAAAGCCTTCATTTCTTTTTGACTAAAGAAAGAAAGACATGAACATCTTGGATGACGTGGGGTGAGTAAATTATCAGGAAATTTTAATTCTAGAGTAAACTAATCCTTTAAGTTAGAAAAGAACAGTTAAAAATAATTTTATTCTTAAGAATGTTTTGTGAATCCAGAAATCCTGTGAATATCTAGATTACTAAGGGCGAAGGCATAAAAAAGCTATGCAGTGAAAAAAACCCCATCTAAAATCTATAACAGATGGCTTGCTACTCAAGCTCTGTTTTGGGCCCGACGCTCAGTACACACACTGTGAAACAGAGCAAGATGATAATTAGATGAGGGAGATAAATAAAGCTCATCTTTTGTGAGATGACAATGTTGCTTGCCGCTGCCGTCCCAGAATTCTGTGCTCTCCCGCCATGCCTCTCAAAGCGAATAAAGGACAATAATGGACACACGCAGCAGAGGAACTCTGATGGCAGACAGAAGCAGAGGCTAATGCGCAGTTCACATGCTCCTCTGTTCTGCTGATGTATAAGCTCAGTGTGAAGTCATACCTTCATTACTGAAGTGCAGAGATCATGGAGCTGAAGCAGGGAATGTGATGGCTTCAAACAATGCTGCTCTGTCTATGTGTGTGTGCTTTTGTACATGAGTTTAAAAATCTTCAGTAAGTCACCATCAGTGTCAGAAGCCGAAGTAGTGATGCAACTTTTCATTAAAAATTTAACTTCTGTTGTTCATAACACATATGACTTTCTTATGGAACTCTTTTCCACCTGCAGAGTAGTTAAAACAGGTTATTGTGATTATAAAACTTAAAATAAGAAAAAAGTTGCGTTGTAAGGTATAAAGTCCACCTGATCTCATGACGAAAACGTACCTGTAGGAACTTTTCCACAAGACGTGAAATACGTACCAGTAAAAACTGGTGTTTTCAACACAAATGAACACGAGAGGTGGTAAAACAGTGAGTGCCTGTAATTGTTTTCGTACGCAGCTCCATATGTTTCACTTTCTGTATGTAACAAGCTTGCTCGGCAGCTCAGCTGGTACAGAATTGGATTTGGGAAGTGAAATCCTTGGGTACGAATCTCGTGAAAAACATGACTCATGATGAAAAAGCTGAAAGATGAGAGATCGAAAAACAAGCTAAAATGGCATGCTTGCAATTGCGTTTTACATCACATTCGCTTTTGTTCATACTGTTGGGTAGGTTTAGGTGTAGTGCAGATGGTGTGTTATTTTAAAACGTCATGGAGCATTAGAGTTATAGCGCAAGAGTTCTATTTCAAGTCAAAACTGGGGTTTCGCATACAAAACCAACATCACATAAACGTACCATATGTACACTTTAGCGCCACTCAGTGTACATTTCACATCAAATATATGTTAAAAAACGTACATGGCGGTATGTATTTTGCATCTTGCATTCCCACAGGTACGTTTTCGTATAAAGTTGCATCTCTGTGATATACAGTCACATTCTGAGATGTAAAGTTGCATTTGTGAGATACAAAGCTACATTATGGGATATAAAAAATGAAAATTAAAGTTAAAGACCCATTGACTTTAGACATGGTAGCATTCCAACTTCACAGTCCTGGGACAGTAGCAATAAGCAGCACAATGTATTCATGGCATCCCTTATTGAAGGAAGTATTTCAGATAAATGTGTATTCTCATGTTTTATTCAACCTTCAAGAGCTGTTGTAAGAGCTTTATGATGCATCACCGCCATTAATATGGGAAACCGTAAGCAAGGTCGAAACCTCTTGATCATTCAGAAATGAAGAGGCTATAAACAGACAATATTTGGCTGTTTGTAAAGGCAAAACATTTTCATACTTGGTGTAATTACAGTTTAAACCCTGTGATAAAGAGAATATAGCAGAAATATTAAAGGCTAACTTCAATTCATAAACAACTCACCCCCATGTCATCCAAGATGTTGATGTCTGTCTTTCTTCAGTTGAAAAGAAATTAAGGTTTTTGAGGAAAACATTCCAGGGTTGAAGCTCCAAATAGCGGTTTCAATGCCAGCTGAGGAATATGTATCAAAACGATCGGTCATTTTCTAAAAAAAAAAAAAAACATTTTGACGACAAATGATCGTCTTGCATTAGCCCTGTGTCCACAACTTCACGCATTACGTGGTCTCATTGGAAAGGTCACACGTGACATAGACGGAAGTAGTGACCCAGTGTTTACAAAGCGAATGTCCAAAGTATTTAGACAAAGGACTAACCACACGTGACCTTTCCAACATGATTACGTAATGTACGTAATGAACTGGTGAAAGATGAGCAGAAAATGACCAATCGTTTTGCTGGATAAGACCCATATGCCACCCCTGGGATCGTGTAGAGCCCTTTGAAGTTGCACTGAAACTGCAATTTGGACCTTCAACCTGCTAATCTCCAATTCCACTATATGGAAAAAAATCCTGGAATGTTTTCCTCAACCTTAATCTTTTTTTCAACTGAAAAAGAAAGACGTGAACATCTTGGATGACATGGGGGTGAGTAATACAGTTGGTATCTTTCAAAGGATCTGTGTAGTCCTTATGTTCAGTATTAGTATTCCACACCATCCTTTCTTTGTTTTCTTTGTATTTTGCTGTTTATATTTTGATTTTAGTATGTGAAATTCTGTGAAAATGGTGTCTCATGAGAGTCATTATTTTCCAGAAAACCTTGGCATGTCTGTGCATGTCTTTGCACATCTGTGTTAAGATTTAATGAAGGGTTGACATTGGAGGGCTTGCAATATTCCAGAAACATCTCACTTTAACACAGAGCTGTCTAGATGAACCTGTTTACCAGACATTGACCATCAGCCTACATGTTGATTCTGATGGTATTCGCATGTACAATTTCAGGGTCTATTAGTCAAACAATGGTGATGGATGAATGCAGCATGACAGATATGGAACTTGAGTGCTTTGAACAAAAAAGATACTGTTTTATATGGGGGTAAATACAAAATTAGTTGTACATGCCAAGACCTTGTTAACTCATAAATTATCAATGGCTCTTAGTTGTACGTTTATTAAAGGGGTTATCAGATGCTAAGTTCACTTTTTCATCTTGTTTGAACATTAATGTGTGTTGGCAGTGTATGTACACATATACCCTATAATGATAAAAATCCATGTAGTGGTTTTTAATTAATCTGTAAAAATAATATCCCCTTTTTCAAATCGAGCCGTTCTCAGATGCCTGTCCATGTGGCGTCACACCAACAGAGGCCGCTCCCACGATAGTTGATTGACATGAGCATCTTACCTCAGATCAGCTGTAACAGTCAGACCTCTATTGTTTCGATGCCGGAGCAGGGATGTAAGTTAGCCAAGAATAGCTTTTTGTCAAGAATTTTGTCAACTTTTTTGTGTCTTCCAGGTAAATAGACCGAAGATGGCTCAGTTTACATTTAGGGTAAATAAGGACAGTGTTTTAATTTGCAGATTAGCTGTTTCTGTAAATATAAAATCCAGGAAAATGTTGGATAAAAGTGGTAAATGCAGTCAGTGGCTTCTTCAGCATCATTGCAGGTTCCACCCATTTTCCTCACCATGTGCGTTAGAATGGTCTCCATGGCTCTCATAATAACTAATTAAACCATCCTTTGACCTTCCAAATACTACAGCACACAGTGAAATTTGATCATAAGTCTGACGCCAACCCCCTATGTCCAAAAGTCCATTAATTACCCCGTAGCTTTTCTCCCCAGCCCAGAGGAAGGTGACATAGTTTAGCTCTCCTGCTAGGCCCTGCTTTGAATTAAGTCTTTGGGAAGACCTTGCAGATCCCTCTCGCCATATTGCAATTAATCAAACAGCGTTAATTATCTCATTATGAACCAGAGATGGATGCCTACGCCACGTTGGAGGGTGAGCGGAAAGAGCGAGAGACACAGGGGGCACGAGTGTGTATACAAGAGAGAAAGAGAATGAGAACGAGATGGAGACATGAGAGCAAGTCCCATCTGAAGCGTTGCAGATACGCGTGTTATTCTTTATCTTATTTGAGTGGGGACGTGGTGCCGTGTCCAGAGTGGAAGTGATGTCATCAGTGCAAGCAGACTGATCCGCTTCTCTAGTTTCATTGCCACAAGCCGCGAGAGATCCCTCATCATCATCCTCACAGCATGCTCTCGTTCTTCCCTCCCGCGCTTCTCCAGCACAGCTGGCCCGCACCACATGCTCGCTCATTCACATGGAGGATTAGACTCTGTGCAAATCCGTCTCCGCTGGCTTGGACTTTCATTCGGATACTCCTTTAAGACACTGTGCCCATAGGAAAGACAAATCACAAATAAGATCTCTCATAATATCTCAGTTGTTTCCATGAGATTGAACAGAACAGTTCACCCAAAATTTAATTCTGTTCTTATTTACTCCCCATCCTCTTGATTCAACCCCATATGGTGTTATTTTAATTACACAAAAATAGAATTTTGAAGCAGTTCTTTCCAAACAATACATCTCAAGTTTCATATAAATGATGATACCGAAGTCCAGGTTTTAATATGAATAAATATATTTCTCATCAGATTCTACCAAGAACAAATGATCTGGACTATGCAATCTACAATAATTGCATAGCAGTTTGCATAGAAAACTTTTTGAATTTGAAGATCAGGGTAAATTTAACGTATTTTGTCTCCTTTATGTATCTTCTGTAGCTTCAGAAGGGCAGTACTAAATGAAAAAAATATGATATTTAGGCAAATAAGAAAAATGTACACATTCTCATTCCATTCAAAAGTTTACACCGCCTAGCTCTTAATGTGTTGTGTTTTCTTCTAAAGCATCAGTGAGCGTTTGAACCTTCTGTAATGGTTCTATATAGTTCCATATAGTCTCTCAGTTGTCCTCCGTGTGAAAAGATGGATCTCAAAATCATACACCAAAACCAAAGAATTTGTGGGACCTGAAGGATTTTTCTGAAGAACAGCAGGCAGTTTAACTGTTCAGGACAAACTAGGAACTCATGAACAACTATCACTAGACAAAAAACACAGCTATCGTTCATTCAGGTAACAATACAGTATTTAGAATCAAGTGTATGAAAACTTAGTTCAACTATTTTTTTTTTTCTTGTGGACTACATGTAAACATCTTTTATGTGAAATATCTTATTCAGGTCAGTACTAAATAAATAATAACATGCATTTTGTATGATCCCTCTTATTTTGGTAAAATAATTAACATTTTGCAGAGTCTGCAAGGTGTATGTAAACCTTTGACTTCAACTGCATTTCTCTCCCAATTCATTTCCAATAGAAAAACTATTATTATGGATAGAAGACTTGTTTTTTTGTTTATAATGTTTTGATGGACATGTTTCTTACAAACACACAGCTTCTGATGGTGCCCATTCACTGCAGAGGATTGATTAGTGAGCAAGTGATGTAATTCTAAATTTCTTCAAATCTGTTATGAAGAAGAAACAAACTCATCTTGGATAGCCTGAGGTAGCCTGAAGTACATTTTCATCATATTTTCATTTTTTGGTGTACTATTCCTTTAAGGTTAAAACTACCCAGCAAAATTAGGATCTTTGAGTCTGTGCAGTAAGTGGATGGACTGAATTCACTGCACAAACTAAAGTTGAAAACTAGAACATTTTGAGGAATATGTCTGCCTTGCAAACACTGTCTTGAAACGTAAAATGAGCAATAACATTTCCTCAGGGTGTCTGATCTCTTGCAGAATGATCTCTTGCAAAATGCAGGAGGAGACATAAATTAACGCCTCGAATCGCGGTGTCACGGGTGAGAAGTCTTGCTGTTTTTTATTTTTCTTTAAGATAAGTCAGTTCCTTTTAGATACACGCATCCAAATGATTGTCTCCTCTATGGTAGTCAACTGCATTCACACGCACTGTGGTCTCACTATTCGGGCGCTGGGATTTTTTAATGCCGACTGCCATGCTATTGGTGAGAGAAATACAAAGCCGACGATGATCAAACAGAATCCGATAGTGAACTTTGTAACCTAAAAATCTTTATGAGCACATTAGACGTCCCTTTTCATAAATTATATATGGAACACATAATTGCGCTCACAAAATCGTGGCATGATCAAAGTTTCAGAAGTTGAAGAAATGAGTGTGCCTGTAGAACTACAGGAATGTGTCCTATTATTTCAAGATACAGTTCATTCGTTCCACATTAGAATATGAAAGATTCCAGTGGCAGAGTATCTGTATAATTTCATTCTTAAATGAGGAGAAGCTAATTACTTTGACAAGGTTATTTTACCGACGTCTTTTAAGGCGTCGGTTCTCTACCGTTTACTGATCCGCCCTCTGTAATCTGTACCGAAAACCCGAAGAAAAGGTATTAAAGAGCAGTTGGTAGAGGAGGCTTAATCCCTCTTAAACATCCTTAATGTCTTCTCAAGTGGGACTTCCTCAGGAGGAAAAGAAGAGTACTTTTCAGTTAATCTGTAAATCAGCTTTGCCGCGAAGGACTGCAGCTCGTAGCTTTGGCTCCAGGAAATAACTTCTCTCACCTCTTGAGTGGTGTTCCTTTCAACTTTCCTGTGAAATCTCTTACCTGGCGCTCACAAAAGCGTGCAAATGTATGTAGGAAATGTATGTGGAGAAAGACTTAAAGCTGTAATGTTCCATCATGAAGAATCTGTTTTGTTCTTGATCTTTAGAGATAAAATAGATATACATGAGCAAGAGAAGCCATTCCTGTGTGAAGTAATCATTATCTTTTGCTGATATTGGGATGATTGTGAGTGTTATATTGATTTTTATACAACAGTCCAATAAACAAAAGCTAATGTTACATTAAAAGCAGGATTAGATTAGATTTTAGATGCAGTATTGCCAGTTACTTCATTTTCATGTTCTGCCAACGCAAATATTTCTAAACAAAGTCAAGGCATAACCGTTTCATGTCTTAGTTCGATTGATTCGATGACTCATTCATTTGAATGAACTGAATGAATGAATGATTCAGTGACTCACTCACAGACAGTGGCTGCATCTATAATTGCACACTTCCCTAGTATATAATCCGAATATCATGTTCGGAGGGGAAATAACATACTACAAAGCCCCTAAAGGGAATAAATACGAGATAGGAGGAAATGTATTTCAGTGCTTTCTCTCTCAATTATATCATTGGGTAGCTATACTGTATATAAATACAAGTCGCTATTAATATGCGGGGCATTAAAGTCACTTTTGAATGTGCGTTCGCTTTTTACTTTCACTTTCTAGATTTGCGATCACACATACCCTATATATATATATATATATATATATATATATACTACAAAGCGGCAGTACTTACCACATATTTTACAAGATTAGATGTTTGTTAGTGATGCTCGGGACTTGCAAATTATTCGCCATCGTCCTATCAGTCATCTCTCCTTACTCTGTTTATGTGGTTATATGTTTTAAGTGAAATTTTATGCACTGTAATGTACTTTTTTACGTGAGATTCTGAAGTGTGCATTTGATGGACACTTTACTGTAACATGAAGCCACCAGAGAGGATTTGTGAATGGCAGTGAAGCGACTCAACTGATACAGGTACATTCTCAGAATAAAAGGTACAAAAGCTGAGGCGCTGGGGTGGTACCTTTTCAAAAGGTACACTTTTGTACCTTTTAGGTACTAATGTGTATCTTTAAGGTAGCAATATGGAGCCTTTAGGTACAACGATGTGCCTTTTAAAAAGGTACCATGCCAGTGACAGCTTTTGTACCTTTTTCTGAGAGTCAGGGCCGGCGCCAAGGCGGGGCATTTGTGGGCCTTGCCCCCCAAAACAAGTTATTGTGCCCCCCTGCTGAATGTTAAGAGTTTCGAAAGCATAAAAAACAGTGTGCATCAGCAACTGCACATGATTGCAAATTGCACGTCTTCCACCCGAAATACCACACCCATATAAATCACCCCCCCTTCCCCATTGTCAGTGCACTAGCGCCGACTCTGCTGAGAGTGTAGGTGACATGACAACAAAAGACAAATGCAGCCTAGTACTTTACTTAGTAATAACAAATAGGGCTGCCCCTAATACTCGACTAACCATTAACCGACAAGAAGAGGCTTGGTATTCGTCACTTAGTCGGTGAAAAAAACGGTGCGGTCACTTGCTCTTAAAATACTCTGTCATTTTTGGCCATACAGATAAAATCAGTACATCTTTAGAATCTGTAAAGACTTTATTTGTGTGCAGTCAAAGTAACAACGAAACGTTGCGCTTTTGTAAAATAATTAAAGCAAACAGGATGCGCTTTCTGCCGTCTCGGTCTATGTGAACTTTAGCGTGTCACTTCGAAACTCCGTGTATAGCCTACTTGCCTTACTTTTCCTTACAAATATATCATATAGAGAAAAAAATATACTTGCTGTTTTTCCCAGACACATTCATAATATCTGCCGTTGCGCTGTGGCAAAGTATTAATAAACGTGCGACTAACAGTCAACTAATGCTTAAAAAGAAATTACTACTAGTCAACCAGAAAAATCTTTAGTCAAGGGCGATTGATTTGAGACTTGTTTAGTTTCTAAATAAATTAGTGTTTTGTAGAAGTCAATTGAATAAATGATTCATTGGCTCACTCATAAAGACAGACACTTGTCGCCACCTATTGGTGTTACAATATAAACTTTAGATTTCTTGGTCCCCCTACACTCTTTAACATCTGAAGAACCTTTCTGTTTCACAAAAGGTTCTTTCTGGCGAAAGAAGGTTCTTCAAATTATAACAAGGTAAGAAAGAGATGGTTCTTTAAAGAACCTTCGACTGAATGGTTTTTTGCTGAACCAAAAATGGTTCTTCTATGGCATCGCTGTGAAGAACCTTTTAAAGCACCTTTATTTTTAAGAGTGTAGTGTTGTGTTGTTCCTGGCTTTCTGCATATCATTTTCTGAAGCATAACAACTTCAGAAATAATTGGCTTTATTTTTTATCAGTATTCATTATGATTACAGTCTGATCTTAGTTCTTTAATATTTCAGTGCCTAATGTTTTGCAAAGATACTGATTTATATTTTACAGCAAATCTTTGACTTGTGTATGAGCATTGTTTCACACGTTTAAAGTTTTAAAGGCACAAATCAGAAACATTCCATTTAATTCTAAGGGTCTGAAAGAGAGCATGAATTGGGAAGGAAAAACAAGATTATGACTCTTTTTGGTGTGAGAAAACGCACTACATAAGTAGACCTCACGGGAAAAATAAGTAATATAAAATTGTATGATATGACCCCTTTAAACCTATGCTACTAATAATGATGCAGGCCTACAGCGCAACTGTAAGAAGTGAATATTCCATCATATTCTGTGTGCACGTTTTTGTTTTAATGGAGTGTGTCTTGTTTTGGGTGACCTTTGGCAGTAAATGGGGTGTTTGAATAACTTGAGGGAATTGTGCAATAGCAGAACTCCATCTTTCTCTCTAAAGCTATGAATAGCCCATGAGCTCTAACCGTGAATAACAGAACAGCTATTAGCCTGAATCATCCGGTACTGTAAATGAACAAAATTTTGGACTCCATCTCTCTTTACGCTCCTTTATATCGAAAGCAAATGTTGTATTTTTATGTATCACCTAGACTCTTTAGTATAATGAGTGTTAAATAGATCAGGATGCCGGGAAAGTCTGCCATTTAACAAGCTTAATTGTGAGATGATGAAGTTGTAAAATGTGCAGTGTGCCATATTTTCACTTTCTGTGGCAGTACAATGATATAGTGATAAGATGCTAACACCTACAGTATTAAATGACTGCTATAAAGTGAAATAGTGTTACCACAACTGTAACATCCAAAAAGACAATAAATCACCAGGATGCCATATCTAGAAACCCATGGTAAAACCGTTTTTCATTGCCCAAGTAATATATAGTAATACCACAGCACTTTCTTGTTAGTGCTACTAGAGTGTTTGTGCTTTTGGAACCTGCACAAGATTCTCGGTTGAATGATGTACAGTACTGGTTGATGTGGGAAGAAAGTGCTTGTGCTTGTGGTTGTCTGTTTGCTGTCAGGCAGAAAGAGAGAGTGAGAGAAAGCAAACGAATGTGTTTCACGCTTGTTACATCAGTTCTGACTGACAACTGTGGTGGCTTACTCCACGATGAGGCCCAAAGCACGGGTTCTCCATCCTCACCTGTCAAAATGCATTTTTTCTGTCAGAATTCTGATTTACCTTAACCCACATTGTGTAGAACCAACCTGCCCTCTTGCACTAAACATGACAAACCGTTGTACTAAAAATAGAGGTTGGCTTTCTAATATTTTACATTCTAAAATTCAATCATAACTGTTTAGTTATCATGCATACTTGGGTGAATGGTCCAAAAATCAACTTTTTGTAAATATACACATTTTGGAGTTATTTATTTATTTATTTACTCAAGTAGACACATTTCTAATGTCACAAAATATTTCAGTTTCAACTAAATGCTGTTTTTTTTTTTGAACTTTCTAGTGATTAAAGAATCCTGAAAATAAATAAATAAATAAAAGCACAACTGTTTTCAAATTTGACAAGAATAGAAAATGTTTCTTGAGCAGCAAATATTGCAATGATTTCTGATGGATCATGTGACACTAATGATGCTGAAAATTTCACACTGTCATCACTAAAATGAATTTCATTTTAAAATATATAAACAGAAATATAAACAAATAGAAAACAGTTATTTTAAATGACAATAATATTTCACAATATTGCTGTTTTTATTGTATTTTTTTTACCAAATAAATGCAGCCTTGGTGAGAATAAGAACGTTTTGAATGGTAGTGTATAACTTATAAAAAATTGTTCCCTATAACTACAGGGTTATTTATCTGTTTTTCTTGTATATTAATGACAAAACAAGTTGCATTTATTTATTTTTTGCATCATCACATTCAAGTTGAGTCTGTCTATAAAAATGCACCATGCTTTTAATAATACCAGAAACTAAATCTTTAGGTAACCTACTGTACATAAACCTTTTATTGAGGAGCTCTTTCGTATTGATTTGTATTGCTCATGTATTGTTCAGTTTTGTCAGTAAGTATTAGATTATTATTATAGATTAAAATTTTGACTTGGTGAGTATTTATTTTTGGCCCTTGGTTAGATCACTTCTCCAATCTGACAGTTCACCAGTTAAGAGATTTTAAATGAACTGTTGGCTTTGTCAATTAACACCCTGCCATGAAAACTGATCATCAGCACATTGGAGAGCTCCATAACTCACAGCGGTTATAAATTCCTTCTCGTCTCATTCCCGGCTCCTTGTTCTGTGGCCCCTGTAGAGCTCATCTCGGTGCCTTGTCCCTGGAGGACTAGAGAGAGAGACAGAAAGACAACCGAGAGGCTTTGAAAAGTGCTTCTATTTATGCATTCACTTTCTAATGTGGGGAGGACAGAGCGAGAAAAGAAAGATGAAGAAGCAAAAAGAAAAGACAACTGACAAAACGCCACAACAAAGCCAAAGAGTGAAGGCATTTAAATGGCTTTGACCCTGTCAGACTGTTCCCTGCACACGTCTGAAAAGTTTTCACACGCATTTTTCATCACAGGATTCACGTGTGCCGAAAAAACTTTTAAGCTTGGTCTACGGTTCTATCTGTCCCTTACGTTTGTTGCTTGTCAGATTGTACAATATGACCCCGGGGAAATCATGGGGAAAAGCCAAGGCAGATGGTTCAACATCAGTGCTCTTTAATGCCAGCCTGTTTGATATATCTTAAGATTTTAGTCACGAATGACAGCATTGACTGCGCGTTTTAGACCATCAGTCAAATCTTTCTGACATCCTCACTAGCTGTGTTTCCGTCCAAGTGTTGAGATACTGCATGAAAAAAATGCTGAATGGAAACCAAAAGTTAAACACTATTTGTCAAAAACTTTGGAATAAATAAGACTTTGTAAATGTTTTTGAAATAAGTTTCTTACACTCACCAAGGCTGCATTTATTTGATAAAAGATACAGAGAAAAGTGTCATTTAGTGAAATAGTGTTACAATATAAAAGAACTGATTACTATTTTTAATTATTTTTAAATAATATTTATTTGAATATGTTTTAAAATATTTAATATATACATTATGTGTCAGTGAAGAATTTTGAGATGAATTTTATGAATTTTAGAATAAATAAACCTTTTTGAAAAAAAAAAATGTATTTGATGAAAAAATACATTTAAAACAGTAGTTTTGTGAAGTAGTATTACAATATAAAATAACTGATTTATATTTTAAATAGTATAATATTAATAATAGTATATTATTAATATACATAGCATAATAATAATTTAAAATTATTGTTAAGTAATATATTTATTTGGGAAAAATTAAAAACAAAATTAAAAGTTTAATATTTAATACTTAATATACACATTATGTGTCACGGAAGACTGAATG
Source organism: Labeo catla (assembly GCA_012976165.1). Classification (NCBI taxonomy): domain Eukaryota; kingdom Metazoa; phylum Chordata; class Actinopteri; order Cypriniformes; family Cyprinidae; genus Labeo; species Labeo catla. The sequence goes on from VONZ01000001.1 coordinate 3,896,061, forward strand.
GTAGGGGAAGAAGGAATATTATATATATATATATATATATATATATATAGGAATATTATAGGATTATTATTATTTATATATATATATATATATATATATATGTATGTATGTATATGTATATGTGTGTGTGTGTATATATATATATATATATATATATATATATATATATATACGTAAACTTAACAACCTTACTAACTAGCAGCAAATTAGTATATAATTAGTATATATATATACACACACACATATACAAATACATATATACATATATTTATTTTTGGCCCTTGGTTAGATCACTTCTAACCTTCACACTAATCTATATATATTACTTTAATCTCTCTCTTGCTCTCTCTCTCTATTATAATTATTTATTTATAAATGTATATTTAATAACAAAAAATACTGATATATATATATATATATAAAATTGTGTTGTAAATTCAATAATTTTAAACTACAAATGTTTTAAATTGCAGTAATATTTCACAATATTACTGTTTTTACTGTATTTTTGATCAAATAAATGCAGCCTTAGTGAGCATAGAATACTTTTTTTCAAAAACATTTAAAAAATTCCAAAATATTCAAAACATTTGACACTTTTGCTAGTGTAAATATACATAAACTGTTTTGAGGTCCATACTTTAGATATTGTGTATAATGTGTGTGATGTAGGACAACCAACATGTTCTAAAATATTTCTAAAGCAGTGGCTTTGCATTCATAGAGCTTAACTTTGAAAGCTTTAATGCTAAGTTGGCTTCAAGAATTTGTACCTTCCTTTACAGATATTGGCTGACATCCAGGTGCTTTCTGTGAATCCTATCCTGAGCTGAGAGAAGCCTGCATACATTTCTGTCCTGTCTGAATAATGCCTTGGCCACCTGTCCTCCCTCCTGAATTGCTGCTCGTCAGGTATACCAAGCATGGTGGATGAGGTAATTGAGCATGAAGGTGGCTAACCTAAAGGGTACAAGCCCTTGCCATATTCATTGTCCATTTTCACCTGTCCATACGCACCTGCTTATTCTTGCTCGTTCACTCCCACCTGTTCATACTTAATTGTCCATTTTCACCTGTTTACGCTCAACTTCCCTATACTCGCTTGTTTAATCTGTTTATGCTCACTTTTCCATTTGACACTTCGCGTTGCTCCGTTCCACTTGGTTACTGTTGCTAACTCTGACAAGCTTTATGGAATGTCCCATTGGCATGCTGTTTCTAAAAGTAAAAGTAAAGATTCAGTATGGATGCATTATTTTTTAAAATTTTAATTCTAGTTCCTTATTTAAACTGCAGTTCTGCACCCTATGTGCTACCCCCATTCAAATTTACAAACTAAGTTTAAATGGCGCACAACCTTGCATTTCACCTACAGTTCATGGATGTTTATTCTCAGCTGTTTAAACTCGCTTATCCATATTCATCTCTATTTTTACGTGTCCGTCCCCAAGAGCTCACCATTCCATAACTCTATCACTGCAATTCAACTCAGGGAACATTCTGGCAAGACATAAAAATCTCACTATATAACAGCACTCAAGCGTCTGTGGGGGTCCGCGCGGCTTGCTAGACCTCTCAAGACACTTCAGAAATCTCTGTATGATTGCCTCTTACAGCCATACCAGAGCTTATTTAATCAAACAAAACAGCCAGCCAAAAATAGACACCAAGGTCGAACGCACAAACTTCCACAGCTTTACTGGAGAAAACTCCACCATTGAATAAAACAACTTTCCTCAGAATGGCCGAAAGTAGATTACTGCACCGTCAAAACGGCAATATCGACTCATCAAATATTCATGGAGGCTACTGCGATAAGCAATGCATAAGCAGAGATTGATCCATCTGTATTGGAAATGCAATTGTCAGGAAGGCAGACTTTATCCATCTGTTAATACACTGAAGGGAAATATACATCAAATTCTTCTAAACCAGGGTTTCATAAATATCTGCTGAGTGTGACGAAACAGCAAGTGGTCGTTGGATTGTCAGTACTCAGGTGAGACATGGATGTGTGGAAAAAATAGGGTTTTATCAAGTGGAAACTAAAGGATTTCAGTCAGGTACATTGTGGTCAAAGGTTTGGAATGATTAGGATTTTTCTCAGATTAAGTTTCTAATGCTCACCAAGGCACAGATGAATTTTCAGCATCATTACTCCAGGATTCAGTGTTACATTATCAATCAGAAATTGTTCTAATATGCTAATTAGCTGCTCAAGAAACATTTCTTATTATTATCAGTGTAAATAAAAATCTTTTCTTCCATCTTTGCTGGAATATCTTTGTGGAAATTGTGATATTTTTTTTCTCAGGATTCTTTGATTAATGTTTTAAAAGTTTTGAAAGAACAGCATTTATTTGAAGTAGAAGTTCTTTGTAACATTAAAATGTCTTTGCTGTCACTTTCGATCCACTTCTCGATCAAATACTTTTTAGTGGTACTGTACACAGTTTCCAGATGAAAGCTAAATACTGTTTGTGAATAAAACTAATCTTTGCACAACAATACTTTATTAAAATATCAAATTTTCCATAAAAGACCTGGGAGTTGGGAAAAACCTGTAAAATGTTGGAAATGTAGGAAAAATTGGACTGTGTACCGAAAGCGTGAATCTATATTCGGAAATAGAGCTGTAATCGGGCCTTAAAAGTTAGACCCGACAGTGCCCGAGCCCGACAGAATTCGGCCCGAGCCCGACAAGTACATTTTGATTGACAGCTTTTTAAAAGCCCGAACCCGTTTACAGCCCGACATTATTCAAATGTGCGCAAGCACACAGCTCTTTTGGCTTTTGTCAAGAATGAGTAATTTGTACATGTTTTAACATAATTTATTCATGACTAACTTAGGCTATAGGCGACTTGGAAGTTGGAACAAAGAAATATAGGTCCTCTGTAACATCGTTACATCTCAGCACTCTAAATAGGCGTAGGCACACACTAGGCCAACGAGCCAATAAAAATGAGTCTTTCTTAACAAATTAAATTAAGATAAATTCTAAATTACGATGGGTATTTGGCAATAACGAAATTAAGATAAAGGCTCCGCGGGATTTGCTTCGCTACTTCTCTCCACAATCCGGCCTCAACGCGACGGTGAATAGCAGCTGAAATTTAATAAAAGAATAATGCCAACATTAGCCTATATACCCTGTCTACATTAATATTATTTATAATTTGAAAAACCTTTACTCACCAAGATTAGGCTACATGTTTTTGCGTTGGAAACTTATTGAATCCACGGTAGATGGCTTTAGCGCGGTCCTGCGCTCACTGATGGTGCGTCCAGCAGCGCTGAACACCCTTTCACTACTGCTGCTGCTACTGGCTGGGATGCATAGTACTGATCTGGCTAATTTTGCAAGTTTTGTAAATTTTGCCAAAACGTAATCGCCAGAGGTAAGCCTCTGTTTCACCTCCTCAACATCCATTTTCCCATCTTTCTCGCGCTAATCGAAACGCATGACCGCTCATTTACCGCGCAAGCCGGAGCGCAAGCCCGTGCCCGGCCCGAGCCCGTGTAAATTGATATAAATTAAGCCCGAACCCGACCGAACCCCTCGGGTCCCATCGGCTCCTGTCGGGTTCGGGCAAAGATCTTCAGCTCTATTCAGAAAGGCACAGAAAACAAACAGTGTGTTCTACAAAGCCACTAAAGGGACATGGTTAGCCGCTTTCTCGCGGTACAGTACATGAAATTTCACTTACCACATAAACAGAGTAAGCAGAGATGACTGCTAGGACGATGGCGAATGGTTTGCGGATCCTGGGCACCACTGACAAACATCTAATCTTGTAAATGTGCGGTAAGTACTGCCGCTCTGTAGTATAAACAGAGTAAGATCGCGAATCTCAAAAGTGAAAGTAAAAAACGCGCAATTTCAATGCTCTGCACATGACGCCTGCAGTTTACATACAGTGTAATTACCCAACGATATAATTGCGAGAAAAAGCATTACAATATATTTTTCCTCTCAATTCGTATTAATTCCCTTTAGGGGTTCCATAATCTCCTTTTGAATAGTGTTTTCACGACGCCTCATCAGTCGGCCATACTGACAGCGCTGCATGTAAACCACAATGCTACTGAACCGAACGGAACTCGCAAATTTAGCTGATTATGGCTGCTGAAAATGGTAAATTATTGCTAATTTATGGGCTGTAGGGCGGACCAAAAAAAAAAACAAAAAACAAAAAAACATTTGGAGTACTATAGACTGCCAAAAGTTATAACAAATCAAGGAGAAGAGAGGAAAAAACAAGAGGAACAAAAGGTGTTTTTGGTTGACTAAACTGAACCAGGACTTCCAGGGCAAGAATCTTGACAACATTCGTCTTTGTTCTTATCATTCCCAGTCAGGTAGGTGAAATATTAGACTAATATCTTAATTCATACTGCTTGTACGCCTCTTTACCACCTATTAACTTTAGTTTGTCAAAATATTGCACCCTTTCCTGCTTACTAGGTCCTTCCCTATGTGAGTAGCTTCCACACATTTTTTCCATGGTTCAGACAGCGTAAATTAGCAGAATAACGTATTCAGTCGTACATTAACCGTGCAATCCATGCTGTTGGTTACATCCGAGTATAGTGCATCTGGGTAACTGACAAAATCCTGACATAAGTGCAAACCCTCTGTACTAGTGTAGTAGTGTATCAAAAACTGTTTTCAATATTTTAAATGATAAGAAATGCTTCTTGAGTACCAAATCATCATATTAATCATCATATGTGACACTGACAGTGTGAAAATTCAGCTTTACATCACAGGAATAAATTACATTTTTAATTATTTTAAACGTTTGCTGTTTTTTGCTTAATTTTGTGCTTAAGAGGTTGCAGGTTCCAAACTAATTTTGTTTTGTCATTTCACCAGAACACGAGAGCAGAACATGGTTGAGAACCTGAGAGCTGTGAGAGTATTCTAGGCGAATATGTCATGTATGTCAGTGCCTAATGATGAAAACAGGTAAGACTAGTACTTAAAAGCAGTCTTAAGTTAAAATGATTTCATTATCCTACTTGCAGATGTTCTGCTCAGAAAAATAATTTTTTTTGTGGTCACTGTTAAATATGGCCCTGGTATATAATATCGACCAACTGAAGTTGGCTTTAAATCAGGAGTCAGATTTACTTTGGATTTCTGTCCACATGGAGAAGCTGACAATATGCCAAAAGAAGTCTATATGGTGAGTGGTTTTTAAGCACACAGAAACAGTTGGAGTGCTTCGTTTGCAAGAGGTGACAGTGTCTCAGAGGGTCCATATTAGTGCTGTGAGCCATGACGTCCTAGCGTGGCCTCTGATACCACTGAGGCTCCGTAGAGAGCTTATGTAGATCCTTTCCTGTAGCACTAAAGGATGCTGCGAATCTCTCTCCAATCATCTCTCGGCGAAACAACCCTTCTGGCTTCTTTTTGTGGGATGATGCCGAGACTAATACAGGCCTACCCAGATGTCCTGAGCTCAGTGCTTCACTAATCCTCTTTTCCTTCACTTTCTTCTCTTTCATTCTCTCCGTCCGTCAGCAGGCCCTGTATGGAGCGTGTTCTGGTCAAAACTCATCCTACATGCTGGGGGACCCGGCCAGGGTTGAAGGGGGACACGTGGAAGGAGATTAGCTTCTGTGATAATGCGGCGAGTCACACCTGGCTGTCTGGCCTGCAGCTGATTGCAAAGTCAATGGATTATCTTTAGAAAGCCACATCAATCAATAAAACCAGTGGAGATTCACAGCGTTTTAATAGAGCAGGTGTGATTTAGTCATGCAGGATCATAGATATATGAGATAAAACTAAGAAATTCATTTATTTTGGATGTGGGAAGGCATCACATACATTTTACACTGTTAAACAAGCTGAATGAGTTTAAGTTTACAACATTTATGAAATTAACAAAATTAAAAAGACTGTTTGTTTGTGAATAAAACTAACATTTGCACAATATTTTATGAAAAGATCCCATCTTCCATTGAAAATGACCTGTAAAATGTCCTATATTTTTTGAATTGATGCAAAAAAAAAAGAAAAATACAGTAAAATATAGGCTTGACTGAAGTAAACATTATTATCACAAACTTTTTTTTGTTGTCGCAGGAAAGTGGCTTTCACAACCTGAAAGCTTACTTGAAGGTGAGCAATGAGTGCAGTTCCAGAATAGGACGAATACTGCAGTCATATGTTTTCATATGCTGAGCTGTCAAACGGCTGGTTTGAGAGGAGACGGCAGGATGTGTGGATGTGCGTCAGATGAATTGCAGAGGCCAAACAAAGACCAGAATCACCTGCGTCAGGTGCAAAAAATGCCCTGTCAGTTACTTCGGAATTAAAACGTATTTGGTGAGTTTGTAGCAACGATGGAGGAAATGTAATTATGTTTGACATGTCGATTGATGAAACATCAGAACAATAGCAAAAATGCTTCAGGTGAATAATTTATCATGAAAATTCTCCACATTTGTCAAGTGTGAAAAACTGCACACAGTGCATTTTTATTTAAAAGAAATAACGAAGAGAAATATTTAATTCACTCATTTGAGGAGAGCAAGGAAAATATATATATGAACATGTTTGCTTGTGGCATAGACAAAATCTTGATGAAATTAACACGTGAATTAGAATGACAAGGTTATGTATTAATTTGCCATCATTAATTATCAACATTATTTTAAGATATTTGCGGAAATCTTGTGTGAGCATAATTATCTGTAAAAATCGGGAAACTAGACCCATAAAATTTGCAAATGGCTGTGCTCATTCTTACGGGAAGTTGGATATTCAATATTTATTTACATGCCAGCCTCCCGCCAAAATTGAGCCCTCTGATCCTGATATTGAGAAAATCAAGATTGCTTGTGGTATTTCTTTTAAAGGGGTCATCGGATGCAAAGTTCACTTTTACATGTTGTTTGAACATTAATGTGTGTTGGCAATGTATGTACAAATCTACCCTATAATGATAAAAATCCATGCAGTGTTTTTTAATTAATCTGTAAAAATAATATCCCCTTTTTCAAATCGAGCCATTCTTAGATGCCTGTCGGTGTGACTGCATGGAGGCCGCTCCCACGATAGTTGATTGACATCAGCGTCTTACCTCAGACCCGCCTTAAATCAGCTATAACAGTCCGACCTCCATTGTTTCGATGCCGGAGCAGGGATATAAGTTAGACAAGAATATCTCTGATTGAGCGATTGAGGTGTTGTGTTGCAGGATGTAATAATGAACATAGTGATCGTCATTTACTCCTGACATCTGAGCCGCTGAAGATGCAGTGGATTAGGTTTGTTTTTGAAGGGAATGCACCTCCCGATCTACATAAACGCGCCTGTGTTTGCGCAAATCATTTGTGATCCAGCTTCACCTACAGCAGAAGCGAGTATAAGGGGTTTATTATGAATCTCTGCAATCACCTTTCCTAATAACGTGCTAGTTAGCAAGTTTAGCGGCTAAATGCGGCTAAAGTAAACAGGCTCGTCACTCCACGAGTAGAGAGGGGCGGGGCGAGCAGAGCTCATTTGCATTTAAAGGAACAATCCATCGGAATGGAATGAGTTCTGCAGAGCTCATTTTGACAAGGAAAAAAGGGTGTTTTACACTACCATTGAGAATTTTTAACCAAAGTATATTATAGACTTTTCGTTAAGACCCTAAATAATCATATAAACTTATGGAAAATGGGCATACGATGACCCCTTTAACCAAAAACTTTAAAGGTGTATTGTGTAAAATCGACAGCTAGTGGTTGAAATTGGTACTGCAATCTAAATGATAAAAACTGTAGAGCGGGTTGCCAGATGCAACGACAAAGGAGTTAACTGATAGTGATAGCCAATGAGCCGTACAGTGTAAGGAGGTCAGTTGTTTTGTCCATGTTTAAAATGTCTCTTGTCATAGGCTTTTTAGGTTGGGTAGAATCTGCATCAAAGAATCCTGAAAAAAAATGTACTCACTTGTTTTAAATATTAATGATAATAATAATAATAATAATAATAAATGTTTCTTCTACAGCAAATCAGCATATTAGAATGATTTCTGAAGGTTCATGTGACACTAAAGACTGGAGTAATGATGCTGAAAATTCAGCTTTGATCACAGGAATAAATCACTTTTTAAAATAGAAAGCAGTTATTTTAAATAGTAAAATTCAAGTCAAATAAGATCAAATAAATTCAGGCCTGTTGAGCAGAAGAAAAATAAATTTTTACTGTAACATCATGAAATTGTGTGACTAAATGCAATTTAATGTTGTACATCTATAAATATTACAATATTACACAAATATTGCACAGTTATTAGCGTCCTTCTTGCCATAACAAGTAGTAATTCATATTCCTTTGAATTTCCCAGTAATTTCTAGGCTCCAGACATGGCCCATTTTATTGAGGATGAGCCCATTATTCAGGCTGACCTCTGAGGTTTCAAGCTCAAATTATGAGGCCCAAGGGGTGGAGCCAAAATCCCCCAGCACCCCCTAGCCCGGGTTACCCTCTCGCCTCCTAAAGAAAAATGAAGTGCCTTAAGACTTGCCTGTAGCTTGGGAATAACATGAACACAACTTAAGGGAAGGAGCAGACATGCTGTTAAATGGGACATGTTGTGCACCTTCTTGGAAACAAAGACAAACGAAAAGCAAACCAAATCTATAATTGGTCTGCGTTACATGTTTTGAATTAATTACACGTCTAATGGCTAATGTTTGTCATGTTTAAGCACTGAAATCCCCAAAGAGAAAAAATGAAATTCTTCAGAAAAAGTTTGCGCTTAAGAGTACGTTTCCCATCTCACCCTATGTAGCAATTTGCAATAAACTGAAGGCACATTTATTCTGTGAGCCGCAAATAGAAAAAGGAAATGACCTACTTTCACTTAAATCGTCTATTGTTTTCATTGCCATAAGAGTTAACATTAATGCACGGCTCGGGCGGAAGCTTCAAAAGTTCTAAAGAAATTAATTTAATCCCCATAAGACTTCCGTAATAGGACAGGTAAAGACTCTTCGTGAGCCGTATTCCTGATGAAATATCATGTTTAGGATATATTTCTCACTGAGGTAGTCTGACACGCCACTTTGTCAAACTCGACTACCTATTATGGCGAAGGCAAACTTCTTTGTTCCAAGAGGATCCGGACGTATCGCTGCTGAATTGCTGAAACTTAGAGGCTCGTTTTGTCTCTTTCTTTGAGTGCTACTTTTGAAAAGGAAAAATTGAAATGACTAAGATGATGGATTGCTGCTTTCAAATGTTTGTCATATTAAATTGAATTCCTCTCATAGTTGGCAGTATTGCTCTTTGTAAGCGTCAGACTTGAGTCAGTCTATTGTTAGGTTCCTTTTCATTGTGTTGTCTAACACAATGTGAAAGCAAAGTCTCTTTTTGATCACTTCTACGTGTGACAAACCAACACCACAACACCAGGAGAACACCGCTTACAATTACACATCTGAAATTTCAATTCTTTTTCGTTGTTCTGTGTATCAGACATCCTGTTTCCTTTTAATAAGTAATTTCAGCCACAATTATATTTTTCTGTATCCTGCTTCATTGAGTGGGCTGTCGGCATGATACACTGAAAACAAAATCAGTGTTATTAATCAGTATTTTTGTCTGAGACTATTTCTTGAATTAAGTTTGCTTTTCTTATCCTATTGGGAAATTATTTTTTATTTTCACTGATGTTGTTAGATGTGTACTTAAAACAATAACGATCTATTTGCAGATGGAGTAAGAAAAATAATCTTAATTAAATATAACCAGCATTATATTTAATTGAAAAAAATAATGTTTTTTGGAATATTTAGGTTATGTTTTTAATTTTAACAATATTTTTTTTTAGATTATATATTTGATGGGTGAACATTTTACATATACGGTTAGTGTTTTCTCCTCCGGGTCAGTAATTTCTTGCCCTCTCTGCGCCATGTATCCGTACGGTGTTAACGTACCAGCTAACATGCTTATATCACAGCCTAATGAACAGATTAGAAAGGACGCTATGGGCCAATTAAAAGCAATGAGGGTGTTTTGCTGACGTTGCGGTGCGGTGAGGTAATTAACACCGCTGCCCTCTGACGCGCCCCATGAGAAAAACCCTGACACACACACACCTCTAGAATGCTGTCTAAGGGGAAATGTATTGGACATACTTTACACTTTCACCTTTGTGTGGTATTATTCACACACATGCTCTTGTAGACATTTTTTTGAAAACACTAATGCACACAAATACAACTGAAAACCTCTCCTTTCCCGTTGTTTGGGAATGCTGGAAGTGTGTCATGCTTATCAGTAACATACAGAGTGAAGAAAGGTTTTCTTCAGCAAAATCTATGTTTTATAAGTTTAAAAATACTGCTGATAAACAATAATAAATCTTCAGCAAAATCCAGTCATGCTCATTATTTGTAGCTGGGTGTTGGCTCAGAACAACCACACATTGTCAGGAAATGCATTGCAGGAAATACATTGTCATTGCATGGATTAAAAAAAAATACAATACAATAGCATATGCAATTATATTATACACTACTTTTCAAAGGATCTAGAGTCTGTACAAATTTTAAATGTTTTAAAAGACATTTCTTATTGTCTTATTCTGCGTTAATTTGATTATAAACAGAGTAAAAACTGTAATACTGTAAAATTTTTCAGCAGTCATTACTCTAGTCTTTTATCAATGTTAAAAAGCAGTTGTGCAGCTTTTTTTCAGGATTATTTAATTAATAATATCAATGATCCTTGCTGAACAAAAGTATTAATTTCTTACGCAAAAAAATACAATAGCACATACAATATTTATATTATATACACTACTGTTCAAATGGTTCAAGTCAATATTTTTTTTACATGTTTTAAAAGACATCTCATCTAAAAATACAGTAAAAATTTCAATACTCTAAAACTTTTCAGCAGTCATTACTTCAGTCTTCAGTGTCACATGGTTCTTCAGAAAGGTGCTCAAGAAAAAAAAATATTAATGTTAAAAAGCAGTTGTACTGACTTTCTTTATGATTCTTTGATGAATAAAAAGGTTAAAAAAAACAGCATTGGTTTATATATATATATATATAAACGAATGCTGTTTTTTTTTAACCTTTTTATTAACCTTTTTATTATAACCTTTATAATATATATATATATATATATATATATATATATATATATATAATATTATATTATATTATATTATATATATTATATATATATTCGCCGAGATACAACCATTTGAAAATCTGTAATCTGAGGGTGCAAAAACAACAACAAAAAAAATCAAAATAATCAGAAAATCACCTTTAAAGTTGTCCAAATTAAGTTCTTAGCAATGCATTACTAAGTCTTGTTATATATACAGTATGAAATTTACAAAATATCTTCATGGAACATGATCTTTACTAAATATTTTTTCTGATTTTTGACATTCTAGAAAAATCTATCATTTTGACCCATACAGTGTGTTTGTGGCTATTGCTACAAATATAGTTTTGTGGTCCAGGGTCATACACACACACACACATACATACAAATATATTGTAACAATGTAAAAGTTTTTGTCACTCAGTGATCAATTTAATGCATCCTTGCTGAACAGAAGTTTTAATTTCTTTCACCAAAACAAAAAAATCACCCCAAACTTTTGAACAGTGTGTAACTTGTCTGACTTGATCCATATTTTCCATGCAAACTAACAATTTAAGTTTAATATACAAACACAGTAATATGAAAATACGAAAACATTCTGTGCCAATTCAGTAAAATAGAAAATATAATTGAGTGTGTAGATTCAGTCAGTGGAAAAAAATACAAAAAGGAAAAGTAAACCGCACACCAAACAAAATGCAAAGTTCAAGGTCCTTTTGTTTGTTGTGCGGATTCCTTTTTTCTTTTCAGTGTAATACTGTAACAATTAAAAGTGTTATGTGATGCAAACAAATAAAAGTAAAAATCATTTTGTCTCTTACACAGGTAATTAGACAGCCAGTTTGTGATTATGAAATGCCGCCATCCTACTGAAACACACTGGTAAGTAAACACATGCCTCCCACACCAAAGACACTCTATTAAGTGCATGATAAGAGAACAGGACTACATATTACTTCTCGACCACCTAATCAAGGCCTGGGGGCAACATAAAAGCACTTTAAGTCCCCTTGTCTGCAATTTTGTTCGGAGAGAGTATTCGTACCCTAAAATAAATTTCCCTGAGAGTGCTACTTAAGATCTCCACGGGGGTTGCTGGCATTTGTCTTAGAGTTAAATTGCTTATTATGTACGTACTGTACACTAATTCCATTCTGAACTCTATATTGGGTGAGCAGATTTAACAGCGGCGCTCGGCAAGGAGGCGTTGCTTTCTCGGAGCTCCTCTGGGTTCTGCTCACCATGGAGACCGACCACTTATTCCAGCTCACGGGTGTCAAATCACACGTTAATCCCTGAATCTGCACGCTGCAAATTGCAGGGTACCTCAGGAGAAACCATTCGGCCTTCTGATTGTCTTCAGAAAGAAGCAAAGAGTGCATTTATTGCCAGCGCTGGCTGGATCATTCCTCACTTCTTCTCCCAACTTTATAGCCCAACACCGAGGTCCAGGTCTCTATTTCCCCCACATTTATTCGCTTCCAGAATCCGCGGAAAGCTAAGCCCCGTAATTTGTTTCATCCCAGTACCGCCCAGCTGCGATATTGACTTGCGGTTTTTCATTCGCGTGGTCGTAGATCACAATCACACCAAATCGTGTGAAGCCACCCTCAGCTATCAGAGTTCACTGCGTGGGATCTGGTTAAGGGACCACGTATCTTGTTCTGGCTCGCAGGCCTGTTGCCGGCCCTTTCGTCATATGCCTTCACACAGAGACAGGAGGGGCGAAAGTGCTTTTGACAGTTTTATTAGCATTGTAAAACTCTGCGTGCATGCGAATGTGTGCAAAGTCGATGACTTGTCGAACACTGGAAGTCAAGGCTGCCTGAAACGCACCAGTGGCTCCCCATTCCCCTCTCTGCAGGTGCCCCATGCTTCTTTGTCAATTTAGCCAATTATATTTCCATTATTTTGCTTTTCATTCCCATTAATAAAATTGGCCAAGATTAATGAAGAAAATACCCACAGTGTAAATTATCCGTGACGAGCACCGCTTTTTAGGGACTCGCACAAAACCTAGTTTGGATAATTGTATTCGGTTGAGGGAAATACCTACGGCACGCATTTTACAGAGGTAGATAAAAGTGCGTGTGAGAAAGAGCAGGTTGAGAAAGCATTTTATAAGAATGTCAATGTGATCTGCGAGCAAGAGGTTAGAGAGTCTGATCAGTGATTCAGCACATATTACTCCTATTAACTACGGAGGGAAAGACAAAAACACATTTCTTTTCACCTTCCCTGTAACCTCTGCGCATAATAAAGTGTTTAGCGGACTCGCTTCTTGACTAAATTGAAGTGTACGGAGCTGATGAGACCAGATCGCTGTGGTCGGTTTTGAGTTGTGCTTCATAAGCACCAATTTATATTTTTGGAACAATTTCTGATGCAATCTTCCTGAGAAATTTAGTGGATGGAGGGTCGTTTTTATGTTTTATTTTCATTTATGTTTTATTTTCATTGGAATTGCACACATAAAATGTCCTTACATGACGAATATCATTGAAATAGGCGTCTTGAGAAATTGCATCTGTCTTTATGACAGCCCTAGGCTCTGTAAACGGCAAAAAAGGGCATATTTATACTTAGTCACTTTATGTGTATTGATCAATCGGATTGCTATCATTCCATTTTCACCTGGACACGCGAATGTGTCTCTGTAGAATGAATATAAATGTGTGTGCTATGTTATTCATGTGTGGATTCCAAGTCTTTCAAACATTCACATGCTGATGTTTGTTTGAAAAAAGTATCTCGGATGCATTTTTGGATGAAATTACACTCAAAATGTAGGTGCAATAAATGTATCCACAACTTGTTTTTAACATTGTTAATAATAAGAAATATTTCTTGAGCACTAAATCAGCATATTGGAATGATTTCCGAAGGATCATGTGACAATGAAGACTTAAATAATGGCTGCTGAAAATTTGTCTTTGCAGAAATAACGTTCTAAAATAGATTCAAATAGAAAACAAAGTTTTAAACTGTAGTAATATTTCACAATATTACTGTTTCACTGTATTTTTTATCAAAAAATTCAGCCTGGATGAGCGCGAGAGACTTTTTTGAAAAACAAAGGGAACCCCAGGTATTAAGACTTGTATGGCTTAATATAACGTAAATAATATCTCTTACTGAAATATGTAGTAGAAAACCCATGAAAGTTACGTTTTTTTTTTTTTTTAAAAATCATGCTATTATAAAAGCCATTATTTTGATTACATCAAATGGTTGCACTCTATGAGCTACTGGTGCTACACTCTAAAAAATGCTTGGTTAAAAAAACAACGCAGCGCTAGGTAAATATTGGACAGAAGACTTGCTGGGTTATTTTGACCCAGCTGGTTGGGTTAAACTTGCTGGGTTATATATGTCAACCATTGTTTAAAAATTATTATATTTCTGGCTAAAAATGCACTGAAACTTATAAAAAACACGCAGAATTATTCTGCCTGACTGTAGCTCAGCAGCTGGATTGTTTCATCAGAGACAGGCTCAACAGCGGTTGGGTAGATAAAAATAGCCCAGTGTTAAAAATTACCCAGTAATTTAGTTACAGAAAAAACTAAATTACTGGGTTATTTAAAAAATATAAAATATTAAAAATATTAAACACATAAAAATATAAAAAATAACACAATAAAATGACCCAATGGGCTGAACCCAGCATTTTTTTTTTTTTTTAAGAGTGTAGCATTTCTTGTCTCTGTACTCTAAAAAAAAATGCTGGGTTATTTTTTTTTTCTAACCCAAATGCTGAGTTATTTTCATATTTTTTACCCAGGTGCTGGGTAGTTTTTCTGTAACTAAGTTGCTGGGTCATTTTTAACGCTGGGTTAGTTTTTTTTTTTTTGCTGAGTTGCTGGGTTGAGCCTGTCTCTGACGAAACAACCCAACTGCTGAGTTACAGTCAGAGCGTGGGCTTTTTGAGTCCTCTACAGGAGAGAGCGGTTCTCAGCGCCGCCAATTTGGTGCACTTTGGTGCACGAAATAAAGGTTTGTATACATTTTATTTCAATTATAATGTATTTACTGTGCTGTAAATTGTGTTATTTTACGTAACACAATATAAGGAAGAGATGTCAGTCAGCTGCGCCAGCAGCGGTAACTTTGCATGATGGAAACACCTTTTGCCTTGCATAAAATAAATGGATTTTATTCATTATAGTACTGAGTTTAATTTAATTTGATGTTAAAATATGTTCTTTAATGTCAGCACTGTTGGTTTATGGGCAGGTTTTGGAGTCAGTCACGGCATCGTTCAGCTACGACTGAAATGTGAGTCCGTGGTCTGAAGTTTGCACTTACCTCAGAGAACAACAGCCCTTTATTGGCTCAGATTTTGGAGACTCACCGGCATGAGAATTAGCGCTTTTCCGGTAAAAAGCGATTACAGAGAATGGTTGGATACACTAAAATTAAAATGTTACTTTTAAATGTTACATTTTTATGTCTAAAATGCTTGCTAAATGAGTTTAAATATATGTAATATTGTAAACTATGCTGTGTTCACCCAAATACATTCAGTTTGTCTTGTATTTTGTCCATGTGTTCTTGCTTAACAATAAAAGTTTATTTTTTGATTATTGCTGTTGCCTTTAGTAATTCTGTGTTTTTGTAAGTTCCAGTCCATTTTAAGCCAGCAATATTTTATATATTACAGCAATATATTTTTAAACAATAGTTGACTTATTGTATTTTATTGTAAATAAAATAACCCAGTATGTTTGGTAAAAACATTTAACCCAACCAGCTGAGTCAAAATAACCCAGCATGTGTTCTGTCCAATATTTACCCAGCACTGTGTTGCCAAATAACCCAAATTGGGTTGTTTAAACCCTTTGTTTTTAGAATGCACCGTTTGTACGCTCTTTCAGTAGCTGTGGTCCACTAAAAGCCTCAAAGGTATCAAGGCTAAAGTAGAGAGAGCAAAGATGTGGGTCTTTTTATCCGTCCACTGACATCTTCCTATTCTTTTCTTCTCTTCTTATTGCTAGGAAAGCAGTGAAGACTTACATCGCTTCTCTTGTTGTCCTTCAACTGAAAATTACAACCAAAAGCCACACAATGTGGCATTGTATGAGTATTTTATCTTCTGTTACGTTACGTTAAAAATAGCAAAAGGTAGCGCTAGTAGCTTACAGAGGGCAACCATTTTACGTGATTAAAATAATGGTGTCCACATAGTCCAAAAATATGTATAAAACAATGTGGATGGCATGGGTTTTCTACTGTATATTTCAGTAAGAGACATAATTTTCATTATATTAAACCATACAAGTCTTAATAGCCGAGGGTTCATTTGGCACTTTCAGGTTAGCTGACATGTTTCTGAATTGCAAAGTAGAAAAAATCTGGTTAAAGTTTGCATTTGCATCTTTTTTTTTTCTGTTTCACTTTGTCTGTAACCTCTGCATGTTTAGAGGACTCGCTTCTTGAGCAAATTGAGGTTTATGAAACTGATGGGACCTGATCGGTGTGGTCAGTTTGTACTGGACTCCAATTTATATTTTCAAATATTTTTGATGTAGTCATTCTCTGAAATGTACTCTCACAGCAGAGAGTGGAAAGCAGTTTAATCAATAATTTACATAGCTGATAGATTGAAAACAACCTGGATGAACATGAGATGTGCTGTCCTTGAGTCTTGGAGATTTCTGAAGACATAATTTATTTTTAGACTCAATCACCTTTGACTCCTAGTTGAAAATTGCTACCCATCTGAGGGTTAATGAGGACTACCTTCCTCCGTGTTTCTGTGAGATAGTGTTGTACAGTAAGGCATATGTGTGAATGTATGTTTGCTAATGTGTTAATGAGGTGCTGCCAAAGCAATACAGTAGGCACTGTTCCAAAACCCATACTGCAAATCCTGGATACAAAGGGCTCGAACTCTGTTGAACTGAGCCTGTGTCATGTTTTGTTTACCGTTTTTCTACCAAGGTCAATATGCATTCTCAATGTTTTCAGAGAATTTTCGTTTTCGTTCTGCTTCTGAAACGATAAGGTCAGATATCCAAACTTTCCAGCAGTCCTAAAGTTTTCCAGTCACAGATTTTAATTTCCCTACCCAATAAAACAATGCAGCGCAGTTCACCACAGGGCTCAAAACACTCTCTCCACCTGTTCTTGCAGACGCTACATAAATCCTTGTGTACACAACCCACGATGCTGATTTCCCTCATTTTCTGCCTTTTCTCTTTCTCTCTCCCACTTTCTGTCGCTGTAAATCAAAATGATACCTGGATCATTTCTAATTATTCCAGCAGATTGAGTTGATGAGCAGACGCTCATAGTAATGGAACTGCTGTAATAGACATATTTCTCTCAGCTAAAGTGGAAAAATTGTTCATATGTAATTATGTGTAGTGTGTTATGTGTAATGGAGCTTGAACATGAATGTAATGAGCTAATATATGAAGACATTTATCGTCAGGAGAGGTGTGTGTATCAGAAACATAAGCAGGAATCATTTTCCAAATGATATTTGATTTGCACTTATTAATTTTTGAGATTTTATGTACTGATTCAGATGAGCTCTAGCTTCTTTTTTTTTTAGTAAGATTAGAGTTGTTGTTCAGATGATGGCATTAACAAAAGGCCTAGTGCTCTGGATTCTATGAAAGCCTGTTTCTGCCACTAAGTAAACAAATAAAAAAAGTAATGACTTTTTAAAATTACAATTCTGACTTTTTTTCTCACCTTCTCATCTTTTTTCTCAGAATTGCATGATACAAACTAGCAATTGCGAGTTATAAAGTCAGAATTTCAAGATATAAATTCTGATAAATAAATTTAGAATTGTGGGATACAAACTCTCAATTATGATTTTCTTTCTCAGAATAGCAAGTTTATATCTCACAATTCTGAGAAAAAAGTCAAGAGAAAACTCAGAATTGCGAGGTTTTTATCTCATATTCTCACAATTGTCAGTTTATATCACACAATTCTATAAAAAACTATTTTGAGAAATAGTCACAATTCTGATAAATTAAGAATTGCGAGATACAAACTCACAAATGACTTTTTTCTTAGAATAGCGAGTTTATATCTTAAAATTCTGAGAAAATAGTCAGAATTGAGAGATAAACTCACAATTGCACGAAAAAACAGAATCTCAAAATTCTGACTATTTCTTGCAATTGTGAGTTTATATCATGCAATTCTATAAAAAAATTTAGTTTATTTTTCAAAATTGCTAGTTTCTATTGCAATTCTGACTTTATAACAGTTCTGACCTTTTTTCACAGAATTGTGTGATATCAACTCGCAATTGCAATGAATTAAGAAGATTGCGAGATACAAACTCACAATTATGACTTTTTCTCAGAATAGCAAGTTTACATCTCACAATTCTGAGAAAAAAGTCGGAATTGAGGGAAAGAAAAGTCAGAATATTGCAAGATATAAAGTCACAATTGCAAGAAAAAAACAGAATTGTAAGTTTATTTCTTAGAATTGCGAGTTTGTATCTCGAAATTCTGAGTTTAAAACAGTTCTGACTTTTTTTTTTTCAGAATTGTGTGATATAAACTCGCAATTGTGAGAAATCAACATATAAACTCGCAATTCTAAGAAATAAAGTCGCAATTCTGATATATGAATTAATTTCGCAATTGAAAAAAAAAACTGTCATTTGTGAGAAAAAAAGTTGTGAGTTTATTTCTCTGATAAAGGTAAAAAAAACCTCGCAATTCTGACTTTTAAAACAGTCTGACTTTAAAACACCTTTTTTCTCAGAATTGCATGATATAAACTCTCAATTGTGAGAAAAAAATGTAATTGTGAGATATAAACGCACACACAAAACAAAACAGATGTGGTAGATTTGGATGTGATTTAAAGTAAACCCAAATGGTAATTGTTTTACATGTAACTACAGTACTTACAGTGTCTAGCTAGTGATTTTATTGCCATCTGAATCAGAAATGTTTTTCTCCCACCAATTCCTGGCCGAACTACCTAATGTTTTTTAAACAACAGCAGGGTTGTGTGGTAATTTAATTCCTGTCCGAATCAGTCATCTTTCAATTACATGAAGCAGTTGGCCCAAAAGTCGTGTTAAAAATCTTTTTTGACTACAGCCGTAGGGCTGCTGTTTGACTCTTTTGAAGGTAATGGCCTTTTGGGAATTTGGCACAGAGGATGCTTGTTTCAGAGAACTGAAATGAACTATGGTCACTTAGTAAAGCTTTTGTAGTGACGACCGCAGTTGAATACGAGTGTAATTTCCTTAAATTATTGTTTAGAAGCATTTTTAAAGGGGTCATTGGATGCCCATTTTCCACAAGTTGACATGATTATTTAGGGTCTTAATGAAAAGTCTATAATATACTTTGGTTAAAAATTCTCAATGGTTGTAATAAACAACACCCTTTTTACCTTGTCAAAATGAGCTCTGCAAAAATCATCCCATTCTGATGGATGGTTCCTTTAAATGCAAATGAGCTCTGCTCGCCCCGCCCCTCTCTACTCTCTGTGGAGTGACGAGCCTGTTTACTTTAGCCGCATTACTTTGTAATCACTTTTGCTGTACGTGAAGCTGGACCACGAATGATTTGCGCAAACATAGATGCGTTTATGTAGATCAGGAGGTGCATTCCCTTCAAAAACAAACCTAATCCACTGCATCTTCAGCGGCTCAGATGTCGGGAGTAAATGACGATCACTATGTTCATTATTACATCCAGCAACACAACACCTCAATCGCTCAATCTGAGATATTCTTGTCTAACTTACAACCCTGCTCCGGCATCGAAACAATAGAGGTCGGACTGTTACAGTTGATTTAGGGCAGGTTTGAGTTAAGATGCTCATGTCAATCCGCTATCGTGGGAGCGGCCTCTGTCGGTGTGAGACCTGAGAATGGCTTGATTTGAAAAAGTGGATATTATTTTTACAGATTAATTAAAACCCACTGCATGGATTTTTGTTATTATAGGGTAGATGTGTACATACACTGCCAACACACGTTAATGTTTAAACATGTAAAAGTGAACTTTGCATCCGATGACCCCTTTAATGTTTCTATTCAGCAGTACTTCTTAATGCCATAGCTTGAATAAAGATGTGTCACAACTATATTTTAAACGTATTGCTATTTGAATGCATTTTTTGAGGTGTCACACAAATAGTGCTTGTGAAATGTAGATTTATCTGGGTTCGTACCGTCAAAATAGGGTTAGACCAGGATCTCCTGTTTTTCGATATAACTAAAGCAGATATTTCAGTTGGGGATACTTTGATATTAAAACAGAAAGAAAAAAAGGAAGGAAGTACCTGTGACGACTTGGTAAGATAAAAGATCAACAGCCACAGACGGCTGAAGGCTTGAAATAAAAATAACGAAATCACATCCGTCTGTGAACTTGGGTTCTTCATCTCTGATTTTTCAGCTTCACTCTGTCTCGTCTCTCTCTGTTCAGTCTGAGTAATCTCTCATTTTCTCTGTGTCTCTCTTTGTGAACTTTGCCGCTCCAAGAACTTTGATGTTGTTAAAATCACAGATGCTCAGTGTCACCGTACAACACCCGGATTCGAACTCTTTATCTGGCTCTCTTGCTTAAATTCATAAAAAAACAAACACCTGCGGCTGCGGAGAACTCCCCGAGCTCTGGGCCACTGTAATATTTAAAGTCGTAACAAAGTTAGAGGGTGACATTTGGTGTCAAGAGACACTGGGATAAAGAGGCTGTGATATTTTGGGGCCCTATATCCGCCAGTAATTCCGTCAGTGTGTGGCTTTGCCAATAAGAGAGAGAAATTTGATATTTGATGATAAACGAAATGAGATTACTCAGGGCCCATAACTGAAGACTGTCAGAGAGAGATGGAGTGAGTGATTGCTCTCTTTTATGCATGAGTGCTGTTATTCCATCAGAGCTTTTCCTCTGGAAGGTCCCAACTGTTGGCTCTGTTACACAGAGGTCGTTTATTGCCTGATGTGCAAAGTGTCACCAAACAAGATTTATGTTACCCAATCATTATTGCTGGGATATTTTTGGAGCAAGATCGAGCAAAACTGTGTTTTTTTTTTTTTTTTCTTTTAATGGGTGTTTTTTAATGTCCAAGGGATGATTTTATTAAAACTAGCAGATTTCAACTTTTACTTTGTTACACGATAGCCTCATTAAAACTGTCTTGGAAATATTTTTTCATGCCTTCATCAATTGTTTCCCTTAATTGAATTAAGTAATGGGTGTCCTAAAACTTGTACTTTTAAGTTCACTCAACTTAATCTTGTACACTCTACTTAAATTTTTAAGTTTACATGATTTGTTGTTCATATATTGTACTTAAATAATTAAGTTCACTTAACATGTTCATTTTATGCGTAGTTACATACACTAGCTAATACAGGTCAGACTGTTGAATCAGACCACTACATTATGACTGATCAGATTTTCAAATGCATTTGACAAAGTTAAAGCAACCAGAGAAAAACTAATGCTTAAGAATTCAAGGGTCAAGAGCCCAACTAAAGCAAACTTTGATCTCTATTACAATGACATCAAACTTTACTAATCTTTTACAAATCACTAAACATTAACATCTAAACCTCTGCTAAGTCTCTGTATGAAATGAAGTCAAACTGAAGTGAAGATGCTGATATCTTGCGAGATGGATTATTTTTTTTTTGGAATTATTGTGCCTTTTGTAATTATCTACCAATCAATGTGTTAGTTCTCTTGTTGCCAGGCAGAACTGCTTGCACAGCCAATCACATTAAATAAAGACCAGAGTGTCTGTTTTAATAAATTAGGATTTTGAGTTGACGAACAAGTTCCACAAACTTAGGTTTTTGATTTATGTGCCTAAAACATAACATTTTAAGTTACTAACGTTTGGGTTTACAGTGTGTAGTTTTTGTTTTACACTTGTCCCAGACACACACTTTCAATCTTAAAAAAATCCATCATAAAAATTGAAAATGCAAATAAATATTAAAATAATTGAAGAGTGTAATTATTTATTTATTTACACAAATATTACTGTTCTTCATTTGTAGCATCATTTCAGCCACAACTGATTTTACCATTAATAACATTTTAAAAAAAAATGTTTTTGTAGCTGTTTACTAAGGAGGACAACATTATCAGTGAAAGTCTTGAGGTGAAATATGATGTGACTGAAGAAAACAGAAAATATATACAGTTGAGGTCAAAAGTTTACATACACCTTAAAAAATCTTCAAAATGTTGATTATTTTAACAAAAGAGGGATCATACAAAATTATTTCGTTTTTAATCATTAGTTTTTACTTAGTACTGACCTGAGGAAGACACTTTTGTGTAGTTGAACCCTTTTCAGCAATGACTGTATGATTTTGAGATTCATCTTTTCACACTGAGGACAACTGAGGGACTCATATGCAACTATTACAGAAGGTTCAAACACTCACTGATGCTCCAGAAGGAAAAACCGTGCATTAAGAGCCGGGGGGGGTGAAAATTTTTGAATGTGAAGATGAGGGTAAATTTAACTTATTTTGTCTTCTGGAAAACACGTAAGTATCTTCTGTAGCTTCTGAAGGGCAGTACTAAATGAGAAAAAATATGATATTTAGGCAAAATAAGAAAAATGTACACATCTTCATCCTGTTCAAAAGTTTTCACCCCTCAACTCTTAATGCATTGTGTTTCCTTCTGAAGCATTAGTGAGCATTTAAACCCTCTATAATAGTTGCAAATGAGTCCCTTAGTTGTCCTCAGTGTGAAAAGATGGATCTCAAAATCATACAGTCATTGTTGGAAAGGGTTCAAATACAAAAAAATGCTGAAAAACAAAGAATCTGTGTGACCTGAAGGGATTTTTCTGAAAAATAGCTGGCAGTTTCACTGTTCAGGACAAACAAGGGACTCATGAGCAACTATCAAAAAAAATAAAAAATAAATAAAAAACAGCTGTGGATCATTCTGTATTAAGAATCAGTATTAATATTTAACGTCAACTATTATTTTCTCTCGTGGACTATATTTAAACATCTTATTCAGGTCAGTACTAAATAAAAAATAACATGCATTCTATGTGATCCTTCTTATTTTGGTAAAGTATTTAACATTTTGCAGATTCTACAAGGTGTATGTACTCTAACCTTTTGACCTCAACTGTATATAATAATTTTATTTAGGTAAATACAGTATATTAATAGTAATAGTGTTTAATTGTGTTAGGATGCATGAATGCCAGCCACCTCTGAAATTAGCTGAAATTAACATTTGTTTTATTCCAAAAATGCCAGGATATTATGGAAATGTCATTAAGAAAAAAATGGCTCTTGTGATGCATGTATATCTATTGCTAGACATTGTTAGTTGATGAATTAAACTAAGAATGTGAAAAGTGTTTTATAAAAATACATTTTAGAATTCAACAAGGCCAAAAGTGCAGATAGTTGGAGAAACTCCCACTCTAAACATGCCAGCCACAGAAGGATGTTCATTTTCAATATGTGTGTGTGTATTTCCCTGTGTTTGTATAAATTGTAAGTCTCTCACGCATTGAGTAAACCCCACTAAAAACAGATCAATACAAATGTTGTGGCGGTAGCAGAATGTCAAATATTTTAGGTACTGTGAAACAAATATTACATCTGTCCTCTGAAAAAACAATTTAGCTCATTTGAAACTGAAGTAGTATTGAAGCTAGTTGTCACATGTGATTTACATGCCGCCACAACCGGTTTATTTTCTAACAGCACCTTCCTTGTTTTACAGAAACTTCTAAGCCGTTTCCTGTGATTGTGTGTTCTAAACATATTTGGATTTCATCTTGTTCATCCACCACCTATGGCTAGACTGACATCTATTTTACACCCAGGTAATATCGGCAGGAAAATCATCAACTGTCACAACTGTACACACAAATACACACCAAATAGATTGCTCCCCGCCGTGGGGAGAGCTCGCTATGCCGTTATGACCAATTTTTTATGGCTGCTGCGCTCAGCCTGTGTGGCCTCCACTGTGCTCATAATTCACACAAACACACTTACACACACACACCGACATCCCAGTCGCTCCAATCGGATGCAGTAAACGTTACTGTCTAACATATGGGCAACATTGTAATGAAAATACTCTCTCTCCTTTATGACCTCTCATACAATTGCTCTTTCGCTCCCCCACCTACGAATTTGGATTGCATTTTGATTTAAAATCTGCAAATTATGACTTTTGCCTCAATAAACTACTAATTTGCTGCTAGTTAGTAAGGTTGTTAAGTTTACATATATCTACATTATTTAAAATGTATGAGGTTTTTCTTTATAAGTTCTTTGATATATTTGATATATAAATTCGGTATCCATCCAGTAATTTCAGCCCAATGTTTATTTATGTGATGTGATGCCATAATTAAGTGGCTCAGTTATAAATGTCAAATTTCAAAAACTTTCCTCTTGTGTACTGTTAATTACTGTTAATTATTATATTAGAATAGAATAGATATATATATATATTGCAGTGCCACTTCAACCACAGTGGGTTTTTACCACTAATTTTGTTTATTTTATTTTGTTTTGTTTTATTTTATTTTATTTTATTTTATTTTATTTTATTTTATTTTATTTTAATAATTTTTTTGTGGTAAAACTGAACTAAAAAAGCATCTAGGGTATTGTAATATATGCTAGCGATATTTGTGTAATTTACTTTTATTTTAACCTCCACTTTACGGTTATGAAAGGCATGTTTCTTGTATTTAGGATTTTAAGGCTTTTATGCATTTATAATTTCCTGACATAATTATAAAGACCTATATGTTCTGGTAGCCAGTAAATGATTCATTTTAAAAAGGGCTTTTTTTGTTTACTTTTAAATGAATGGATACTTTGCTTGTATGGTGTGTGACACTTAATAGAGGGGGCAGTGGTGGACTGCCTTATGTCTCGCTTTCACTCAGACAATAGGCCGCTCGTGCCTGCCATTGTTTTCACACACAATACACACCAACAGATCAGTCAGGCAGCGTTTCCTTACACGTACCCGCCCCCAGGGCCCTCAGACTATCGTTATGTCAACAGATGAGTCCTGCCCACAAAGTGTATGTGTGTGTGTGTGAGGGGCCTCACGCATTCATTCACCTCGGCGCGTGCCAGCTGGTTTATTCAAACAAAAACACATAGCAGAGCCTCCGGCAGTTGGCCAATCACAGGCCTTCACTGTTGAATCATAACAGGTCAGTCGCCACGGCGATGGCATTTTTTGAACATTTGAAACCAAACAGCTGTGTGGATGCTGTTTACATTTGACCCTAAGCGGCAGGTTCACGGCCAAGTAAAGTGTTATTTCACACTTTGAGGAAAGGGGGGAGAAGAGAGCTGTGGAAATGCTTTTATTAAGTGATTTTTCTTTCTGACTGCCTGTTGGTTTTGTTTAGAATGTATTGAAGTGATGCATGGGATATGCATGAAGAATAAATGACTGTTGAAAGACATTCACACAAAAATGAAACATCATGGAAAAGACATTATTTACTCTTACTGACTTTTTACTGACTGACTTTTTCAGTCTTTCCAAATAATAGTATTGTTATACTGTAGAAAAAAAAAAATATATATAATGAAAATGTAATTTATTACTATGATTTCAAAACTATTATTTTTTAGCATCATTGCTCCAGTCACACGATCCTTCAGAAATCATTCTAATAATCTGATTTGCTGTTCAAAAAACATGTAGTATTATTATTATTATTATTATGTTGAGAACAGCTGAATATAATGTTTTCAGGTTTCTTTGATGAATAGAAAGTTCAGAAGAACAGCATTCATCCTTGCTAAATAAAAGTAATAACAAATAAAAAAATAAATATAATAATAATACTGACTATAAGCTTTTGATTAGTATAATGTATATTGTTACAAAAGCTTTTTATTTCAGATAAATGCTGATCTTTGGATCTTTCTATTCATCAAAGAATTCTGACAAAATTATATTCAGCTGTTCTCAACATAATAATAATAATAATAATAATAATAATAATAATAATAAAAAACTGTTTTAAATATTGATATTAATAATAAAAATGTTTCTTGAACAGCATATCAGCATTTTAAAATGATTTCTGAAGGATCATGTGACACTGAAAACTAATGATGCTGATGCTGAAAATGTAGCTTTGATCACAGGAATAAATTTTATTTTTTATTATTTTATTTTATTTTATTTTATTTTACACAAATACTACTGTTCTTCAGTTGCAGTGCCACTTCAGCCACAACAGTTATTAGAGGTAAATTACATTTTAAAATATATTCAAATAGAATATCAGTTATTTTAAATAGTAAAAATAGTTCACAATATTTTGGATCAAATAAATGCAGGCTTGGTAAGCAGAAGAGACTTCTTTCAAAAACATTAAAAATCTTACTGTCCAATAATTTTGACTGGTAATATATATAGTTATGGTGAAGTGGGTCGTCAGTATATTAAAAAGATAAGTAATTTGGCATATTAACATTATTTCATAAATTAAATGTATGTTTTTAAAGTTTAAATTTGTTAACTCTGTAAAACGTAAATTTGTTACTACTGTATTTTGTTAATGTAAAGTTCTGACAACCACAGCTGTCAGTTGTTTACCATGAATTTCTTTACAAAGTAGGCATTTTCAATTTTTGATCATCTCTTTTCCATAAAAAGCCCATTAAAAAAAATGGATCCTGTATTTAAAATCATGAGAGTGTGAGAAAGCTCTGAAATCTAATTATCATAAAAAAACAGCTTAAATTTAGTTAAGTCACTATAAGTGACATGGACTACATTTATGGTGTTTTTTGGGTCATTATCTGAGCTTTTGGTGATTTATGAAACCATGAAGATACAACTGTTGTTGTGTAAAAAGGATTTTTGTGTTCTACAGCAATCTGATGACAGGTTTTTCATTTTTAGATGAAGCATTTCTTTAAAGCAAAGGCGTGTACACCCAGTTAAAACCCGACATTGTCTGATGCGTACAGTGAAACCAATTCGTACAATTGAACTCAAGGAAAGCACCGTCATGCTTGAATTGCCAAGTGTCACTTTTAGAACGGCAGGTGGTTAAAATATTTTCCAAAGTTTGTTGATTTAAAAGCCTCTTTTTGCACTGGATTTGAAACTGTCAGGCCCTCCGTCTGAGGCTAAGTGTTAAGTAGACAACAGTGAGGCAGGTGATAAGAGATGGGCTTTTCATCCCCTCACAGAAGATCAAAGTTTTTAAACCACCATGGATCTCGCACCAGAGAGAGAGAGAGAGAGAGAGAGAGAGAGAGAGAGAGAGAGAGAGGCCTGATGTATTTTTGCCGTCACATCTTTAGTTATTAGCCTCCTGCACCAATCCATCTAGTCAAATTAACTTACGGCAGAATGAGTGGGTGGGTCTGATCTGATCGAATCCAAATGTAGCTTTGGCTCAAATAAATAGCACCAAAATGCAGGTGGCTTTTCTGACTCATTAATAAAAGCCAGTGTGACATTTTCAAATCAAATATTGGATTTAGAAGAAAAACCAAATTAAGTTTTCACTGCCAAACTTTAAGAGTTGAAGCTGAGGAAGAAAATACAGATAAAAGGTGTCAGATAAACACTGGTATGAAATGGCAGAACATGCAAGGTGATTTGTGCAGCTAATAGAGGGAGGATTGTATATGTCTATACACACATTACTGTTTAAACATTTAGGGTCAGGATTTTTTTTAAAGACATTAAAGGAGAAGTCCACTTACAAAACAGTCTTTCTTTCTTCAGTCGTGAAGAAATTATATTTTTTGAGGAAAACGTTTCATTTTTCTCGATATAATGGACTGCTATGCACTGTAAAAAACAATTTGTTGAGTCAACTTAAAATAATTTGTAACCTGGCTGCCTTAAAATTTTAAGTTCAGTCAACTCAAAAAAAGTTTATTCAACTTGAAATGTTAAGTTGCACTAAGTGACAACTTAGATATTTGAGTTGAATCAACTTAAAATTTTAAGGCAGCTGGGTTACTTACCCATCTGTTAAGTTTAGCAAACACAAATATCTAAGTTGTTACTTAGTACAACTTAACATTTCAAGTTGTATCAACTTATTTTAGTTGACTGAACTTCAAATTTTAAGGCAGCAGGGTAACAAATAATTTTAAGTTGACTCAACAAATTGTGTTTTTTATTTTTTACAGTGTGGTGCCCCGAGTTTGAACTTCCAAAATGCAGTTTAAATGTGGCTTCAAATGATCCCAAATGCGGTTGTAAATGATCCCAGCCGAGGAAGAAGGGACTTATCAAGCGAAATGATTGTTATTTTCATTAAAAAATGCAATTTAAATACTTTTTAATCTCAAACGGTCATCTTGCCTTTCTCTCCCTGAACTCTGTGTATTCTGGCTCAAGACAGTTAGGGTATGTCGAAAAACCAATCGTATTTTCTCCCTGATCTTCAAAAATCATTTCAAAATCATCCTACATCGCTGCAGAAGTACCGACCGAGTCTTTGCAAAGTGAACATGCAAATAAGTTCAAACACCCCTAACAAAAAAGGTAAAACAGCAATATTGGACGATTTTGAAGTTGAGGAAGAACATGAGATGGGAGTTTTCGACATACCCTAACTGTCATGAACCGGGAAAAAACAGAGTTCAGGCAAAGTAAGACGTAATTAACGTTTAACATTAAAAAGTATACAAATTTTATTACTTTTATGAAAACAACTAATCGTTTTGCACCATATCAGTCCATTATATGGAGAAATGCTGAAATGTTTTTCTCAAAATACAATTTCTTTACGACTGATGAAAGAAAGACATGACAATCTTGGATGACAAGGGGGTGAGTACATTATATGTGAATCTTTGTTTTGGAAATGAACTTCTCCTTTAAAAAGCAACAACGAAAATCTGATAAAAATCGACCATGATTTCCACCAAAATATTACGAATATTATGTTTCTTGAGCACAAAATCAGCATATTAGAAGGATTTCTGAGGGATCATGGGACACTGAAGACTGGGGTAATGATGCTGAAATTTCACAACAGGAATAAATTATATTACCAGTCAAAAGTTTTTGAACTGTAAGATTTTTAATGTTTTTTTTTTTAATAGAAGTCTCTTCTGCTCACCAAGCCTGCACTTATTTGATCTAAAGCACAGCAAAAACAGTAAAATTTTGAAATATTTTACTATTTAGAACGGTTTTCTATTTGAATATATTTTAAAATTACATTTATTCCTGTGATCAAAAGTAAATTTTCAGTATCATTACTTCAGTTTCTCATGATCCTTCAGAATTCATTCTAATTTGCTGATTTGCTGTTCAAGAAACAAAGATTTTGTATTATTATTATCAAAATTTAAAACAGTTGAGTACATTTTTTTCTTTTAGGATTCTTTGATGAATACAAAGATCCAAGAAGAAATTATAGTTAATTAATACTTAATACTTTTATTTAGCCAGCATGATTTAAATTGATAAAAAGTGATGTTAAGCTGTTTTCAACATAATAATAATAATAAGAAGAAGAAGAAGAAGAAGAAGAAATGTTTTTGAACAGAAAATCTGAATATTAGAATGATTTCTGAAGGATCAGGTGACTGGAGTAATGATGCAAAAAATTCAGCTTTAAAATCACAAGAATAAATTACATTTTAAAATATATTCAAATAGAAAACAGGTATTTTAAATAGTAAAAATTATTTTAAAATTGTACTGTTTTTGCTGTACTTATGTGGATCATAAAAGCAGAACAGACTTTAAAAAAGCATTACAAATCCTACTGTTCAAAAACTTTTGACTGGTAATGTACATTATTAAAATGCTGTAATTATAAAAAAAGCTATAATATTTTATAATATAACTGTATTTCTGATCATCTAGATGCAGCCTTGGTTAATATAAAAAAAGACCTTACTGAACCCATATATATTTAATAAGTAAAAAAAGTATTTAATAAGTGAAAAGTTTTTCATAAGTGAATTACTTGCAAAAGTAAATAGAAATTTGTTTTTCCTTTATTGGCTCTTTTTGCTTTATAGGTTCTTTTTAATGTTATAAATATTGTGATATTTATTGTAACCGTTATAGAGAATGATTCATAGCATGATATTCATACCAAGATTTTGGTCGTACCGCCCACCCCTACCACTAGAGCAATATTGAGATATGAAAGAGCTAGTCATATGTATTTGTTGACATGCTGTGTTTACCTAGGCAGCTCTGCACATAGCCCTTTTCAGAAAAATAACACCTCTGAACCAATGGTCGCTTTGTTCACAAGCGTTCGAATTCTACTGGCTGAATAGGATGCATGTTTTCTTTCAAAATGCTGTTCCTGCCTCTGCCTCTCTCCACAGAGCACTTCAGCAGACTGGAGAATGTCGGAATAGGCCAACAGCAGGAGAAGAGAGACCATGAACAGCTTGATAATGAGGAAGCTGATTAAGAAAATCTGTTTCTTTGCAATTTGTAGACAGGATGGACTGGGTGGCCTCTGCACCCATTGTTGACCATCTGCAGGCATGAGGCTCCACTGGAAAGTCTTTCTTGGTGGTGAAAGGGTGTAGCATTGCCTTAGGGCATTAGTGTGTGCGCTGTGTTGGAGGACCCAGGGGATTACAACGGCTCGTACACTATCAGTTGAAATTCATTAACCCCAGCGGATAACCTCAGGAGGGAGGCAGTGAAAGCAACTGCCAGTATTGCAGTGTTGAAACCCGTAATTATGCAGCCACAGGTGAGACCCTGTAGTCAATTAGACTGAAAGAGGCCCCCGCAGCAGGCTGTTGCCCCAACGGCTTTGGGCCGGGGAAATGGAGGCTCCCTCATGGAAAATTCCACAGTTGTACATTTCCATACTGCATGCTGATGGATTTCTGCTATTGCTAAACAATTCAGGAAAGGTCTAGCTTGTTAGAATGTATTTCACGTTCACGGTTTGGGGGGCAGCTTGTAACAAAGGACTCCAAGGAATGTTTTGCACACTGGGCCTAGGAAAGAGGAGGGGGGTTCTGGCTCCATCATGTTTTTTGTTATTGTTTTTATTCCATTATTTTCAGCAGACTCAGAAACAAAACAAACATGCAGCAGCAGCCATCAAATACATAAAAAGAACTTTATTATTGTTATTATTATTATTATTAATAGCAACAACTTTATTAATGATATTGCTGTTGTGACAATAATAAAAATGTTGTTGTTTTCTTTGTTTTTATTAATAATAATATAGCTAATATTAGTTTATTATTATTAGTAATGTTACGTTATTTTTTCTTAATTAATAAATATAATAATAATAGTAATTATTATTTACCTTATATTTAATTATATAATAATAATAATAATTACTTTATAAATTACAATTCAAATGACAATGTACAATTACAAAGATATTTTAATGCATCAGATGCTAATAATAATAATAATAATAATTTACTTGTAATAATGTTTTTATTATTAACAATAGGTAATATTAGTTTATTATTTGTGATATTGTTATTTTTATTATTAATTATAAATGTAATAATTGTTATTTGCCTTTTACAGTTAATAATAATAACTTTACAAATTACAATTAAAATGACAATGTACAGTACAATTACAAAGATATTTTAATACATCAGATAATAATAATGTAATATAATAAATATTTTATAGAATAATTATTACTATTATTATTACCATTAAATAACATTATTCTATTTAACATTAAATTAGTATTAATCTTTTTGTTTTTATTTTAATAATAATAATAATAACTTTATCATTGATGTTTTGAAAGTAATAAAATCAGTAGCTGTTGTTAATAAATGTTCTTTGTTTTTATTATTAATAATAGGTAATATTAGTTTATTATTAGTAGTTATATTGTTATTTTGCTTAATTATGAAATAATAATAACTATTAATTACCTTACGTTTAATAATAATAATATCAATAACATTAATAATAATAATAATTAAATGAACATTATTTATTATTATTATTATTATTATTATTAGCCTGTCTGATGTATTAACATATCATCCAAGGTTTGCCAAATTTTCAACACTACTACTGGGCTGCCAATTGTAGAGCCTTAACTTTTTGGCAGGACCCATGCCCCAATAGTCTTCTAGCTGATCTCCCTTCATGGCTTGTGATTGAGCGTGGTGCTTTAAACTCATCTCTCTCCTCGTTGCTATTTGCTGCCCCAGAGAAATCTAAAGTTGCAGTTAGATCCCACTTCATGATTAATAACTCTCTCAGGATATGGCGTCAGATTAGTAAGACATTCAAACTGCCAAATACCTCCTTTTTTGCTCCTGTCTGTCGTAACCTCGCCTTTAAACCCTCACTACTAGACCCGGTGTTCATAGGTTGGGCGAGAAAAGGAATCCTCACCTTGAGAGATTTATATATAGACAACAATTTTGCCACTTTTTCTCAACTAAAAGAGAAATTCGACCTTCCTGCTTCGCACTTCTTTAGATACCTACAAATTAGAAATTATGTTTGTTCCACTATGCCAAACTTTGAAACTCTGTCAGCTGATAATGAATTACACAAACTACCTACTTGCGTTCCCAATAAGCCAAAGTTAGTCACAAAATTTGTAGATTTTTTTTTTACAAGTCAGTTGGACATTTCTACTGATCATCTGAAAAACGATTGGGAAAAGGAACTGGATATTCATGTTTCTGAGGAAGACTGGTGAAAGTGTCTTAAAAATATATACACCTGCTCTATTAATGCTAGGCACCAACTTATTCAGTACAAGGTGTTACATAGATTGCACTACTCTAGGGTTAAACTTAATACTTTTTATCCCATTATTTCCTCTCTCTGCAATAAGTGTGAATCTGCTAAGGGTTCGCTTGGTCATCTTTTTTGGGCATGCCCTAAAATCGGTGAATTCTGGTCAGAAGTTTTTCAATTTCTTTCAGAAGTTTATGCTTGTGAGCTTCCCTTAGATCCTGCAACTGCTGTTCTTGGCTGGTCAGCCTCCTTGCAGCATCTTAACAATGCTTTCTGAGTGCCTATACAGTATGGTATGATGATCGCAAAAAAATCTATTCTTTGCATGTGGAAGAATAAGTCAAGGCCACTATTCAAGATCTGGTTGTCTGAACTTTCCTCCATCCTTCATGTAGAAAGGCTTAGATAAATATGGATCTATTTGAAGCTTCTTGGAGGCCTCTTTTCAATCACCTGTTAAAAATTTCCGATAATCGCGATATTACTTGAAACCTTGTATTCGCAGTGTCGGTGTTAATACACCATTTCTTTTTGTTCGTTTTCTCTCTTAATCACTTGTTAAAGCTATCGATAGTTCAAGCTGACACTTGCAAATCTATTTGTTTTCTATTTTTATTTTTATTTTCACTTCCCCTATCACTCTTGCTTTAAGTACCTAGGTGATTATATATTAATATTTGTATTTTTATTGTCATTATTATTCATAATGTCACATTGAGTAAAAATCTATTTTTGACCTTTTTTGCCTTTACACAGTGATGTGGTTGACTGCTGAATTGAATCTATCTGAAGGAGATGTTGTTGTTTTTTTTATTTTTGTTTTTTACACTTGTGTAGGTGTGTTTTGTCTTGTTTTGTGATTGTTTTTTTTGTATGTCTGAAAATCGAAAAATTACCTCAATAAATATAATGAAAAAAAATTTTTTTGAACTGTAATTGTAATTTGTAAAGTTATTATTGTTGTTGTTGATGGTGTTATTTACCTTACATATACTGTTGTTAATAATAATAATTAATAATAATAATAATTGTACTAAAATAAATTTACTTTTTTAATAATAATGGTAGTAATAACAATTATTATATTAACATTAAATGAACATTATTGTTATTATTAACATTATTTATTGTTATTATTACATCTGATGTATAAAATATCCTTCTGATTTCAAATTAAGTAAGCATCCCATCTTCCTCACATCTTTATTTAACCAATTTACTTCGAAGTCTGATGAGAAACTAGTCATTTTCATTTCAAATTAATTTTAAAGTTATATATGGGAAACTATGTATGTTATGAATTTGATTTAGCATTTCAGGTATAACAATTTGACTAAACTGAGGCACGCTGAGAAACATCTGACACACTGAAATCTGACAGAAGGTCACTCTTGCAAGGTTAGTGACAGAGTTTTGCCATGGGAATTTACACTTTCCTGGAGTTCCTTTTGTTTTATATGGACACACCTGACTGCTGATAATAAACAGCTGACTGGTGAACAGATGACGAGGGCTTTCCTGCAACCTGCATGCTTTGCGATTTAACACTGTTTGTTGTTGGTTCCCTAAGGCCGGGCAAGCGTGTGCTTCTGTTGTACACACACGTACGTGGGAAAGAAAGAGGTAGAAGGGATGCACAGACTCTGAAGATGGTAACTTGATGACTCAGCAAAATGATCACAAACCATTCCTGACAACTACATAGGGGAGACCAGGGCTGGACGTCACACTTTTTCAACTCCAATAAATTTCCCAAGGTAGGTTTATTTTTAGAGGTAAATTTCTCTACCCCCCTGCAAATTGACAAAATGCAGTAACTAAGCCAACAATGAAGCCTAGAAAATGGCTTTTTGATTGATTGATTGATTGGCTGAATGTGTTTTATTTTGTTGGTTTCATATATCCTAAGGCCTTGGCTATTGAAATTATGAATATTTCCACCATTATTACCAGAAAAACAGTTTGTTGAGCACACATTGTACATTTGTGACAACATTCCCAACCAACATAGCAAAGCCTAAACTGGGCAAGTTGTCACAATAGGAACCTGCCATTATATAGCATATTATATATATGACCAGGCCTGAAGGCGTTTGTTTTAAGATAATGATCGGCTAACTGCACATTCTCCCACCTATTACATACCTACTTACCAAATACATGAATAAATGGAATTCAATATTGATTTGATTTGAATTTACTGAATTGAATTATGTGAGAAGAAATTGATCGTAGCATGAAACTAGGTCTGGCTGCCAGGGAAAATGGTCAATTAATAGTTATTAATGATAATTATTAGTGATATTGTTATTTTTATTATTAATAATTATTTACCTTACATTTATTAATAATAATAATAACTTTACTAATGACAAAGATATTTCAATACATCAGATAGGCTAATAACAATAATAACAGTTTATTTAATGTTAATAATAATAATAATAATAATTATTGTTGTTGTTGTTATTAATAATAATAATAATGATAATAATAATAATAATTATTATTATTATTAATAATAATAATAATAATGTTATTAATAATAATTACATTAAATAAATCAACATTAAATAAACATTATTATAATCAACAGCACATTATTTTTGTGATTTTTATTTTTATAATAATAATAATAATAATAGTCATAATAATAACTTTATTAATGATGTTGTTGTGACAATAATGAAAAGTAGCTGTTGTTGTTTATCAAATGTACTTTGTTTTTATTATTAATAATAGGTAATATTAGTTTATTATTATTAGTAGTATTGTTATTTTTGTTATAAATTCTTAAAAAATAATACTAATAATAACAATTGTTATTATTTACCTTGCATTTATTAATAATAATAATAAGGATAATAATAATAACTTTTTATTAATATTTATATATTATATATTAACATTAAATAAACATTATAATTAACAGCACATTATTATTTTAATAATAATCATAATCATAATAATAGCTTTATTTGTTGACAATAATAAAAAGTAGCTGTTGTTGTTTAATAAATGTACTTTGTTTTTATTATAAATAATAGGTAATATTAGTTTATTATTATTAGTGATATTGTTATTTTATTATAAATTGTTAAATAATAATAATAATTATTTACCGTACATTTAATAATGATAATAATTGTGTTAATGATGTTGCTGACACAATAATAAAATTAGTAGATGTGATTGTTTAATAAATGTACTTTTTAATAATAATAATAATAATAATAATAAATAATAACTTTACAAATTACAATTAAAATGACAATGTACAATTACAGAGATATTTTAATACATCAGATAGGCTAATAATAATAACAATAATAATAGTAGTTTATTTAATAATAATAATAATAATAATTAGTAGTAGTAGTAGGAGGAGGAGGAGGAGGAGAAGGAGTAGTAGTAGTATCCACATTAAATAAACATTATTTTAATAACCCGTAAATTATTATTAATATTATTATCAAAATTAATGATAAAAATAGTAGCTCAACAAACTGTTTTTCTTGTGGAAATGGTGTAAATATTCATAATTTCTATAGGTCATTATACAAAAATATTTGACCACAACTGACCAATCAGAATCAAGTATTCCAGACAGGCATGTAATAAAAATGCAGATTGTATACGTCTGTATGTGCGAATGGTTTGTCGTTGCGTTGCCATAGTGAGTCAGGCTCAGCTAATCCTGAGCCTGTCTTTAAGCGCCGTGTAGATAAGCTTACTGTGCAAGATTGACTTGGCAGCCTAAATACAGAAGACTGAGAGAAACAACCACGCACTGTTCAGCCTGAGGGGACCTAATGGAAATTAATGGGTTTTAAATGTGTGTGTGTGTTTGCCTCTCTTAGCAGTGAGTTTACACAGCGCCAGGATGAACTGAAACTCATCTTCAGGTCAACATTCCCTTAGATGTGCAAAAGAAATGTGATTATGATTCAAATCAACATAGTTATCTGCAACCCGACACTCACAGAAGCCCTCCGTGAGTGTTACCTAAGCCCTCCATAAACTCATAAATCAGTCAGACTCAAAACAACAAGCGCAGGAAACTAAGCGAGTTGCTTCCCTTCAAACAGGATGTGCATCCTCACTGCTCTGAGGGGGAATTACACACTGGATCAGTGATGATGTGCAACGGGTCTCTATATAGCAA
Organism: Labeo catla; assembly: GCA_012976165.1. Classification (NCBI taxonomy): domain Eukaryota; kingdom Metazoa; phylum Chordata; class Actinopteri; order Cypriniformes; family Cyprinidae; genus Labeo; species Labeo catla. The sequence continues at coordinate 3,933,058 of VONZ01000001.1, forward strand.
CTGGGAATTCTGCCACACCGTCTGCATAAAAGACAAAGAAACGAACAGTCTGGATGACGGTTATTGTTCAGACAAAACAGATAACCCTGCCTTCAAACTCAGACCATTGGTTGCGCCAGAAGTCATTCTTTGTTTTAAAACCACTGTAGAGGAACAATAGTTAGACACTTTAGGAAATCAACCAACAAAATGACTTATTTATAGATTTCGTCTGCTTCAAGGCCTGTTTACATCAAGGATGATAACTACAAAGATATAGTTCTAAAAATCTGTATAAAAGAATAGCGGAGTCCACACCACAGCTATAACAATAAAGGCAGAAATAAATGATATTGTTGGAATCACTTTCAGAATGATTTTTTTCCAGCTGATGAATGATAAAGTCCCAATCGGATCAACCTCGCCATAACAAGCTTGAGAATTTAAAGCGGCAGATGAGTGTGCACTTAAAATAAACAAACAGTTATTGTTTGCTGGTGTGGCTGCAAATATAGTTATCGTTGTATTTATTGGCAATAAGCCCCATGAAACAATGGTTTATAATGAATTTATAACAGCTAAGGGTGTTTTAGGCACTCTGCTTCAAGTCGCTTCATAAACCATGGCTTCACGGGGCTTATTGCTTTTATAAAACGGTTATTCTATATACGTAGTAAGGTTTCACAAAATAAAATGGAGCAAATAAAATGCAATAATTGTAATACAAACATTATTCTTCCACCAAACAAAGTAGTTCCTCAGAAGTGGTTGTGGTTGCAACACACAGATGTAAACAAAAGTGTATGTTTGTAGTGTAATTTCCAAAAGCTTTGAACGTGGCTCAACCGATCAGAATCAAGGACCGGAACTATCCATTTTATAAATTATCTTGGTGGGATATGATAAAGTACTTTAAATAGTGCTGTCAATCGATTAAAAATCACTAAGTAATTTTACATTTTTCTTAAATTAATTGCGATTAATCTTGATTAATTTCAGAAAAATGAGCAATTAATTAGTGTTTTTCCCACCTAACATTAAAGTTTTTAAATATACTTTTATGTTGCAATAATTTCACATTCAATCTTCAAATTAATGTAGAAACGACATAAAGACAGTACATTTTAAATATTTTTTATGACTGGTGAAGGTGAGTATCACTGATAACAATATTACTGAAGTCTCTTGGAAATTGTTCTTTTTTTCCTAAGATTTAACTATTGACTATAGCCATTCAACATTACAGTAAATTTGACCATTTGCAGAAAGCTTGATTGACAGGCGATCTGACCAATTATAACGCCGAATCTGTTGTTTTGTCCGACAAACAAATCAGACTTAAAACTTGAAACATTGCGTGTATTGATATCTTTCTGCGGTTGAAATAAAACATGTTAAAAAATGACAACATTTTAAAGCTAAGACCTTGTTCCATACCAGAAGTAACCTGCTCTGTCTTGTCTGTCGGCGTGTTGTCAGTTTCCTCTTTGCCACGCGAAAATACAAAACCCAGCTTTCCTGATCGCACCCCTATTATTATATATAAATACAAATATTTTATATATAAATCTAACATATTTTTCCTTAATATGTGACCCTGGACCACAAAACCAATCATAAGGGTCAATTTTTCAAAATTGAGATTTATACATCATCTGAAAGCTGATAAATAAGCTTTCCACTGATGTATGGTTTGTTAGAAAGTTACATTATTTGGCCAATGAATAGTTCTTAATAATGCATATTACTAATCAAACATTACGTTTTGATATATTTACGGTAGGAATTTTACAAAATATTTTCATGGAACATGACCTTTACTTAATTTCCTAATGATTTTTGGCATAAAAGAAAAATTGATCATTTTGACCCATACAATGTATTTTTGGCTATTGCTACAAATATACCGCAGTGTCTTGTAGTCCAGGGTCACACACACACACACACATATATATATATATATATATATATATAATGTATGTGTGTGTGTATTTATATATTCATAATTAATATACAAAGTACTCACACATATAGTATGTAAACATAAACTTTTATTTTAAATGCAATTAATCACGATAAATTGTTTTGCAGCCCTACTACACTAAAAATGCCAAATAAATAAAATTAAATATATTTAAATAATTAATTTTTACATTTTAAAAAGGAATTGCTCACCCAGAAATAAACATTTGAAACCATATGGTTACTTTCTATTCCTAAACACAAAAGGATATGTTTATAGATGCGATTAAATATTTCCAAACAATTATATGTTTGTATACACTGCCGTCCGAAGTCTTAGGGCTGGTAGGATTTTTTTTCTCCCAATGTTTTTGAAGTCTGTTATTCTCACCAAGGCTGTGTTTATTTGACCAAAATGCAGTAAAAACAGTAATGTTGTGAAATAGTATTACACGGTTTAAAATGTAATTTAATCCTGTGATGGCAAAGCTGAATTTTCAGCAACCGTTTCTCCAATCTTCAGTGCTACAGAAATCAGTCTAATATTCTGATTTGCTGCTAAAGAAACATTTCTTACTATTATCACTGTTGAAAACAGAGAATTGTTTGATAAATGGAAAGCTCAAACAGCGTTTATTTGAAATAGAAATCTTTTGTAACATTAAAAATGTTTTTACTGTCACTTACAATTTTTTGATGAACATTGATTTTCTATTGACTATGTCTTTTTAAGCTTAGTCTATAATTGTGTGAAAGACAGCAGCCTGAACGTCCTTCGGAATTTGACGAAGGATGAAAGTTTGAAACTACATGTGTAGTTTCTACAAATGGTGACATAATTAAAATTTTTAGGTGAACTGTTCCTTTAGAGAACACTCCATTATTATATTTACTATTAACGTTTACCCAAGTCTACTTTTTTCTTTCTTCTTCAAACTTTAGATTGATTTGCCAAATCCCACACGCTTGTTACCGACAAACTATGTTATTTTTGAGCAATTCCTTCTTGCACAAGTCCTACGTTTTATTTATGACTGACTTAATACAATACGGAGCCAACACGTGGGCAGCTGTTGAGAGTCTGTGTGGAATACACAAAAACAAGTCTACAGATGCTGACATTTATTCAAATATGACAAAATAACCTGGTTTCAATAAAAGCATTATGCTAACATCAATGTCAGGGATACCTCTGACATGGGTGAAAAATGGGGGGGAGGTAATATTAGCTAAATCAGCAAGGCAGTGCCTGCTTCGGAGAGGAGATATTAAGAGGCGGTGGAGGCTAAATAGGGTTGTTTTTCTGGAGTACAGAGTAATGACTGTTGTGTGTGGGGAGCAAACATAATCACCTGAATGCATGCTGAAACAAATGCACCAAATTATTGCGTTGAGAGAAAACTATACGTAATGGCATCATTACATCCGGCTGTATTTTTTGTTTTCTTCCCATTTCGCGTCTATTTTCAGATCTCCCGAACATGTCAGAGTTTGATTCCATCCAAACAAAAACACATTTTAGGTCCTTGTGTGATGAGAGCAATAGATTGATGGAATGAAAAAAGAAAAAAAACAAAGAGTGTTCCGGATGCAGCAATTAATCAGAAAATTTGAACACTCTGTGACTGCTGTTAAATTAATTTCAGTGTAATTTAACACACAATGTTGTTTTCCTGATAACACGAAACCTAATTAAGAGAGTTCAGAATGCATTTGCAGATACATCACCCTTCATAAACACACATAAACCTTTTGCACATTAAATTTAGTTGTGTAGCATCATGCGGTAAAATGCTGCTTATCGGCCTTTAACGGCACAAAAGTACGCAGGACCGTAATAGCAACTGAAGTGGATTTGTAGCTTGATTGTTTTTTGAAAAGCGAGAACAGACCACAGGTTAGCGCTGAACGGCGAATGATAAACGGATGTATTTAGTACCTGATGAATCTGTGGGAATTATCACGGCAGGCAGAGATTGTTTGATGCAGGAAATGTTCCTTAGCCTCCACGATAACGACATTAATTAATCGTGCATCACGTCGGCGTTTGAAGTAGTCACAACAGCGGCGTGTATTTCTGTTCTATCTCCTTCCGCTATTCCTCGGGGTAAACAAATGCCTGTTGAATCGCTCGAAACCTCTGTTTTTGTTTGCCATTAGCTGGGCGTTTATTAAAAGTGCTGCAGCCAAAGCACAGAATTCGTGTGCTGTTTAATGAAGTTGCATTTGCAGGCAGACAAAAGCTGTGCATCACACGACGCCGCTATCGGCTGATTATGATTTCAGCCACGTAGGGCAGCAGATTTGATATACTGTCTAATTTAAAAACACAGTGATGAGCCTTTCCTGCGAGGGATTCAAATGGAGGAAATTACAGGCGGGCTTGGCGTATGAGCACGTTGTTGTCAATGCTGGTAAATTGAAGAGTGATTCGGTATAATGGATTTGTCAGGTGTTGTCCCTGCTTTGATCCGAACCCCAGGACGAAAGATGATAATGCCCTGGAAACACCATGGTGACAAGTTGGCAATCACCGATGTGTATTACAGAATTAAACCATAGCAAAGACTGAAGAATCTCTGAGATAGATTTTTTCCCCCTTTGTGAGAGATTAGGCATGAATTTGATTAGACTAGATAGTAAATTACGCTCACATCCGCACACAATCGACGCGCTTGTTCGGTCTGTGCAGAAATGGTTTTCTTGAGCCAAGCATATGGAGAGCTGTCTCTGTTATTGGCCTGATTACTTCAGCTGTCTAGAAATCAAGCTCTGGCGTACTTACCCTCCTCCATGGGTGGGATGGAAGACTGTTTACTTGTAAACAATCAATGCGGGATAAACGTGCCGTTCGCGACTCCGAGGCGGCCTGCTTTGCAGCGTTTAAAGTAGTAGTCTGGCTCCGTCGCCAACAATTAATGTGTTTAAGTACACATGACTGCCGATTCCATCTGTTTCCTTGTCAGTCTGTCAACTTTTTAAGCTATCTTCTTTTTAGCGGTTGAATCACTACTACGTCTCGCAGCTTTTCCATCCAGCTTCTTCCATGTGACAGCTTGGGGAAAGACTTGAAATGCATTCAGACAAACACATACATGTGTTTTTTTCCCTCTCCTGACAAGTGCTGGCAAATTGGGGACCACAACTGCAATCTCTGGGGTGACTTCAAATTGTAGTGTGGCGAAAAGTTTCAAAAGTAGAGTGCTCCAGCTCAGGTCAACTTGAAAGTTGTATTCAAGCAGACTTTTGGCAGTCGGCTAAGAGCTTGACAACAAAACAAAGTTATTTGTAGCTTTAAAGCTGAAAACCCCTAGCAAATTGTGTTCTTTTATTGTGCTCCAGAAGCTGGACCCATCTAAAACTGAGTTCTCTATCAAAACAAGTTGGTCCGAAGAGCAAATTGGTGACCTGTAACCGAAAACAGCAATATAGCAAACTGCTGAGATCTTAACCTTTATCTCCCACAGCCGACTCTGAGGAGCCACAGCGATGGAGGTGATTTCATTAGCGCTACGGGAGGGCACGAGGGTGGCTCGACCGCGCAATGTCGTCAGTCTGGGATCGCATGGGTGGAGCTGGAAACACAAACCGCCCCACAGACCTGAAAGTCGTTACCGTAGCCGTTAATTAGCTCCATTTGCTTAGAAAACAAACTGGGGCCAGATGGTGAGGCTAGCGAGTATTCATCGATCTCGAATCCCACACGAGCGCACGCATGAGTTGGAAAGTGGGTTGTCCACACGAAAGACATTAAAAAGCTTCCTCTCCATGAGCAGATTGGTGGTTGATGGTTGAGAGAAGACAAATTAGCAGCAAAAGAGACAGATTTGAGTGAAAAGTACAATTACGGGTAAAAGACGGATTTTTGGCGAGCTAGGTTGAAGGATTTCAAGTCTAAACATTTAACCACCAGATCACTCCGATGGAAAGACTGATTACGCTGAGCTAAAAGTGCCACAACAAACATTTCATATTGAAATTGTGGTGTGCTGCACCAGTAATGCAACTGATTGGATGCAGTATTCAATTCTGTGAATATTTATGACTGTTGCATTGAATGTAGATGTTATACAAATAGCATATAATTATTTGCTTTTATATTATATTTTAATATTATATGGATTATGTACAGTTGAAGTCAAAAGTTTGCATCCCCTTTTCAGAATCAATAAAAATGTTAATGATTTTACCAAAATAAGAGGGATCATACAAAATGCATGTTATTGTTTATTTAGTACTGACCTGAATAAGATATTTCACATAAAAGATGTTTACATATAGTCCACAACAGACAATAATAGTTGAATTTATAAAAATGACCTGGTTCAAAAGTTTACACCCCCTTGATTCTTAATATTATCTTGTTACCTGAATGATCAAAAGCTATGATTGTTTGTTTAGTGATAGTTGTTCAACAGTCCCTTGTTTGTCCTGAACATTTAAACTGCCTGCTGTTCTTCAAAAAAAAAAAATCCTTCAGGTCCCATAAATTCTTTGGTTTTTCAGCATTTTGTGTATTTGAACCCTTTCCAACAATGACTGTTTAATTTTGAGATCCATCTTTTCACACTAAGAACAACTGAGGGACTCGTATGTAACTATTACAAAAGGTTCAAACGCTCACTGATGCTCCAGAAGGAAACACGATGCATTAAGTGCTGGGGGGTGAAAACTTATTAAATTTGAAGATCAGGGTAAATTTAACTTATTTTGTCTTCTGGGAAACATGTATCTTCCGTAGCCTCTAAAGGGCAGTACTAAATGAAAAAAATATGATATTTAGGCAAAATAAGAAAAATGTACACATCTCCATTCTGTTCAAAAGTTTTCACCCCCCAGCTCTTAATGCATCGTGTTTCCTTCTGGAGCATCAGTGAGTGTTTGAACCTTCTGTAATAGTTACATATGAGTCCCTCAGTTGTCATCAGTGTGAAAAGATGAATCTGTATTAAACGGTATTTATTAAGATATTAGCCTAATATTTCACCTACCTGACCGGAAATTATTAAAATAAAACACGAATGTTGCCTTCGAAAGCCTGGTTTAGTTTGGCCAACCACAAACGCCTTTTGTTCCTCAGACAGTTTTTTTGCACTCTTTTCCTTGATTTGTTATAACTTTTGGCGGCCTGTTGTACCCCAAATGTTTCTCCTAGTCCGACCGATCAGTACAGCCCAAAACATGACAATAATCGACTATTTTCAGCAGCAATAATTAGCAAAATATGCACCTTTTTTTGGTTCAGTGGTATTGTTTACATTCAGTGCCGCCAATATGTCGGACCGATGACACGTTGTGAAAACACTCTGTGATTTATTCCCTGTGTGAATAACTGTGGAAAAGAAAACGTTATCCACCTTTTCTTCCCGTAAGAGTAAATTGTAAATTTTATGGGTCTGGCTTCCGGTCTCATCTGCATCCAGCTATTTTTAGCTGTACAGCTATGTTAGTAGCTAAAACAGCTTGTTTTTCTGCTTGATATTGCAAATTGGTGTGTCTTACCATATTATTTTAACACAGTATCTTAATTGTGAATAGTGCAAACAGTTTTTACCATTTACTGCACGTTGTTATTCTGGAGTTGTTTAATCCTCTGCATGAAATTCACTAATTTATTATTTCTAAGTGAAACAGGATATTCAAAAATGTTTGGCAGGACTTAATTGTATCCACTGGGAATTGATCAGATGGTGTACATAATAGATCCAAAGCAAACTGTGTGTGAGTTTGGTACAATTTGGTTATTTTCAAAAAAAGCAAATTCAGAGGAAGAGCAAGAGTTATTTATTTATTTAACTGATCGAAGATTACAGGCTTTGATTCATCAGTGCATGATGAATCATTCCCGATAAGTCCAAAAGAAAGAAATGCATTAAGAAATAAATTAAATCAGTTTTGAGTCATGTTGACGTTGCATGTGGCAAGCAAATCGTGCTGAATTCTGTGCAGAAGGGACAATATTTAATTCAAATAGAAAGGAGGCATGTTTGAACTGCAAACAATGACAGAGACTTAATTTAAATACTCAGAAGTACCAGTGCCTGGTATCATTGAATTATATGTAATTATGCAGAGAAATACAGTGAATTAGCTGTTGAGGAACAGCACATGAATAACACATAGATGATATGATGCTTATATACGATTGCTTTCATTTGGTTTCCTGCCAGCTGTATTACTGTGTGCGTCCTGCGCCTGTAACCTTGAGCATTTATAGCTCTCAGAGAACGTAGTTCACTATTTATGACCAGGTAGACGGGAAAGACTCTCTCTTTTTGTGGTAATCTAACTAAAGCACTGAAAAGAACACAGAATTCAATAAATAAAATGGGTGCACGGCTTCTCTTAATTCACTTCCCGATCTTTGGGTGGCCAACAGCCACGAGAGATCTGGTGGCAGTATCCCTTTCACGCACTACACTCATTTTAGCTAAATAACATGATTTAGGAATGTCTGCTGCTAATCTAATCTTGTAATGCATTCTACTGAGACTGTCGTCGTAGCTCTAAGGTGTTTCAATGCTTTCTAAGACAAATATCAGTTTTATTATTGCTCATACTTACATGATTTTCACTACTAACCTGGGTATTAAATGTTGCATTCGTGCTACTGACATGAATGGATTATGACAAAATAAAAATAAATACACAAGCAACCACTTCTATGCATAGTGTGGTCATATGAAGTGTTTAAAGCGCTTAGAAATTCACTGTAGCACTAGACTGCACAAGACAAATCAGTCTGGTGATTAAAGCACTTTTTCTGAGCATCTGATGACAGGAAGAGAGAAGCAGAGAGTAACTTTTTAATGAGAACCTCACAAAGACAGGGGAAAAAAAAACCTAGTGAGTGTCATATAAAATTACAGCAGTTTGTTTTCAGAGTGAATGTTTATTTGTTTTCAGTGCTTGTTGTGTCTCTGTTACAACTTTCTAAAGAAGAAAAAAATAGTTTAGATTGTTGCATGAATTCTGTTTAAATTATTTTAAAGAAATATTTCAGCTTAAATACAAGTTAATTTAGTTGAATATAATTCAAATAATATGTAATATAAATAATATAAAAAATGTATTCTGTTGACTGTTAATTAACACAATTAACTATTAAAAAAACCCAAAATAAAATAGCAATGATTTAAAAATTACAGTGGATGGTTCTATGTGTACCTTATAAAAATTTTGATATTCATGTAATTAAAAAAAATATTTGGCCATTAAAGAAGTCCACTTCCAAAACAAAGATTCACATATAATGTACTCACCCCCTTGTCATCCAAGATGTTCATGTCTTTCTTTCTTCAGTCTTAAAGAAATTGTTTTTTTTTTTGAGGAAAACTGCATTTTTCTCCATATAATGGATTTTGAACTTCCAAAAGGCAGTTTAATTGCGGCTTCAAACGATCCCAAATGCGGTTGTAAACGATCCCAGCCGAGGAAGAAGGGTCTTATCTAGTGAAACGATTGGTTATTTTCATTAAAAATATACAATTTAAATACATTCGCATCTCAGACACTCGTCTTGCCTTTCTCTCCCTGAATTTTGTGTATTCTGGTTCAAGACAGTTAGGGTATGTCGAAAAACTCCAATCGTATTTTCTCCCTCAGCTTCAAAAATCATTTCAAAATCATCCTACATCACTGCAGAAGTTCCGACCCAGTCTATGCAATGTGAACATGCAAAGAAGATCAAACACCCTTAACAAAAAAGGTAAAACAGCGATATAGGAAGAACATGAGATGGGAGTTTTTCGACATACCCTGTCATGAACCAGAACAAAAACAGTCCAAGCAGAGTAAGACAAGATGAGCGTTTGGCATTAAAATGTATATAACTTGTATTTTTTAAAAATTAAAATAACCGATCCTTATGCTAGATAAGACCCTTCTTCCTCGGCTGGGATCGTTTACAACCACATTTGGGATCGTTTGAAGCCGCATTTAAACTGCATTTTGGAAGTTCAAAATCGGGGCACCATAGCAGTCCATTATATGGAGAAAAATGCTGTTTTCCTCAAAAAACATAATTTCTTTACGACTGAAGAAAGAAAGACATGAACATCTTGGATGACAAGGGGGTGGGTACATTAAAAAGTGGACTTCTCCTTTAATGAGTATTAAACACAACTTGTTGACCAGTGACATAACTAGTATGACTAGTCGACTATATAGTAGCATACTATGTCATTTAAAAGCCTATATGGCATCCATAGACTTCTGTTGTGATTGCATTTGTTTTCAAAATCTAAATAATTTTCTGTGGTAATCAACAGCATCCCGCAGATGCAGTAAAGAAAGGTTAACTTGTATTTAACCTCGAAATGCTGCTTTAAGTTCAGTCATATCCCAGAGAATGGTTAAGGTTAAAAGAAAAATGTTTCACTTCCACCTCCTGTTTTACTTTGTTTTTGTCTTTTTGCCTTGAGAAATACAAAAGCCCCCCTCCACCAGTATACAAGGTTCAAGTAAGTTTCAGATCATTTGTAATTTCCAAGGAGACCATCTACATTCCTGGCAAGGAGCGCAATGATAAGTAGACCAAGGTCATTTGCGTAATTTCCCTTAAAAATGTCCTCTCAGCCTCTGCTCCATCTCTCGCAATGTCCTACCATCTAATCTCTGCCAAGATCTGAGGAGCCCATTAGCTTGCTGTCGGAGGGGTCTGTAAGTAATCGTTTGCCGTAGAGGAATGAAATTGACAAGTGCTTAAGCCTTGAGCACAGACAGAACACAATTCCCCAGCACATTTCCGATAGCTCTATAATCAGACGAGAGATAGAAAGTCACATCCTTGGCCCATCTTAACAATCTCTATCTCTCTACCAAATGATGGATTCTCCATCTCGGATGGAGAAAACCTTTTTTTTTTATTCCTCCTCGCACCTCTCCTCTGCACTCGACCTCCTTCAATTTTTCTGCAACTTTTATGCCTTGATATCTCCTTCCTTCATCAACCTCTTTCTCTCTGTCTCTGTATAGGCCTATATATACTGTGTTTGCGTGTTTATAGTGTGTATACACTGTATATTATAAAGATTTCTCAGTGGAAGTAATGGTAACTAGATGTTAATTCAGTAACCACTCTGATTCAGTGACACTGGTTCTGTTATATGTTTTTGATTCACCAAAAACAATTGACTCAAAAGAGTCATTTGTTTGTGAATCAGCTACTCTGGTTCTACTATATGTTTTTGATTCACCAAAATCAGTCAATTCAAAGAAGTCATTTGTTTGTGAATCGGTTGCAGTAGTTCTGCTATGTGTTTTTGATTCACCAAAAACAATTGACTCAAAAGAGTCATTTGTTTGTGAATCAGCTATACTGGTTCTACTATATGTTTTTGATTCACCAAAAACAATTGACTCAAAAGAGTCATTTGTGTGTGAATCAGCTACTCTGGTTCTACTATATGTTTTTGATTCACCAAAATCAGTCGATTCAAAGGAGTCATTTGTTTGTGAATTGGTTGCAGTAGTTCTGCTATGTGTTTTTAATTCACCAAAAACAACTGACTCAAAAGAGTCATTTGTTTGTGAATCGGCTGCACTGGTTCTGCTATATGTTTTTGATTCACCAAAAACAATTGACTCAAAAGAGTCATTTGTTTGTGAATCAGCTACACTGGTTCTATAATATGTTTTTGATTCACCAAAAACAATCGACTCAAAAGAGTCATTTGTTTGTGAATCAGCTACACTGGTTCTGCTGTATGTTTTTGATTCACCAAACACAGTCGACTCAAAAGAGTCATTTGTTTGTGAATCGGCTACACTGGTTCTGCTATATGTTCCTTATTCACCAAAAACAATTCACTCAAAAAAATCATTTGTTTGTGAATCAGCTTCACTGGTTTTATAATATGTTTTTGATTCACCAAAAACAATTGACTCAGAAGAGTCATTTGTGTGTGAATCAGCTACTCTGGTTCTACTATATGTTTTTGATTCACCAAAATCAGTCGATTCAAAGGAGTCATTTGTTTGTGAATTGGTTGCAGTAGTTCTGCTATGTGTTTTTAATTCACCAAAAACAACTGACTCAAAAGAGTCATTTGTTTGTGAATCGGCTGCACTGGTTCTGCTATATGTTTTTGATTCACCAAAAACAATTCACTCAAAAGAGTCATTTGTTTGTGAATCAGCTTCACTGGTTTTATAATATGTTTTTGATTCACCAAAAACAATCGACTCACAAGAGTCATTTGTTTGTGAATTGGCTACACTGGGTCTGCTATATGTTTTTGATTCACCAAAAACAATTGACTCAAAAGAGTCATTTGTGTGTGAATCAGCTACTCTGGTTCTACTATATGTTTTTGATTCACCAAAATCAAATTCAAAGGAGTCATTTGTTTGTGAATCGGTTGCAGTAGTTCTGCTATGTGTTTTAATTCACCAAAAACAACTGACTCAAAAGAGTCATTTGATTGTGAATCAGCTTCACTGGTTCTATAATATGTCTTTGATTCACCAAAAACAATCGACTCAAAAGAGTCATTTGTTTGTGAATCAGCTACACTGGTTCTGCTATATGTTTTTGATTCACCAAAAACAATTCACTCAAAAGAGTCATTTGTTTGTGAATCAGCTTCACTGGTTTTATAATACGTTTTTGATTCACCAAAAACAATCGACTCACAAGAGTCATTTCTTTGTGAATCAGTTACACTGGTTCTGCTGTATGTTTTTGATTCACCAAAATCAGTCGATTCAAAGGAGTCATTTGTTTGTTAATCGGTTGCAGTAGTTCTGCTGTGTGTTTTTGATTCACCAAAAGCAAAAGACTCAGAAGAGTCATTTGTTTGAGAATTGGCTAAACTGGCTGTGTGTTTTTTGCTTTGCTAGAAAACTGACTCAAAAGACTCATTTGTTTCTGAACTGCACTTCACTTCACTGATAACACTGTATGTTGTCGGTTCATTAAAAAGAACAGGTTCATAAGAGTCATTTGTTCGTGAATCAGACTATAGTTACGCTGTACGTTGTTTCTTTTTATCTATACTAATAATAACATTAACTAATCATGGCATGAACTATTTGCATTTATTTGATTTTATGAAAAAAATAAATATATTTCCAAAATGCATTTATTCAAATTGCTTAGATCAGCATAAATTTATTCACTGTAAAAACAATTAAATTTATTCATTGTGCTCTGTTTATTAAAATTAAAATAGTTAAAATATGGCTAGCTGTGGAACAAGCAATATTCAGTTAGTTAAAATATATGAGATTGAAATAAATCAGTCATATGTATGTGTATTTAAAAAAAACATTGTTTATTTAACCACATTCAAGGTTATTAGTACTATTGTAAAACTCTCATTTAATTTATGCATGACTAAAAAATATGCATCATATCAAGTTGAATGGAAATATTGCAATTCAGCTACAAATCTTTAGCAGTAAATAGACATTAGCTGTTATTACATGATGAAATTTAAAAGTAGTATGTAGTATGCTGTTTGAAACATATTCATTAGCAACATTAGATTTCCGTATTTCCTCCTTAGCATTCCCCCTCTTTTCTTCCTGTTGTACGCTTCTTCCTCCTCATTCACTCTCTTTTTCTATTACCAGCGAGTTCATTGCAGTGACGTTTAAAACACGCATCAGTCACTCAAATCATCGAGCCCTGGAGCTAAAGCCCAAGACCTTCAGATGTCATTGGGCGCTCTCTCGGCTTGTGTGGCACTCTGTATGTTTGTGTGTGAGTTATGAAGATATTGGGGTGTAAATCTGAGCCCCTGGACAGATGGTAGAAGCGTCAGAGCACCCACGGATGCGCTCTTCATTTTTATTCAGGGACAGCATGAAAAAAATGGATAGGAGAAAGAGTGAGAAATGGTTAGAAACGTGAGGGGAAAATAACAAGGCATATGCGGCAGTGGTCGAAGATTTGAATTTAAATCAAAATATTTGTTTTCTGACAGATTCTGGAACTTGTTTAGAACAATGATTACCACAATGTTAAAATGTGCTATCGTTTCCTTAAAAGTGTTAATTAATAAGTGAACCATTTGTAGGTTGATTCCCCCCGAAAGAACAGAGTGCAACAGTAAGGTTCTGGAAGTAAAAAATCCCATTAATTTTCTCCATAGGTGAATGAAAACTTATAAACCTTTAAAGACAGACATACTGTAAGCAACTAAGTTGTTAATCGGTGTGATTCGCTTTTGTTGAAGCCATCAGCCCACGTCATTTCAAATTAGTTTTTAAATAATCATGTTCAGCAGCAGAATCCTGCTGAAAAACTACATTACCCATGATTCTGCAAAGAAATCTCCACCAATCAGAGAATTGCAACCCAAAGAACATAATAGGACCCACCCACCCATCAGTCTTTTCGTACGCTAAATATATAATTTGCTTATTTGGCAATAAAATGTATAGTTTCTAATCAATAGTTTTATCAGTCATTTAAATTTGATAATGAAATTCACAATGCTTCTTGGGATTGTAGTTCTTTCCCTCATTAAAGTACAGTCTTGTACCTTTGTCTTTTTACACAACCAGTCAAACTTTTTTGAACAGTAAATTTTTTTTATGATTTTTAAAGTCTCTTCTGCTCACCAAGCCTGCATTTATTTGATCTAATTTTGAAATATTTTTACTATTTAAAATAACTCTTTTCTATTTGAATATATTTTAAAATGTAATTTATTTCTGCGATTTCAAAGATGAATTTTTAGCATCATTACTCCAGTCACATGATGCTTCAGAAATCATTCTAATATACTGATTTGCTGCTCAAAAAAGCATTTATTATTATTGTTATTATTATTATTATTATTATGTTCAAAACAGCTGAGTAGAATTTTACAGCATTTACCAGAAATAGAAATCTTTTTGAACATTATAAATGTCTTTATCATCTCTTTTTATTAATTTAAAGCATCCTTGCTAAATAAAAGTATTAATTTCTGTAATCCATGAGTAATGATATATACCATTTAACAATAATAAAAAAAAGTTCTTGAACAGTAAATCAGCATATTAGAATGATTTCTGAAGGATCATGTGACACTGAAGACTGGAGTAATGATGCTGAAAATGTAGCTTTGATCACAGGAATAAATTATATTTTAAAATATACTTAAATAGAAAACAGTTATTTCAAATAGTAAAACTATTTCAAAATTTTTGCTGTACTTTGGATCAAATAAATGCAGGTTTGGTGAGCAGAAGAGACTTCTTTAAAAAAAACATTAAAAATCTTACTGTTCAGAAATTTTTGACTGATCTATCTAAAACAAATGTTTTTTCTTTAAATTAAAGTTTTTAATGTTCTAATTCACTTTGTAGATTTTTTTTAAAATCCTCAACACAAAAAAATAGAAACCAGTTGCTGAAAAGTGGGCCGGAATTACTGTGGGCGGGGCTATTTGGTCAGCCAATGGCAGAAGTGGGTGTGTTCTAATTAATCAACATTTTTGTAATTTTTGTAAATGAATGTATTTCTACCTGAAAAATACTCTGTTGTTATTAATGTTTTCAGTTTTATTCAGTAATTTTAATTAATTTTGACAGCCACTTATTTAAGAGGTATATTTTTAAGGATACCTGACAATGCACTGAATGAATCTCTTTAGAAACTGAGATCTTTCAGCAAATATTGGATCAAATATGAGACTACAGATTAGATATTGACATTTTTTAACAATGTGTAACATAGAAAGACAAACAAAAGAGGAAAGCAGATCAGCTCAAATAGATGTTCTAAGCCATTAGTAAAGCTCACAGCTGTTAGAGCTCAGCTCTCATTTCCACTTTTTACAAAGAGAGAGAGAGAGAGAGAGAGAAGGATGGAAAAGAAATGGAAACCATTTTTTTATTCTCCAGCAAGTGTGAAACATTGACATGGTTGTGTTTAGCCCGTAACATTCAGGTTTATTTTTGTCTGAGGTGAAGCTAACATATTCGGTCCCTCAGCCTCCTCCATTAGCTGCCACTCAGAAATACGCTCAGTGAAGCCCTACAAACGCAGATGCTCAACAGAACAAAAGCCTGGAGAGGAGGGGGGTATATGGGTGGGTGAAGGAGCCCATGTCAGGGGCTGTGACTCAGTATATATTTGGCTTTCTATGATGCTCACGTCCTGAATCTGCTGTCTTCCTGTCTCGCTGACAGATTGAATTGTGGCAATATTTCTGACAGTGTTTTCATGATTTCAGACGTGGCTCTGGAGGTTCGAGTTCTGTCTTTTTTGTTTCACTTAAAGGCGCTATTGGATGCTAAGTTCACTTTTACATGTTGTTTGAACATTAATGTGTGTTGGCAGTGTATGTACAAATCTACCCTTAATGATAAAAATCCATGCAGTGGTTTTTAATTAATCTGTAAAAATAATATCCGCTTTTTCAAATCGAGCCGTTCTCAGATGCCTGTCGTTGTGGCGTCACACCGACAGAGGCCACTCCCACGATAGTTGATTGACATGAGCGTCTTACCTCAGATCAGCTGTTACATTCCAGCCTCCATGTTGTGATGCCAGAGCAGGGATTTAAGTTAGACAAGAATTGAGCGTTTGAGGTGTTGTGTTGCTGGATGTAATAATGAACGTAGTGGTCGTCATATACTCCCGACATCTGAGCTGCTGAAGATGCAGTAGATTACGTTTGTTTGTGAAAGGAATGCGCCTCCCGATCTACATATATCCGTCTATGTTCACGCGAATCATTCGTGATCCAGCTTCACCTACAGCAGAAGTGAGTATAAGGTTTTTTTATGAATCTTTGCGATCGCCTTTCCTTATAATGTGCTAGTTAGCAAGTTTAGTGGCTAAACGCGGCTAAATGCAGCTAAATTAAACATGCTCGTTACTCCACAGCGAGAAGAGAGGGGCGGGCCGAACAGAGCTTATTTGCTTTTAAAGCAGCTTTGACCAGAATGGGATGGTTTTTGCAGAGCTGATTTTGACAAGGTAAAAAGGATGTTGTTTTACACTACCATTGAGAATTTTTAACCAAAGTATATTATAGACTTTTCATTAAGACTCCAAAGAACTTGTGGAAAATGAGCATCTGATGAGCCCTTTAAGGCCTGTGTGTGTATATAACACATTCAGAACCAGTATTTTTAATTAAAATTAAGATGTTTATCGTTTTGATTTACTGTTTTATATGCTTTATTTTATTTTAAAATCGTTTGTGACCATATTGAAAATCTATAAAGTTTTTGGATTTTAGTAAATGTGTGGCATTGAGCATGTGATGTTCTTGCTTCCACTGAAGCTCAAGATGTTCTTTGAGATTTTCTCAAACTGATCGTAAAGAGACGAGTGGCTATAACACAGTGAAATTTATGAAAGTAAGTCATTGTAATTGCATCTGCAAAGCCAGGAATGGACAAATAATGGGCCTTTACAGAGCGCTAGATAAATTACCTCCAGAAACAGGGATGCTAATTAATGCATTGGAGCATTCACATGAAACTCCTTTAATTTCTCTTAAGAATTTTTATCTTTGTCTGAGCTGCTTTGTTATTGCTGGAAATAGATGAGAACCCACCCCATTTACTCTCGATCTCTTTTTCGCTCACTTCAAAAGATAATATACGATTTTTGAATTAAACCTGAGCAGCAATTTCATTTGAAACTGACCTGGGTGACCTGCACTGTGGAGACGTGATATTAGCAGATGAAGAGGCTGTCTTTCTGAGAGACAATGGTCTGAATGAAGTTTAATAAAGAAGCACACATTCATTACCATGAGACCATGAGGCATTGTATGGCACTTAGCTTTTTAATCTTATGGGACATTGTGATGTGTATCAACTCTGATAAGGGACTGCAGACATACTAAGACGTGCTAAGATGCTAAGGTGTCCTATTAAATGCATGTGACTTTTTCTGTGCGTGAGACACTGGGAAGGTAGAGAGACAGACGGTGAAAGAGCGAGCATAGCGTTATTATGATGTCTAGGTTCATTACTTAATTAGGTCAGGCCTTTATTTTCTGTCCTTACTGACAAGAGCACTAGATTGCAGCTGAAAAGCAAGTGGGAAAAATACATGCTTGTTTTCAGAAAGATGTGATTATTTTCTGGCCTAGATCTGTTGGGGAGCAAGGAAGGTAAGAGATTATCTCGTTCTTAGATTGAGGTTTCCTAGATTAAAACCTCAGAAATGGACCAGATATCAGCAAATATTACTAAAATATCCCTGTTTTTTCCCCACATTTTACAACCTTTACAAATAAAGAATAAAATAAAAAAAAATAAACATTTAGGATTAGTTTTTTTTTTTTTGCACTGTATAATTATTAAAAAATAGAGTTTAAATCTAGAGTTTAAAAGGTACAGTCATTTATAGAAAAAGGTAGCAGAAAAAATGTTGTATTAATATATATAATAATAATAATAATAATATATATATATATATATATATATATATATATATATAATATTAATATATATATATATAATTGTATTAATATATTATTTAATATATATATTAAATTTAGAATCCATATTATTAAGATTAAAACCAAAATATAAAAAACAAAGTAAAATAAAATAAAAAAATAGAGTTTCAAAACTGGAGTTTAATAGTTACAGTAATTTACAGGAAAAAAAAAACATAACAGAAAAGTGCTGTAATGTAAAATGGAAAAAAAATGTAATTAATTATTATAATATATTAAATGTATAAACCATATCATTTGCTTTATAGTACCATAATGTAAATTAAAAATATATATATATATTAATGAATATATTGTGGGGAAAAAATCTGTTGATGTTAAGGGTGAAGTATGATTAAAAAAAGTAATATAAAATAAAAATAATATAACATTTTTCAGGATAAGTATTTTTTGAATTAGTTGAGTTTAAAACTAGAGTTTAAACGTTACAGTAATTTACAGAAAAAAGTAACAAAAATGGTGTAATGCAAAATAAAAAAATATTATAATTATTATTGTAATATGCTAGATTTGCAATCCATATTAATAATATATTAATATCACTTTCCACGTCTGGTTTACATTTCATAACCTCCACAAAAATAATAAAATAAAATAAAATAAATAAACAATTATACAATGCAAAAAAAATTCTAAAATTTAGAATTTTTTTACATTGTATAATTGTTTATTTGAAAATAGTTTAAAACTAGTATGTAATAGTTACAGTAATTTTCAGAAAAAGTTACCGTAATTTACAGAAAAAAACAACAGAAAAAATGCTGTAATGCAAAATAAAAAATAATGAATTATTCTAATATATTAAATGTATTACCCATATTATTTGCATTATACTACCATGATGTAAATAAATTTAAAAACATGAAAAAATGAATTTATTAATGAAAATATTGGTGGGAAAACATGCTCATGCTCAAAATTCTGTTGATTTTAAGGGTGAAGTATGTAAAACTTTTTTCTTGCAATTTTGACTCTTTTCCCTCACACTTCTGAGTTTATTCAGACTTTTTTCTTGCAATTCTGAGTATGAATCAATATAAACTCAAGCAAAAGGTCAGAACTGTGAGATGTAAATTAATTATCTGATTTGTGAGATCAAAAAGTTGCAAACAGGCTTCCAAAGCAAGCAGCTTTCTATGTTCAGAACAAAAACAATAATAATCTAAAATAAATAAATTGCGGATGGATGTAGAGCGCAAGAGAACCATCATACTGACAGACACTATTCTTATATTTGTTAGAATTGACAATATTACACGTCTCGGCTCTAGAGCCATGCTGGCTCTCTAAACGATGATAACACACTGAATATGACCGGGAGGCTGAGGAGATGAGTTTTTTATGAGTGAGTGAGCTATTTTGTGGGTATAAGAGGAAGATGTTTACAAGTGCCTCTGATGGAAAAATCTCAACTTGGAGATGAAAGGAAAAAAAAAAGCATAATTTCATATTTGGTAGACACATAATTTTCTCTCAATAGAGAATTTTGCTGTTGCACGGTACAGAAAGTGTGCTGTTTTTATGTATATGCACAAAAAGGAAGAAGTACTGTGTTGCCACAACCACAGAAAACATTGAACCTTTTTCTAATTCCTAAAAAAAAAGGAAATTACGCTGGCAATTAAGTGTCAGTTATATGCCAAAGGATCACTGGCGGAGGCAGCCAGCCACTAGCTTTGACCCTCAGCACATAGAAAGCATGAATAACTGACGTAATTAAATGGTTCATTGCTCAGCCTGTCAAATATACGATCAGCCAATATCCCTTCAGCCTTTCCAAGACTCACGCTTGATTGGTCGGTTTGACTTCCACTGATCCTGCCGGTGGGGGTCAGTGGTGAGATGGAGCGTGCGAGGGGCGAGGAGGGAGGGGGCGTCGCTGACCGTAGATCGATATTCTGGTCGCCATGCGAGGAAAAGTGGACCGGGCCACCTATCAGCAGTGCCAAACCGGATTAAAATCCTGGAGATATCGCCACGCAGCCAAACAGCATTCGCTCTAGAGAGAGCGGCCGGCTTACATGGCAGATGGGAAACTATTAAGATGAACTCGGAAAACAACAAGGAAGTATTTTCTCTGTTTTTTCTTCCTCCCTTGTTAGAGAAAAAACCAAAATACATAAACACCTGCTGTACCGTCAAGAGGCCCTGATGGGTTTAACAGAGGAGGAGAGAAAAGCTTGTTAAGTGCTCAAGTCTCCATGTTTCGATGAATAAATATGAAGTTTGGATGCCAGATCTCCTTAAACGCATGCAGTCTCATGGAAATTAAGCTTTACGATCTCATCTGCCGCGGTAGCCCGCGAGGCACTGTCTGTCTTGTATGTAATGTGATTCAATTTAGCCTCCAGAATGCTTTGCATACGGATGGGCCATATCCAAGAATGCTTAGTTACGACCCGTAGTTACAAATCCCCAACATTCATCAATTAGCATTGATAATGCCAATCGCCTAACATGCTGTTATTTCCCCCCTCCCCGAGTAGGGTTGGGAATCAAGGACCGGTTTGTATCGTATTTGGAACTCAGTTATTTTCAGAATGTTTGTTTGTTAAAGGGACAGTTCTGTCATGAAAATTCTGTCATTATTTACTTACCCTCAGATTTATTTTTCTTTTTTTTCATACGATGAAAGGCATTCAGTGTTGTTTTGACTTTCATTGTACTGTACAAAATTGTACATTGTACAAAAACAGTTGATATTCTTCAAAATATCTTTTTTTTTGTTTTCTGCAGAAGAAAGAAAGTTATACTTATGGAAGCCCGGTAATTGTGAATTTTTTTTTTTTTTTTTTAATCTCACAATTCTGACTTTTTTTCCTCGCAATTTCA
The DNA here is from genome assembly GCA_012976165.1 of Labeo catla. Taxonomy (NCBI): domain Eukaryota; kingdom Metazoa; phylum Chordata; class Actinopteri; order Cypriniformes; family Cyprinidae; genus Labeo; species Labeo catla. The sequence goes on from VONZ01000001.1 coordinate 3,954,252, forward strand.
AGTTTACATCTCGCAAGTCAGACTTTTTTTCTCAGAATTGTGTCATATAAACTCGCAATTCTGACTTTTTTCTCAGAACTGTAAGATGCAAACTCACAATTGCGAGAAATAAAGTCAGAATTGCGAGATATAAACTCGTAACTCTGACTTTTTTCCCTCGCAATTGTCACTTTGTATCTCGCAGTTCTGACTTTTTCCTCAGAATTGTGAGATACAGACTCGCAATTGCAAGTTATAAAGTCCAGTTCTGAGAAGAAAAAAGACTATGTTCACAGAATTGAGAGTTATATCTTTGTGAGTATATCTTTGTTATATAATTGTGAGTTTATTTCATGCAATTCTGACTGTATTTCTCAGAACTGCCACTTTCTATCTCGGAATTCTGACTATATAATTCACAATTGCGAGTTTATATCATGCAATTGCGACTATATTTGTCAGAGTTGCGAGTTTATATCACGCAATTCTGACTTAGTAACTTGCAACTCACAATTCTGACTTAATTTCTCAGAATTGCTAGTTTATTTCATGCAATTCTGACTGTATTTCTCTTTCTTGCAATATCTTGGAATTCTGACTTTATAACTCGCAATTGTGAGTTTATGTCTCACAATTCTGAGAAAAAAAGAATCAGAATTGTGAGATAAGTCACAATAACCTTTTTTTAGTTTTTATTCAGTGGTGGAAACAGGCTTCCAAAATTAAACAAAATTGTGATGACAAAATTATCATTTTTACTTTTATTTCTTTACTTGAAAATTCCTGAAATTAATAAAATATTTATTAATCTAGTAAAATCCATCACAGACAATTTCCGAATGCATTTTTGCTGATTACAGTATTTTTATGTGCATTTATATGTGACTCTGGACCACAAAACTAATCATAGTTTGAGATTTGTACGTCGTCTGAAAGCTGCATAAATATGCTTTCCATTGATGTGTGGTTTGTTAGGATAGGACAATACTTAGCCGAGATAAAATATTTAAAAAAAACTGTAATCTGAGGGTGAAAAAAATCTAAATATTGAGAAAACTGCCTTTAAATTTGTCCAAATGAAGTTCTTAGCAATGCATATTACTAATCAGTTTTGATATGCTTACAGTAGGAAATTTACAAAATATCTTAATGGAACATGATCTTTACTTCATATCCTAATGATTTTTGGCATAAAAGAAAAATGTATGTTTGGCTATTGCTACAAATACTTGCTACTTATGACTGAAAATGCATATTTATGTAAGCCTTAAAGAGGACGTAAATTTTCTTAAAACATACATGGTGTAGTTTGATTCTCTAAGAAGTGACTCTTATGGTTCTTTTTAGCAAATCATTCAAAAAGATGTCTATACTCAATAGGGTTGGGTAAAAAATAATGGTTTCTCGATTTTAGTCGGTTCTTATTTTTATGAAACAGTATTGATTCTTAAATCCCTAGAATTGATTAGTCTAGCCTGTTTTCAGTTAATTAACGGAACATTGTAGGGCACCTCCCATCCAATAAATAGCAATAAGCTTTGTGCTTTCTTACTTTTAAAAGAAAGTCTCAGATTTCAGATTCTGTTCATTTTATTACAGCATTCAGACAATAAATACAATTTCAGCACTGTTTAATGTGGAGTGACAGATCGTTGTAGTGCCTCAGCGATGCCAAACTAAATTAAATCGGATTTCCGAATTGGTAATCGAATTGCATAGTTGTGAAATTTGTGTCAAAACCCAGCCCTAATTCTCAAATCAGGCCTAAAATCACAAGTTACTGGTTCATTTGTACTCTTGTAAAATGTAGATGAGTTTGTTTCTTCATCAGAACATATTTGGAGAGATTTTGCATTGCATCACATGCTCACAAATGGATCCTCTGCAGTGAATGGGTGCCATCAGAGTGAGAGTCTGAACAGCTGATAAATACTCTAATCCACTAATCCTCAAGCTGTAGTTTGTATTAATGTATTGTATTAGTGCCTGAAATACAACTCCTCTATCCATAATATTGCATTCTCCTTTGAACTAGTCCTCTGAAGCAGGAGAGAAATATGCACAGATAAAGCACCATTTATAGTCAGAATAAGAATCAAGAAAAAACTGTTCAAAACAGCTTTAAACAAATATGTTGGTGAATTAGTTTCTTACAAATACATTCTTGAAAACATGAATTGATAGATTGGATTACATGTAGATCTTTGTATTGTGTTTATCAGCAGTTTGGACTCTTATTCTGACGGCACCCATTCACTGCAGATGATCCATGAGCGTTTATGAAAGCATCATGGTACTGTCATGAACACACATTGATGGCTCACACACAAAGAAGAAATTGCTAAATATAGTCATTATTTTTTGTCATTTTACCTCTCTGGGCCTTCAACGTGTCAGTTGCGTTGCTGTCTACGCAGGGTCAAAAAGCTCTCATAATTCAAAAAAAAAAAAAATGTCCAAAAATAAACAAAGGTCTTATGGTTTGGAACGACATGAGGGTGAGTAACTAATGACAGAATTTAAATTTTTTGCTGAACTATCACTTTAAATCAGTGCACTGAATGCAAGGTTGTTCACATAAAATATAGTTAAAAATTCATGTTCAAAACAGTGATTCATGGGAACTTTAAACCAAAACAAGAAGCGTTTTTTTAAAATACAGGCACCCTGAATATAAATTCCCATTTAAACAGTTTCAGATAATCATTAAATACCTATCTGCTCCCCAGCGCTAGTCCTAAGTCATTGTTTGTATTGCAATCACATCCACCGCTCTCTCTTCTTTAGGTTCTCATGTTCAGCATTCTCACTTCATCCAGACCACAGATTGCCTAACTCACAGCTTTCAAATGGAAGTCTGCCTCTGATAGAAAGTCTTTTCTCCACCCCTCATCCCTCTCTCTCTCCCTCTCTCGGAGAAAAGAGCTGAATGGAAGATGCTCCTGTGGCTTCTCTCCCCGTCTTTATCATTACAGCTTCCTATTACCTGCCTCCAGCCCTAGAGATAGGCTGCCTGCGGTGCACCATGGGAACTGCTCTGCTGCCGTGCATTGGGATGACTTCTCTACTGATGTTTTCCTGCTAGGGCCTCTTCATTCTGTCAGTTCTGCTTTTCTCCGCTGCTGAGCTTCCTCCCCCGACTCTCGCTACGCGTCTGTGTGAACATAGATGAGGTATTGTCAGCCCGGTGTTTGGTATGGCACTTGCGTGTAAGCACGCATGTGTGTGCGAAAGCGTTTCAGGTCGAGCGCTAAACGATTGGTTACCGCGAGAACATTGCGTGCTTTCTAAATAACCGTGACAGGCGGCGAGCTTGCACTCTAATGCCACATTTTAACTGATATTTTGTTTCTCTCTCTGCTTATTTACCGCATTCCAGCACGTATAAATGCGCGCCCGTTTGTGTGCGTGCACGGATGCCGACTGCTGACTCACCCTGTGTGAAGCTCCGTGTGGCTCAGAGGCATGAATAAATACATTTCTCGCTGGGTTAATTGCGTCCTGGTGGCCCCGTGCACACCTCTAAGAATGATGGGCCTCTCTCACACACACATACATAAAGCACACACCTTCTAAATCTCACTTAACCTTCGCTGCACTTCAAGCTCGATGAATCAGACACTTTCCAAATGCTTGGCTGTCCTAATCTAGGACAGAGTTTTCTCTCTCTCCGCTCTCTCCGTCTTTTAATCCACTCTTCTGGCTGTCACATCCTACAGTCACTGGAATTCCAGAGCTGTGGTGAAGGTCTGTTCCTAATATCACTGCAGGGGGATATTTTAGATGATATATACAAGAGGCTTTGATCTTTAAAATGGTGTATATATATATATATATATATATATATACACACACACATATATATTTCAAAAGTTTCATTTCTCTGCACTGTTAGCTGGGTCATTCTATAATTGTGGGTACATCATGTTCGTGAAGTATATTTTTAATATATTTTCCTCAATATGAAGCCCCAATGCTTAATTTTCTAGTACAAAATTATATTTTTCCCAATCGCACTACTATATTTTGAAAAAGCCATATCTTTTGTTCAAAAATGATGTTCATATCACATATAACTTTGGTATTCAGCTGTCTGATTTTGTAAAGTTGCTCATTCTATTTGGCATTTAAGCATGAAAATGACCTCAAATATAAACTTATGTCATAGTTTTGCCTTCAGTTAGATTAGGTTATCAAGACATTTGGGTGTGCGCTTCAAATAATAAGTGTTTATTGTGATATAACTTGTTTTGTGTCCGAAAAACTATTGTCAACTATGTTACCCACTAGAAAACCCCCTCCCTCAAAAAGGAATGGTTTGTCCCATTCTCACATAATTTGCACAGTATGATGATATTTCCTCTAGAAGCACATGGATGAAACACTAGAAGTTATGTTCTCTCTCTTTCCCCTAATATTTATTAAAGAAAAAATTACTGCTTTTTATTTTTAAATACGCCATTGTTGCAATTTAGTTTGGTGATGCTACTGCAAAAATGAATAAAAAATGATTTAAACTGTACAGCTCAAATATATCACACATTTTTAGACAAGAAAACAAAGAAAACATTATTATATTATTAAAATAAATTACTGTTTTATTTTTAAATTGGGGCTGTTAGTCGATTCAAATTTTTAATCTAATTAACTACATGATGTTTCGATTAATTAATCTAATTAATCACAAAATAAATTTGACTGTGAAAATACCCACAAAAGATTATTTAAATTATTTTTGTGTTAAATGAGGAAGTATCAAGTAGACATTACAAATTGGAGCTTTAGAAAAAAAATATTTTTTTTGATTCAACATAGAATTTATTACACATAAACATTTAGGCGTAAACTATGAAACATAAAAGAAGATAATTTGAGAAACATCTCAGTATTTTTTGTTCATACAATAAAAGTCATTGTTAACCAAATCGGCTTTGTTACCAACAGTCTTTAAAATACCTTATTTTATGTTCCACAAAAGAAAGGTTTGAAATGACATGAGGGTGAGTAAATGACAACAGAATTAATGTTTTTGGTGAACTATCCTTTTAATGTTTTTATTTTTATTATTATTATTATTTAATGAAATGGTACTCTAAATAAGAGACTAAATCTGCCAGCATGCGACAGTAAATGTCATTATGAGTTGTTCATTCATCCATTCGATCCGTTTAAACACCTGATTTATTCAGAAATTAAGTAAATGGCTCACGTTATGAATAGGCTTTTGAATCATTGATTCATACGATTCGTTCAAAACGTGGATTCATTCAAAAAACTAAACACCGCAACAATTCTGCTATGGCTTTAAAGGTAATATGTTCTCTGCAGAATTGAGAAAAAACACAATTATAAATATAAATATAACACAATATTAACTTCTTATTTACTGAATTGTTGTATAAAATCACATTTACTGTAAGCTTGTGATAGATCGGGACAAAATCAGCACTTGTGCCATATTGCTCTTGCTGCCTGTGTGATATGTGATATAAATAAATATGAGACAAAACACATACAGGGGTAGTTTTTGCACTAATATCTTGAATTTTAGGGCATAACTGCATTTGTGGAGTTGTTGCCCTGAATTATATTTGTCAACAGTCAACTATATGCAATATAATATGAAATACGGGTCTGGGGACTGGGCCAGTGCATTAAATATGTAATTTTTTCCCACACTATTACCACAGAAATGTCAAAATTCAGCCTTAAAGGGGGTGATTTACACTAAATGATACAAGCTTCACATTTTTGCTTTTAAACCCTCTCGAGTGCCTTTCCCATACATTTACATTGCACAAGCAACACTGTAAACCTGATATTTGCTTCATTTTATAAACGGATGTTTCGATTATGTGTCTGTGGGAATCAACAGTATGCTGCAGAAGCTGCCTATACAATTTAGATTGTATACTTTGTATTCCTGTATTATATCTGTCAATCTGTTCGGTGCATGCAGGAGATCTAAAGAAACATATTTTTCTTTGTGATGAAATGCTTTACAGGCTGTATTCTATTCCTGGATCACTGTCTCTTATCACACAACAATCCATTTAGTGGATCTACATCTGTAGTGGTACAACAAGGCCATGCCTTCGGAAAGCAGGGAATAGCAGTCCCTCTCAATATTCAATGAGGCACTTCTCTCTTTTTCTTTTTTCTACTCGCATAGCCTTTCTGACCCCGGCCTTCTCCCTCTCTTTCTCTCTCTATCTGTCTCTCTTTCTCTCGTGTTGGATTGTCCCCGCAGTGCTGTTTCTCTTGTCTGGTGTGTGTGTTCCTCAGCGTTTAACAGAGGCCCCTCTCACCCTACTCTCTCTCGCTGTAATCTCGCCATCTGTGCCTAATTGACTGAGTGCCTGACGTCTTTCTGTGGGGACGGAAAAGCGCCCGAGTGCCAGGGAGGAAAAAAATGGAAAAGAGACACGATGGAGAAAGAGATCAGATGCCTCAATGCACATGTCACTGCTGTGAACTCTAACCTCTGGAGATGGGATGGGAGGTGTGGAAGACTGCATCTCTATATTCCGGTCATTTTTTGTTGTTAATGTTATGGAATTTTTCCATCTGCATGAATAATGGGGTTCCACAGGTTGGTAGGGAGGTATTTGTCAGATTTGTGATGAACCATTCTTTTAAAGGCCACGGACAGATGCAGACCAACACTGACAGAGGACAGTATTTCTCTTCTCAGACATTTCAAGAACTACAAATGTTGATTCAGTATGTTCATTCAACAAAAACAAGTGCCAACCAACGACAACAGATGCAGACAGGGGTAACACAGGGGTAACTGATCCGACAAAACCAGACGAATGTGTCTGTTGCTGTTTGTCACCGTCTGTTGGTTTGGTGTGAATTGGCCTTAAAATTTAAGAATTGAGTCATTCAGTTAGAATTGGAATTGGTCAAGCCATATATGATTTTGATTTTGTAAAGAGAAGAAAAAGAATGTTTTCCCAATGAAATGGAATTTAATATGAAATTGAAGTGGAATTTACAAATTGATAATGCATTCTGCGAAATGAGATGTCCTTCTACTATAAAAAAATATTTATTAAATATAAGGAAATGTATGTAAATAAAGTACAGTTGAAGTCAAAAGTTTACATACACCTGAATCTGCTGAATCTAGAATCTGCTAAATGTTAATTATTTTACCAAAATAAGAGTTATCATACAAAATGCACGTTATTGTTTATTTAGTACTGACCTGAATAAGATATTTCACATAAAAGATGTTTACATATAGTCCACAAGAGAAAATAATAGTTGAATTTGTAAAAATGAGCCTGTTCAAAAGTTTACATGCACTTAATTCTTAATACTGTGTTGTTACCTGAATGATCCACAGCTGTTTTTTTTTTAGTGATTTTTGTGTATTTGAACTCTTTCCAACAATGACGATATGATTTTGAGATCTATCTTTTCACACTAAGGGCAACAAGGGGACTCATATGCAACTATTACAGAAGGTTCAAATGCTCACTGATGCTTCAGAAGAAAAAGCGATGCATTAAGAGCCAGGGGGTGTAAACTTTTGAACAGAGTGAGGATGTGTCAATTTTTCTTATTTTGCCTAAAAATCATATTTTTTTCATTTGGTACTGCCCTTCGGAAGCTACAGAAGATACTTACATGTTCCTCAGAAGACAAAATAAGCTAAATTTACCCTGATCTTCAAATTCAAAAAGTTTTCACACCCTTAATGCATCATTTTTCCTTCTGAAGCATCAGTGAGCGTTTCAACCTTCTGTAATAGTTGCATATGAGTACTCAGTTGTCCTCCGTGTGAAAAGATGGATCTCAAAATCATACAGTCATTGCTGAAGAGGGTTCAAACACACAAAAAAGCTAAAAAAAAAAAAAAAAACCTAAAAAATTGTGAGACCTGAAGGATTTTTCTGAAGAAGGACAAACAAGAGACTCATGAACAACTATCACTAAACAAACAAACAAACAAAAAAGCTATGAATCATTCAGGTAACAATTTATTATATATTATTATGAATCAGCTTTCAATGTAAATGTTTTTTATGTGAAATGTCTTACTTCAGTCAGTACTAAATAAAAAATAACATGCACTTTGTATGAGCCCTCTTGTTTTGGTAAAATAATATACATTTTGCAGATTCGGCAAGGTGTATGTGAACTTTTGATTTCAACTGTATATGTCTGCAAGGCCTATAAAACTTTCAGACTTTTGCAACCCATCAGAAGTCTTGTTATATCTTACTTTTCTACTTCCCTCACCATTATATGTTTGATCTAAAACCCAGCTGCCCTCATGTTTTGCCACAGGATGTATATGAGTAAATTTCCTGTGATCTTTGCAGGACTGTAATATGGAGAGTGTGAAAGTAGTACATAACAGGCACAATACCGGTAAAAACATAGGTATCTATTGGTACAATATGCGTCATGTGACTAAACGTGCGTCATCGTTTTCAAAAGTCACCATTTTCACAGTTTACACTACAACACAAAAACTTTTCAAATTTATTCACTTTTCAAAAAGCTCAGTTTTCCTTGACAAAAATGCCATCTTAGGGTGCTTTCACACCTGGCACTTTGTTTCGGAACCTCGCGCGTTTCCCTCCTTAGCTCGGTTTGTGTGGGCATATGTGAACACGGCAATCACGCTCGTATTTGCGCCACAACAATCAGTCCGAGATCGCCTGAACAAGGTCTCGGTTCGATTGAAAACAAACTTTGGAGCGGTTCGGTTGTAGTGAGAAAGCAATCCGATCCAACGGACCAATGAACCAGGCTATATCACATTGTTTAATGGGTAATTACAGTTCTGTGAACAGCAGTAGCTTTGTTGTTTTGCTGAACCAGCATGTCATCGCCATTCAAAATCAAAGTGCGACTTTTCATTTTATAATGCCGTTTTATTGCTCTCTTTGTAGTAGGTATATTTTTAAAATGTTTTCCCGATGAATCCTCGACTCCTCCTCAAAATTATGAATTAATATAAGGACAGCTACAAAAAAATGCAACGATAAGCCCGCAAAGCTGTTATTGTTCCATTCTGACGGTTGACAGCTGAGCGGAATCCAGGAAAATAAACCGTGAAACTTTGACCAATGAGAGGACAGTTTACTTGCGCGTGACTTGTATTGAGATATTTGGTCAGTGTAGAAACTTTGCTGTGTGAAAGTGAACCGCACCAAGAATAAAAAGCAACATTGTAATAATTTTATTAGTGTTTCGGAACAAAGCAATCGATCTACAGGTGTGAAAGCACCCTTAGTGTGAACGAAAGGTCAAAACGGAGAGAAAAAGAACAAAAATCGTATTAGTGTAGAGCACAAATCCAATATTGTAATACATTTATGGTGGTTTTGAGTTGCTAGAAAGCTCCCCGTTCATTGTGCATTCATAGAAAAAAAATCATAATTTTTTCTTTTGTTCCACAGAAGAAAGTCAGTCACAGTGGTTTGGAACGACATGAGGGTGAGTAAACGATGACAGAATATTCATTTTTGTGTGAACCATCCCTTTAACACTTTCTCTTCCCCATTACCATTTGTCACATCATTTACGTCCTTCTGTCCTATTCTTTTCTTCACATTTGTTCATCCCATATCTCCTCTACACCCCTCCCTCCCGCTCTGTCTGCCCCCTTGAGGATCAGACCGGCTCGTCGGACTTTGAAGCTAGCTGGTTGATAGTCTTCCTATCTCCCCATCAGGGCCTTTCAGATAGGGCGACACATCACAGAAGCAGGCTGACAGAACATCCATCCAGCCTGGGCGACCAGCTTCCACCGCCCCCCCTCTTGCCGTAAAGCTCCCAGAATGCCGCTTCTCTCTACTGCTCTTCAAACAAACCCTGGGCCTAAACTCCTGGGGAGTTCGGGTGCAGCCTCTGAGACGGAGAAGATACTGAGGGATGAAGAGAAAGATGGAGAGAGAGAGAAAAAAGAAAGGGAGAGAGCGGGAAGATCTTATATTTAATAAGTAAACCGATGCTGGCGCGGGGCAGACCGGTCTCTTGGGCCAGACTCAGCCAGCCATTTCTCAAGCAAAATGAAGGATTTGGGTTAGATACAGAAAGCCCACGAGATGCTCCCTGGCATTTTCCGCATGCGGAGGATATCAGAGCAGAAGGTGAGAGAGGGAGGGAGGGTGAGAGAAGGATATGCCCCTAGTATTCATTCATTTTCACTCTGTCTCTATGCCATTTGTGCAAATGATGATGGCAAATGCAGGTGTGAGAACTTCAGTTCTTCTGTCAAAGGTGAGGGAGAGAACGGGAACTAGGGAGTGATTTAAAATGGAGATCTTAGTGGGGAAAGGGAAAAAAAGTCCTTGGCGGAGCTTCAATTAAGACGTATCGTGGGTATAACACTTCATTTTAATCACCTAGACCTACATAGCAATGGAAACACCCTCCTCTTCGTATTCCCTCATGGTTGAGGAGGGGGCAGCCATGTTCGATAACCTCCTTCTACGAAATGGAGGTCCTGGTACCAGTAGCGTCTAGAAGATGAGTAAAAGAAATGGGACAAATCAGGCCTTTAGGCTTCACAGAATGAGTCTCAATTATCAATTTGTGACCTTTCCGGAATGATTTTAACTTCGATATGTATTTATAGCCGTACCTTTTAACACGTCGGTTCTTAAACAATGAGTTTTGAGAAACAAAAACCGTTGAACTGTTGAGGCAACGCCAGCCAGGAAAGACAAGGACTGTTCAAGGCCTTCCATCAGCGTTCGTTTTCCTCCCAGCTGGAAGAGGAAGCAGTTCGTTTGGGGGTTCGTAGCCTCAGGGGGGAAACCGACAGACTAGCTGTCCTTGCTCTCGCCTAACACCGGGAATCCCAATGGGGTTTCAAGGTACGGCGACTGTGCTCCGTGGCAGCGAATGAAATCCTGTCATATAAATAATGGACGGAAATGAAGGAGAATAGCTCACAGTAGCCCTCTTAGATATTTGCCCAGAAACCGCAGATGCTCTGGAACAGGCATCATAACAGCCTAACTACAAAGGAGCCCACTTCTGCTGGCCATCGCAGGGGACGGCCAGTCAGAGCTAGCTCACAAACCCGCTCCAGAACATTTAATATGGGAATGCAGAGGCAACTGTTTTGTGATTGCTGTGTTTCAGAGCTGTAGATAAAAATAATTCTTATTTGCTTAGCGTTTAAAGGATTAGTTCGCTTTCAGAATAAAAATTTCCTGATCATTTACTCACCCCCATGTCATCCAAGATGTTCATGTATTTTTTTCTTCAGTCAAAAAGAAATTAGGAAAACATTCCAGGATTTTTCTCCATATAGTGGACTTCAATGGTGGCCAGTAGGTTGAAGGTCCAAATTGCAGTTTCAACACAGCTTCAAAGGGCTCTACATGATCCGAGGTGAGGAATAAGGGTCTTGTCTTGCGAAACGATTGGTCATTTTCTAAAAGTAAATAAACATTTATATACTTTTCAAATGCTCATCTTGCACTTCTTAATCATGTTGGAAATGTCACGCATGGTTAGTTCAACGTCTGTGTAGTCCAAAAAACTAATCTCCCAAAATTTAATTTTGTCCTTTAACTTTGAAATTGTCCAACGTCATTGTTTTACCTTTTTTTGTAAACACTGGGTCAGTTCCACCTATCATATGTGACCTTTCCAACGTGACTACGTAATGAATGAAGCATAACGACCATTTGTGGTTAAAAAGTATACAATTTTTCATATTTAACTGATTGTTTGATTGTGATTGTTTTGCTTCATATGACCCTTATTCCTCGACTGGGATCATATAGAGCCCTTTGAAGCTACACTGAAACTGCAATTTGGACCTTCAACCTGTTGAACCTAAGGGTACATTTTTTGAAACTGAGATTTATACATCTTCTGAAAACTGAATAAATAAGCTTTCCATTGATGTTAGGATAGAAAAATATTTGGTTGAGATACAGCTATTTGAAAATCTGGAATCTGAGGGTGCATAAAAATCTAAATATTGAGAAAATCGCCCTTAAAGTTGTTCAAATGAAGTTCTTAGCACTAATCAAAAATTGAGTTTTGATATATTTACTGTAGGAAATTTACTAAATATCTTCATGGAACATGATCTTTACTTAATATCCTAATGATTTTTGGCATAAAAGAAAAATCGATAATGTTGACCCATACAATGTATTGTTGGCTATTGCTACAAATAGATCCGTGCTACTTATGACTGGTTTTGTGGTCCAGGGTCACATATATATATATATATATATATATATGAGAAACAGACCAAAATTCACTCATTGTCTCTTCTCTCTGTCTCTTCAATTCTGCCTTTTCTTATTTCAGAACAGCTGAGGAGAGAAGTATTATTAGCAATTAATTTTCACTATGCAACAAAAAAGCGTATGGTACATTAATTATAAACTGTGTGCTGCAGATAAAAGAAAATCATATGTGTTTTGAATTATGTGAGGATGAGTTAATGATTTTTTGTTGAATGTTTGCTTTAAAAGAGTCAGAGGATGTTAACGCTGATAGAAGAAATCAGCTCTCTGCCAGGTTTAATCCATCTTTCCTTTCACTTGAATCATGAGAACAGTGACCTTTGCTTTTAGTGATGGTGCTTAAACCCAAGCACAGACCTATTAACCAAAGGTGAACAGCAATAGAACATTAGCTCTTCCTTTAAGAAAACCTTTTTTCTTGCTTCAAAGTCCAGTTAATAGTTCAGCAGCTGAGCTGAAAGTGTGATATATTTAAACGTTCTAGGCAGTTCTCCAAATGTCACCTGCCATTTCCTGCTAGCCAATTCACTTACTGCTCTGTGCAAAAGCTTAATACAGAGGTGGACACTGTGCTTCTGTTTTGATATGCAAACCCGAACATGAAAATCACGGGGGATCTGGTAATATTTACTTCAGTGCACTTCTGGAGATGGAAAATGAAGTTCTTACAGCAACTATTTAAGATAAAATCATAGTAAACGGTAAAGCAAGTGCAGCTAATCACGTGATATTGCATACGTATTTGCATACGCTGTAGTTCTCTCTTTTTTCATCCTATTATATATTATATTCGAAGAGAGATAAATTGTAGCTGTGCAAGCCTAACTATTAAGGCAATGAAAAGCACAATATGGTCCGATCTTCTCCAATCACCAAAGGTGCCAAGTGAAGCGATTCTCTCCAACACTGTTACTGTTTTTCTGACCTGTGACTTTTGACAATAGGCTTTCTTGTCCTCTTGACCCCTAGCTAACCCTACAGGATTTGCAGGTGCTGCCCCAGGGTCACTCTTCTCTAGCTGGTGAGGTCTCGAGAGACCCAGGACGACAACCACCATCGATCCAAGGTGAAATGTCATCGTAGCAAGAGCCAGCAGGGATAAGAAGGCCATTTTTCAGGAAGCCAAGCCCAAGGATGTGGAGGAAAACTGCACGATCCATTAAGAAAAAGACAATAAACCAATAGGATGAAAGCTGGATGATGAGCAACCAAAAATGCTTGGCATCACATTACTACAAGTCGACGAAAAAGCAAAAACAAAACAGTAATATCATTAAATGCATGGCTTTCATCTGGCAGAAGTGTAAAACACATAAATAACCTTCAATTCTCCATTTAATGAATATATGCGAAAAAAGAGAACACTTCAACATAATGTGCTTGAAGAGGGGAAGGCAAGCTATTCATTAAGCATATTACAAGGCAAAGAAAATGCATTAACGCCTGCATTGAGCTCTTTGAGCATGTAATTCCTCTTTGTTCTGACTTCTTAAGCATGTTATTAAAAGCATGTTAGAGAGGAGCCATTAAGCTTCTTCGCACCGACACGTACGTTATATAAAAGATGAGAGGGCGTGGACACATTTGACAGGTCAGGACTGACCGTGGATCAGTGGTTTTACTAAATCAGGAATGTAGAACAGGCTACAGATGACCCGCCGTCTGCGATCTCACTGAATCGGAAATATGGAATGGGATTAGAGCGGCGACCCCGGGCCTGAGGATTCCCAGAAGACGGAGGTGGAGAGGGAGAGACGATGATTGGCCGAGACAACAGAGAGCACCATCAAAGCCCCGAGCACAACACTGTAATGAAAGCACTTCCAGGCAATGTGAACACAGGGAACTGAGCATATAAACACAAACTTATTCACTGTGCTGGAAGATGGATGGTCAGCAAAAGTTGCTTCTGAGAAGCGCATGTGTGTGATGAAATGAGAGGAGGAGGAGGAGGAACAGTTACTGTACAAGAGGACTGGTGCAGGTAGAAGCAGCAGATGGGGTGAAGGAATGGGGTTTGTTAAAGAACAATCACCCACAGCTCCGACTGGAGAGGCTTTCTTTTCCCCAGGTGATTCCTTAAACACAATAACAAGCTTTGTAAAGAGGAAAACACAGTCCACTGTGAGGCGAGACAAAGGCATGAAAAATAGACTTGTCATACTAAAAGTAGTAAAAAAATTAAATCCCTTTAAAACACTCTGTGTAGTGTGGGGGGTGAATTATTTTACCGTATCAAGGGAAGTCTCCAGGGTAGGGTAATGGCTGTCTTCGGTTTTCTTTTTTATCCTGTATTTTTATCTCAGTACTTTGTTTAGTTTTTAAACAAATGCAAAGACTGATTATTCCGAGTGAAATTATAAATGGGGCAAAGAGTTTTCAACAAATTGGGTAACTGAACAGGGAATTATTGTCACTTTAAAGTCAACAGGAATGTACTATTTACTTTAAAGGGTCATGCAGCAGCCAAGTGCCATTGGGAATGCTAACGGATCGTTTTCTTCAGGTTATAAACTCCTTGGTCAGACCATACATTTTTCCTGATTGGAAATACAGTGAGTATATATATGTTTTTTTGTTTAGTGATAGTTGTTCATGAGTCCCTTGTTTGTCCTGAACAGTAAAATCCTTCAGGTCCTACAATTATTTTTTGATTTTCCAGCATTTTTGTGTATTTGAATCCTTCCAACAATGTCTGTATGATTTTGAGATCCATCTTTTCACACTAAGGACAACTGACAGACTCATATTAAACTATTACAGAAGTTCAAATGCTCCAGAAGGAAAAATGATGCATTAAGAGCAAACTTTTGAACAGAATGAAGATTTTTTTGTTATCATATTTATATTATCATATTTTTTCATTTAGTACTGCACATCAGAAGATACAGAAGATACAGAAGATACTTACCTGTTTCTCAGAAGACAAAACAAGTTAAATTTACCCTGATCTTCAAATTTAAAAAAGTTTTCACCCCCTGGCTCTTAATGCATAGTTTTTCCTTCTGGAGCATCAGTGAGTGTTTGAACCTTCTGTAATAGTTGCATATGAATCCCCCAGCTGTCCTGTGAAAAGATGGATCAAATCATACAGTCGTTACTGGAAAGGGTTCAAATGCACAAAAACCCTGGAAAACCAAAGAATTTGTGGGATCTGAAGGATTTTTCTAAGGAACAGCAGGCAGTTCAACTGTTCGGGACAAACAAAGGACTCAACATTCACTAAACCAAAAAAAAAAAACAAAACAAACAAAAAAAAAAAAACAGCTGTGGATAATTCAGGTAACATACTTTTAAGAATCAAACAAAGTCAGTTTTATAATGCAGCTATTATTCTATTACTATTCTATTTCTTGTGGATTATATGTAAACATAAATAAAGCATGATTAAGTATGATATTTAATATTAGGCAGCATTATGATGCCATTTATTTACAAATTTAAATAGTAGTATTCTTAGCACTATGCTATTTACACTAAGTGCAAATAGCAATAGATTCTATTTACACTCTGTAAAAATAGAAGTATTTTCTTTGCAATAATAGTGGTTACATGCTATTTATACTACTTGGTGCCAATAGTGGGACAATACACCTACCTTAACCTATAAACATCCAAGAGGATGTTTCCATTTTTTTTTTAAATAAATGCCTTTGTTCATCGCATTAAAAAATAAGTGCTATGCGTTATACTACCACCGATGGAGCTTCTGTTAGTAGGCATCTTTTGAAATGTTGTCTTTCATACTCAGATGTATGCACATATATTTGTCTTGTGAAGCCCACTTCATGCTGACTTGAAAGCCAGCAATAAAAGTTTACAAGAAATGGCAGCTGTCATCCTGTATTTCTCTTTCTCTGTTTTAAACGCCCACTGTTTTTGTACTACACAGATGCACAACCTATGCTAATTTTACCAGCAAGTGCCAAAAAGTCTGTCCGTCAATCTGGCAACCTGAGAAAGACACACTCCATCCTGTTCTGGTGCAGATGACATTCGCCCAAACCATTTCTGACAGAAGCTGTTAATGAAAGTGTGGTCATGCATCAAAAAAACAGGTTCTCCATCAAGCTGTCACTGTCTACTCAAAGCTAGAGAGAAGAACCAAAATACACAACGACTGAAGCCGTATGTCTGCCAACTCATCCTATACATCTGGGTGTGTTTGTGGGTAAAAAGTGTATTTTTTTTCCACTGCAGCCACTAATGAAATATATGATTTATGTGCTGGCAAAGGTGGGCCGCACTGTGTCCAGAGGGACCGCTGCAAGCAATGGTAGGTGAGGATATAAAATCCACTTATAGACCAGATTTATTTTGGGATTACAGTTTTTCGAAGTAATTCTCCAATAATTAATCTTTTAGCTAGACTTAAAATTCTATCTTTTAAGGATCATTTTATGCTCTACGAAAAACTAACAGAGATCTGGAAATGACATGAGGATGAGTAAATAATGACAATGAATTTTTTTGGATGAACTATTCCTCTAACCGAACACATATGCCCGATATTAAACCAAGCTAAGAAAAATTTTAAAATAGCAAACATTACATTAAAGAGAGCAATAAACAATACAGTCACTCAGCAGATTTCCCAATGAGCATGAGCAGATGAAAGGGAGAGCGTTTGAATGTTAAAGGTTAATTACAGTTCATAAAATGGAGAAAGTATAGGGTTGACCATTTAAGACTTAATTAGGTGGTGTGGCGTACTTAGTCGATGGCCAGAGAAAGAGGCAGAGAGACAGCGTTAACCTGTTTACAGATCCAAATTAAATCTGACACAACAACAAAGCACCGTGAAAGAGTTAGGCAAATGAAAGAATCTGTTTTTCTGCACAAATAGGCCAATCATTTAGGACACACACTTCCACTTTCCTCCTCAGGGACTGCAACAGCAAAGGATTTAACTCATCAAAGGATGAGTGTGTGTGCGCGAGTGTGACAGAGAGGGAGGGATGGAGACTGTGTGTTCACTTGTGCACATCCTTTGCCAGTATATCTGCATGTAATGGAATTGCATGTGTCCTCCAGTGCATGAGATGATTTGTTTTTGAACTTGTGTCCATGACTATGAATGTGTGCCACCCGGACTGTGAAATGTAGGAATTTACTAATAACGATTTGCGCCTGCTGATAGCGCCGTTTATTTGCACCGGCTGTTTGCCGTTTCAGCAACCAAAGTCACTGAGGAATTATGCAAATCAGGCAACGGCGAAAAGTGTGACGCATTCTATCATTTTAAGCTGTACGACTTTTATCAAAAACTTAATTTTGCATGTTTTATATCATTTTAATGAAAGCGTTTAAATAATTATGTACATTTTATTACGAAAATTAAACAATAAATAGTTTTGACGTTTTTCATTCTGGTGTGACGCAGGCAGTTACAGAAAGAAAATTAATAATCAATAACGTTTGAAAAAGATCCCGAATGTAAATATATTTACATTATTAGGCTCAACTCTTATTACACTTTAATATTTTAAGTTATTCCTGAAATATCCAGCGAGTTCTCCGAGCGAAAGTAAAACGGAAGTAAAAATACACTGCCTCGACGAGCATTTCCTAGTGATGGGAAGTTCGGATCATTTTACCGACTCGGTCCTTTGAGTCTCGTTCAGCAAAATGAACGAATCTTTTTTCGAGTCATTTCGTTCATTTTGTTCATTTTAGCAAAATATAATTAAAATGTTACGTTTTACTTCCCTAACACATCTACTGCTTACACAAACGTTGATCACACTACAAACAAAACAAAACTATAATGCTATAAGAAACAGAAAATATTAATTCATTGTTTACCTGGGTCTTTAGTCTATGATTCGCTCACCTCACCTCTGACAAGCTTTCGGGTTTGAGTCGTTCGTTCATCACCTGACAGCCCAATTAGCTAAACAACACAGTCTGAGCCGGAAAGAGAATTGATTAGTTCATCTTTTGAGTCTTCGGGTTCGAGTCGTTCGTTCATCACGTGACATCCCCGTAATGTTAACCTATGCAGCCTGAGCCGGAAGGAGAATTGATTAGTTCATTTCTCGAGTCCTCGGGTTTGAGTCGTTTTTCCATCAATGGACATCCCCGGGTAATGTTAACCTATGCAGTCTGAGCCGAAAGAGAATTGATTAGTTCATCTCTCCAGTCTTCGGGTTTGAGTCGTTCGTTCATCACGTGACAGCCCCGTAATGTTAACCTATGCAGTCTGAGCCGGAAAGAGAATTGATTAGTTCATCTCTCGAGTCCTCGGGTTTGAGTCGTTCGTTCATCACGTGACATCCCCGTAATGTTAACCTATGCAGTCTGAGCCGGAAAGAGAATTGATTAGTTCATTTCTCGAGTCCTCGGGTTTGAGTCGTTCGTTCATCACGTGACAGCCCCGTAATGTTAACCTATGCAGCCTGAGCCGGAAAGAGAATTGATTAGTTCATTTCTCGAGTCCTCGGGTTTGAGTCGTTCGTTCATCACGTGACATCCCCGTAACGAACGACTCTAAAACAGTTGAACTAATTCCAGTACAGAACCTAATAGGATGTTGCGCATGCGCGACTGAACGAATCACTCCCCGAGACGACTCGTTCGTCCCGAGTCACATTAAAGATTCGTTCAAAATGAACGAATCGTTCAAGAACGACCCATCACTAGCATTTCCGCTAACGTTACTTGTGAAAAAGGTGAAACGGCAGCAGTGCTCGAGTGAGAGTCATCTCTTTCGCTTTTAGTAGTTATAGCACAACATAAACATAAATGAACAACTTAAGGTATGTTAAAACATACTCTAAACGTACCGAAATAAATTGTCTCTCATGTAAACGCTCAGTAAGTGATTCAAATGCGAAAACACGTAAATAAAACGGCTTGTGAATGATATGTTAACTGACGTTCAATTTAGTTAAGCCTTTCAGCGTCCATGGTTTGATATTTAGAAGAAAAAAACAATACAGAAGAGCATTTCACTAAAATTGTAAACATACTACTTAAATATGTTAAATGTCATTGTATTTTGCTGAATTACACGGAATTAAATCCTGAATGAAATCCAATAGGCCTGTTTGTTGCTTATCGATTTTGGAGTGCTGATTCCAAAAACAATGCCTGTTGCTTTATCAAGTAACACTTTCCCACGTAGCATTTTGCTTTCGACAGTCATTTGTAAGGTGAAGAAGTCTTGTATTATCCCTTAATCACCAGAAAAACTGCCACAAAGACACGATTCCTATCTTCCTCTGAGCTAGGTTATTTGTACAATTCTCAGCCGACATGACCCAGATGTTTTCTTCTATGTCTGTGGGTGTTTAACTACAACCAAACAGCGACAGAAAATTACAGTTTTGTGAAAAAGCTAACTCATTTATAAATTTGTGTTGATGTAAACTTCTTTGACATTAAAATGACTATTTGAACTTATTTTCCCCCACCTTTGCAGAAAATTAAATACTCATTTTGAATACTTCTTGTCATTAAAACTGCTTTTGTTGAAATTTATTAAACCTAATACATATATGTGATTTGAAAAATTATACTTATTTTGTGAAAATAACTGTATGTGATACAGTTTTTTATTGATGTTTTTGAGCTCAACATTATCATATTAGGTAATATTTTCCCTTTTGTTCAAAATTATTAAATGTCTGTTTGAATGAATGCAGTTCTGTCAGAAATATGTGACCTTGGGTCACAAAACATAAGTAGCACAGGGTTATTTGTAGCAATAGCTAACAATACATTGTAAGAGTCAAAATTATTGATTTTCTTTTATGCCAAAAATCATGCATGGCTAAGAACTTAATTTGGACAACTTTAAAGGCGATTTTCGCAATGATTTTTTTTTTCGCATTTTTTTTCATATTCCAGATTTTCAAATAGTTGTATGTCAGCCAAATATTGTCCTATCCTAACAAATGCATATTTATTAAACTTTCAGATGATGTATAAATCTCTGTTTCAAAAAATTTACCCTTATGACTGATTTTGTGGTCCAGGGTCACATATGTGAAAATAATTTTAAAAAAATGAGCTTATAACTTAAATAGGATCATTCAGCGCATTTAGTGCCGGATTAACCTGTATTGTGGGTGGTTTGTGATTTATATGCAGGTTTTTGACTTACTGTGTGCTAAGGTGGTGCGACTGTTTAGTAAACCCTTTTGTTTTTGTTGTTGCAGGTGGACAAACTGCTGCACTTTAGGAAAATATGCACTGTCCAATTTACCTTTGCGAGTGAGTATGGTCACACGCGCACAGTTTCCCATCAGATCCTGCTGTGCCAACACAATGGGGTTGGCGGGTCTCCAGGACAGCACATCTGGCACTTGAGAGAGCAGCTACAGAAGGTGATGGGCATGACTCAGGAACAATGCCAAAGGCACAGACTCACTACACCACTGAGAGAGGAGGAGGAGTAAAACTCACAACAGACTCAAGGATCTTAAGGATACACAGGCTGTGATCTCTGCTGTATAAGGAGGTAATCAAAGATGTAGTGCTGTAATTTTGAAATCACATACACACAATGGCCTGTTTCACATTCATTCATAGTTTGGCATGCGCTCCACTCCATAAATGTACGTAAATATATGTGTGCTCGTGGATATACTTTGGGTACACAGTAATTTGCTGCACTTATAGTGCTATGCTTATACAAAAACATCTCTGGGTGCATCTGAGGCAGATCAAAAAGCTCCACAGCTGCTCTGCCCATCCTAGTTTCATCCTAAAATACAGGTACATGATATCAAAATAAAAGTCATCTCAAAAATAAGATCCACAGATACTCATCCATCCCAAGTCAATCAAAACCAGAACATGTACACTACCTGTCAAAAGATTTTTATTGTTTTTTAAAGAAGTATCTTCTGCTCACCAAGCCTGCATTTATTTGATGCAGAGCACAACATAAACAGTACAATTTTGAAATATTTTTATAATTAAAGTAACTGTTTTCTAATAGAATGTATTTTAAAATGTAATTAAGATACTGTGATTTCAAAAGCTGAATTTTGAAAAATTCTGAGTAGAATTTTTCAGGTTTCTTTGATGAATAGAAAGTTCAAAAGAACAACATTTATCTGAAATAGAAATCTTTTGTAACATTATAAATGTCTTTATCATCACTTTTATCTATTTGAAGCATCATTGCTAAATAATAGGATGTTACAAAAGCTTATTTCAGATGAATGCTCATCTTTGGATCTTTCTATTCATCAGAGAATTCTGAAAAAAATCTAATAGACTGTTTTAAATATTGATAATAATAAATAGCAGCATATTAGAACAATTTCTAAAGGATCATTTGACACTGAAGACTGGAGTAATGATGCTGAAAATTTAGTTTGATCACAGGAATAAATTACATTTTAAAATATATTGAAATAGAAAGCAGTTATTTTAAACAGTAAAAAATCTTTCACAATATTGCTGCTTTTGGATCAAATAAATGCAGGTGTGGTGAGCAGAAGAGACTTCTTTAAAAACATTAAAAATCTTACTGGTAGTGTATAGTTCATAATTAAAACAATAATATCCATATAATTTGACTTAATGAAGATTTTTTTGCTGATATCTACTTATAAAAAAGCACTTTGTTGGCAGCATGGAAATACCAGGGTTCTTCAATATGAATATCATGATCATGACTGTCCATAATGTATACTAATGTTCAGAGGTATGGGTAAAAATACCGTAAAAACTGTGATATTTTATTTCAATTTAAAATAACTGTTTTCTATTTTAATATATTTTAGAATGTAATTTATTCCTGTGATGGCGAAGCTGAATTTTCAGCATCATTACTTCAGTCTTCAGTGTCACATAATATGCTGATTTGATGAAACATTTATTAATATTTTCATAGTTGAAAACTTATTTGTAGGAAACACTAGGGTAAATATGCTCTGCCCACTAGTTTCATCCCAAAATACAGGTACATGACACCAAAATAAAAGTCATCTAAAAAATAAGAACCACAGATACTCATCAATATCAAGTCATTCAGAATCAGTGTATCGTTCATAATGCTCAGAATTCATAATCTCACAGAAGTCCAAAAGCATTTTTTTTTTGCTTTTAAATGTTTTTTTATTCACTCTAATTTGTTTGACCAATATTTTAGGTCCTGTAACTTCATTTCCCATCATTTTAACCAATTTTTATGCCTTCGTTGTTTAATTAAAGCACAAAATATTCCATGTAATCTTGATTATTAAAAGCTGCTTGCATAATATCATAACAGAATAATCAAAATGCTGATTAAAAGTACAGAATGTCACACCACAGGACGTCAGCTTCCCAAAAGTATTTCATGTCATCTACTCTTAAACTCTTGGAGACCAAAGCTCCTCAGAAGACCTTAACAGTACATCAGAAGATCTTGCTGTCTTAAACACGATTAGGACAGTTTCCCTAGTTTCTTCCAGAGTTCCAGAGTACCTAGGCTAATCAAAGAATTGTTGTGCAACTTTGCTCATGTTGACAAAGCTTTTTTCGCAATATAATCCTCTATCCCCTCGCATTTCAATTTCAAGGCTTCCCTTTTATATCAAAAGCTCTGGCGGTCTGTTGGGGTTTGGACTTTTCTGTGCCTTTAAACTGTAAAGCGGGTGTTGGTGAGCAGTAATGCGGTATAGTCGCTGAGCTTTAGCTTGCGTGTGGTGGGTGTATTATTGAGGGCAGATGGCTTAAACCCACGAGTGTCTGTTGAGATATCACGGTGCTGAAGGGCTATGCCACCAAACCCATTTTGATTAGACTGAGTCTCTGGAGCCAGAACTGCACTGGCAGACTCCGCTTTGCCTCTAGATCATAAAACCCTCAATCACAAAACGCAAGTACATTCAATTAGTTTGCCAAACCCACATAAATGCACTAGTGTAAGCCTGAGTTTATTTTCCTCTCTTTCAGCCGTCCCTGTCGCCATCCTCCCACCTTTGAGTTCTCAAACTCCCTTTCTGCAAAGAGAAAGAGAGCATTTCTTCATCAAAGCTTTCCTGTTAGTGTAAAATAAAGCCCCCACCCTCTCGCAAAAAAGGCATGAAACACAATTATGCAACGCGACGCAAATGAGGTATGGCCGCGTCGACAGAAAACGGCTAATAGTTCATTTCAGTCACTGTCTGCGTGTGAGCGCGTCGAGCTTTTTGCTCCATTACCTCCAAAACAGTATGTAAATTCGCTCTTTTGGAGACAAAATATTTAGCTGTGTTTTGCTCAGAGGAAATGAGTGCTGCGGCTGATGGGAAGAGAGAGAGAGAGAAACAGTCGAAATGTTTGTTTGAAGTTTCCTCTGCAATTGCGGGAAAAAAAACTCACTGCTAGCATAGCCTGAACCGCGCTTAAAATATAAGCTTTAAAGACATGTAGGTCACAAGCAGATATTTACATAACAAACTGTCTGACATGCGATAAAGCAACTCTCATTATTCTGACTGGTTCCTGTGCTTTTTCTAGCGGTTTGATGCCACTTTAGAAGAACGCTAACACAACGTATTTCCTGTGAACAATGCTGATAATTAGCTTTCTACATTTACTCTATACAATTAAAACATGCAGATTTCTGCGAGTTGTAAAAATCTGTGTTAAATGATTGTTTTGAAAACACTGAACATAATGAGTACAGACAGCAGCAAAATATTCACACAAACAAGACAATTTATGGAATGCATGATAGATCACCTTGGAAACCACCGGCAGAGGTGAATCATAAGTGTACAATGTAGCATAACAAAAGCAACAATAATTTGACTGAATGAAGATGGAAGATGTTAAGCTTGCATGAGACAGTGATGTTAGCAGATGGAAAAACCAGGGTACTTCTACCTGATTTACATTTATAGTTCACCTGAAAATTAAATTTCAGTCATTAATTGTTCACCCTCATGTCGTTCCAAACCTGTGAGACTTTTGTTATTTTCAGAACACAAATTAAGACATTTTTGGTGGAATCCAAGAGCTTTCTCACCCTGCATAGACGGCAACGAAACTGACACGTTCAAAGCCCAGAAAGATAGTAAGGACATCATTGTCAGGAGCACCTTCTAATCAAGAATAAAAAAAATGAACAGCTTATTCATTCAGGAATAAAGCAAGTGACTGTCTTTATGAATAGGAAATTGAATCATTGACTCACTAGACTCGTTTAAAAAAGCATGTTCATTCATAAACAAAACAACGTTGTGTTTGCATGAGGATGCGCAGCAGCTCAGTTGTGCCTCATTTCAGACTATTTTTGATGACGAAATAGAGCAAAATCAGGCAATAGTGTTATAGTCAGACAATGTAAGTCACTTATTATTAGCTTGTTTATTTAACTGTTGTATTAAATCAGTACCTTATTTACAAACTCCCTTAAATATCATTGGAAAATGTCACTCATCTCTGTTCATTGAGATCTCACAAAGTTCCATTATAATCAACAAAGTTCTCTACACTGCACAGTGAATCTCTTTATTTACACTCTCTCTACACTTTATGAAAGGATTCGTGAGATATGTCATATCTCGTTACTCAGCATTGCAAAAACACATAGAAACCTTTGAAGCCCCCCCAGCGCAAACACAAATATGCTGATCAGGTCAGTCGCACTGGTGCTCCTAAATATTTTTTCATAGTTGCATGCAGTAGTTTTCAGTCGCAAACGCTGAAATGGTCACACTGTAGAGTTATGATGAGACATCATTGGTTTAACCTTAACTTTATGAAGATACAAGAATATTTTTGTCTCAAGAAAACAAAAATAATGACTTTATTCAATAATTTCTTCTTTTCCATGTCAGTCTTCGACGCATGTTCACGAGAGTACTGCTGCTGTCTGTGGAGGATCAGAAAGCTCCCGGATTTCATCAAAAATATCTTAATTTATGTTAAGAAGATGAACAAAGGTCTTACGGGTTTGGAACGACATGAGGGATTAATGACAGAATTTTCATTTTTGAGTAAACTCACCCTTTAATTCTTCGTTATATAGACTCAGCAAGGTGCTGGAAACATTCCTCAGAGATTTTGGTCCATATTCACACAATAACATCACGCAGTTCCTGCAGATTTGTCAGCTGCAAATCCATGATACGAAATTTTAGTTCCACCACATCACTATTGGATTGAGATCTGATGACCGTGGAGGCCATTTTGAGTAGTGAACTCATTATCATGTCCAAAAACCAGTTTGAGATGATCTGAGCTTAGTAACACAATGCATAATCTTGCTGAAAGTAGCCATCACAAAATGACTACACTGTGGTTAGCAACAATACTCAGGTAGGCTGTTGTTTTTAAACAATGCTCAGTTGGTAGTAAGGGGCCAAAAGTGTGCCAAGAAAATATCCCTCACCATTACATTCCCAGCAGCAGCTTGAACCATTTATACAAGGCAGGATGGATCAATGCTTTCATGTTGTTAGCACCTAATTCTGACCCTTTCATTCAAATGTTGCAGCAGAATATGGTTCTGAAATCAGGCAACCTTTTGCCCAATTTTGTATTGTGTGATTTTGGTGAGCCTGTGCAAATTGTAGCCTTGGTTTCCTGTTCTTGGCTGATGTGAGTAGTACCCAGTGTAGTCTTCTGCTGCTGTAGCCCATCTGCTTCAAGGTTCAACATGTTGTGTATTCAAAGATGCTTTTCTGCATACCTCAGTTATAATGAGTGGTTATTTGAGTTACTGTTGCCTTTCTATCAGCTTGAACCAGTCTGGGCATTCTCCTATGACCACTGGCATCCAACAAGGCATTTAAACCCACAGATCTGGCGCTCACTGGATATTTTTTTACTTTGTTGGACCGTTCTCTGTTCTCTCTCTTGAGATGGTTGTTTGTGAAAATCAGAGTGGTTTCTGAAATACTCAGACCAGCCCGTCTGTCACCAACAACATACCATGTTCAAGTCACATAAAGAGATAGCTCACTCAAATATGAGCATTACCCCATGATTTATTCACCCTCAAGCCATCCTAGGTTTATATGACTTTCTTCTTTCAGACGAATACAATCAGAGTTCAATTTAAAAATGTCCTGGATCTTCCAAGCTTTATAATGGCAGTGAATGGGTGTTAAGATTTTGAAGTCTAATAAAGTGCATCCATCCATCGTAAAAAAGTACTCCACATCAGTGTTAATTTTGACAGGCATGTTTGATTTAGTCTTAGTCTTTATCTTGAGACTAAAATGCTCAGTAGTCACATTTCATCAAACTTTTTTAGCATCAAATATTAGTTTTCACTCGCCAACGTCTTGTCTTCGCCATAGAAAAAATGTTTGTTAATGAATATTTTTGTTGTCGAGTTAACAAAATTAACACTGCTCCATGTTGTACAACTATTAGTTTCAGAATCTGTCGTTACCTAAGTGTTTATATGCTAGAGCTACCTTTTTTATTATGAATACTAATCATGTTTGACATCATGTTTGCACTTTCTTAAAGTCAAATGAGAGATAAAGCAAGACTCGCTAGCTTTGAAAGCCCTCTAAAAAGTTGAGTGATGCAAACCGGCACCCTATCTGGAAAACAGTGTCTTTCAGTTGCAGTGAGTGAACAAATCCCCGGAGCAAATCTAAACACTAGTTCACAAATAATGAGACCTGCCTTACAGACAGAGTTTTCTGTGCTCAAGCACTCCCAGACATTTCGGATTTGAGACTGAGCTCCTCGCGACATCTTTCCTAAAAGCCGCCTAGTCATGGTGGCCGAGAGCTCTGGCAGGAGATCAATGCGAAACTCTGCACCCTTTTCACAGCCTTTTCGGCCGTGTGATCCAGAATGAAATGAAAGCGTGGAAGCATTTCAGCACAACTGATTTATTACTTTATGACAGAGGAGTGGTCTGAAAGCTGTGGTCACCGGCGCTGCAGCGCGACTGAGTCATTGATCTGACTGTGTGCTGACCTTAGAACAGAGATCACGGTGATCGTGAGGCATTAATGAAACTATGTGGATGCTGGAGCTGTGTGGTTATTAGAACAGAGAGTGTTTTCTTGCATGCTGTGTCTCAGATTTTTATATAATACTCCCAGATGTATCTGGTACAAATTAAAGTTTTATAGAAATGTACAGTTTACCCATAAATGGTGGAAATAAGCTAGGCTGTAACACATGGTTGTTTTATGCTTTGTTTATACTTTTATTAGGGAAATCAAATTTACTTGGTCAAGATTATGATTTAACATCAAATTATAGAACATTATGTCACAGATCAAATTACAAACCAGACATAAAGTTGTACTGTTATATTTTCAGAATAGATTTCTGTCTTGTAAATATATTTTTTCCCCTCCACTGTCACCTCTTTGTAATGGTGTTACAACACTCTCTGATCTCCCCAGTTCACAAGCATGCTAAAATATTGATAGTTTAGGTATTTTTCATTGCAGAGTGTAAAATCATTTTTATGTCAGTGTATAGTGCTATCTTTGTGTGAAGTTTACTTTTATACCTCAAAGTTAGTTTTTGTACTGTAAATCTTTTATGTTTAACATTTTTTTTATTTTTTTCTGATGGTGCTTCTACATTCTGTGGTCTACCCAGTTCACTAGGATGCTAAAACATTGATCATTTAGATATTGCATCTTTTATATATTTTTCGTGACAATGCAGTCATGTCAGTCATGTACAATATTATACTTTAACCCTTTAACTGTCACTCCCGTTTTTGAACACAGACATAAAAATGCACTATCCAGACTAAATAATTCATGAATGAAAACATTTTGTAAAATGATTTTGATGTACATTTTCCATGGTAATGCAATGTCTGATTTTAAAATGCCTTCCAAAGGATGAATTTTGAGATTTTAAGTTTTGAGCTGTTATATGATTTCTTAGGATTCCTAAAAAAGCCTTTTTTAATTGCCACTCTTGACATATTAATCTGTTACTTTTCCTACATAATTTCTAACACAAAAATTTGGTAAAATATCTATTTAGGAGTCCTAGACCTTTCCAACGATGTATAAGTTGTCATGATTAGATTAGGATTTATTTGTAATATGGTGAAGTAAACTTAGGCGTGTCAGTTAAAGGGTCAAGATATTGTTGTGAAAGTTTACTCTTAAACATCAAAATTAGTGTTTGTCCTGTAAATCTTTTATCTTATTTTTTTTTTAATCTACTGTCATCTCTTTCTGATGGTGCTACAACAGTCTGTGACTTTCCAGTTTACTAGAATGCAAAACAATTAATAGGTTTTATATTACTATTTTGTATTGCAGAGTGTAAAAACATATTTTAGATATTTTTTCATGTGACAATGCAGTCATGTCAGTGTATAATGCTATATTTTAAGATATACTACCAGTCAAAAGTTTTAGAACAGTAAGATTTTAAATGTTTTTTTTTTCTTCTGCTCACCAAGCCCGCATTTATTTGATCCAAAGTACAACAAAAAATTGTGAAATATTTTTACTATTTAAAATAACAGTTTTCTATTGAATATATTTTAAAATGTAATTTATTCCTGTGATTTCAAAGCTGCATTTTTAGCCTCATTACTCCAGTCACATGATCCTTCAGAAATCATTCTAATATTCTGGCTTGCAGCTCAAAAAACATGTATTATTATTATTATGTTAATAAACAGCTGAGTATAATTTTTTCAGGTTTCTTTGATTCTTTGAGTTCATAAGAAAAGCATATATCTGAAATATATCTTTCTCTTCATCAAAACAACTTGAAAACATGTGCTCAACTCACTTTTTCATGTTGTTTGAACATTAATGTGTGTTGTCAGTGTATGTACAAATCCACCCTATAATGATAAAAATCCATGCAGTGTTTTTTAATTAATCTGTAAAAATAATATCCCCTTTTTCAAATCAAGCCGTTCTCAGATGCCTGTCAGTGTGCCGTCACACCGACAGAGGCCGCTCCAACGATAGTTGATTTGACATGAGCTCTTACCTCAGACCAGCTGTCACAGTCCAGTAACTTTCCTTTTCCTGTTTCCTACAAGGAAAAAAGGGATGTTGTTTTACAAAACCATTGAGAATTTTTAATCAAAGTATATTGGAGACTTTTCTTTAAGACCCTAAAGAATCATATCAACTTGTGGAAAATAGGCATCCGATAACCCCTTTAAATATTGATGATAATAATTGGATCATGTGACACTTAAGACTAGAGTAATGTGCTGAAAATGTAGCTTTGATCACAGGAATAAATTACATTTTAAAATATATTTAAATAGAAAGCAGTTATTTTAAATAATACAAATATTTCACAATATTACTGCTTTTGCTTTATTTTGGATCAAATAAATGCAGGCTTGGTGAACAGAAGAGAATTCTTTTAAACACGTTAAAAATCTTACTGTTCAAAAACTTTTTTTTAATATTATTTGTGTATTTATTTATTTACTTTTTAAAAAAAAAAAAAATTCTGATGGAACACTCTCTGGTCTCCCCAGTTTACTAGAATGCTAAAAATGAATAGCTTAAATATTACTGTTTTGCATTGCAGATGGTAAAAACATCTTTTATATACTTTTCTATGTGACAAAGTAATTATGTCAGTGTATAATTCTATATTTTTGTCATTTAATGCCCTATTATTGTGGCGTAATGATTCAGTTCCTCTGTGCATTATAGAAAATATGCTAAAACACACTTTACACATAAAAGTGAGTCCAGCTAGGCATCATAAAAGTGAAGGGTAACTAATCTGTTGGGACTAAAGGAGCTCTTTAAACTGTCAGCTGCAGCTTGGCCATAATGAATGTCCACTAGAGAAATGCATGTCCTCTTCTGAATGAACTGTCATGCAAACACCCTTCAACTGAAAGTTTGAAGAAGACAATCCTAAAACAAATGACACTCCTTTCTAAAGCTAATAGGCAAATTGACAGCGTAAAAACACACTAGATGTCGATCACATGGCGGCGTGATAAACGATTCTCTTTTTGTTTAGAAATTCAAGCTGATGGCCTTGTTTTCAAGTGCTCTCCCTTGATAACATTATAATTCAAAGTGACTGAAAACAAACACGCTCACACAAACTCCTACACACACGCACAAACATTTCTTAACACTGTCTCTGTTTCAACAAGACACGCAATTAAATGCATTGACTCTTAAACAGCTCTTTGTTCGCTGACAGAAAAAAAAGGAAGTACAGAGTGAATATAGGCTTGCTGAGGCCGATTATTTTTAAGAACACACACACACACTCCATGTTGGGTGGAGATAAAAGATGAGAAAATGTGGGATTGTTTTCTTTATGGTGTAATCTGTGAAGCTGGCTCTCGGATATGGCAGTACACCGCCATATACTGTACATAGACACTTGAACAGATGAAGAGCCTAGAGATTCACATGGGATGCTAGAATTTAAGATAACTACAAAAGCCTCAGATTTAGATAGTTGGCGCCTGCTGGCTTCTACAATGCGACTGAAAACTACTGCGTCTGACTATGAAAGAATATTTAGGAGCACCAGTGCGACTGACCCCATCAGCATATTTGTGTTTGCGCTGAGGGGAGCTTCAAAGGTTTCTACATGTTTTTGCAATGTTGAGTAATGTATCACAGACATATCTCACAAATCATTTCACAAACGAAGTGTAGAGAGAGTGTAAATAAGAGAGTCACTGTGCAGTGTAGAGAGCTTCGTTAAATGTAATGGAACTTGAGATCACGATGAACTAAGATGAGTGACAGCTTTTAATGATTTATAAGGAAGTTTATAAATGAGATACTGATTTAATACAACAGTTAATATTAAGTGACTTACATTGACTATGACACTATTGACTGATTTTGCTCTGTTTCGTCGTCAAAAATAGTTTGAAACAAGTCACAACTGACAAGCTTCGCATCTCCATTCAAACACAGCGGCGTTTCGTTTATGAATTTTCGTGTTTTTAAGCAAATCTAGTGAGTCAGTGATTCAATTTTCCATTCATAAAGAGTCACTTGCTTTATTCTTGAATGAATCAGCCGTTCAAACGAATCAAATGAATGAATGATTCAGTAATTAAATCAGTGACTTGTCACCACCTACTGTCAGTTTTAGATTCATTTTTAAAGTATCTTTTCAGTTATTTAAATCATTTAATATTTCTTTACTCAAAATGTTATGCTTAAAACATTAATCTCAACATGAATTTATGAATTTGATTGCACTTTTGCCACCTCTGAGCCTCATTAAATATATGAAAATACACCTACAAGTTACTTTTGTGTTTTTCTGTGCCACCTCTGTAGTACAAATTAATTTTGTTAATGCTAATTTAATTTGATTGGTAACTTATTCTTATTCTGCTTCTTTTTATTCTGTCGTTTTAATTAGACATTTTAAAAAGCTTATATATATAAAAATTGACATCAAAGATGACATACTTTTAAAAAAGTTAGAAACATGGGATTACAAAGGTAAAAACAAAATTCCCCTGTAAATCACTTTAAGGAGTCAAATATCACCTTAATGGGAAGCTAATTTTTGATCAGATTTTTTGATTATTGAGTAGAAGGTGCTCCTGAAATTTTGACTGTGCTTCTAAAAAAAAAGTAAGCATAGAGCCCTGGCCTGAACCTGTATGGCGTCTTTATGGTGTAATCTGTAAAGCTGGCTCTCGGATATCCTAGAGATTCACATGGGACACTAGAATTTAAGATAACTACGAATTTAAGATAACTAAGAAATTTTGACTGTGCTTCTAAAAAAAAGTAAGCATAGAGACCTGGCCTGAACCACAGTTGTAACAGAATAATATTTCCATCTGTTCAAACTTAACATACTACAATGCTGTTCTTACTATATATGTGTGTACTGTATGTATAATGCCTTTTCTGTGTGCATGGAGTATGCGGATGATATACAGCTTTTGGCGAAATGTGATGGCAGAGCAGACTGCATACAATGCTTTATCCCATAATGCACTGACTTTACTTTTAATGTCCTTGGTGAGAACTAAAATAATATCAGCCAACATCTACAGATCACTTTTTTGAGAGAGAGAGAGAGAGAGAAAAAGAATTAGTTAATTAATTTTTATTACTGTTGTATTCAATCGACCATATTTAGTGTATGCTGTGTAGACATTGCATAATAATAGTAATAAATAATAATTACTGTATTTCAGTTTTTTTATATATATCTGAACATCCATTTTGTGAGAAGAAAAACAGTATTTTTTTTTTTTTTTAAATAGTAATAAATGAGGCTTACTTGTCTTAAATAATTTTATTTTTTCAGTTTTGATTTATGAAAATGTTTTGAAGATGTCAATCAAATATATCTAAGTTATTTGATAATGTCTGTACAGACCAGAAAATTATTGGGATATTGTGCATCATCTTATATATTATTTAAACATAACTGCAAACTTGTGCCAAGATTTAAAACTATGATCCCCCCAAACACACAAATATGACTTCTTTACCATTGACTCACAGGTAATCATTCCATATTTCATTTAATCTCATGTATGTATATAATCATAGGACCAATTTCCACTGAGAGTTTAGTATGAGCCGAGTGCTTATGATGGGCTCTGTGGAGACTCCTCACAACAAGAGAGAGCTAATTATTAGAAGATGAGCGGTTAACCCATGCTGCGGGGGCCCATGCAAAGATGCTAATTGATGCTAAATGTATGCAACCTTATTGTACAGGATCACTGAAGCACTAATCAAATACTGATCTACGAGGGCAATTTTTAAAACACAGACAATTAATCTTCATTCTCGCAGTGTTCCACATTATACGATCCATACAGAACAACAGTACCACCTACTAGGGTTTATTTTAATGTTCATATTACATTTTGTAGTAGCATGACAGTAGCTCAACAATTTTTTTTTTTGCTAATTGTTCCAACTTTTGTAAAGCAACACAGTGGTTGTTTTTATATCACATCATTAAATAACCAAAGGCAGGGACCGTGGGATTCATTTAGAAAATGTTGCTATAAAGCGTGGTACATTTGATTTGTAATCATTTTCAAACATGCATACGTGTGATTCAGAGAAATTACTCTACGCAAAAAAATAAATCAATAAATAAAAATCTGTGTATGCGCATGTTTTATTAATGAGGACCGCATGTCTCTCATATGTAGTGTTAGAAGTCAGATGTGTTCGTTCAGATGGTTCATTAAAATGAACGGATTAAAAAATGATTGATTAATCATGATTAATCGATTAATCACATCCAAAATACAGTCCTGTGTTTACATAATATATTTGTGTGTGCTGTGTATATTTATATGTATATATAAATGCACACACATGCATGTATATATTTAAGAAATATTTACTTGTGTGTATATATAT
Organism: Labeo catla; assembly: GCA_012976165.1. Lineage (NCBI taxonomy): Eukaryota > Metazoa > Chordata > Actinopteri > Cypriniformes > Cyprinidae > Labeo > Labeo catla. The sequence continues at coordinate 3,987,724 of VONZ01000001.1, forward strand.
ATATATATATATATATATTAAAATTAAACTAATTAAAACAACAGAATGAGAACACATAGAATAAGCATAAGTTACCAATCAAATGAAATCAGTATTAACAAAATTAATTTGTACTAGGTGGCACAGAAGAACACAAAAGTGGCTTGTAGGTGCATTTTCATGTTTAATGAAGCTCAGAGGTGGCATGAGTCCAATCAAATTCATAAATTCATGAAATTTAGAAATATTAACTGATTTAAATAACTGAAAAGATACTTTAAAAATTAAACTAAAACTGCCAGTAGGTGGTGGCAAGTCACTGATTTAATTACTGAATCATTCATATGATTCGTTTGAACGCTGATTCATTCAGGAATAAAGCAAGTGACTGTCTTTGTGAATGGAAAATTGATTCATTGACTCATTCTTTGTTTTAAAAACGCACATTCATTCATAAACAAAACACCGCTGTTTGAATGGAGATGCGCAGTGGCTCAGTTGTGACTTGTTTCAAACTATTTTTGACGACGAAATAGAGCAAAATCAGGCAATAGTGTTATAGTCTGACAATGTCAGTCACTTCTTGCTTATTCAACTGTCGTATTAAATCAATATCTCATTTACAAACTTCCTTAAAAATCATTAAAAGCTGTCACTTATCATCACATCACAATCTCACAAAGTTCCATTATAATCAACGAAGCTCTCTACACTGCACAAATCTCTTATGTACACTCTCTCTACACTGTTTATGAAAGGATTCGTGAGATATGTCTGCGATACATTACTTAACGTTGCAAAAACACATAGAAACCTTTGAAGCTCCCCTCAGCTTATACTTGTTCTTCCTGATATAAAATCCATTTATATAGTATTGATGTAGCACAGCACAACAATATTTGTAAAACATCCAGCGCCCTCCTTAAACGCTTTCATAGTAGAATATGAAATGCGAAAGAAAATCAGAAAGCTTATAAAACTTGTATATTCATCAGTATGAATAAGCCAGGCTGGGAGTTACAGGTTCATAAAAAGCGCCCTTTAAGAAGTTTCTACTCACGGCCACTATTAGATATGCAGCACCAATCTCAGCATGAGGAGGAGCGGTTGGAGGAGAGAGAGGGAGACAAACAGTGGCGTCCTCCATTGCCATTTTATGGTCCCTGATGACATTGAACGTTCCTTCTTTACGACATCACCTGGAGAATTAGTAAACATAAACGGCGGACCTGCTTCGCTCATTGACTGAGCCCTGATTTATGGCGCAACCTGCCGCCTTTTTCTATAATCGTCCATCAAAATGGGAGAGATATAAAATCCCAACAACCTGAGAAAAACTTTCTCACTCCGCCAACAATATATCTCAGTGACATTACACACTCAACACTTATGAGGAAGCGCTCTGCTATAAATCACAAAGTGCAGAATCATAAAAATAGGCTCAAATAGCATCACTTTTACACCGCCTGCTCTGCTCCCCTCTGTCTCTCGGCTTTATATGCAAGCGACGTCGCTGAAAGCCATGTTTCGCCACTTCTTGTCTTCGAAAACTTGACATATATTAAAGTTTAGCTGATCATTTTTTAAGAACCTCCAAACTTTAAGAGGAGCTATGTGAACTGTTGTAAAACTTGCTTTTATTGGAGGCATTTGTCTTAAGTGTGTTTAGACAGGGAAGAGATGACATGAAGTCTTCCAGTGGGAGGTGTAGAATATTAAGGCACATATTTGAGGTGTTTGTCATGGTGAATTTAAAGTGTCACAGTGAGAGAGTAAAAGCGCTCGAGCTGATTTACAGCTGTGCTTTGCCCAGATATACAGATAATGCTGTTAGCATAATAAACTGTTCGTCTCTTTGTTCGCTCGGCTATTAGATACGGCCATTCGATGCACCTGAGAAGTCTCACTGTCAAACTCTTAATACAACGACGGCGTCGCCTATTCTATAAGTCTAGTGAGGCGTGTCACTACCGAGCGGCTCTCGGTTCTCAGGAACTGGCCGAGATGAAAAAAGAAAACTCTAAAACCAGATGACCTCAAAACCGGGTATTATGACTCAAAAATGAGACGTAATAATGTATACAAAATTGTTAGTGTGGAGTGAGGTGTGTTTGTGGTTGGGTGGTGTTATTAAAATCAAATTTTAGTGCTCTTTAATATATTTGCAAAATATGCACATGAAATATTAGTAATGTTTAAGAATAAATCAGAAAATGTATTATTATTTAATGCAAAGGTGTTGTTTTTCTTTGCAAACGGCATCAAAATGCTTTGCATATGTTTAAAAAAATTAAATTAGATTGTATCTGTGATGATCATAATAAATTATATTTTATTTTTAATATTTAGTAGTGGTCATAGTATGCTTTTAAAAACTAATGATTAATATAATTATAATATTATGATATTATTATTAATACTAAAGGTGTACTTTTTCTTTTTTCTTTGCAAAGAAATTGGACATGCTTTACATGTGTGTTACAAACTAAAATGAAATTTTATATGATAAAATATTTTTTTATTAATTGTATTAATAATAATTATTGTATTACTGTAATTATTGCTTTGTGTATATTTTTAAAAAAAAAACTGAAATTTGATTATATATGTGATGATTAGAATAAATTATATTTTATTTTTAATCTGTAGTAGTGGCATGCTTTTTTATAAAAACCCATTAATATAATTATAATATAACAATAATTATTGTTAATGCAAAAAGTTCTTTTTTCTTTGCAAAGTGTATTAAAAACTAAAATGAAATTTTATGACTAAATATTATTTTTTATAATTATTAATTTTGTATTAACTGTTATTAATTTTATTAATAGTAATTATTATAATCAATAATATTTATTTATTTCAAAATGCTTTGCATATATTTTAAAAGACTAACATTTCATTTTACTAAGATGATTACAATAAATTATATTATTTTTAATTTTTAGTATGAGTATGCTTTTTATAAAAAACGAATTAATAATATAATTATAATAAGTAACTATTATTCATTTTATTAATAATTATTGTAATCAGTATTTTTTTATTTCCAAAATGCTTTGCATATTTTAAAAACTAAAATTAGATTTTATATATGATTATAATAAATTAGATTTTATTTAGAATTTTAGTTTAGTATTAGTAGTATCAGTATGCTTTTAATAAAAAAAAACTGATTATCAATATAATTATAATAAATATTATTAATGCAAAAGGTGTTTATTTTCTTTCTTTTTTTGCAAAGTGCACCAAAATGCTTTGCCATGTATATTACAAACTAAAATGAAATGTTATATTGTGAGTGAATTAAATATTATTAATAATTATTAATAATAATATGAATAATTATTATTGTCATTAATAATATTTATTTGTTGATGTATTTATTTTTCTTATTATTATTTTCAAAATGCTTTGCATAACAAAGTTATGATTGTATTTATATATGAGGAAATAGGATTGTATTATGTATTATGTTTCATATTACTATTATTATTTGGATGGCGGAAAATTTGGAAAACTTCATGACCTTAGTTATTTTTTACAGGCCCAGTTTTGCCAGGTTTACAAGTTTTAAATGCCATCATGGCTATGACTTTTTTTTTTTTTTAACATGTAGCCATGTGTTATTCACAACAATGTCCCAATTACCCTGTACCAAGGTGTTTCTGGCTGTGTGTCCCTGTATCAGGGATTGGGTGGCTGCTTGGGTTAATGCATTACAGCTGAACTCATACACATGTAAGGACCAGCTGCTCCCGTCGGACCCGCTCTTTCAGATCCCCACAGCCCGTTTGTCCTGACGCCCTGCACCTTCAACCCCCTACCTGGGCTCCCCTTATCCCCTTCATTCTCTCCCCCAATCCCTTCATCGCCTCACATCTGGACAGGAGCCACTGCCACTTCCTAGCCACGCACAGATGGCTTAGAGATTGTGCCAGCCGGTGCATTGTGGGTAATCACTTTGACCAGGCTAGAGGGCACTCACAGGGTCAGTATATTTCCTCATCTGCCTGCATCAGGTCTTATCAAGGGCGTATACAGGAATTAACCCTAAAAGAGTAAAGGGTAATTACAGTGTGCAACCCTATACTGTAATTACCATTATTGATACTTTCATCATACATATTCAGATTTAACAGGCAGCTTTTTTTGAAAAACTCTTGCATTAATTACACGTTGAGTCATGAGGATGATATTAGAACAAGCTACTTTTGAGTCAAGCAGTTTAATTCACCAGAAATAGATCTTGCGCAGCCGTCTGCTCTTATAGAGTGATGCTTTAACGGTTATGTTATAATGAATTGATATTCAGAAGAGGCCTCTGTTGACTTTGTGTGCAGCGTGTCGAGGACTAGCGGCAGATGCCTGCTGAAGTAGGCGAGATACACAGACGCAGAGATCGTTAGAGACGCAAAACTTATAAATCATTCCAGCAAGCGATGAGAGCCAAGTCTTTATTGTTTAAGTTTTTGGTGCACAAGAGAAAAAGAAACAAAATAAGATTGTTTCATCATTGTTGTGGCATTACAAGAGTCTACAAGAACACAAACCAGCTTTGACATGGGTCAGAGATGCTTGAGAACTTCACAGCACAGCTTCGCTTTTGTGAAACCCACTAATATGGCACTAGGGTCAGGCTGGCGCCAACACCACAAGAATGAAATGTATACAAATTTGATGAAGAAACGCTTGCCAAAATACAGACCACACATTTTCATACATCATATTAAACCTACGCTTACCCTTGTTCTCTTCTGTTAGTGTTGTTGTTGGTGACCAAAGTACAATGTTGTACACTACTGGACTTTTAAATACTTGTTTTTAGGGGTTCAAGCACGTAGCTGATCAAATGATCTTGCAGACCATCGTGCAGACCAAATCGCAAGCCGTAGAGACTTGAAACTTGGAGGGGTGGTAGTACTGACACCGCATACAATGTCACCAAGGCTCACCCCAATTGGCCTGACGGGGATGCTACAGCGAACAAAAGTACAAAAACAGTCACATCTCAAAAAAAGTTGAACTTTCAACCATCGCAAAAGGGCTGCGAAACCGTTCGAATGAAATTAGGTATCTTCACCAAACTTTTATTGGGGGGGGACATGAAAAGGGCAATAACTGTGCAACCATTTGTCTATCTACATCAAAATAAGTGTGCACAGTCTTGGTACGAAGTGCCTACAATGAGGTTTGCGTATCTCAAAAAGCATGGCCACCGTTGGCTGATGAATTTTGAGCACCTGTTAGACAAGGTTAACTAAGGCCGGTTGGAACAAAACTCAGTGGGCCTGTTCGACTCACGGCCCCAAAGGTCTGAGAGAAATTTGAAAGAAATCGGCCACTGGGGGGCGATATTACATTTTTCAATGGTGTAAATGATTGTACGTTGCACCGTTTTTTGCACATAAACGCGATAACCCTATCGTATGATAGAACTGACAGAACTAGATTTCCGGACAACTTTGCCTCTAGAACCACTGCTGTCAAATTGTTTCTTAAATGACTGAGATGGTGTAACAAACCTACTTTTTACGAACTAGCCCTAGGTTTTTTTGCTCAATCTGGAAAAAACACTGCAGTACAATTCTCTGGACTCTCTAGGCCAATAATTATCAAAAAAAAAAAAAATCGAAGTTTACCCTTTGGGAAGTTATAACGGGGTCGTTTAGAAAAGGGGCCTGCCCAAATGTACCCAAAATCCTATAAAAAAAAAAATTCAAAACTTCAGTGTCAAAAAATCATAGTCATAAACAATAAAAAAACATAATAGTTTTATGGTAAATTACCTGGATTTGCCAAAAATGCTTTTTAAAATTGATTTAGGTGGTTACAGTCTTGCTAAATAATGTCTTTTTTCATATGTGATTAAATACTTTAAAGCACTTGAACCCCGATAATCACTGCTTGCAGCTATGTTTATTATTATTATTCTTTCAGAGTCATAATTGTTTTTGCATTTATTGGCACTCAAACAAAATCTATTCTATTTAATACCCCAAATCAGACAAATGCATGCAAATCCAGTTCCTGAACAAAAAATGCAGAACAACACTGTGGACCATTCCAAAATATCATCTTAAAATATGACTTTTTATTAGTATTAACTCCTAAAGGAGGAGTTTCAGACTCAAATTAATTTCAGTGCATCTAATTTCCCTCTAGAAACATTTTAGGCACTAATTATTTTGTACACACTATGTATGCATGGCTACTCAATAAATAAATAAATTTGTTAAAATTGATTTGAGTTTAATTTGTTCTTAATTTAATAATATTATCATATAGCTTCAATTAAGAAATAAAAATAATCTGTTGGGGGCTGTTCGCACAGAACGTGTTTTAGCATTTCACATACTTTTCCTGTTGTTTTTCTATGTTAACATGCTAAATAGACGGGTTTGATCATCGCATTCACATCTATAGCAGGGTCTTGTGCATTAAAGGGGTCATTGTATGCTTAATACATCCTTTATAAGTTTTATAACTTGTAACGTCCTTCTCAGCAAAGCATTTATGTAATAACTCTCAGAAAACGGCTCATTTTGGATCCGAGGTACAAGGTGATGTCACCTGGGTGCAGTCGTTTGCATAAACACTGCCTCCAGAGCAAGACATCAACGAATAGTCATCTTCTCACCAGAAGCCCCGCCCACCGGCGTTCAGTCGCTTAATAGCTTGACACTTTAATATGCTGAATGCGAGTGTCGCATTGCGTCAAAATCGACCAAGAAATTACAATCACTGCCGCTATATTGTCTACACTGGATACAGTATACAGATGCACGTTCACTTTCGGACACAGTCCAAGTGGTTGAGTCGGACAAATGGAGTGAAAGAACATTTGCTTTGATGCATTTGGATTAAACAGCTTGTTCGTGTCTTTGTATAGATGTCAGAAGGAGCTCACTGTAAGGAACAAGTGGATAGTTTATTTTTAATGGCATCCCAGATTGTGTCAGAGGATTGTTCGGAGTTGTAACAAGAGGTTCGGAGCTTGTTGTTTTGTAAACGAAAGTTCACAAGGAAACATTTATTGAAAGATGAAGTGGCACTAGGTCTGATTGCAGCTGCATCACAAACTGTAAGTAAATTATTTCATAATGCTTTGTCTGGAAATGGCCGTTTTATTTTCATGATTATATTGTAAAAACACTCACATGCAATAGCAAGGGGGCATTGATACTGTTTCCTGTGCAGTTGTTAGCCAATCATAACAGTGGCTGATAACTGACAAGTCTTAAAGGACCCGCCCCTTAAAAACAGGTCATTTCAGAAAGAGGGTCAGAATAAGGGTTGAAAATAGTAATTTTTCCACTTTTTTTTTTTTAATTTTTGTGCAAAAAACTTTATAAGTAAACCTCAAAGAACATATTAACATAACAAAATGAATAAATAAATAAATGTCATGACCTTTAAAAGTATTTCAACTTCATTTCACTGCCCAGCGTTTGTGTTTAACCACAAAAAATGTGTGAATGGCCCCTTTACAAAACAATCAAAGTAGCAGTAAAATAAACACTGCAACAATTTTACAGTAATAATAAAACTAAAGTTATCGGCTGACCAATCAGAACCAAGTATTCCAGAGAGCATATAGAGAGCATCTTACAGTACGATTTCTACAGAGCTGGTCTGCTTTCGCTCAAGGTCACAATGGTCACAGGAGAACAGATCATTTGTCCAGTTCTTGGATCACTCCTTCTGTGGTTTGAACTCTAAAGCCTCTTAGTATCCAGCCTGGGATCCACCATGCTGTAATGTGTTGTATATTGTGGTAAGTGATTGTCCACCGGGTCTGAATGCAGAGGTCAAGGCTTACAGGTGCGGGCCAGCTGCCATATGCTGCTCAACCAAGGACGAGCCAAAACGTTTCTCTCTCAAACACCTCCAGCTGTTGCAGCTAACGCTGCTGGCACACGCACAAAAGCCTTTCACTCCTGCACAGTTCCGCCACACACAGAGACGCCCTCGGACAGGAAGATGACACAGGGTTAAAAAGGGGTCAAGAAATTGCTCTCTCATTAACTACAGACAATCAGCTAGAAAGTAATAAATACTATGTAGTATTATGAAATAGGAAGCTTAAAAATAGATTTATTTTCTTCTTTTTTTGAGCACGTACTGGCCCTGAAGGCGTTTTCAGCATTCTGGGCAATAAAACAGGTGAGACAATCCCATTATTTTACTGTCACACATCAGAATGGAGAAACCACAGCAATTCACACACTTATAAATGCACATCGGTAAAGCAATTTGCAGTCTAAAGGTGGCTCACCACCTTCACAGCTAAATTAGAGAGTAAAATTTTGGAGAGTTTGAGTGTTTGTCTCGCTTCAGGCTTTTGTACAGAACGTTGCAGCAGATGTATGTTGCCTGTGGAAACCAAACCTGTTTATCATAAATAAGAATTTTAATGTTGTTTCGTGTTTTCCTTGAGTTCTCGTAGCTTCATAAAATTACGGTTGAGCTACTGATGTCACATGGAATATTTTAACGATGTCATTACTACCTTTCTGAGCCTTGAACGTGTCAGTTGCGTTGCGGTCTATACAGGATCAGAAAGCCCTCGGGTTTCATTAAAAATATCTTCATTTGTGTTCCGAAGATAAAGGAAGCTCTTATGGGTTTGGAACGACATGAGGGTGTCAGATCTCAATCGTTGCTTCTAATGCATGACCTTTCTGAGTTCACAACTATGACACAAATGTACTGTATGTAAATCTATCCTTTAAACACCTGCAGATGTCCAAAGATAACCAAAGTGTCCTGGAATAATCAAAATATGCTTGATGGAATGCAGATACATTTAGCCGTGAAAGCGTTATCTTAGCAGGAGGCCACAGCTTGCTTGAGCGATCATCTGATACAGTGCTGTGGATTTCAGGTCTTTTCAAAAAAAGACATTGCTTGTTAAATTGTGGGTCATTCTGTTCACAGAATCACAAAGGCCCTGCTCCTGTCATGCCCTGTCCCTCCCCTGTGTTTAGCGGTGAGAGTTCCAGACATAAAGTTACAAAAGCCTCGTCCAACAAGTCGGACTGAAATGAAGTACACTCCACCAAGCCATGTCAAGCTACCCCTGCACAGCAGTCTTATTCATTTGACCTTCATCCATACTGGAGAAAAGAGGGAAAATGCCAACCAGGTGCACAAAAGTTTCTTTTTTCCACCCACTATGGGGCAGAGAGCAGAGAGCCGAAGGGGGAGGTGATTGAACTATCTGGTGCAAAGCTTTTTTTGAGCAACACAAAGGACAAAAAGGAGGGTTTCTCTCTCCATTTGTGCTCTCTATTCAATAAACAGCCCACTGCAAATGACGAGTGCTGTCTTTGGAGTCTGTAATAAGGGCATTTTAGATTTGTCTGAACCTGGAACATTAAACACGTTTGTCTTCCATCCGTCAATGTCAGAGCAATCATCTGTTCAAACGTCTGCCGTTCTGCAGGACGCCAGTGTTGTGTGTTTGTTCATTAATCATTTTAATCAGAACACACACACAAACACGCACTCACTGACCACGCAACAGACGGAAAAATCATTTGGCGGTTTTTGGTTAAAGTTGTATTGCATTTATTAGGTGGATTTACTAATCCCACAGTGGTGTATGAGTAGGCTTGCTCATATTTTGGGAGCAAAATTACTCATATAATTTGGACATACATTAGTGGTAGATTTGTAGTATTATATAATTTATATTATTAATGCTTATAAAATAATAGGGTTATGTTAATATTGTTCTTTTTATTACTTTTAATGTTAAAGGAGAAGTTCACTTCTAGAGCAAAAATGTACAGATAATTTACTCACCCCCTTGTCATCCAAGATGTTTGTGTCTTTCTTTCTATGTCGAAAAACTCCCATCTCATTTTCTTCTCCAACTTTAAAATCGTCCTACATCACTGCACAAGTGCTGACCCAGTGTTTACAAAGTTGAACGTGCAAAGGAGGGTCATACCCTAACTGTATTGACCCGGATTACGCAGAGTACACATGGGCATCGCAGAGCTAGACAAGACGAGCATTTGAGGTTAAAAAGTATAGAATATGTACTTGTAAGACCTCATCTTCAGAACACAAATTAAGATATTTTTGAAGAAATCTGAGAGCTTTCTGCCCCTGCATAGGCAGCAACGCATCTACCACGTTCAAGGCCCAGAAAGGTAGTAAGGACATGGTTAAAATAGTCCATGTGACATCAGTGGTTCAACCTTAATCTTATGAAGCTGCGAGAATACTTTTTGTGCTCAAAGAAAACAAAGATAATGACTTTATTTAACAATTTCTTCTCTTCCGTGTCAGTCTTGCATGCGCGTACGTGAGAGTACTACTCTTTTTGACTTTTTAGTCAAAGGCTTTTGAGGAAAACATTCCAGGATTTTTCTCCATATAATGGACTTTAATGGGTCAAAGGTCCAAATTGCAGCTTCAAAGGGCTCTACACAACCCCAGCCAAGGAATAGACCGATTCAGTGTTTGCAAACAGTGATGAAGTTTTTTTGTGGTGGCAGAAAATTACAGTTTTTAAGTAGCAGTCTATGGAAGCCATAGAATAAAATAATAAAAAAACGTAAATTTGACTTTGTATTGTCAAAAATCTGACTTTATTCTCGCAATTTCAGAGATTGTATTTCACAAATCTGATAAGAAAAATCATCTCGTTATTCTCTCTTTTCCCCTCAGCTCAGAATCATGACTTTATATCCCACACTTCTGTCTTTTTGTCTTCAAAATCGTTGAGTTAAATCGAGTTATAAAGTCCAAACTAGGAGATATAAACTTGCATTTGCGAGAGAAAAGTCAGAATTGCGAGATAAAATAAGGAAATGAGTGACAATTTAGTATAGGGAACAATTCTCACTATGAATTAGTTTATTATTAGCATGCCTATTATTAACATATTGGCTGTTTATTAGTATTTCTAAAACACCTATTCTGCATGGCCATATTCTACATCCCTAACCCTACCCAATACCTGAATTTAACAACTACTGTACTAACTATTAATAAGCAGCAAATTAGGAGTTTAATGAAGCAAAAGCCATAGTTAATGGTTTGTTAATAGCGAGAACTGGACCTTAAAATAAAGCGTGACCATAAAATGTTACAGGTTTAAATGGTATATCATGCTGCAATTGTAGGGCTAATACAATTCCCTGTGAACTGCATATGTGAATATTATGCAGACCTATTGTTTAAATTAAATTTATGCTTTAAAAGTAGAGTAACAGCAGGTTTCATCCATAGTATGTTAGTTTAAATGTCTGTGTCTTTGATAGTACTATTTAGAAACGATTTGGACTCATCCAAAGGCACAACAATACAATTTTTCTCTTATTTTATGGATTTTATTCATTTTCCTTTCAGTGTTTTTCTGCCACCACAATGCACACAAAGGTGCAAGTGACGTAACTGTTACATCTGTTCCAAATTGGTCTATAAGGGTCTTATTTAACCAGAAAATTTCACTAGTTATGCAACTTGGTAGAGTAGGGTTGAAAACTCCATCTCATTTTTCTCCTCCAACTTTAAAATCATCCAAAATGTTTTACCTTTTTTTTTTATGAAGGGCGTTTGACTTTCTTTGCACGTTCACTTTGTACTTCCGCCTACATCATGCGTGACCTTTCCAACATGACTACATAATGTGTGACGTCATAGATGCAGAGCTAGTGCAAGACGAGCATTTGTTGTTAAAAAGTATAGATGTTTTTTTTTTATTATTATTTTCATTTAAATTTTAATTCAGGTGTGAGCTAATCCGAAATTTTCATTATTGGGTGAACAATTTTTTTAATGTTGATGTTAGTAAACGAAATTCACATTTAATATGTTTATTAATAATATTATTAGAGTTTGATGTAAAACAGAAGTCAGTATAAATTCCCCACTGTTATAGAAAAACGTGTTTAAATGTGATATTCACTATCTTTTATCCAACCCTTTCAGACCACAAAACAGGGAATGCGGTCAGTGTTTTTTCTTTTTTATTTACTGAGTTAATTCACTTTTTCCCTCCACATAAGTCAGGCTCCATTTAGATTTGTTTTTCTCTTTAGCCACCATTAAGCACCCTCATTTATTAGTTCCTGAAATCCCTCCTAATACTGTTAGTGTTGTCATTTAGTTGTTCCAGGCTCAAATGTATTAATTTGTTTTGTTTTCGGTTTACTCATTTATTCTTTTATTTGTTTGCTCGTACCGCTACTGTATTGCATTCAAAACACCGTTCGTTCTCTGTTGTCTCTTTCTTTTACCCTATACTCTCTCTTTCCTTCTGCTCGTTGACACAAACACACGTAATTCTTCTTAATGTGACAAATGAACTGCTCTAATCTCCAGCAAGCTCTGCGCTCGCCTCCCGCGTTCATCTGTGCTAAATGAAAGCTTTTATGCAAATGAAATATTTTAGGGGGGCACGAGTTATTTTTCTTTCAAATAAGCACGGTAGCTCCTCGTAAGGCGGATTTGAACGTGTCACATAAACAAGTGTCACCGCACGCCGCGCCTTGGCATCCGTATCATCGCTTCGAAACTCTACGTTCAGATTCACACTTTGTGACATGTCGCGGTAAAGCTTGTTAGCTTTAGCCCAGGTTCTTTAACGGTGACTCACCTGTTTGTACGGTAAACAGGCGACTTCAAACGGCCGCGGAAACTGGGCGCCCAGATAACGTCCATCTCCTGTGAGACGTGCTCGGTTGAAAGCTTACTCTATCAACAGAGCAAACAGGCTAAATTATGCACGGTAATACACAGGGCCCCGCTCACGCACATCAATCACCTGTATAAGCGGAATACAATCGATCACATTCGCAAAAACGTCACCGTGCGCTCACACCAGAACTATTTCCTCCCTATAGCTTGTAAGGAATTACATTACAGCGCAATTCTGCCAGCTTAGACGCGAATGCATTTAAACATTTACAACAATACATCACAATATATGGCGCTGTCACCGTGGAGCCAAGAGGCATATTGCCAAGTCTCAGGCAATGTGACTCCAGCACTCCGGAATGACAAACCCTCCGTCTGCAGTATTTACGACGGCACCGTGTTTCAGAGCTCACAGCAGAGTGCTCTTCTTTATACTTGCAAGGAATAACCAGCCCTACATATGACAAACATCCTTCTCTCCTCTTCTGTTAGATCTGTGGTGTTCATAATGCATTGGCCGTCCCGGAGCAGAAAGCAGACAGGCTTTCTAATCTAACACGGTGTGCTGCAGACCGGCGGAGAGAGAAGGAGAGAGAGAGCTGTCACAGAGACATGCAGCCTCACAGCCGTGGACACATCCATAATGTGGAGCTCAGTGGGCCAAGCACATCCCAGCGTTCCCCTCTTCATCACAAATTCCAACACAAGCCCTTCTGCCACCAGCACGCAGAGTGCACAGACTTCTGCCCAGCTTCTGAATTCTATATCAAACCCAGGATGCAGAAAGGGACTGGAGAATCTCCTTGCAAGTAAGTTCACAAGTACTGAAACAATTGCTTTTTGGTTTTAGAGTAAGGTAAGTGTTATACATGGCAGATACATATTACTAGTTGAACGTTTACTTGTTTTTACGTAAGTGAATCCAAGCACCAGTACAACTATTGATATACATTTTGTAATTCACATACAATCAGAGGTCGCGTTAACTGAAAATTGTCCGTCATTGACAGAATTTTTTTAGCAGTGTCGGAAATATCTGAAGGCCATCCGTCATGTTGACAGATTTCAGATTTTCAGATTGCTGCAGTCTGGCAGCAGAGCACTGGATCCAGAACAAAAATGAAACTGTCACGAGTGTTTTCCTGTGCATTTGATTACGCACAGGCGAGTACACAGAAGCTACAACGATCTATCACGCCACATTAAAGAGCGCCAAAACGGTATTTATTGCATGATTTTCCTAATGAAATGGACAGAATTTGAAATCTGAGACTTTGTTTCATATCAAAAGTAACACAAAACCTAGCCTATTGCTATTTATTGGAAAAAAGATGCACTATGTACTGTTCATTCATTAAATGAAAACAGCTACTAAATAAAAGATCGATTGTGATTTAAGAATCGATATTGGTTCATTAAAATGAGAATCTATTAAAACATTTTTGTTACCCAGCCCTAGGTATTATGTTGTTTTTAAACACTGTGCTGTCGTCCTGTAGGTTCATGATGAGGTTCATAAAAATGAAAATGTGAACAAATATAAATACAATTGAATGTGTTGTTCTAATTAAAATATGAAAATTAAAATGACAGGTATTAATAGATTATGAGGGAATTTTGACAACCCTGTCCGTCAAAATGACAGACAATGTTGAAGTCTAGCGCAACCTCTGCATACAATATACATTTTTAACCACCAAACCTCTCCCTAACCTTACCTGTATCCCACTTCAATAGCAGCAGAAGTGTATTTTGCAATACAAAAATACTACCTCTATTAAAGGAGAAATCCACTTCCAGAACAAAAATTTACAGGTAATGTACTCACCCCCTTGCCATCCAAGATGTTCATGTCTGTCTTTCTTGAGTCGTAAAGAAATTATGTTTTTTGAGGAAAACATTTCAGGATTTTTGTATGGTGCCCCAAGTTTGAACTTCCAAAATGTAGTTTAAATGCGGCTTTAAACGATCCCAGCCGAGGAAGAAGAGTCTTATCTAGCAAAACGATTGGTTATTTTCATAAAAATAATACAATTGATATACTTTTTTTTGTCAAATGCTCATCTTGTCTTACTTTGCCTGAACTCTGTTTTTTCCGGTTTATGACAGTTAGGGTATGTTGAAAAACTCCCATCTTATGTTCTCCCTCAACTTAAAAATTGTCCTATATCGGTGTTTTACCTTTTTTGTTAAGGGTGTTTGATCTTTGCATGTTCACTTGCAAAGACTGGATTGGTACTTCTGCAGTGATGTAGGATGTTCAAGTAGAAACTAAATGGTGGATATGTAAAAATTAAAGTGAAATTGAAGTGTTAAAATAATAAGTGACCGCATACAACAATAATCATCTTTAAACATGCTTTCATCTTCACAATGAGTCTGTCGCAGAGCTGTTGTGCGAGGAGGTGTGTGGTTGTACTACTGTATTTAGATTTACTATAGGCTAATATTTTCCAAGAATGCATTGAAAATTTACAGTAACATAAGCAAATATATGCAGTAAATGTATGCAAAATGTACAGTAGGGAACTGTTACATAATACAGTGATTTACTGCCGAAAAACAACAACAACAAAAAAATATTTACAATGTAATTAACATTATTGCTTGTAATTGCAACTTCATATTTCACAATATCACGTTATGGCTTCATATTAATATTTTATCTTCTTATTTATCGTACTTATTGAATAACTTTTGTATTTTACTCTTTATCCGATAATTGTTTGTTTTTTGTATGTATGTAAAATGAACCAAAAGACTAAAATGTGATTGCAAATTCCTTTTTTTCCTTTGTGTTTTCGTGATTCATTGTAAATTCTTTGTGAATATGTTCTAAATAATAAAAACAAGATGGACAGATGGAGTCCTTTATCATCAAATGTTAAATCTTTAATTAGGACTGTTTTTGGCATTGTTTTTGTATTTCAGAGGAATAGAACAGACCTCAATGGTAGCAATGCGGCCTAAAACATGAGATAATTTTCTGCTCCAGTATCTCTGCGTAGGGCCATCAGGCTCTGATGTGGTCTAGAAATCCCACACACACGCATCGACATTCCTTCTCTTCCTTTTTGACGCGCTCTGTCTGTTACACACACATACGCACTTCCTCTCTTCCTCGCCCCACACCAGCTGCAGCCCTCCTACCCATGGCACGGGCAAAAACCCTGCAAATTGAACGGTTCAAAGGCAGCATGGTCTACCATCTGGGTTGGGAGGTATTTATGTATTTCGACTCTGAATTAACGACACCCCGGGACTCCAAAATGGATGAAATCATTATCAAAATCTGATCTTGATGATCAGACATAGGCCCGTCTCCCGCGCTCCAGGGGAGGGCGTTTGATAACCACATGGATGGTAATGAAGAAGAGAGCTCTTTTATGCTTGGAGGGTCGAAGTTCTGGAACTAATGAGGGGGTTCCAGATCATACAATCACCACATCCACCTCCTCGAAGATCACTCAAGTTAATTTGCTCTCCTGAACGTCGTTCTTTTGGCAAGATGCATTATGCATTTCTCTGTGATGAATGAACGAGCACTAAAATAGTTCCAGCAGCATGGAGGTGATCGCATGACCGCCGCTCCGAGTTATCAGATGCCTGATGATTGAGTTTCATATCAGATTTATTCTCCAAACAACAATGCTGCCTGTCTAAGGCGATAGAGCTTGTGGATTAAATAGCCCGAGTTTTCCGTTGACATGGAGCATCAACAGGAGAAGGGGGGAGGAGGAGAGAAAGATGTACCACGTGTAACTCGATCACCACGAGCTGCTGAGACACATTGTGTTTTGCGGGCGATCACAGAGGTTCCACTGTTCAGCTGTCAGTCAAATCCTGATCAGTGTTGGCCACAAACATAGCTTAACACCAACGGGAACATGATCCAGGTTCTCAACCTTCAAAGCCCTTTTTATCTGTCCATACACTGCCGGAACTTGTCTGTTAGCACCAACCCAGGCTTATTGGGAAAACGTGCCCCTACCAAAGACATACCTATACATGAACAGTGTTTGGGGTTGATGCATTTTGTCTCTGAAAAGCCACTCCGATGTTGTGACACCATATCCTGATTTGAAATCGGCCAATTCCAAAAAAAACTTTTGTTAGTTGAAGGACCCCATTCACGGTTGTTACTGAAGGCCCTTGTCAAGCCCATGACATGTGCACATGGTAAATTTTTGTCTCAAAATGTTTTAAATATTTAACTGAATTTTTGGAACCACCACAAAAGTGTTACGTTTTGTTGTCCTTTGGTGTGACACCCCTAAATTATATTTTTTTTAATCATGGAAAATTATTCAAATGTGTCTTGCAAACCACTAATGACAAGTTAGCATGGAATAGCAAGGTCATTAATTGACACAAAAGACTGAAACGACCTATGGTGTGACAGAAAATATCCTCCGGTGTGACGCCTGTACCATCACACCATAGGACGAAGACATCACACTAGAGGAAAGGTCTTTTTAAAAAGCATTTTAAATAATTAAATTAGATTTTATTAACTCCTTTTTATTGTTTTTTTTTTAATCATTTTCAGTGTTCTTAAATGCAGTAATTACATTAATTAAACTATTTTCTGAGGTTTTTGCAGAAGACTTGTACTGTTATAAAGTGTCATGAAAATAAGTATAAAATGTGATACTTTGTTTTTAAAACAAAGAATTTAGAGAGAGAATTTAGTGGAAGAGAGGGGATGCAGAAATATAATGCTGCAGAAAGTAAATAGAATCAAAATCATGCCTTAAAAAGAGTAGATATATAGTTTAAAAAAAATCCATTCACATCTTTTAGCTGTGGGGGCTTTCAGTAACGTACTGATTGACTACGAGACTAAACATAGACTACGAGAGAATTTTGTTGATGAAAATGATTTTGCTTTGTTTAGAAAACACATTGATATTATTTGTATCCAAATTAAGCCTTTTCTCATTTGACATGTTCAAAACTAAATAGAAATACTTCAATAACTACCATTTCTGTCCTTTAGTGTGACATAATGTCTCATGGTGTGACGTAATGTCCTATGGTGTGGGACACATAAAAGAACCACAGATTTGTTTTTATGTTTTAAAAAAAGTTGAGTATTGCAAAAGGGGATATTTCTCATCTTAAAATGGTTTAATTTTCAGCAGTTTTGAACAGATGACAGCAAAGTTTGTCTTGAAATTGTCCAACAAGTCATGAGGACAAAATTATGTTAATTATAATTTCATATTAAATAAATAACACTATATGAAAATAAGTGTCTAACAATGAAGATAAATCTCTCGAATGCTATTTATATATTATTATGAGTTTTCTTTTCTCTTAATTTTTGCTATGTCACGCCACAGGACAAATTTATGCTACAGTTCAGTAAAAAAAAAAACATAAATAAAAAAAAAATAAATAAATAAAACAAAAAACAATGAAAGATTTTACAAAGTTACAGACCCTTGATATTTTCTCACAGATCAGACTTCACACTACATAAATATATGCATTTCTTCAAAAATGGTCTTTTACAAAAAATTGTCAACTACCCACATACGTATTTGACTGATTACTTTCCAGAATTAATCAAATGTAAGTAGTTACATTAATAAAGTTGAAATAGATTGAAAAATTGAAATAGTTCACTACTTATCACAATAGGGTAACTTGTAATCTGTAACCTACTGTATTTTCAAAGTAACCTTTCAACACTGATAAAAACGCATTTTCTTATGGGTTCTTGCACAGTACTGTTATGACCTCAAAACAATTTTCCCATAGTTAATGATTTGTAAATAAATACATTTTGATATTTGCATTACATAGGTCCATGTGAATGCCTTTTCTGATATAGTAAACTTGCTAGGTAGCTCACCCGGTACTGTACTGCACTTCTGATGCAGAGTGCTCAACAACCAATATAATAAAATGTTGCCTGATTCATTTTCATCTGTCTCTGAAAGAACCCAATTTTAGTGCCACTCACTGGACAAGTGAGTTGAACAAGTGTTCCCTGAACAAGTGTTGTGAAACGTGCAAAAAGTAACTAAATTTTAAGAGTTGAAATGGATGGAGTGAATAATGAATTAGACATTGGTGAGAGAATAATGACAGAACTGAATTTTTGGGTCAACTGTACAATTAAAATTTTGGTGTGGGAATGCATTTAGCATTTGCAGAGCCAATTAGCATGCTATTTTTACTTGTGTATTGACTGGAGAGGGAAAGTCAGCTGTGGAGGGTTATTAGGAGCTAATGGTTACACGGTTACCATGCATTCATTTACACCAGAAACATTCACTTCAGACTGCTGTTTTCAGTGGCAGTTCTATCTGCGTTCCTGGACCGTTAGCTTAGCCTCACTTTGTCTCTGTGTTTGTCTCCTGCTGATTTGCTTTGATAGTGGGTCCACCGGGGCTCAGGCTGGCCTGTCTCATCAATTCGTTTTGCCTTTCATTGTCATCACGGGAGCTTTCAAAGAGCGGCAGCCCACCAATCAGACCAGAGACATTGTGCCGTGCTTAATCAGCTTTGTTAGCATTTCTGTGTTTTGGTCACAGGCCTCAGATACGCAGTAACTTTATTAGTAATACGTTATGAGGAGAGAGGGAAAATCACAGATATAACCCATACGCCGGTGACTCAGACATTTTAATGCCACCATGAGGGCTGATTAACTTCCCATGGCTAAAGTAGCTCTAAAGAACTATGTCAAACTAATAATTTGCACTTTAGCCAATGCATTAGTCTTATAAGGCAATTAACTTTGCAATTTTCATTCTACCTGCATTTCATATTTCTCAGAACTGACGCAATAAGAGGTACATTTCATAACATCTTAAGCCAAATACTAGGAATGGGTTTCTTAAACAGCTATTTTATTTCAGTCTTAATTAAAAGTCTCATATAAAGCTTATAATATTTTGAGGTTATGACTAGTTGACCTCACCCATCTCTATCTAATACATATCAAGCCACACTAATGTCAACCTCACACTGGCACACAGAAAACTCTTTTTCTTATTTGTGTAATTACGGACCAATCTCTGAGTTTAAAGTGTGGAAGTCCTGGCGCGACGTGCTCTGTCTCTGTCAAGTACATTACCTTGAGCGGATCATTTCGGGCATTGTGCGTCCCATACGTCTGACACGTAGTGGATGCTGCATGCTGATGCGTGCAATGCGCGGCCCTATCTTCCTAATTACCAGAGACATCGCGCTGTCAGCAGTGTCGTGCCAGGCTAGAATCTCCTCCGAGGGGTGACAGCTACCATGTCAGCCCGTTTGCGGAGACGTGAACGCCAGCGTCCCGAGATAAAGAGAATTAAAATCCCGTCAAGGCCTCATAGCGGGTCACTTGGGCCAAAACAAAAGAGTGGTGATGGGGGGCTTTAATTACCTTGTGTTGTTGTTTGCCTTAGCGTTCCATAACAAAGCAAACTTAATTAGTTGTCTCAGGATGTGGTCTCATGGAGAGCAGCGCAAGTGTCAACACAAAGTTTAAATGGGGAAAAAAAGGGAGGCAGAATGCAGTAAGTATTAATTTAAATGTGATTATGCGTCTTCAATTTGCATTCCAGATATTGGTGCCTGAAGGGAAATTAGAAAGAGTGTGTGTATGTGTGCAATGTGCGCGAATTACCGGCAGGTTACCTCACTCGTATCATTGATGGAGAAACAACTACGTTAGTTCTTGTTTTGCCAATGACAGCTAGACTGATATACTCAACAGGGTCAGACACCTCAGTAGCTGCATTTTTATTACCCTTCAGATTGCGCAAATTGAAATTGCGAATTGAAAATGCGCCTAATGGAAATGTCAATTTCACAAAAACTCCCATATATCGGAAAAAAGTTTTTACGTTAACATGAGGTGGTTTTTCAGGCAATTCGAAAAAGAAATATTTCGCAAAACTGCAGTGGAGACTTTTTTTCGCATTTAGAGCTCACATGATGTATATAAAATGTCATATGATCATTCTTCAATGTACTATAACCTCCAGGAAACACTTCATACATGACCACTCTCACATATAAGGGGGCTTTCCATTCCATTAATGCTTAGACTATTTACACTGCACAGGTCTGAGGCGTGTTACGGCTCCAACATGGCCACCGGAGCTGATTGCGGCCACCCTAATCAATGCTTATGTTTATACCGGCTTTGCTATGCACGTTTCTGAAGCGGCTCTCAGTGCTGCTTTTGTAAAGATACACGTATACACTGTAATAAAAAAAGTTGTTTCAACTTTAAAAAGTAAGTGTTCATGCTGCCTTAAAATTTTAAGTTTACTCAACTCAAATATCCACGTTTTCCATGTAGTACAACTTAACATTTCATGTTGACTAAATGTAAAATTTTAAGGCAGCACGAACACTTATATTAAGTTGAAACAGTTTGTTTTTTTTCTTTCTTTTTCTTTTGATTAAATATAGCCAACATCTGTCAAAATCCGTTGCCATGAACTATTGCGCGAAAACTCCCATATATTGCAAAATGACTTATTATGAAGGGGAAAAAATTAAATAACATCAGTTAATGGAAATGCCGTCATACATGGCCACTCTCATATATAAGGGGCTTTCCATTCCATTAATGCTTATTTACACTGCACACATCTGCAGTGCGTTATGGCTCCAACATGGCCACCGGAGCTGATTGCGGCCACTCTAATCAATGCTTATGTTTACACCAGCCACACTGCGCACATTTCTGAAATGGCTGTCAGTGCTGCTTCTGTAAAGATACGTATTACACGTATACACTGTAAAAAAAACAACTTTAAAAAGTGTTTGTGCTTCCTTAAACATTTAAGTTTACTCAACACAAATATCCACGTTTTCATGTACAACAACTTAACATTTCATGTTGACTAAACGTAAAATTTTAATCCTTTGACGTGTACAATCACACCGGTGTGATCGTTCTTGGCTGGTCCCTGAAGAGTAGGATCACACCCGTGTGATTAGAATGTTGAGCGCATCATGTGATCAGCTGCTGAATTCAAATCTTTATTCGCGCTTTGGCTGGCGCTAAACCAGTCATATTATCCTGTCATATTATCACAACTATTCAGTGTTTTAAACCATATAATGCTTATTTCAGGTTCTAGACATAAAAATACACATAAGTACTAGCAAAACCATACATTTATAGTTTATAAAAATACACGCTGATGTCTATGGAAGTGGCAATAATGATCCTACAAATGTAATCTGATGGCATGTTTTATTAATATCATAAACACATTGTGTAGGTAACTATAAAGTTTAATCTGCTCTTCTCCCAGTTCACATTCTAGATACGTTCTAGAATATTTTAAACTCACGTGTGAAAGGGTTAAGGCAGCACGAACGCTTATTACTTTAAGTTGTTGTTTATTTATTTATTTTTTTACAGTATACCCCTTTTTCGATTAAATATAGCCAATATCCATCAAAATCCCACCAAAATCTGTTGCCATGACTTATTGCGAGAGGAAAAAAATATGTTTTACTCGCATAACATAGCGACATTTATAAAATATTGCCAGAGTTTTGCGCAAATCTGTAATGGAAACGTGCCTACTGTTAAAATCTCTCAAATTTCATTCTCAAATCTGCATTTTCAAATGGTTTATGTACAATATATGAGAGTCAATAGCATTTAGCATCAGTGATCAATGAAGTTTTGGAATATGAACATTGACATGATATATTATTAGTAAATGACTTTTGGTTTGTTCCTCAAACAAAGCTGTATTGCTTCAGAACACTTGAAGTAAAGTGCATGGGTCGTATGGCCTGCTTCTGTTGGGTTTTATTGTTTATTGTACTTTTTTTTTTTTTTGTTTTTTTTTTTTGAACTCTTCCTTTAAAATTGTCTTCCTCATTTATCTCACCACCTTCTGTTTCTTCCATTTTTCTGTTTGGTCTTCAGGATCACAGACTATTAATTCCAGTGAGGAATGTCCTCATATTGGCTGGTGCTCAGAACAAAAGCTCTCCAACACAGCATGAAAAATGACACCTCCACCTGTTCTACCTCCACTTCCACCGCTGTGAATTATAGGTAAGTTTCTGTGCCAATGCATATGAGTAACCACCAAAAACAACATGTACCAGATGTAGTTTTAAAAGAGATCCGTGTTCCTTGCATTAGCACAGATCATCAGCCTTTTTAATAATCCTTCCTCAGCTGATGTGATGAGTAAGTATTTGATGAGCATATGTTTGCAGCTGTTCTGTAGCTTGCCTGGCGACTCATTGCTTGTTATAGTGGTGAACCGTGGAAGTATGAAGACAAGGTAGAGGTTCCCCTGAGACTTAATAGAATCATGCATGTTTTATTTCCAACTTTATCTTGGATGTCTTTGATTTAGGAGTAATAAAAAAATGTAAGGAATGTTCCATTCAAAATAATCAAAGCACTTATGTTAATGTTTTTGTTTGTTTGAGGTGAGAATGTTCTAAGAAAGAATTTGGAGTCTACTTTTTTTGGAGGAAATTAATACTTTATATTGCAATTATGCACTAAATTGATAAAAACTGAGGGTAAAGACTTACATAATGTTATATAATGTTAGATAATATTTGCATTTCCAATAAATGCTCTTCTTTTGAACTTTTTATTCATCAAAGAATCCTGGGGAAAAAAAGGATCATAGCTGCTGAAAATTCTGCCTTGCCATCACAAATTAAATTTTAAAATAGAAAACAGTTATTTTAAATATAAGTATTTCACAATATTACTGTTTTTGCTGCATTATTGATCAAATAAATGCAGCCTTGAGGCTGCAATCTTACCAGCTCCAAAACTTTTGTGTTTGGTCATAAATATTTTTTAGATTTATGTGTGTATATCCTATTTTCTTTTAACTTTTTTATAGATATTTTTGATATTTTTGTGACCCTGGACCACAAAACCAGTTATAAGTAGCACGGATATATTTGTAGCAATAGCCAACAATACATTGCATGGGTCAAAATGATCAATTTTCCTTTTATGCCAAAAATTATTAGGATATAAGTAAAAATCATGTTACATGAAGATATTTTGTAAATTTCCTACCATAAATATGTCAAAATGTAATTTTTGATTAGTAATATGCATTTCTAAGAACTTCGTTTGGACAGCTTTAAAGGCGATTTTCCCAATATTTTGATTTGTTTGCACCCTCAGATTCCAGACTTTCAAATAGGTGTATCTCAAACAAATATTGTCCTATCCTAACAAACCATACATCAATGGAAAGCTTTATTCAGCTTTCAGCTGATGTTTAAATCTCTGTTTAAAAAAAAAAAAAAGATCCTTATGAGTGGTTTTGTGGTCCATGATCACATATTTTATTTTTTCTTAACTTGAAGCAACATTCTATGGTATGGTTGTTTTTTAAAATAATTAATACATATTTGAATCTCAGATTTTTGTGCGTTAAGCTCGCGTTAAACCATCTATAAGAACAACCCGTCTATTTTATTAAACTACTGAACAGGTGTGCTTGATGCCACATTCAAGAATGTAACAAACTGTTCTTCTGTTCAGAATTATTCCTGGAAGGCTCTAATTTGCTGCCCAAAACCTCTTTTATCAACGTACTGCGTCCTAAAAGAGCTGCACTCAAAGGTACAGGTCATATTAAGTGCAGGCCTTCGAGCTGCATTAGGGCGGGCGTAATCTCTGCATATATTTAGGAATTGATTTGGCGGTGTCGGGCATTGCTGGTCTTTGCTAATGGCAATAATTCTTTGGATAGGATTCATATGTCTACTTCATATTAAGTTTCCTCACTGCTTACTGACCTTTTCATTTTCTCTGGCATATGCGATTCTTCACATCTATGGACTTGTCAGGACTCATTATCTTCTGACTGCTGCTTTGTTAGGAGAGAGAGCATCTTTTACTGAGCAGATGTGTGTGTACTGGCTGTCGTTTATAGTCTGTAAAACAAAGACATAAAAAATAGAAGCCTGGGGTGGCACGGGAGCACACCCTGTTTGTCACGGATCACTGCTGTGTGTTGAGTGACTGGGTGGAGACGGCAGTCATAATAGCCCTCAGGTTCAACGGTTTTGCCTCCCCGTCATCGTAAGCGCAAATCATTTAGCTGATAAATGGATGGAAAGACATCCGTTAGCTTTGTGTCCAAATTCAAAAACTGTCCGAAATTGTATGTGATTTTAGAAATAGAATCATAATGCCTTTTTTGGGTACTGGACATGCCTGACTGAAATTGCACAGCAGTTTTTAAAATTTTATACTAATAATTCCTTCTAAAGTGATTCTTTGGTGCTTTTATAGGGGTCATGAACTGAGAAATCAAAAATTTTCAGTGGTCACTATTGCTTTGTCTGTCATTACAGATCGTTTGATATGAGTATTTATGTGTTTTTAACCTAAATTGCTGCCGCGTCCACCTATGAAAGATGTACAGTAGGCAGTCAAACATACACAATTGTTAGCCAAACATGGCAGTGGGTGTTTACTTCCGAGTCTACAATCCATTATGCCTACTCAATTAGAGTGTGGGATGAGGGGGGGTCAAAACATGACAGAAAATAGCCTATTACTTCAGAGCACAGTACAAAATCAAAAACAAAGGCAGCTGATGACCCCTTTAAAACATTGGTCTGATTGTTTGAGGATCCAGACTGTAACTTTTGTTTGGTACTTTGGTGACAGTAACTTTGGCTCAACCAATGGCATGAGTTTTGGGGTGGGATTATTTATTTATCCAACCAATGGGAGACTGTATTCAGGAAACCTCTTTGATAACAGTCATTATTTTTGTGTTGGGTGATTCTAATGGTACAGAAATGACATTGCTACTCTTTAAAGTCACAATGAAACTGTATGGTGACGTACGCTACCAGTCAAAAGTTTTTGAACAGTAAGATTTTTCATGTTTTTTTAAAGAAGTCTTTTCTGCTCACCAAGCCTGCATTTACTTGATCCAAAGTACAGCAAAAATGGTACAATTTTAAAGTATTTTTTACTATTTAACATAACTGTTTTCTATTTGAATATATTTAAAAATGTTATTTATTTATTAATTTATTATTATTGTTATTGTTGTTATTATTATATCTTCTGATTTTAAAGCTGAATTTTTAGCAGCATTACTCCTTTCACATAATCCTTCAGAAATCATTCTAATATTCTAATTTGCTTCTCAGAAAACTATTAATAATAATGATAATAATAATAATATACTTATTATTATTGTTATTATTATTGATGAAAATAGCTGAGTAGGTTTGTTTTGAGTTTCTTTGAATAGAAAGTTCAGAAGAACAGCATTTATCTGAAATATAAATATTTTGTAACATTATAAATGTCTTGATCATCACTTTTGAAGCTTTTCATTTAAGATAAATGCTGATCTTTAGATCTTTCTATTAATCAAAGAATCCTGAAAAAAATGTGCGTTTAAAATGTTTTAATATTAAAACTGTTTTAAATATTGATTATGATGATGATAATAATAAAATGTTTCTTGAACAGCAAATCACCATATTAGAATGATTTCTGAATGATCATGTGACACTAAAGACTTGAGTAATGATGCTGAAAATTTACTTTTGATTACAGAAATAAATTACTGTTTTTTAAATTGTAAAAATATTTCAAAATTGTGCTGTTTTTCTGTACTTTGGATCAAATAAATGTAGGCTTAGTGAGCAGGAGACTTTTGAGAAAAAAAAACATTAAATATCTTTTGATGGTAGTGTGCTGTATATTGGTGTGTAAAGGATTATCAAAAAAGAAAAAAACATCAGTGTATTGACTGGATTTTGTGATTTTGGTGTTGCACTCAAAAATGGAAGCAGATGAATGTGAGCCTGCAGGTGTGTGTTGTTTAACTGAACCAAATGATTAGAGAAGTCTGTCATTTCACTGGAAGATACAGATACATAATTTTGATTAACCGTTAACAAGTTCTAAACAATTTTTTAAAAAAGAATAGTTCACAATAAGATCTATAACACGCGTTTAGAAAACAGATTAGGGTTAATTTTTCATTTCATGCTGGCTTTAAGGTTATTAATTTAGCAAGCTGCTAATTCTAATGCGAAAACAGTACATGACAAATGAGTCTGTGCAATCCATACAACACTGCAGCACTGATGTACTCTCTTGCTAAATGCATGTAATTTCCCATTAGCAGTGAAGCACAAGCTTTTCTCGCACAGCAGAGTGAGAGCTCTAAGACGTCAGGTATGTTTTTAATGGAAGTCATTTTCTAAATAAAGACAGGGAGACAGGCAGACAGACAGATAATGCACTTTACACTCAGGCTACAATATTTTCCAAGGGTTTAGAGATTAACCTTTTGAATGTAATGTTGGGAATATGACGCCCCTCCTCTACAGAGCGAGAGCGAGTTCGACTTCTCTAATTAGCTGCCTGACATTTCACTTAATCCAATAAAAAACAACATGGCCGCTGTGCGATGATCTGATATTGGTAATTGGAACTTTTTTTTGCTGCCGTTGTCCATCTCTGTTCTGCTGTTGGTTCATTCTGACGCCTGTAGAGATATCATTAAAAATTTCTACAGCAAAACAAGGCACGGTGCTTCTCAAAGGACACACGGAGGGAATTTTTCCTCTTCTGGTTTAATCAAGGGCTCACCCGAGCACACACCAAAAGGCCATGAATGCAGATTCTCGTTCCTTTACACTGAGGCATATCGGCTTTCGGCTGTTTGATGACATGGGTTTTTTAGCACGAGGCTACGGTTACTTCCTGTGTTAGCATCTTCCTGGTGTGGTGTGTCACCTTGGTGCTCGGAACAAGGTCATTCTGGTTGCCCTTTATGAAGCTGACGATCATTTCCTGTTAGTCAGTGCTTCGTGAATGCATTTTTGACTGAAAACATGTCATGAAGTACAAATGCCTGTTTTGAAGTTCACATTGAATTACTAATAAGAGTTTATCTTGTTTAAATTAAATTGGGGAAATCTGCTAGCTTGTTAATGACTTGTAAAGTTAAGCAGTTGTTGCATGGTTCTGATAGTGATGCTTGTTAGTTGCCCCAGTGTTTAAGCCTTAGCTAGAGGTCTGTCTACAGAGCTTACGGCGGACAGGCACCCAGAGAAAAAGCTCTGAGCTAAATGAGCTTGGCACGGGAAAGCGCTGTGCAAAAGACCAGACTTTATTTCTCCCAGAATCCTCCTTCTCATTAATTAATACCTGCCCCCAAGCTACTGATATATACAAACAAGAAGAAACGTACATGAAATGCGGCTGCAAATTGAAGCAAATACAAGATAAGAGATGGAAATGAATTTCCACCCAACATTATTTTGAAAAATAAATATTGTGCCACGCATTATGCATTTTCATGAAATTCTTAATTGGCTTAGAAGCGGGAAAGTGAGTTACTTTTGTGTTTAATTTCAAGGGGGTACTGATATCGGTGTCCAAGTGAATTTATTCAGCTGCAAATATATTTACCCCAGGCAAGTATTTCCAAACTGACTAAAATTGTCTGCTCGGTCTTAAATAAGCAGTTTTCATAATTCTGAAATCTGGCAGCTTTAAAAAGATTTAAAAAATGCATAAAAATGCATTAAGCTGAAAGCATACTTAAAGCATACAGTTTAAATAATATAATATAATATAATATAATATAATATAATATATGTGCTAAATTTTGCTGAATTATATGCAATATATATATTATTTAAATATACTATAATAATAAGAATCTGTTAAATATTGCTATTTTAATGTAGTATGTTGTTATAAAATATATCAAAATAATTTGTTAATATAAGGTTAAAACAAGGGTTTTCCATTGAAGAGTCATTTTGGGCTCCCCTTTCAGTGAACAGATTTTTTAAAATTTTATTTTATTAATTTTTTTTTTTTGTCTTTATTGTGTTTCTTTGTTTTGTTTATTAAATAAAAATAAGTGTTAAAAAGTGTTATCATATTTGATATTTATGATATCATTATTTAATAAAAGCAGCAGGCTTTCAGAAGTGTTTGTTACAGTGATTTCACAAAATATTTAAAATGTATTTATTGTAAATGTTACTAAAAAAGTTAAAATCAGTTTCAGTCAAGCAGCTCAGTATTCGAATAAAAATGTGTTATTAATATAATAAAACAGGTTCAAACAAGGGGTTTCTATGAAAGAGCCATATTGTGTCCACTGTCAGTGAACAAAGGATTTTATTTTATTTTATTTTATTTTATTATTTTTTAATTTAATTTAATTTAGTTTAATTTTATTATTTAACTTTATTTTAAAAACAAAAACATTAAAATAAATAAAAAAAAAATGTTAAAAATTATTTACATTAATCTGAAGAAACATCTGTGCGATTTTGTAGATATTAAAGGTTCTTCATGGAACTATAAATGACAATAAATAATTACAATAAATCTTTATTTTACCATATATAATGAACTTTTTTTGTTTTTGTCTTTATGGTGTATAAATAAGTAAATATAAATAAGTGTTCAAAAGTGTTACAAAGCAGTAGGATAGCAACAGTGTTTATTACAGTGATTTCACTAAATATTTAAAATGTATTTATTGTAAATGTTATTAAAAAATCAAATCATTTTCAGTCATGCAGTTTTAGTATTCAAATAATAATTTGTTAATGTAGAGAAAAGGTTCAAACAAGGGGCTTCTATGGAAGAGAATACTTAAATATTTATAGAAGGTTATATATATATATATATATATATATATATATATATATATAATTTTTTTTTTGGTCCATTGTCAAGTTATTCAAATCATATTTTATAAAAGCAGTATGTCTATCAAAAGTGTTTGTAAATTATATTATATCATATTTTCCTCTAATTTACTAAAGCAAATTCTAATTGTGTATAAAAGTTACACAGATTGGCTTGGGTTTGGCTTTTCAACAATCAAACTCTTTTTTGCTGATCTAAATGTTCCAGGCCACCTGGAAGCAGAACTCTTTGTTCAGACAAGCAAAAACTACTATCGTTAATGGGCCAAAAAAACCCTGCATTATGCAAAGAGAGATGATGTTTACGTTATAAGCCGTGTCTGTCATTTTAGTGAAGCTGCTCTCGTGTTTAAACCTGCCTGTAGGTTGCTCTGGCCGGGCGCCTGGAGCAGCTGAACTGTGCAGAAGTGCCATCGCTGTGATTCAGAGCATGGGCGCACTCGCTGCCTGCCTCGTGCCTGACGGCTACCTCTGCGCTTTAATCTCTCTGAGTGGTGGGTATGTGAACTAATGAGATAAATTAAGAATCATTAGCCCGGAGCTAAACTTTAAAGATATCCTCCATGTTCAGCAAAAAACACCCCACAGATCCCTTCAACCCAAAGCAGCGGTGTACAAGAATGACAGGCGATAACCAACACTATGGAAACGCACTGCAGATTTGCGATACGTTATATAAATATATTTCCTCGCTTCAGTGTTTGATGATTGTAATAAAAATGCCATCTTCGTCAACGCAAAACCTCAAGCGAGCACCATGCCTGCTGTATTTACTCCCGTGACAAGAAGCATGGAGTCGTGTCTTAATAAGAGAGTTTTGTTTTAATATCATAGAATACTGCGGTAGACAATAGCGGCGCACGCTTTGTTTCTTGTGTGCGTGTTGCGAGCGCATGTATAAAGTCTCATTCAATTATGGATTTACGCATTAGACTTTGATGGCCAAAAATACCCGTGTTCACTAATACTGCAATCAATCTCTCTCCATGCCTACTGAGTGTAATTAGACAATAATGAGGAAACTGCTTTATGCTGGATCTCAAAGTATGTGTTGACCTCAGCAACTTATAGTCCATTAGACAGCAAATAGCTCACAAGGCTGGAATAATAAACCATGCCTTCCACTTCGGCTGAGGACTGAAGCATTGCACGCACAGGCATTGCTAGAGACCGTCCTGAATTGGGGACCTCGTGTGACCCTGGCAAATTAATGTGGCTATGTTAAGAATAGAACATTAGCTTACTAATTACCAAGTTCTGCACAGTATATACTTAATACTGGCAGTATATAGTATGCATGCAAATTTATATGGCCTTTTAAAATGTCCTTTATTTATTTATTTATTGATTTAAAGCAGGCAGTACAAAATACATCACACATATTCAACTTATTTAATTATATTAGATAAATAAATGTAATTTATAATAAATAAGTGCTATTAAAATATGAAATTAAATTGAATTAATTAATTTATTATTGCACCAGTAGAATAATTCACGAATTTTTAACCTATTTAATTAATTTATATTTCTGTATTTCAATATTTAAATAAATAAATAAATAAATATAATTTTCATACAAAAAGTATGTGAAACTTTGAAAGGTCAAAAAATATGGTCCATGACTCATATTGCAAGTTTAATGCAGTGAGTCAGAGTAGTTCATTCATCAACACATTTTTTGTTTTATTATTTTTTGTTTCTTTGTTTATTCTTTAATAGAAATAAGTGTTTATTGGACATCAGTGTTATGATGTTTGTGATATTGTGATTTCATATGATCATTTTATAAAAGCAGTAGGCTATCAAAAGTGTTTTTTTACAGTGATTTCACCAAATATTTAAAATGTGTTTATTGTGAATTTAATTTTTTTTTATAAATGAACCGCTATGTATTTACTAAAACATATTCTACTATAATTCACTAAAGCAAATTCAATGTTTCATTAATTAATACATTTTATGCATTTAATTTTTGTTTACATTTTTTAAATTAAATTAATTTTAATTCATTGTAATTATTAATTAATTTATTTATAGCACCAGTAGAATAATAACAAATATTCAACCTAATTATAGTAGATATTTTACTAGTGCCTGATTTTTATTTATTAGTTTCTATTATAAAATGAATAAATATAATTTTCAATAAATATTATAAATATTACAGTGCTTTTACAAAAAGTATTGAGTAAAAGTATATGAAACTTTAAAAGGTTAAAAAATATGGTCCATGACCATATTTCAAGTGTAATGCAGTGAGTGACATCCAGTTACCTTGAATGTAACTTTTTTTAGCACGTTTTTCACCCGTTTTTTTGTTTATTCTTTAATAGAAATAAGTGTTTATTGGAACTTAATTAATTTTAATTCATTGTAATTATTTATTTATTTATTTATTGCACCAGTAGAATATCACAGATATTAACCCTGTTTAATTAAGGAATTTTATTTTTGTTTTACTTTATTAATTTCTGTATTTAAAATAAATAAATATAATTTTCAGTAAATATTACAAATATTAACAGTGCTTTTACAAAAAGTTTGTGAAACTTTGAAAGGTTAAAAAATATGGTACATGACTTATACTGCAAGTTTAATGCAGTAAGTGGCATTCAGTTGCCTTTGAAAATAACATTTTTTTTTAATATCTTACATATTTTTGCATTTTAATCCAATCTAAGTGATAACACTTAGCATAATGTTAATGTCAGTTGCTTGTAGTTAATTTATTAAAAATGGAATAAATGTGTATATATATATATATATATATATATATATAAACAGACACATTTTTGTTTTACTGTTTTTTTTTTTTGTTTTTTTTTTGCTGTGTTTTATAAAAAAAGAAACACGTTACTAAAGCATATTCTACTTTAATTTACTAAAATTCTAATTGTTTATATATTTATTTATTGCAAGCAGTAGGAAATAGATCACAAATATTCAACCTATTTAATTATATTAGATTTTTTACTAGTGCCTGATTTTTTAAAAATGTATTCTATATTTAAAATGACATGTGTATGTATATATGTAAAATGATACATATTTTCATTTTCAATAATTCAGTACTGAGTACATATTTTAAAATATCTTCAATAAATATTACAAAAAGTGCTATTACAAAAGTATGTAAAATTTTTAAAGTTTAAAAAATGTTACACGACTTCTATTACAAGTTTAATGCAGTGAAATTCATCCAATTAATAACATAGCAGTTATAACATTTGTTTTTAAACATTTGACATATTTTTGCATCCAATCCAAGTCATAGCATTTAGCCTAATGTTAATGTCATTTGCTTGTAGTTCATTCATAATATGAAGTAAATGCATATTTTTCCAGATGATTGGGAAAAAATGCATTATGGGATAGTATAGTATTTAGTATGCTTTGTTGTATTTTTATGCTGTTTAGCTGTTTATGCTGTTGTATGGCCTGTAAAAAATGTGCATCTTGATTTTTTTTTGCAAGCAAATTTAATTAAAATATTTTAGTTATTTTATTTTTTCTTGCCATCAGCTCTGGAGAATTGCTAATTTCCCTGTGATTAGTCACATGGCATTTGCAGCTGATTCACAACAACCTGGCATGATTAAAAATTGGCATACATAAAAATTGGCGTAAATATAGTTATGGTAGCGTGCTATTCCAAACATAGGCAGTGTTGACAGGCAGAGACTGTATTTCGGGTAACTATACGGTTTATAAGGTTTAGTCAAAAACACAAACTAGCTCTCTTATGCACACACACTGACATGTAGACATCCACTGGTGCTCGGCTCTTACATTCAGGAGCAATAAAAAATTAACTTTAACT
The DNA here is from genome assembly GCA_012976165.1 of Labeo catla. Taxonomy (NCBI): domain Eukaryota; kingdom Metazoa; phylum Chordata; class Actinopteri; order Cypriniformes; family Cyprinidae; genus Labeo; species Labeo catla. The sequence goes on from VONZ01000001.1 coordinate 4,020,869, forward strand.
AAAGGAATAAAAAAAGAAACAAACTGAGATGAGCGACAAGCAGGGAAGTTATTTCTATCTGGGTGGCTTCGGGTTAAAGCGTTCTTAAGAACATTGATGTCTCTTGAAGGCGTTGTTCGTGTAAATGAAACAGACTGAACCGTGGCAGTGCGCTGATCACGGAGAATCGGCTCAGTAGAAAATAAAAAGTGCTTGTGTCACACACCACAGCGAGATCTGAGACGCAGCCGCCGCGCTGTGTCGTTATTTGTTGCGGTTGTGTCAAGTGTGTCGGCATGTCAAACTCATCACTGTGTTTGGGAAAAAAAACCTAATTTAGAAATGAACACAGTGCTTCTTTTTCACTTTCTCGCAACGAGCTGCTTTTTTGCTATCTCTTTTTCCCGGATACTGATAAACTCACTGTGCGGAAAATAAAGAATGAAATGACGGGGAAAAAAAAAAAACAAAACAAAGGAGAAAGTCTAGGAGTGAATCCTTTGAAGCAGGAAAACAGATGCATGGGTAGAACAATGAATAAATAAATAAATAAATCACGGAACAGACGCGATTGCGTCTTTACCGAAGATGAGAGGACTTTTTTTTTTTCCACACTCCCTGTGGTTGCTGTGCAGGTCGACCTGTGTTTAACGCACACCGCGGGCAACGCTTTCTGATGACATAAATAGCCGATCATGAAAATGGTTTTCTTCCCCGTGGGTTTTTTCTGTTTCTTTTGTGATTTTGGCAGCTCGTTTTAGTCACAATGCAGCAAAACTTTGGAAACATAACATATAACTGGAGTTAGTTTATGAGGAGTGCTTTTTCATTAAATTGCTGTGCCTGGGAATAGTTCAAATCCCAAAGTACACTGTGTAGGCAGGGTACCATTCTAATAACATATATATAGATGTATATATATTCATATATTCGCTGTTTATGTTCTCATATTCCATGATGTGAACAGAGTGCACAAGGTCATTACGAGCATTATAAGCTGGGAACTGGATTGCGCTACAAGTGCTGCTAAAACTGAGCTTCATTTGACATAGGAAAGATGAAAAACGGTCCCTTAAAGTTTGTTTCAAAAGCTAGATTTAAAGGAGTTCATTTCCAGAACCAAAATGTACAGATAATTTACTCACCCCGTTGTCATCCAAGATGTTTATGTCTTTTTTTTTTTGCCTTCAGTCGTAAAGAAATAGTTTTTGAGGAAAACATTTTAGGATTTTTCTCCATATAGTGGACTTCTATGGTGCCTGAGTTTGAACTTCCAAAATGCAGTTTAAATGCAGCTTCAAATGGCTCTAAACGGTCCCATATCTAGTGAAATGAGAGAAAATGAGATGAGAGTTTTTCGACCTGTCCTGTCTTAAACTGGAAAAAACGGAGTTCACGCAGACCTAGACAAGACGAGCGTTTGAGGTTAAAAAGCAGAGCAAGAAGGGTGTTATCTAGAGAAACGATTGGTTATTTTTAAAAAAAAATATATATACTTTTTAATCTCAAACACTTGTCTTTTCTAGCTCTGCGTGAACTCTGTGTATCCTGGTTCATGACAGTTAGGGTACATCGAAAAAAACTCCCATCTTGTTTTCTCCTCCAACTTCAAAATCGTCCTACGTTGCTGCAGAAGTACCAACCCAGTGTTTACACTGTAAACGTGCAAAGAAGATCAAACGCCCTTTACAAAAAAAGGTAAAACAGTGATGTAGGATGATTTTGAAGTTGGAGAAGAAAATGGGATGAGAGTTTTTCGACCTACCTTAACTGTCTTGAACTGGAATACACATGCAGAGCTAAACAAGATGAGTGTTTGAGGTCAAAAAACAAAAAAACAAAAATATATATATATATATATATATATATATAATTTTTTTTTTTTTTTTAAATAACCGATCGTTTCTCTAGATAAGACCCTTCTTCCTTGGCTTTTTAACCCCAAATGCTCGTCTTGTCTAGGTCTGCGTGAACTCTTTTTTTTTCCGTTTTAAGACAGTTAGGTAGGTCGAAAAACTCTCATCTCATTTTCTCCTCCAACTCCAGAATCGCCCTACATCACTGTTTTACCTGTTTTTGTAAAGGGCGTTTGACCTTCTTTACATGTTCACTTCGTGAACACTTCTGCAGCGATTTACGACGATTTTGAAGTTGGGAGACATGGGAGTTTGTCGACATACCCTAACTGTCTTGAACCGGAAAAAACATTCACACAGAGTGTTTGAGGTTAAAAAGTATATAAATTGTAATATTTTTTTTAAACCCCTTTGAAGCTGCATTTAAACTGCATTTTGGAAGTTCAAACTCAGGGGGACCATAGAAGTCCATAAAATTGAAAGGAATCCTAAAATGTTTACCTCAAAAAACAATTTCTTTATGACTGAAGAAAGACATGAACATCTTTAATGACAAGGGGTTAAGTACATTGTCTGTAAATATTTGTTCTGAAAGTGAACTTCTCCTTTAATAGGAAAAAATATTGGTTTGTTCCCCTTGCGTCGCTCAGTTGTGAACTGAGATGGTGAGGCAACTTACTTGTTTTTGGAACAGCGTGAAAGTTTTCTAAGTGGCAAGTTTTATGCATTGAGAGAAAGAACAGAAGTTCTTTGAAAATAGATTCTGATGTGTTTCGTGAATTCCTCAGAGGGAACCTCTTTTTGCTCCTTTTTATGAAACGAACAGCATGTTCTTTTTTTCCGAATCCCTCCAACCTTTCTCCGACCTTAAACAGACCAGACAGCATCGCTAAACGTTCACAAAGGATTTGCTGCTGCTCCTCATCAAATCGACATAGAGCGAGAAGGCTGAAACCTCCCCCCCAAAAACCTTTAACGAACCCAAACAAGGGCTTTTTTTGTAGAATTAGCTGCCCATAAAAAACTACGCAAACTGTAGTCATGTGTGGCTGTTTTTTTTAGTTTTGTTTCTTGTAGACAAAAACAAGTTGCTTAGCAAGTAGTGAACATGTCATGTAAGCAGTCTTTTCCAACACGTGTTTCAAACAACATAACCTGTCCAAATGCACAGCAGCGAGGCGAAGCAGAAAGCGAGAGCGGAAGAGTGAACCAAGAATGAAACTGAATGGCAATTAAACTCATAGAGTTTGATGACTACTAAGGCATCAGTTGCCAAGTACAATATAAGCCCATGTATATTACAACACAACCATATATTAATTTAATAAAATACACAATATAGCTCTTGTACACGTAACAATTTGGCTCAAATGCACAGAAACTGCAGAAAAATCAATAAAAATATGTTGTTTTGATGTAAACACATTAAATTGGATACATTTTGCACATTAAAATGATATTGTGTATAAGTGACAATGTGAAGGGACATTTCCTTTCTTAAAATCCTTTTTTTTTTGTTTGTTGTTAATGTGTTGTTTTTCTGAAATTGAAACAGTGTCCTCTGCAGTTCAATATCAATATTTTCAACTGCATTTTCATCCTGTGCACGCCCTCTCTCTCTCTCTCTCTCTCTCTTTTTTTCGGAGATTAATGTTTTTTTCCACCTTCTTTTTTTACAAAATGTATAAATATTTTCATTGTTATCTGGACACTATACATAAGTTCATATATTTATATATATTTATCTATATGTATATATAGATATATCTTTTCACAGTTGAGGAAAAATGTCCCTAATATACAAGAGAGTGACTGTTATAACTTAATGTCAGACACGTGGAGAGTCACTTTAAAAGTAGTGAAAAGCTGAAGACAGATGATCACAGAGGACCAATAAGTGAGAGTAACAGGTTCACCGTTCTGGAATGTTCCATATGTACGTATACATGGGGCGGGGGAGGACACAGTTTACACGTGACTAGAAATGACAGGTGAAGAATGGTTACATTTCATAATCAACCCTCCCCACCCGCCCTATTAAGATTCATGGCCCCACACACCCCCTCAGTGTTTGCTGATATCATTTGCACTTCTTATGCTGATATTACAAAGCCAGTAAAAGTTAAAGAGAGAGTCTCTGTCTTGGTGTGGTCCAACCGTTCTGGGGCGTCCAAAGCACCCTAAACCCCTTTTGACTTGCGATTGTCAGAACAAACCATTTTCGTCCACCCCTTCTCCTCCGAATGTCCCTGTAGGAGAAGGGCGGGACGCTCCGTCTGTGGTTCAGCGACAGAAAGACGTCACTGTAAGAAAGAGTTTGAAGCTGGTGGGCACTTGAAGAAGAAGAAAAAGCTCACAAGAAGCCAGAAGCAGCAACTTCTGCAACTCTAAAAGAAATTCCCTCGCCCCCAAAAACACGACACGGCATCCAAACGAACGAAAGCAAACTGTTCTTTTGCTCCCTATGTTTATTTGTCAAGATCTTCAAGTACGCATGTTTTTTTGTCCTCGCAAAACATCCCCATCTGCTCCACACTCTCTCGGAGAGCGTCTCGACAAAGTCCGTTTTACTTTCTGATTGGGGTGTTTTCGTTTCCCCGACAATCCTGCAGGAGTTTGTCGATGTCTCTGACCACCTGGTCTGCGTCCATGGTGCCACGGCCCATCTCGCCTCCGCCCTGCTCCAAAACGCTGTCCATTTCCACCGCCGTCTCCTGGCTGATCCGCGAACGTGCTTCAGCCAGGACTTTGGCTACGGGGTCGGAGGGAGGCAGCGTGGAGTAGCCCTGCTCTTTGTTCTGCTTGTTCGGGGAGATGTACTGTCCATCTGGTGGTCCGTAGTGGCTGGTGCTGGGCTTGCCCTCCGCTCCGTCGCCCATCCCTTTGGCCGAAGAGCACGGGGAACCTGTACTGCAGCCTTTGGTGGGGCTACATGAGGCAGACGGGACCTCCTGCAAGAGAGGGCTGAGGGCACGTTTGGTCTTTAGGTAGGGTTTAACATTTGCCACAAGGATGGTGTGGTCCCGACGCTCTTTCCCGAATGTGCAGAAAGTTTTTTTGCCGTTGGGGTTGCACACCGTCTCGTACGTTTCGGTTTCCACTGCGACCGCTTCCATGCCAGCCGGTACGAAGAGGTTGGTGCGGTAGTCCGAGCCCTCGGCTTGGGGAGTTCCTGCTCCTCCGGCCCCTGCGGGAAACTGGGGCATCCAACAACGGTCTGAGTGACCCAGCACTCGACACTCCTCCGTGCAATTCACACAATCCTCCTCTGGAAAGAGAGAGAGAAAAAATTTAATTGGTTGGAAATTCAATTAACAAACAACCATGTAAAAAGTCATCTCAGATTAACCCAAAGATTATTAACTTGTCATCAGTGCAAAGACAGATTGTCATAACGTAACACTTGAGTCAGTGTTTCCTGCACCACTTTTCAGCAAAGCTGAATCACAAAAGCACTTTCACCGCAGTTGTGAATGTGAGTTTGCAGACTAAATTTAATTTGGTGAGATAAAAAGAGCGTACCGACGCAATGAACAACCGGTGTAATATGATTCATGAACAAATGACTTATATGAATCATTCTTCCAAATTCTGCAGAAAAAGTTATGGTCTCCACAAAAGATTATGCAGCGCAACAGTTTTTAACTGTGGAGATAATAAGAAATGCTTGTAGAGCAGCAAATCTGCATATGTGACCCTGGACCACAAAAATATTTGTAGCATTAACCAACGATTTTCCTTTTATGCCAAAAATCTTAAGGATATTAAGTAAAGATCATGTTCCATGAAGATATTTTGTAAATTTCCTACTGTAATTCTATCAAAAAGTCATTTTCGATTAGTAATATGCAGTGCTAAGAACTTCATTTGGACAACTTTAAAGGCGATTTTCTCAATATTTTAGATTTTTTTTTCCACCTTCAGATTCCAGATTTTCAAATAGTTGTTTCTTGGTAAAATACAACAATTTGGTTTTTGCAAACAGTGATTATGTTTTTGTGGGCGGAGCCTATTTGGTGGCAGAAAATGACAGTTTTCAAGTGGCAGTCTATGGAAAAAGGTAAATTTGAGTTTATATTTCAAAATTCTGACTTTTTCCACAATCCTGAGATTAAGTCTCACAATTCTGATAAGAAAAATCAACTCGCCATTCTCTCTTTTGAGTTAACTGTATATCCCACACTTCTGGCTTTTTTCTCCCCTCAGACTGGACAAACTCACTATTGTTGAATTAAATTGAGCTATAAAGGCTGAAATATGAAATATAAACCTGAATTTGTGAGAAATAAAGTCAAAATTGTGGTAGGGTAGGTAAATATAGAAAATAGGTAAATATAAAATGTTATAGGATTGTTATATAGATTTCATGCTGTTGTAGGGCTAACATGTTTCCTATTAACTGCATATGTAGATCTATTGTTTAAATCAAATTTATGATTTAAAAGAAATCATATTAGGTTTCATTCATTAGTCTGTCCGTTTAAACATCTGCGTTTAGTGGCGTCTTTGATGTCATTATTCTATAAAAATTATTTGCACTCCGATTCTGACATCCAAAAGCACAACACATTTTCTCTCTTATTCAGTGATTTTTTTTTTTCCCATTTCACTCTGCCACCAAAATGAGTGTGAAGCTGCAACTGTGACATCTACTCTAAATTGGCCTATATTGTCCTACCCTAACAAACCATACATCAATGAAAAGCTTATTTATTCACCTTCCAGATGTATAAATCTCAACTTCCAGGACATTATGCTTATGACTGGTTTTGTGGTTCACGGTCACAAATTCGAATGACTTTTGAAGGATCATGTGTGCTGGAGCTTTGCCATCACAAAAATAAATGACTAAATTGCAACAATTTTGGTGCCAATAGCCTTGTGGTTCGTGCGCTGACGTATAGCGCAACTGCACTCGTGGTGACCCGAGTTCGAATCCAATCTCAAGGCCCTTTGCTGATCAATGCAGCCTTGTTGAGACTTCTTTCAAAAACATTAAAAGATCTTACTAACCCAAAATGTCTAAACAAAGGCATAAATGATAGAAAAGTAGACTATAAAGAGAAGAATAGAAAACTCTGAGTTTTCCATGAACTTGATCAAAAAGATGGCAAAGAATCACCCTGTTCTCCCCCGATCATGCTCATGCACGTACATCCTCTCTTCTCACCCCGCCTCTCAGTAGAACAACAACAGCTCAGTTTTGGCAAAAACTGTGGCGCTGCTATCATAAATTTATGTCACTGGGCTTTGAAGCTATCCCAAGGCAGCCCTGCCATATCACAGAGCCAAGTGTCTAGTGCGGCACTGCATGTGTGTGTGCATCTTCCCTCCTTTCATCTCAGCTCAGAAGAAACCACATTTTGGATTATTGTGGGCTGTTCTGATGGTGTGTCAAATGGGTCCAGGATTGTGAAGAGGATAAAAAAATAATGTATTTTAAAATAGGAAATGAAAGAAAGGGGGAGAAAAAAAATAAGGAAACAAAAGAGAAAACATGAAAAATGAAAGTTATAAAATGAAAAGGAAAGCGCAGCTGCTGTCCTGTGAATATAAATGCTCAAATAACTCAGGTAAAGCTGAGACCCGGGTCGCGAACGCGCGCAAACCTCGCACGCCGGGACCCGTGTCATCGGTTCCGTGTGCGTTTGACAAGAGAAGTGCAGTAATTTGAGCAGAACAAACAAAAGTCTTCCATCCATATTTAATAGGTTGATGATGTCTGTCTTTTGGGACACAAAAACAGGGAAACACAAACAACCTCATGAATTTATGAGAAGAAACATTTTCAATAATCTAGCAGTCATCACTCACCCATTTATGACCCTAAAACGTGTCTGGGAATAACAGATGATGGCGGAAAATGACTTGAAGAAACTTCATTTGTGTTATTGATTTCCCAAACTGTAATTCCCAACGATATTAATCTATCCTTCACCTCAAACAGTGCATGATCAGATTAAGAACGTATTTTTTTTTATGAAAATGTCATTTTGGATCTCATTTTCCTCGATAGTTTCTTGCTCTTTCACGTCGCTTCTGTTTTCAGGACACGGTAATTCATAAAGCCAGTTAAAGTTTGAGAGCAGTGCGATCCAGACAGATGTACTTATTTTCCTTGCGTGGCATTTACAATGCATATCGAAATACAATCAGGATATTCAGCACTCCTTCTCCTCATCCAGTAAAAGTGTATCAATTCTCAGTGCTAAAGTGTTCATAGTTAAATTGATATCTGTGTTTACTTTCGCAGAAGTGTAGCCAATTGGTTTTCTTTCTTCACGCAACGTGCAAGGCTCGGCGTGTATAAATGATGACCGCTTGACCTTATTATCATCATTAATCATATTTTAAATTGCTCTTTCAGATGTTTCTCTGCTAAAGGCCAAGTCGTGTCGTGAAAAATGATCCTCTCTGCAACTCGGCTCCCGAATCCCTATTGTTCCAGATTTCACTGTGTGTGTCTGGCCAACAAAAGCCTATCCCTGGGGTTCCCTTCAGTTTGTTTCTGGTCTGTGGGGTTTCTGCTAACCTTGAAAAAGTTTTCAAACTCCCTTACCAATGGTAACGGTACACTGCACCTGCCTCTCCTGAGGTCAAAATATGTCTTTTTAACACACGGACATCTGTGGTGCATCTGTGGACCGAGCAGAGGGAAAGCTATGCAAGAAACCTGAGTTCTCTATCGGGCCTAAGACCGAACCTTGGGGGACACCTAGGGTTTTGTGCCACCGTTTGCGTATTGGGAGGGTCAGCAGGCTGACAATTTCTACAAGAGTGTGAGAGGACAGGGGTAAGCACCATATAAGAGGGGAGAGAGCGAGCTTGACATTTAGCATGTGGTGCTCTTGTGTCGCGTGAGAGATAGACGAGGGCTAGTCCTGAGTGGCACAAACTGGCATGTGTGACAAGGTGAGGAAGAACATGCGGTCCACTTTAAATAATGAGATCTCCCACGCGCACACAAACACACAGTGGTCACACAGTATTCTCTTTAGATCTGCATAGGCTTTGAATCTGAGCTGCTTTGCTAGATTTTGCTGTTTATCGTCTCTAAACATAAAAAAGCGTGGGTATGCACTGTGCTAAACAGTGTGTGTGTGGGAATATCTTTCTGTTTCACACTTTCATATCACCTTTAAATGCAAGTCTAGCAAAATAAACATTTAGACTATGCTGGAAAGTTCAGGGTCACCAAGAAATTAATACTTTTACGATAAGAAATGGTTTTTGATGTTGCCAGGTGACACTGAAGACTGAAGTAATGGCTGCTAAAATTCAGTCTTGTCATCGCAGGAATAAATCACAGTTTACAATATATTCAAACAGAAAATAGTTAGTTTTCATAATATACTGTCATTTTAATGCATACAGTTGAAGTCAAAAGTTTTCATACACCTTGCAGAATCTGCAAAATGTTAATTATTTGACCAAAATAAGAGGGAATATACAAAATGCATGTTATTTTTTATTTAGTACTGACCTGATTAAGATATTTCACATAAAAGACGTTTAGTCCGCAAGAGAAAATAGTTGACTTTATAAAATTTACCCCGTTCAAAAATTTACATACACTAGATTCTTAATACAGTGTTGTTACCTGAATAATCCACCGCTGTTTTTTTTTTGTAGGGATAGTTGTTCATGAGTCTCTTGTTTGTCCTGAACAGTTAAGCTGCTTGCTGTTCTTCAGAAAAATCCCACAAAATTCTTTGATTTCTTTGATTTCTTTCAGCGTTTATTTGAACCCTTTCCAGCAATGACTGTATGATTGTGAGATCCATCTTTTAACACTGAGGACAAGTGAGGGACACACATGCAACTATTACACAAGGTTCAAACACTCAGTCATGCTTCAGAAGGAAACAGTGCATTAAAAGCCGGGGGGTGAAAACTTTTGAACAGAATGAAGATTTTCTAATTTTGCCTAAATATATACATTTTTTTCATTTGATACTGCCCTTCCGAAGCTACAGAAGATACGTACATGTTTCCCAGAAGACAAAATAAGTTAAATTTACCCTGATCTTCAAATTCAAAAAGTTTACACCCCCCAGCTCTTAATGCATCGTGTGTCCATCTTTCTCCTGTGGACTTTATGTAAACATCTTTTATGTGAAATATCTTATTCAGGTCAGTACTAAATATTAAAATAACATGCATTTTTTATGATCGCTCTTATTTTGGTAAAATAATTAACATTTTGCGGATTCTGCAAGGTGTATGAAAACTTTTGACTTCAACTGTAAATAAGCACAGACATCAAAACCTTCAAGTGAAAAAAGAAAACAACGTTGCTAAGAAAGCAAATCAGACTCGCCTTCTCCAGTATGTTCAGAACTGACTACTCGTTCAATGGAGGCACAATAAAGCATAAATAATCCACACTGACGGATCTCCATGCAGCCAGTGAGGAGGAACCAATCCTTCAATAGATTATTCATGCCTGGGCGGAACAGGTGACCTTGAGACTTGGCAGGGTCGCCATGACTAACAATAAGACATGTGACACCGGCTGAGGCCACTAATTCGTCGCCAGATCCAAAGCAGGAGGCACGGTGTGAATTATTGCCACCCCCAACCCTCCTCACGTACAGTCAGCACACAAGGTTACAAGCTGTTTTGGGGACACTTCATTATAATTGTATTGTGTGACATCCCTGTGTTTTCTTGACGGCCCATGCACAAATCTATATATCAAATGGCTCATTGTGAGATATCGGCCCCTCTGCAGGAATGTCAAATCAACTGCCCAATTATTATCACAAGAAGCACACGCTCTGCTCTGTGCACCATTTACTGGGATTCGCAGACTTCAGTTTTAGAGTGCGAGGCTTCTGCTAGCACAGCGCTTGTCCCACTCATCAAGCTAATGATGTGTATACGACAAATCTCATTTTACTTCGCGCACAAAGTCCCAAAGGCAGTGCAGCAACTCGAGACGACGCCATATTTATATGACAGTCCTAACAGAAGGTCACATCATAACATATTCACTAGTTCTGCTGCATCTGGAAAAATAAGAGTTGAGATGTCTTACAATGTGACAATTGTCACATCTGAAAGAGTTGTAGGTACTGCATGGCTTGGTTAACAATGGCCTTAATGTCTGACTGTATTTATAATATTAGCACAACCTCTAACAATCTTAATTATGTTCTAATTAGAATCTTAAAATGAATGTCATGCTTTTAGCAACAGTGCTTGTAGAGGTGACTTTGTAAAATAAAAATAAAAATTCTTACAATGAAATCATGTAAATCACAAATCAATAAAGTAAAATACAATCTACAATTTTACAATATACAATCAACAAATATCATCATAATTAAGTTTGAAATATATTCGAATTAAAAAGTACAACTAAAATATGATGTCATATATCATTAAAATTATATTTTGCTTTTGTAATAGATAAAAATTCTTATTTCATACAATATATTACAAAATGTAATAAAATTACAAATACAGTTTATAATTTAGTTGAAGGTTTTAAAAAGATTTTTGTGACATTGTAAAATATATTACTTATATATATATACATATAAAAATAATGATTTCAATACATATTTGCACATTTGTTAACTGCAGATTGTAGTATAAGATTAAAATAGACTTAAATTGTATTTTTATAGTTGTATGTCAATACACTTTTGTAGTGTTTACTGTAACAAAAAACATGCGAAATGAATAGTCAAAAATTATTTAAAAAATAAAATTTCAGTATATTTTAATCTTATGTGTGCAGATGTACACATGTATGACATCTTGATAATATTTCAGTTTGTAACATTTCAAATACATTACAGTAACAAAACATTACAAACTAAAAATAAAATATATAAAAAATAAAATATGTATATTATATTTTAATAGAATAAAATACATTTTACAATCTGAAATCAGCAAACATACACGCATATATACACATGTATATCACAATAATTTAAAATGTATTTTAATAAAAACATTACTAATTGAATTATAATGTCATACAATTAAATACAAAAAAATCTATTTTTTATTTTATTTTTGTAATACATTTTGTCATAATTATCTTTTTTTTTTAATTAAACTAAATTACAAACTGTAGTAATTGCTGACAGTTGCTTTATTTAGATCAAGTCTGTTTTTAAATATAGAATAAATTAGTTTTGCTATTTTTAATTTATTTTATTTAACTAAATTACAAACTGAATTCTTATGATGATGCCATGCACATATGTGGATAATTGCTGACTGCTGTCTTACTTGGATCAAGTCATACATTTAATGTACAAAATCTTGCCATCAAAACATTGCAACTGACCATATTAATTGGATATGGAATCACACAGTTTAACACCGAGCGCTGTCTCTGCAGTCTAATAAGCCAACAGCGAGAGCCAACATAATGAACATAGTCCTCATCCTAACTCTCATTTGATTTTTACCCCGAGAAACTTCCCTCTGAGCCTTGTGGGTGAGAGAAAGAGTGAAAAGGACCGGAAGGAGAATCCAGGCCACTTAAGAGTTTGAAGCCATTTACCAAACACCTCGCACACTCAGTTAAAGAGGAAGCTTTCAAATGCCAGGGTTTCTTTCTTTCCTCACCCCATCTCTCAGAAAAATTCGGGTGGCTGGGTGCTTTATTTGATTCTCCAGCTGGGAAGCAGAATGAGGGAGACAGAAAGAGAGACAGATAGTATATTCTGACTCAGTGCATTAAGGCCTCCTGCCAAATCTTTTATTAGCATCTCGTTTTTCAGTCCCGTCGTTCCGTTTCTCTGTGCTCATTCGCCAGTGACCCCTCCCGATCTCAGCACTGCACTACCAGCTTCCTGCCTTCCTTGGTCCACACTGTCTCTCTCAGCCAACATCAATTTCCTCTCCTCCCTCCTTCTCTCCCTCTCTCAATCTGCTGTACACCACCAGCGGGCGCAAACAGGAGGTGACAGTCAGATATAAATCTGCCCTTATGTCTTAATTAAAACAAAACATCATTAGGCCTCAGGAGTAAATTAATAGGAAATAAATATGATATATTAGCAGCTAGTTCTGCATGTTAGCATTCATGTGAACTGTGCCTTACATCTGAAAGGTGTGACACTGGGGGTGATGTGGAGTGAGGGTACATAAGAGGGCACAGTCGCAGTGGGGTAGGGATCCTGAACACAGGCTTTGTGTAGAAAGTGTGATACGACTGCTCAGCGTGAGCAGGGGAGCATCAGAGCACTCGCACCTGTGCCCTGGCAGACTGGGGCGCAGTTGGTAGGGGGATGTACGCGTGTGTGTAGTCGGTTTCGTACCTTAAAGGCTCACAGGGCAGCTGGAACAGGCCTCAAGGCCTTTGTGACAGGCTGCTGCCGCACCTGTGTGCGTGTTTGTGCGGTTGAACAAATCGCTGCAGATCTCTCACTTCTTCTCAAGTCTAAACCGCAGCTAAATATATCAATATCAGTCTTCATAATGAAAGAATTAGTTCACTTCTAGAATTCAGATTTTCTGACAATTTACTCACTTCCAAGATGTTCATGTCTTTCTTTCTTCAGTCGAAAGGAAAATGTTTTTAAGGAAAACTAGGATTTTCTTCCATGTAGTAGACTTCAATGGGTGCCATCGGGTTGAAATTGCAGTTTCAAGGCACCTTCAAAGGGCCCAACATGATCCCAGCCGAGGGATACGGGTTTCGTACAGATACTGTAAATTGAAATTCCAGGACTTTCAAGGACTTTTCAAGCACTACTTTTGATAGTAGTGATTTTGATTTCCAAGACTTCAATCAGATATCTCACTCATCAAACAATATCTTCTCTTTCAAATTAAAACCATGTTTAATTTTTCAGGGATTTGTATTTGTGTACACTTTCTTTTTTCTTTTTGTTTTTATGACTACTGTCTGAATGGTTTGATGTTTTCTACTGTTCAATAAAATAAAAAAATCTGAGAAAAAGATATGCGAAACCACTCCGAAATTCTGATCTGAAACAAATGATTTGCGATACGTGCTCTGAAGTCCAAAACTGAATCAAATGATTCGCGAACCTGCACCAAAGTCTTGAAATTAATCTAATGATTCGCGAACCTGATCCGAATAAAATGATTTGCGAACCCGCTCCGAAGTTCTGATCTGAATCAAGTGATTTGCGATCCGTGCTTCAGTGTTCCAATGCGAAGGAAAAGACTTGCGGAATTGCTACAAAGTTCCAATCTAAATTAAACAATTCGCAATACACGCTCTGAAGTCCAAAACTGAATCAAATGATTAGCGAACCTGCACCGAAGTCTCGAAATTAATCAAATGATTAAAACCTGATCTGAATCAAATGATTTGCGAACCTGCACCGAAGTCTCGAAATTAATCAAATGATTCGCAAACCTGATCTGAATCAAGTGATTTGCAATCCACGCTCCAATGTTCCAATGTGAAGCAAAAGACTTGCGGAATTGCTACGAAATTCCAATCTAAATTAAAGTATTTGCAATACACGCTCTGAAGTCCAAAACTGAATCATATGATTCGCAAACCTGCACCGAAGTCTCGAAATTAATCAAATGATTCACGAACCTGATCTGAATCAAATTATTTGCGAACCTGCTCCGAAGTTCTGATTTGAATCAAGTGATTTGCGGAATTGCTACGAAATACCAGTCTAAATTAAACGATTCGCAATACACACTTTGAAGTCCAAAGCTGAATCAATTTGTGAACCCTCGCCGAAAGTTCTAATCTGAATCAAATGATTTGCGATCCGTGCTCCAATGTTCCAATGTGAAACAAAAGAGTTGCGGAATTGCTATGAAGTTCCAATCTAACTTAAACTATTAAGCGTAAATAATTATTAACTGAAATAAGCAAAAAATTATTTTGTTTTTTGAATTGCATGAAAAGATATTAAAGATAGGTAATTTTCTAAAAACGATTGGTAATTTTCTAAAAAACAAAAAACGTGTATACTTTTTAACCCCAAATGCTCATCTTGCACTAGCTTTGCTTACACTGCTATCATCTTAAATACGTCAGTATTGCCACCGTTCATAGACTTGGCTGGAATCGTGTAGAGCCCTTTGAAGCTGCATTGAAACTGCAGTTTGGACCTTCAACCCGTTGGCTCCCATTGAAGTCCACTATATGGAGAAAAACCCTGGAATGTTTTCCTCAAAAACCTTAATTTCTTTTCGACTGAAGAAAGAAAGACATGAACATTATCTCTTTTCAGATTTTTCAGATTCACACTAAGAAAATATGGTTCTTTAGGGAACCGTTTACTGAAAGGTTCTTCAGGAACCAAAATAGTCCTTTTATGGCATCCCATTGGGAACCAACCTTTTTAAGAAAGTACCGAGATGCTGTTTCACCAAAGTTGTTTACAGAGACCACTTTGATCGTGGATAAGTTGGGAGGGGTGGTATGGTGGCAAATGCCGATGGACTCTAGGGAGGCTCATCGACAAGCCTCCTGAAAACGGCAAGGGAACGCGGAGATGCTTTAACTAAGCCAAGGACAAATGTCTTTCGATCAAACCCTGCTTTTCATTATGCATTCTTAGCCGAGCAGCAGGCAGCTAATGCCTGGTTAAGTTGTTTTAAGCCAAGGCCTCAGGGTAGCCCGCCTCCGGAGTAGACTGCGAAGGAGACGACTCCAAACAAACACACAAAGCCGAATCAATGGCCATTCACACGCAGGACCTCCTTGAAGACGGAAGTTGGCGGAACGAGACAAAAGTGCGAGGCAGAGAATGGGTGCTGAAGGGTTAGCGAGAGATGTTTTTCTCTTGGCGCAGCAGGGGCTCAACGCGGGGCTTACGCGCCTTAGCGCTCACCTGCGGGGGAAAGATCTGTTGGCCTTTCAAAGAGAATGTGCTAACCTTCACAACACACACATGAAAGGGACTTTGGGGGTGGAGGGCCGGGCTACTTTTATGGATCGCTGGATGTCGCGTTTCAACAAAGCGTACTCTCCCGGGCAAGTGCGTCCTCTCCTGTGTGGATTCGAATGGGGTGAAATTAGCTCCATTATGTGTTTTAGAGTTCGGTGTGCTTTTGTGCCTCCCCCTGGGAGTGTTTACATGTTTGCCTGGCCGGCGAATCGTTTCTAGAAAAAAGCATGCCAGATGATTTGATTCACCTGCATCATCAAGCTCTTCAACAGCAAGAGAGGACTTAGCATCTCAGCATCTTTGATCTCAGTGATCACACTCACACTCAGATCTGTGCTCTACACGCTAGATGAGTTTACACACACTTCAAAAGATTGAACTTGCATTACAAAATCTGCTTCAGCATATTCTCCTCGCAATGTTTGCATTGAACCACCATTATATGCTATCTATCTATCTATCTATCTATCTATCTATCTATCTATCTATCTATCTATCTATCTATCTATCGTTAAAATCGAGGACCACAATGGAAATAAGCCAATGGCTTTTTTGTATATTTTATCCTTGAAATATGTATGCATTAGTCTTATTGGACTTTTTTGTATTATGTTTAAATGTTTGTCAAATCAAACAAACAAAAAAATAAAAAAAATCTAAAAAACAAAAAAATAAATAAAAATAAAAAAAATTCAATAAAAAAAATCCAGAAATAACTAAATGATTTATATTAAAATGTTTATTTCCACAACTTTGGATTGAACTTTCTGTCGAACTATCAGTAGTTAAAGTCTAAAAATAATTCAGTAAAAAGAAAAAAAAAAAAAACAGAAATAACTAAATATGATTTATATTATATTCTGAATTTTTATTGAACTATTGATTAGTTAAAATCTAAAAATAATTCAATAAAAATTAAAAACTGAAATAACTGTAAATATGATTTATAAAATATTTAATTATATTAAAATATTTATTATTTTCAGAATTGTCACTAAACTATCTACCGATTAGTTAAAATCTAAAAATAATTAAATAAAACAAACAGAAATAACAATCTGATTTATACAATATTGAATTATATTAAAATTATTAAATATATTATTTTTAGAATTTAGAATGATCTATCTTAAAATCTAAAAATGATTTAAAAATGAAAACAGAAATAACTGTAAATATGATTTATAAAATATTTAATTATATTAAAATTGTTTAATTTTTTATTGAATTATCTATCTATATAGTTAAAATGTAAACATTTTATTACTATATTATAGTGTATAAATAATTAAAATACACACATAACAATAAAAAAATACATTTTACTTTTTATTTTTTAAACGATTACAATTAATATTAATATTACTAATGTTTTAATGTATTATTTTAAGAATATTATAAAAAATAATAAAATAATGATTAAATTAAATACTTAATATATATATGTAAATAAAACACATACATGTCAAGTTTGACTGGTTAGCATGGCCAGGTTGGTCATGATGTCATTTCAATTGTAAGTTTCAAATTGTACTTCAATATAATATTTCTTATTTTTAGATTTTTCATTAAATGATGAATGAAGTTATTATTCAGTTGTTTTTATCATGGTTTTTATCATCCAAATATGATGGTGAATTCACCCAAATAAAACTACACATCCTGCCTGTCAAAAAGACTTAATGAAACCTTGTGTACTCTCAATATTTGTGTATAAGACTAATGCGGTTCAGCAGCTGAATGGAAACGAGAGGAATGGTGGTTGGCACAAAACAACAGTTGTACCACACAGGCGACACAAGAGCAGAAAATGATTTCTGATGACGTGTACCTGAAAAAGACTGCAGGAATAAAAAATGAAAGAGGATGAAACAGGAAGAGATTTCTACCCATTCACATGCACACTCTGTGGTACGTCTTTCATGTGTGCTGTAAATATTCAAGAGCTGCGGTGACTGGGGCGAGACACAGGTGCAGCTCCTCACCTGTTTGTGCGTTCAGAAAAATTCAGCCCATTACAGGGCGGCGTGAAAGAACCGAAAATGGTGGAAAAGGCAAAATGAAGTTCTCTGTGTCGTTTACGCCTTTGTAATTTAGGAAGGGAGGAAGTCACGCTCATGCTGGGTGAAGTTTTTGTAATATCTTTCTAGCGAATGCGCCAGTTCGCATTCAAGCTCTCCTTTGGTCTTTGTGCCGTGATCGCCCGCCGCGGCAGCCAAAGTTCATTCTTGGAGAAGCATGAAAATCCGCTGCGGGATTCCACAGGTGGAAAAGAACTGGATAGCAGGTGTACACACACACACACACACACACACACACACACAACTACTGTGAATCAAGTCCCACTTCTGTAATAACTATGGCTAATTAAGCTAGCAAAAACACAAAACGCCTTTTTCATTAATTGTATTAATTTGTTTTAATTACCCCAAATGGAATTTATACAGTATTGTTTTTTCTCTCCCTTTCTCCATCATCTCAGTTTACCTTCGTATTTTATTTTTTTGACAATAATAAACTAAAGCTAAGCCTGGAAAGCAGTGACTCATCTAATTACAAAAGCAACCCACCAGTTTTTCAGTGACGAAAGATACAGTGGATGGAAAAAGGGGACTGTTCCTCACTTCGCAATTACTGAATCATCTGGAAACATCATATTAATATTGACTAAGTAATTCTATAATACCTGGATGTACAATATAAATCTAGCTGTTAACATCCCCTATTACCTCAGTCATATTTCTCAACAGAAACCACAAACCATTACTTTTTACAAACTTTACAAACCATTTTTTTTAAATTATGAACTATTTAAGTATTTCATATTTTGATATTTTGTTATGTGCTTTTCTCATGTTTATATATATATATATATATAGCAATATGGTATAGCAATTATAATATAATCTTTGTTCATTTTAGCAATATTATATGCTTTGTGCTTCTCATTTTTATTAGGTTTATATATATATATATATAATTTTTATATACATTTTCATTTTAATAAACCATAAAGTTCATTTTAACAATTTTATGTGCTTTTTTCATTTTATTAGGTTTATATATTTTTATATTATTTATTTTATATATTTTAATATATAAATATATATTTTTCTATACATTTTTATTTAAACCATAAAGTTCATTTTAATTCCATTTTTAGCAATTTTGTTATGTGCTTTTCTCATGTTATTAGGTTTATATATATATAATTATTTATTTATTTTATATATTTTAATATATATATATATATATATATATATTTTATATAAATTTTCATTTAAATAATCCATGAAGTTCATTTTAATTTTAGTCCATTTTAGCAATTTTATGTGCTTTTCTCATTTTTATTAGGTTTATATATATTTTTTATTTTTATATAATTTTTAAAAAAAAATTTAATATATAAACGTATTTTTATATACATTATTTAAATAAACCATGAAGTTCATTTTAATTTTAGTCCATTTTAGCAATTTTATGCGCTTTTCTCATTTTTATTGTTTATATTTTTTAATTTATATATATATATATTTTTTTTTGTTCATTTTAGCAATTTTGTTACGTGCTTTTGTCATTTTTAAAGTTTATATTTTGTATTTTTCTATTATTTATTTTATATATTTTAATATTTAAATATATATTTTATATTAAATTTCATTTAAATACATTTACATAAATATAGTGTATGTATATATATATATATACATACACACACACAAACAATATCTTATGTATCTACATAAATTTATAAATATACATATATATATATATATATATATATATGAATGAGCAAATTAATGACAACTCAAACTGGTCAATCACATCATGACCAAACAAAGCTAACCGCCACATGCAAACCATCCTACCTTGACAAAACAGCACATAAACAGTATTTCCATCATTCAAAGGTTAACAAAACCAAACCGCTGCCCTGCATGGGTCTAAATCGAGGCGACCCGACCGAAATGGTGACTGGCAGTAAGCAACCCTCTCTAAATCACTTCATGTAATGTAAATGTCACTCTGGGTCTACGCTCCTTCCTTCCCCTGCTGTTTTCCCACAATTGGATTTAATACTTTTCCACGTGTCATCACTTTGTCACCGCGATGGTTCCCCGGAGTCCCATGCGGAGGAAGAGGATTATACGTCTGTCAATTATCTCCTTTTCTCCAAGATGCAGGAGGATTGTGGCGGTGCGTTGAGCTAACTAAACACTCGCACTCGATGATGTCCAATCACTCATTACTAGACACAGCGGGTGTTATCTGTACTCATGTGTACAACTTCACAGTAATGGAGATGGCTTTCACCCTAAGTGGCGGAATGGGAGAAAAGGATGCAGGGAAAACAAAAAAAAAGAGAGAAAAGAAAAAAACAAGAATAAACTCAAAGAGATAAGGTGTGACCTTTTAATGAAGACGAGCGAACGACAGTCAGGAAGACGGAGGAGGAAGATAGCCAAAAGAAGAAATACAGACCTTACAGGCCAAAAGTGACTTTAATCTGAGAGTGCGTGTGTGAGAAAAACATTTAATTCTATATAGCGAGACTGGAGTTTCAATCAAGTATTTGATGAACGTAATCATCGCGGTAATTGATCCACTGAAGCCGGCCCACTCAGTGTGAACATTGAGGGTCATGGGGAGAAAGCTGTTGAATCTCATGAGTGGCTTTCAATGGGACAGGAAGAGAGCGCAGCCAGATCCCTCTCTATTCACACAGCTTGACACACAGCTGTTCCAGTCCTTTAATTTCACATTGGCTTCCTTGCACCCCTCCTAATCTGGCTCTCCATTGCGCCGTCCACTCATTTCATCCTCATTCTAATTCACAAATTGAGACACTGCAGTCGAGAGAGCGGCTGAGATGATGCATTTAAACTGGGGCTGTCAATTTCATTTAGTGTGATTACTTAAAAAAAAAAAATCTGCAATAAAAATTTAATGCTATTAATTATGCCTCCTGACCCTGTAAATGCTATAATAAGGGATTTCCTACCATCAAAGCAATTCAAGCTTGAAGTGACACTTCATGTTTTGTGAATCTACGGAGTTTAATTACTTAACATGGCATCTTAAAAGAGAGGCTTATGTTTAATACAGAAAAAAACACTGACTTATGAAAGCCACTATTTGATGTCAATTAAATGATTTTGTAACAAAATGTGAGCTTTTTTTTTTTTTTTTCAGAAAATATTGATAAATGTAAAACAAATCGTTGTTAAGTTGACAAATTAACTGGCATGTAAAGAAATTAAAGGAGAAGTTTACTTGTAGAATAAAAAAAATCTGATTTACTCACCTGTCATCCAAGATGTTCATATCTTTCTCTCTTCACTCGTAAAGAAATTAAGTTTTTTAAGGAAAACATTCCAGGATTTTTCACCATATAGTGGACTTCAATGGGAGCCAATTGTTTGAAGATCCAAATTGCAGTTTCAAAAGGGCTCTACATGATGAATAAGGGTCTGGTCTAGTGAAAACGATTGAACATTGTCTTAAAAAAAAATATATTTTACACCACCAACGCTCGTCTTGCACCAGCCAGACCTCGCGCATTGCGTAATGTTGTTAGAAAGGTCATTCGTGGCATGGGTGGAATTACCGACCCAGTGTTCACAAAGCAAACATCCAAAGAAAGTCAAATGCCCTTTACAAAAAAAAAGGTAAATCAACAATGTTGGACGATTTTGAAGTTCAGGAGAAAATGAGATGGAGTTTTTCACTCTATCCTACCTTTCTGACATGATTACGTAATGTGTGAAGACGCGCATCACAGAGCTAGTGCAAGATGTGCATTTGTGGTTAAGAAGTATATAAATAGAATTTTTTTTAAGAAAATGACAGATCGTTTGGATCATGTAGAGCCCTTTGAAACTGCAGTTTCGACCTTCAAACCGTTGGCCACTATTCCATATCACTATATGGAATGTTTTCCCTAAAAACTTAATTTCTTATCGACTGACGAAAGAAAAACATCTTGGATGACATGGGATCTCCTTTAATTTGATTTAAATATTACTAATCCACTGACAGCCCTAATTTAAAAATGACTGAAAAGAATAAATACGTTGTGTTTCTGTGATGCAAAGCAATTGTAGCCAGGTTTGCAAGCCTGCAATTGACAGAAGGGCCAATCTCTGCAGCCGACACCAGGGTCTGCACACACACACACACACACACACACACACACAAACACACCCATACACATAGGCATGCAGCTCTAGGAGGAGTTACAAATGTGACACATGAAGAAAACACATTTCCAAGAACTAAGTGTAGTGGAAGCCTACCGTATAAAAAACAGTTCAGGTTTAATAGACGACCTGACCACTTGAAATGCTTTCAATAATGTACTTTCAAAGAGTTACCATGGTAACCATTGCATTTGCTAAAATACCATAGTTATTGTAATCATTGGTATTATTGCAAATTAATGCCATATTTCGCTCAGGCAGTGGTTACATTGGTTTTCCTGGAATAACTAAAACTGGAGCAACCAGAGTACTCTTTCTTAGAGTATTGTTCCCATGTTAATTTTTTTATTTTTATTTTTTTTTTTAAGCAAAATGAACTATATTTATGGGGCCACTACTGTTGAAAAGTTAAAAAAAAGTTTTTGAAAGACATTTCACTAAGACTCACCAAGCAGCTTAAAAACAGGAATATTAATGAAATGTTATTTCATTCTAAAATAACTGTTTTCTATTTCAATATATTTTAAAATGTAATTTATACTTCTGTTGACTAAGCTGAATTTCCAGCAGCTATTACTCCAGTCTCATGCTTTAGAAATTTACATTACATTTACATGTATTAATTTAGCTGATGTATTTAATTTAACTTACAAATAAGGGCAATGGAAGCAATTTAAAACAACAAAAGAGCAACATACATACATATATATATATATATATATATATACACACACACACACACACACACACACACACACACACACGCAAGGTCCCAATGCTAACTGATGCTTCAGAAAGAAAAACGATGCATCAAGTGCCAGGGGTGTAAACTTTTTTTTTGACCAGAATGAAGATGTGTACATTTACTTATTTTGCCTAAATATCTTTTTTTTTTTTTTTCATTTAGCACTGCCCTTCAGACATTACAGAAAATACTTACATTTCCAGGAAGAATAAATAAGTTAAATTTACCAATATTCAAATTCTAAAAGTTTTCACCCCCCAACTCTTAATGCATTGTGTTTCCTTTTGAAGCATCAGTGAGTGTTTAAACCTTCTGTAATAGTTGCATCCTCAGTTGTTCTCAGTGTGAAAAGACCATACAGTCATTGTTGGAAAGGGTTCAAATACACAAAAATGCTAAAAAGCCAAAGAATTTGTAGGACCTGAAGGATTTTTCTGAAGCATAGCGGACAGTTTAACTGTCCAGGACAAATAAGGGACTCATTAACAACTATCACTAAACAAAAAACAACAACAACAAAAAAAAACCTATACAGTGTTAAGAATCAAGCGCATGTAAACTTTTGAACAAGGTCGTTTTTGTAAATTTAACTATTATTTTCTCTTGTAGACTATATGTAAATGTCTTTTATGGGAAGTATCTTATTCAAGTCAGTACTAAATAAAAAGTAACATGCATTTTGTATGATTTGGTAAAATAATAAACATTTTGCAGATTCTGCAAGGTGTATGTATACTTCTGACTTCGACTATAAACAAGAAAATAGAACAAACAAGAAAAACGTGACTCAAGTAAGAGATAAGAGGATGGTGTCTCTGTTTGAGGTATCAAATGTCTGAGTCCTGGTCCTAACCTGGTTAGAGAGCAAACGAACACACTCTGACCGCACGTCTGTCCAGCTCTTATCCTGTATCTCCTGCTCCCATATCCTGCTGCGCTACCTAGCCTAGCATGCTAGCAGATTTCCGTTTCACTTGATTAAATTAGCATTGACCTTTCCTTCTCCGACAGGCACAGCACTGCGCCGTCTAGAGCCCCACCGCTTCTGTATCCTTCGTATAAATACATATTTACTCTCTGCTTCATAAATTTGATCAAATTACAAAGAGATGTTTGACTGAAATGCAATAAGAGACGCTTAGCCTTCGTGTTGTTGAGGGACACCCATTTGGAGATCTCACTTCAATATCAGATTTCAGCTGTTTTTAGCAGCTAATTTATTTATTTTTCCACATTTGCAGGTTGGTAATTTATGAAAAATACAATTTTAAGTATTATAAACTGTTTTATTGACTCCCTCAGTGAAAGCAAAATGATATCAACGAATTATTTTTTTTCTTTTGGTGTTTAAAGGGGTGGAAGGGGTGGGAAAAAAAATCCTGTCTCTGATTCAATGTGGCACTTTAAGATTAAGGTCAAAGATTAGTGGGTTTACACAGGATAAGAAAAGGATTATATACGCTCAACAATGTTAAAACATCGATCTGAGATTTCATCAAAACACCTGGCTTGTAAACAGCCTCATAATACATATACATCTCACACCGATGACCGAACAACAAATCACTGGAGCCACTAAACAACTATTTGTATTTAAAAGAACAGCTGCTGTAGTAACAGAAGAGGAAGTGACATGTTCCTGAAAGGATGTTCACAGCTGATGACAGACTGTGGTCATTGTAAAGCCGGTTCACTGGGATTAGATATGCTCCACGGGCTTCTCTGTTCTGAATTACAGATTAGATTTATGAGCGTCCTCATGTTTTTTTTTTTCTGGAATTGGAGAAAAGTGGAGCTGGGTTTCCCTATAAAAAGCACCTTAAAATGCTTTCTGGCTATAAAAAATCATGCATTCTCATCTTAAACTGCAAAAATGTGGGTAAAATTCAGAACAGGATTTGATTTAAAAAAAAAATAAAAAAAATCAATGAAAAAGTTGCCATATGATTGCTAGGTGGTTTATTACAAAATCCATGCCTAATAATAGCCATGCTATCATGTTAGATTTCCTCACACAAAAATACAAAAGAATACAAAAGAAGAAAAAAAAGTTCTGTCATGAAACTGATGACATCGAACTGATGATATTCTCAGCGTTATACTACTTGGCACATGCTGGTTGGTTCATTTGCATACCACCCTGTGCATGAAAGTATTTTACATTAAATTGCTGGTTAACATCCTCTGAAACCCTCCACCTCCCCAGCTCCACCTGTATAGAAGGTGGGTTATTATAGAGTCATGGCCAAAAATATCGGCACCGTTGCAATTCTGTCAGAAAATGCAACACTTCTCTCAGAAAATTGTTGCAGTTGCAAATGTTTTGGTACTCATATGTTTTTTGCATTGGAACACAAAAACAGAGAAGAAAAGTCATATCTGTTACAATTCCATACAGAACCCAAAAAATGCACTGGACAAAATTATTGGCACCCTTAATTTAATATTTGGTAGCACCCCCTTTGGAAAAAAATAACTGAGATCAGTCGCTTCCTGTAAGCATGAATGAGTTTCTTACACCTCTCTACTGGAATTTTGGACCACTGTTCTTTTGCAAACTGCTCCAGGTTATTCAGATTTTCCAACTGCTGTTTTGAGATGTCTCCACAGGTGTTCTACGGGATTTAGATCTGGACTCTTTGCTGGCCATTTCAGAACTCTCAAGCGCTTTGTAACCATTTCTGAGTGCTTTTTGAAGTGTGTTTCGGGTCATTGTCCTGCTGGAAGACACATGACCTCTGGTGGAAATGCAGTTTTCTGACACTGGCCACTACGTTGCGCCCCAAAATTCTTTGGTAATCATCAGATTTCATGATACCGTTTCTTTGTGTTGTTGCAGTGCAAACAAAAACAGTAAGCATGTGAATACCAAAACATTTGCAATTGGAACAATTTTCTGAGAGCAGTTTTGCAGGGGTGCCAATATTTTTGGCCATGACTGCACATGCTGTTTGTGCAGGAGCAGTGTCTTAAATACTCACAGCATCATATCGGCATATGTATTGGCATTAGCAAGTTCTTGTACTTGCTTTGTAGCAGCAGCAATAACCGACATCAACAGCAAATCTCTTCTGCCAGGACCAAAGACAATAACATTGTCAATCTATTACCATGCTAAAATGTTCAGAGGTTTGTCATGATAGAACTGTTTTTGTCCATATAATGGAAGTCAGTGAGGTCCAAAAATCACACTAGACCCCATTGACTTTCATTGTATGAAAAGAAAAAACTTTTGAGTTTCATACCAGAAAGTCATACAGGTTTGGAACAACATTATGGGGAATAAACGACATAATAGACGATATCAATAGTGAGAAACGTGATGTTATTAAAGAATCCTGAAGATAGTGTTTTAAGACTGAAGCTAAAATCAGTGCGTAATTGTGCGTGGAGGTCTCACTTTATGCTTTGAGCAATAAAATCTTGGTCTCAGTCTGAGATAGGTCATAAACGTATTTGCACTTGCTGAGCTGGAGCTAATTTAAGCGAATGTGTCCCTCTCCAGCACTGCAGTGTGAAGTTTACAGTGAATTCAAATGAACGAGCAAACACCACTGATTTGGAGCAGGCTGACGGTTCTTTCAGAGCGACAAAGCCTGAGGTGAAATCACAATGAGGCGGTCTGTTTGAGCATGACTATCTCTCCCCCTTCAGCGCAGGCCCAGGTGCTCGCTCTTCAGAGCCCAACAGCAGAAAATATCCCCCGACGGCGGCCATTGCACTTCGATTACTGGTCAGTGAACAATGAAGAATGTTCTAGAAACACTTGTCATGTTGATGTAGCAGCTGCACGCCCAACGTGCCTACGAGAGGCGATGGGGTGAGGCGATTGCGAACGGCTGGTGGGAAACCAAAGCTTGGAGGCAAATACTCAGACAGGCAGCTCACGATCTGCGCAAAACCGATTTTCAGAGGCAGGGCCGTAATTGGGAGCAGCGATAACGAAGCATGAACTGAACGTTTGTTTCATTCTGAATTAACTGGTGGAAACCAGTTTATAAAACAGGTGATTTCGCAAACACAGTTGGTCAATAAGAGGCTAATATTGTGATTTTACCAGAGGTTTTTTAGGCACAATGTGCCTAAGCACAAACCATTTTGGTCTGCACTATTTATGACAAGTATATAAGACATATTTAACAAAAATGAATCATTAAGGTGACATATTATGTAAATCTGACTTTTTCCGTGTTTAAGTGCTTTAATCAGGTCCCCGGTGCATCTACCAACCCAGAAAATGTGAAAAAGAACAACTTTTGTCTGGTAAGCCTTTCTCTGTATGCTTGTGAAAAAAACGAGCCGCTCAGATTTCGCTCTTATCTTAATATAATATTAACGCTCCTTAATCTGCACGTTTCCACCCATGCCGACGCCACTGTGTTTTCGCAAGTGACAAGGGTGCACCAGTTCTAACGTCATGGCGAAAGGTCAAGCAAAGCATGGTAACTGTTCTGTCATTGGCTGCACAGACGAGCGCAGAACACCATTTAGAGTCCCAGCCTTGGAGGAGACAATACAGCAGTGAATTTAGTAATTTATTTACTATATATTACGCTATATTTATATATAGTTAAGCGCAATAAGACATGAAAGAGAACTTGGTTTAATATGCTTAAAAATTAATTTTCAATGTGAAAGACATCTGAGGAAGTAGCTGTAAAGGCACAGCTCTATTCTGAAAAAGGGGGCGGGGAGCAGCAGCTCATTTGCATTTAAAGAGATATGCATGAAAACAGCGTGTTTCTGCTTCCATTCAAAATAGTTATTTTCAAAATGACGTAATTATCTGTGGGGTATTTTGAGCTGAAACTTCACAAAGGGGGCATAATAGGTCTCGTTTAATCTCTTACACCATTGTGTTGCTTCTCAAAGCATGTTTAGATGTTTTTACTGGTAAACAAGATGAAAATATTGAGCAAGAAAATGATTTTTTTACACTGCGTGGTTGCCAAGACCTAATAATGGCTTTAAATGTGGCTCATCCAATCTAGTTTAAAACTGAAAAAATCCATTTCTTAAATCCAAATATAACACGTGAATATTGGTTTTACCTGCTGAAATCTCATTCAAATGCCATTAGTAGTTGCTTAGCTACAACAACAGCTTTTGCTCTGTCTCATGCCCTCCCTTCCTCTTTAAAAACACGCTCATCTAAAGAAGCATCATCATAATCTCCAGACAAGATTACTGAAGGGGTCACTCCCGTGTCCAGCCTGGGCTCGGCATGCAAGGACGAAGGAGAAGATCAGTAGGCCTGTGATCTCCAGATTTGCACTTTTTAATCAAGGCGGATTTTGAACACCTTCAGCCCAGATGGCCGGACAGATTTTTACAGAGCCTGCATGTGACTGTGGATCTATTGCTCCAAAATAACCGCCTTACCAAACACATTCTCACACACACACACAACCCAATATAGCCACGGACGTAATGAGCTCCATGGGATGTAAATTTCAGAGATAGAGAATCTCAATAATTGATCCTCCATGCAGGACTCTGATGGTAAATTGCTCGTTCTCTCTTTCTGATCAGTGTTAATTGCTGATGGTATTTACAGTTGAAGCCACGGCCAAAGCGGTTCATCACTTAACAGCACTGATCCTCTAGACAAACTCCCTAGATAATAAGAGAAAAGTCACTGCCAAATTACCTTTAAAAAAAACAAAAAAAAAATGTTGTGTTTTTCTTTTTCAAAGTTGTAAATAAAACAAAGACTATTTAGGTATGTAAACGTGAGTGAAAATTGTTAGGGTTAAGTGTTAGGGTTAGATATTCTGGTGCTGAAATATAAAAAGAAAAACTCTAAATGTAATACCTCTTTATTCTTTCAAATATAAGACTGTGATTATCACTTAAAACAAGTTGCCAAGTTGCACAATTTAAGATATCAGTCTCATTCCAAAAATGGCACACAGAAAAAATGGTGTGGGAAA
Organism: Labeo catla; assembly: GCA_012976165.1. Taxonomy (NCBI): domain Eukaryota; kingdom Metazoa; phylum Chordata; class Actinopteri; order Cypriniformes; family Cyprinidae; genus Labeo; species Labeo catla. The sequence goes on from VONZ01000001.1 coordinate 4,049,441, forward strand.
CAATTTTCTCTCATTGCTAGTAAATTTGTGTGTAACTGCAAAGAAATGACAAGCACCACATTGAATTCATTGTAAAATTTTGAAGTATCTTCATTTACAACTTCAAAAAAGCATTTTTACACTTGACTTGTTTACCAAACCACACTAAAAAGGAGGTGAGAGCGATTAGGAAAAACAACAACCACGCAAATGACAAGGTAACACATCTGAACAACATACATCAGGAACAACATCCCTCCGCTCCCTGACTTCCTGTTGTCTCGGGTGATACTATTTCCCTGCTCTGTGTTATGATAGTCACTGGATAAGACGAGTGTGCGAAGTGAGACAATAGACTCCCAATTAAAGCAGCTCTTGCACTGCGATTCCTCAAGGTGCTGCCATGTGACAGTTTAATTAACAAACCCTCTTATCTTAATTCAGCAGGAGAAAAAAAAAAAAACGACAGAAAAATGCAACAAGCTGAGGTTATCGAGGAAGAACACTCCCAACATTTACACAAATGATCACAGACATATTCAAACACTATACTCTATACATCATCTTGTATCAGAAAGGGCCGTGTCGCCATTTGCACGTCTGAGTAACTGTCACTCTCTGCTAAAGGAAAAAAGCATGTGTTAATGAGAATAGTGGTGAAACGTCAAATTACGAGCATCAGGGTGAGACAGGAAGTCAATAATGTTTCATTAAAGTCAAATGAATCAGCACAGGCAACCCTTTTTATCAGTAATGCCACATTTTCAAGTGAAACTGATATTTAGTGGTGGACAAAAAATATATAGAAATCACATCAAATATAGCGCCTTGTGAAAGTATTCATACGCCTTCATTTTTTCCACATTTGGTTGTGTTGCAGCCATGTTCAAATGCTATAAATTACTTTTTTCCCCACGTCAATCCACACTCTATATACCATAATGACAAAGAACAAAACAGGTTTGTAACAACTTTGCAAATTTATTAGAAATAAAAAACTGAAATGATTCTATTGCATAAGTATTTCTGGGACTCTTGAAAATGAGCTCAGGAGCATTCATATTGCTTGTAGATGTTACTACATTTAGAGTGGAGTTAACCTGTGACATAAATTTGAATGAGTATGATTTGGAAAGGCACACACGCTTAGTTAAATTAACACATCTTAATTACAGCTGAAAATGCATATCAGAGCAAAAACCAAGCCCTGAGGTCAAAATAACTGCCTGTAGAGCTCAAAGACAGGATTGCATCAAGGGGAACAGTTCAGAAAAAAATTCTGCTGCATTGAAGTTTCACAGAAGCATGTAGCCTCCATTATCCACAATGGAAGACACAACAAGGACTTATCCTAGAGCTGGCCTCCTGGCCAAACTGAGCAAATGATGGAGAAGGGCTTTGGTTAGACTGTTGAACAAGAATCTGCTGGTCGCTCTAGTTGAGCTTCATGACCATATATGCAGATGGGATAAATCTACAGAAGGACAAATATCACTGCAACACTCTGGACTTTATGGTGGTGTGGGATCCAACTCAATCCTCAGTGAAGACACATAAAAGCTCAAATTGCAACAAAGCACCTAAAGAACTCCCAGGTTGTGAGAATCAAGATTATCTGCTCTATGAACCTCAATTCCAAGCATTCTGTACGGAGGAAACCAGGCACTGCTTATCACCTGCAAAGTACCATCCCAACAGTAAAGTTTGGTGGTTTCAGAATCATGCTGTGGGGCTTTTTTAAGCGGCAGGGACTGAGAGACTCATCAGAAGAGAAGGAAAGCTCAATGCACCAAAAAATTGAGATATCCATAATTAAAACCCAGTCCAGAACATTCAGAACCTCAGGCTGGGCAGAAGGTTCACCTTCCAACAGGACAATGACCCTAAGCACACAGCAAGAGTGGCTTATAGACACTTCTGTGAATGTTGATTAGCCCAGCCACAGCCTGGGCTTAAACCCAATCAAACATTTCAAGAGAAACCTGAAAATGTCTGGCAGCCTCCATCCAAGCTGACACAGCTTGAGAGGTGAAGAGGTGAGGTGAAGAATGGCAGATAATTGCCAAATGCAGATGTGCTAAACTTGTCGCATCATACCCAAAAAGACTTGAGGCTGCAAAGGTGCTTCAACTAAGTACTGACTTAAGGGTTTGAACACTTATGCAGTGTACTTATTTCAGTGATTTTTTTTTTTTTAATGAATTTGCAAAGTGGTCACAAATCTGTTTTGTGCTTCCACTCAAAGTGTTTTAACATCTACAAGCAATATGAGTTCTCCTGAGCTAAATGTCCCAGATAAGGGTATGAATACTTATGCAATGAAATTATTTCAGTCTTTTATTTCTAATATATTTGCAAAGTTGTTTTGTGCTTTGTCATTATGGTGTATGGAGTGTAAATGTGGAAAAAAAAAAAAAAAAAGTAATTTAAAGCAGTTTAACATAAGGCTGCAACATAAAATGTGTGAAAAAATGAAGGGGTATGAATACTTTTGCAAGGCACTGTATGACTAATGCATATTATTATTATTATATAAAATAAAAATAGGTATTTAAACAAATATGACCAGGTATTCAGAATAGGGGATCCATTTTGATTTCATATTGACTTCAACATCAACGTACAGGTGCCATAAAGCACAACGATTAACATCGCAGTAAGTACCACAGTAGGAGATACAGAAATGATCCGTCGAATTACCATAAAGCACACAGACTCATTCACTCAGCAGCTTGTCTTTTGATTATTATTTGAACTGTAGGTGGCTTATAGCCCTCAGGAAACAACAGATCTGTACTTAAGCTCACCTCCTGAAGGGAGACAGCATGCCTCCCCTTCCTCTCTCAGTCCGTTTATCTCTGTCTGTCCTCCATCTAGAAATAGTCTCAGAGTAGACAGGAAACAAAAAAGACAGGAGGATGAAGTGGGCTGAGGACACGAGTCGGACTCGAACCCATGTTCGCCCACACGTAAAACCGCATCTATGCAATACACTTCATTCATCTTCAGAACACAAATTAAGATATTTTTGATGAAACCTGAGAGCTTTCTGACCCTGCATAGACAGCAACGCAACTACCACGTTCAAGGCCCAGAAAGGTAGTAAGGACATTGTTAAAATTGTCCATGTGTGAATCGTCCATCAGTGGTTCAAACTTAATTTTATGAAGCTACGAGAATATTTTTCTTATCACACCAAAACCTGTTTTCTTCCAGAAAATAGTTGGAAAGCCGCAATAAAAATACGAATAAATGAAAAACAGCAGACAAAGGCAGAAAACACTGGTTTGAGCATTTTAAACCCACTAAACTAAGACAAAACATTTCCCATCAGGGAGAAAAACCTATACATACAAGAACACCGTGATAAGCCCAACGGGTGCAAACAGCTTTCATGTGCGCCTTCCTCAAATCCCTTCTCAAGTATGAATGTAAGGAGGCCTCCCACGGAGAGGTCGTGCTCGGCTCGCTTAAACACAGCTTGAAGATGAAGGGCAGGAGATGTCACTTAGAGAGCAGAACCTTGAGAATCTTCCATAGCTGTCAGAACAGGAAGTCATCATTTATAGAACAGGATAGGCAGACAAAAGCAAGAGCAAGGGTGTTGAGCACGGTGCTTTATATAACAATAAATATGCGAGATGACAGTGTTGAATTATGTAAATCTCCCTGTTTTTTCGAGTAGAACAGTTCACCCAAAAATAAAAATTCTGTCATCGTTTACTCATCCTCATGACGTTCCAAACCGTTTCTGAACTGATCCATTAGGGTTTCTTTTGTAGTTTCTTCTAAAAATGCCTCTACTACACAAACGCACTCGGAACTCTCACCGAAGACGGAGCACAGATGGGAAGGAGTGGCAGACAGCCAGGAAGTGCGGACGCATCATCATCATAATCTCCTCCTGGGGCATCATCGCTATGGCGATGCTGGACAACATGTTTCCCCCACAGAGTTTGAGAGGCGGAGGCGGAAACACGGGAGTACAGACTTACACAGAGGTACAGATTTATTCAAGCACGTACTGTAGCTAAAGTAGAGCAGTGTGCCAAAGACGGGTCAGGAGGCCTTCTGTAGGCTGCCTTGCTCCTCTGCCCGCCCTTACCCACACAACACACTCCATCTCTGATTTATTAAATTAAACGATCACTACATGACTCCTATATGAGACCAGGGTCATGTAAAACTTTTACTAATGGCAAAACAATGGCCAACAAATGATTTAATGCCTACATTTTCCCCTTATAATTGGCAAAGGGCAGGGAATCTTAAATCAGGCTTCATTTTTACACACTGGCACTATGTAACTAAGCTGTTTTGGGAATCTACTTTGGGAATGGTGTAAAATCCTATTAGCCTCATAGTTGTGCCAAAAACAAACTTTCTGTTTTCATTTACTCACCCTTATGACTATCTTTTGTCTGTATGACACAAAAGAAGAAACTTCTAAGCTTCAAGACGAACACAAAAGAAACAGTACCATAGTCAGTATGACTCCAAGTCGATTTTCTAAGTCTTTTAGTTCTGTCTGAAGAACGTATGTTCACAAAAACAGTCATAAGGGTAAATTTTTTGAAATTGAGATTTGTACTATACCATACTTGGCCTAGATACAACTGAACTGTTTGAAAATCTGCAATCTAAGGGTGCAAAAAAAACAAAAAAACAAATTGAGAAAATCTCCTTTAAAGTTGTCCCAATTAAGTTCTTAGCAATGCGTATTACTAATCAAAAATTAAGTTTTGATATATTCATGGTAGGAAATTTACTAAATATCTTCATGGAACATTATCTTTACCTAATATCCTAATGTTTTTTGCCATAGAAGAAAAGTTGAAAATTTTAACCCATACATTGTATTGTTGGCTACTGCTACAAATACACCCGTCTTTTGCTACTTACGACTGGTTTTGTGGTCCAGGGTCACATATAGAACATTAAGGCACTTATTTGGCAACTAAAACTTATTTTGAATATCCACCCAATCTCTCAGGGTGTGTTCATAAGAGTTGTCCGTTAATGAACAACGCATCTTTTCAACACTGCAAACCCAAATGAATTCAACACATTTGAGGTACTTGGAACTTGGAATTTTTCAAGTTACAAATTTGACATATGACTACCTCAAATGTGTTGAATTTATTTGGGTAAGCAGAACCGGCAAATTTTTAATTCGTACTCGTACTCCAAACTATTTGGATTACTCCAATTCTTAATTGCTCCTAAAAATTCAGATTACTTAAAATGAGTCTGTTTCGTAAACTCAAAAGATAAAGAAAGTTCTAAATACTCATTAAAGTTCATTTGTTTAACTAATTTGTTTAGGTTTGCCCTACTCAAACCAATTAATTATTTAAAGCGTTAGAGTTTACAGTGAATGAACTAATTTATATAATTCACAAAACCTGTCTGAATGATTTATTAATGAACCAGTTCTCAAGTTTAACTCACTGACTACTCAGTTAAACACTATCAGCAAATCCTTTCTTGCATGAAGCTAATCATATGGCTTCATAAGCTACTTTAATAATACTTTAATGGTGCTTTTGTATTCTTTTTTAAAGCTTGAAAGCTTTGATTCCTATTCGTTGTAAGCGCATGGGGAAAAAAGTAGCCAGAAATATCTCCTATGTTCCTTAGAAGGAAAAAAAGCCATAGAAGTCATTTTTGTGCACAGTTGAACTATTTAACTACTAAATATCTGATGTTCAGCTTTAGTCCTAACAGACCTTAAAGTGGTTAAGATTGCCTTAAGGAAAGAGTTAAAATTAGTCATTAGCATAAATGTTCTTCAGTACTTAATGATTCATAAACATTCCCTGGATCGTCAGTAAGACACTGCAATCTGAAATGGAGCCATCCTTGAGGAAAGTGGACATGACCATGAATTATTTCTAACCTGCTTCCAATCAAACACAGCCATGGAAACTATAAATATATTTATACTGCATGGGTGAGACTGTTTCCAGATGGAGGACGTTGCAGAGAACACAAAGGTCCTTGCGAATTACTCAGGGTATGCGGTCACATTTAGCGCAAACTGTTTATCGCAGAAGAGGCCAGTGTGGATAAAAGGGAATTAATGGATAATTCATTATCGCAGAAAGACTGATAAAAAGCAGAGAGAGAGAGGGAGAAAAAGACCGAAAAATTGAGAATTTTGATAGACTTGACAAGGAAGGGTGGCTGTGTAGATGATTGGACACTTGAGCCAAGGTCTCCAATTTGTGTTCTCGCAAAAGCCCTGCTTAAGAATAAAAACCTCAGGAAACAAACAATAAGGCCTGATTATTATTTGATAGATCCAATCAATTTCCCTCCATCAGAAATGGAGTTCGCACAAGTGCTGAGAGTTAAAACTCTGCCTTTGAAAACAGAAGACACAGTCCAAGCAACAGCTAGTCGTGTTGCTATTTAATACCATTCAAGAGGCAATTTCACCTTAATCAAGTTGTTTGTATGAACTGCATAGCAGTTTGAGCAAGTTTCAACAACCTTTATAATCCTCCAGTCAGACAGTTTTTTTTTTCTTAAGTCCATTAGATCCTGTCGTATCTCATCACAGGTCTTAATAACTCAATAATTAAGCCAAGCGTAATTATACACCCAACAATGCCTTAAAGTAAAAGGTTAGAACTAAAATGTGAGCCGAATCGCCCGGGGGACTAGACTCAACGCATTAATTAATCTAACATATGTGTGCTTATCAAAGTTAATAATCAGTTTAAGTCATCAACCATGAGAAAGAAAGGAGGGGAGAAAAAAAAAAAAGTGAAGAAAATGATCTACAGCTACTCTGAATGTCAAAAATAGATCAGGCTAATACTGCGTAGATATAACATTCACAACCCAATTTACTTTCCCAAAGTGACATACTTTAGACAGAAATGGACACTGAACATAGAAACTTGATTTTTTTGAGACATGAAAAAAAAATGGTTTGGAACAACATAACAGTGAGTAAAGGATAGGGTTGGGTATCATTTGAATTTTATCGATTCCGCTTATAGTTTCCGATTCTTATCGATTCCTAATTTTGAATTTTAAAAAATCAGATGAAAAAAATTTACATACTTATTCCGTCTTTTTACAAAGCAAGCAGCTTACAGAACATCTAGGAACTTTTAACCTTCTTTTACATCTTTTACACTTAGGAACTTTGCCATAGGCTTTAGTAAAAACAAAAACAACTGGACTAATAAATTTCAAACATTATATTGTTAAACAGTCAGTAATAAAACGGAAACAAACAAATCAGTTAGCAATAGTATTAATACAAATGAATGAATTTCAGATACAAACATTGAAATTTCTCTTCAGTCATTCTTTTTGATCCTGCATAGACAGCAATGCAACTGACACATCCAAGACCCAGAAAGGTAGTAAGTATATCATTAAAATAGTCCATGTCCAATAGTCCACCTTAATTTTGGTTCAACCTTAATTTTATGACTCTACGAAAATACTTTTTGTGGTCAAAGACAGCAAAATAACCATTTCAGTCTTCGATGAGCGTTCACAAAAGTAACACGACAAAAAATATTCTCGTAGCTTTGCAACATTACTGTTTAACCACCAACGTCACATGGACTATTTTATCGATGTCCTTACTACCTTTCATGGCCTTGAACGTGTCAGTTGGGTCAGAAAACACTCGGATTTCATTAAAAATGAATTAATTTGTGTTCTGAAGATGAGCGAAGGCCTTACAGGTTTGGAATGACATAAAGGTGAGTAATTAATGACAGAATTTTCATTTTTGGGTGAACTGTCTCTTTAAAGGGTTAGGTCATCCAAAAATAAAAATTCTGTCTTTAATTATGAAACACAAATTAAGATATTTTTGATGAAATTCGAGTTTTATGAGGCCCAGAAAGGCAGTAAGGACATGTCCATGTGACATCAGTGGTTCAACTGTAATTTTATGAAGCTACAAGAATACATTTTGTGTATAAAGAAAACCAAAACAACGACTTTATTCAACAATTTCTTCCATGTCAGTCTTCGATGAGCGTTCACACGACACAAAAGATATTCTTGTAGCTTCATAACATTAAGGTTAAACCACTGATGTCACATGGACTATTTTATCGATCTCCTTACTACCTTTCTGGGCCTTGAACGTGTCAGTTGAATTTCATCAAAAATATCTTAATTTGTGTTCTGAAGATGAGCCTTATGGGTTTGGAACGACATGAAAGTAAATAATTAATGACAGAATTTTCATTTTTGGTTGAACTTTTGCTTTAAGAATCTAAATGGGGTCCATTTTAATTATAGAGCTTTTTCACATTTGGCACCCAAACTCTGGAACAGCCTTCCTGATAACGTTCGGGGTTCGGACACACTCTCTCTGTTTAAATCTAGATTAAAGACACATCTTTTTAGCCAAGCATTCAAATAATGCATCTCTCAAACTTTTTCTGCAGCTATATCTGATCAAATGTTCATTATCAATCTTTAAGCTCTGGTTAACAAATCTTTCTTTTCTTAGTTTGAACAGCAGCTACGCTAATTATGTTCCTATTTGTTCTCTGTTCCTGCCATGGGATTGACATCCCATGGTAACTAGGAATTCACAAGCTCCAGTCTTGATCCAGAACACTTAAGAAAAGATGATGCCAACCCCTCAGAGGACTTCAGATGATACCAACCCTGAAAACATACAGCACTACCGAATTCTGCTACTAATTTATAGTGTTCTTTGTCTGTTTGATTACATCATTACTTTATCACTTCATCATTACGATCTTTACCACACATTTCTGCCATATGTACATCAAGCTACTACTACATGTATTGTAAAAATGTCAATTTGGTGTAAAGCTGCTTTGCAACGATATGTATCGTGAAAAGCGCTATACAAATAAATTTGAATTGAATTGAATTGAATTGAATTAATTTCTTGTTTTTAAAGTCAGATTTAAAGTGCTGTTCTTGACACTTGTTGGTGGCTGGCGACACCATTATGAATTCAACCTACATGTCTAATTTTCAAACAGGCTGCGTTAAAACACAATAAAATAAAGCAATCAGTAACCCTGAACACATATTTGTTAGAAATTGCGGCGGCAAATGGAAAAATGTAGACTCCATGTACAAAAGAAAAAGTCCACAAAAATGACATAAATCATCAGACACGTTTTGGCATTTCCATCTGTCGGTAACTGCAAAAAAGTACCACGGGTCATGTATGACAAAAAACAAAGCGGCAACCGATTTTTGCATTAATATCGCAGTGTACATCTGGAGCTGTCAGGTTTGTTTTATGAACTCATATGTGAAAATCTCTCAAGCACTGTTAAAGTATATTAATCTAGTGCTGATGTTCTCGGGATATTGGATGCAATGGTTTACAGCCACTGTGCCCAGTTTAAATGCTGTCTCTACTCAAATCTGATTGCTTTCATAAAGCATTTTTCTATTCTTAGACAGTAAAACAGATTTCTGTCTCGGAACGGCATTGTTGTCCAGACTGAGCTGTGAAAAATAAAATCAAACTCTTTTCTAAAGGCTGCCAGAAAACATTTTTTCCAACCTTTATGTCAAAGCGTTTGAACAAATGATAAGGTCAGATGCAAAAGATCATAAAGAACAAGCGTGTGAGTCGCACTTGAGCTGCTCTGAGACTTGGCCTCCAATTACCACCGCTAAAGTTTTCACCTGAAAAGAGTCCTTGTCCACTTCGCTTGTGAGGTATAAATTAGCTCCTTATGGATTAATACCTCCTAATTTCTTCATTCCAGCACGGGCTAGTGGGAGAAACGGGCCGAATAGCATTTAGCACACGTCAAATAATGAGTTTTCATTTAAGAGGAGAGGGAGATGATGAGCGTGCGGCCAATGAGAGCAAAGGAAAATGAGCCTACGGCTCCGGCGGGTCCCTTCTTAATCATGATCACGCTGTACCGTGTGAAGAATAAGCCATTACTTATACAAACAGAGCATAATTAGTCACTACGGCGACAGGGGCGGCGGGCTAATGTCACAGATTTATGGTTTGCTCCCTCAGAAGGCAGAGGACACTGTGTCGTTATGACTCTCAAATATCATAACCGCGATACTCGGGCTAACGAGTTTCTAGCTTAATTACATGAAAATGAGGTATGTGGGTATTAGGCACACGCAGGCGGAAGGATTTGGAAGTATAGCTAAAGTAGAAAAATATTAATATTTAATAGCCTTTTCATGATATTCAATATTTATATTGAAAATAAAAATGTTTAAATGTAAAAACTAAAACCTAGTTTTCCACTGTTTTTGGCTGAATGAACAAGGACAATAATAATTCTTCTTCTAGAATTAAAATGTTTATGTACCAATATAACCAAAAAGTATTTACCTATACATGTATAGTTTTGTATGTAAAAGTTTTTTTTTTTTTTACTAAAATATTTGAATATTGAAGGAAAAAAAAAGATGTGAACTTCCAGCTAAACAAATTAAGTATTTTTATTTTTATTTTTATTTTTAAATATATATATATATATATATTCAAAAATTAAAAAGAAAACAGAAAAAAAAAATTCTCTTACCTAGAAATGCTTTTAACACTTTTTAAAAGCCTAACATATGAAATAAAACTTAAAAAAAGGAATGGAACAGAAATGGAATGGTTTATTGAACCTTTAGTCAAAATAAAATAAAATAAAATAAATACATTTATGTGTTTTTTTTTTATTAAGTATCACATTTGATAATTAAGCCATTCGCAGCTCATATAAGACCACAATACCAGTCTTAATTAGCATTTTTGTTTCTTCAATATTCAAATATTTTAGTAAAATACAAATATGTAGGTAAATGCTTTTTATTTTGGTACATAAAAATTTTAATTCTATAAAAATTATTATTATTGTCCTTGTTCATTTAGCTAAAAACAGTGGAAAAGAATGAGTACTTTTAACTAGGTTTTAGTTTTTACATTAAAACATTTTTATTTTCAATGTAGCAATAGCTAAAAATACATTGTATGGGTCAAAATGATCGATTTTTCTTATATGCCAAAATCATTAGGATATTAAGTAAAGATCATGTTACATGAAGATATTTAGTAAATTTCCTACCGTAAATATATCAAAACTTAATTTTTGATTATTAATATGCTATGCTAAGAACTTCATTTGGAAAACTTTAAAGGCGATTTTCTCAATATTTTGATTTTTTGGCACCCTCAGATTCCAGATTTTCAAATAGTTGTATCTCGGCCAAATATTGTCCTATTCTAACAAACCATACATCAAAAGAAAGCTTATTGATCAGCTTATTATTTTCAGCATAATGTATAAATGATCAGATGATGTATAAATCTCAATTTCAGAAAATTGTCTGGTTTTGTGGTCCAGGGTCACCGTTCCATATCTCCACAAAATAAGCCATAGTAAGATTATATTTATATGCTCAGTTTTATGATCAAATGCAAAGCATTTAATGCAGTGCAGTACAATGCTAATTAGAGATGTACATATAAACATTCCCAAAAAGTTGGATATATAATATCTGAAAAAAAATTGACAGCTGAATTGAAAGCTGATATGTTGATCATTTAGGCTTTAGAAATTAGCAAACAGTAGGCATCATACGGTTAAATAGTTTTGAAGCTCTCATGAGACGATCATAAATCACTACAGGACAGCAGACACGAGACATCTTTCCTTAACCTCAGGGAGGACTTAAGGTCCGCAATGCATTCGTTACCACACAAAAACGCTCACACAACAGAACAAAATGAAACTTTGTGTATTAGGAGCGAAAGCTAATCCCTTAAATCTCCTATAATAAAGGAAACAAAATCCTAAGCTCCTGATATTGCCCTTAAAAAGATTTGCAGCCTTTCCGTGGGATTGCGCTAGCTTAGCGAACTAAATTGCTTTAAGTGTGCGCGTCTGAGCCCGAGAGTGTGAATGAGTGAGGTGAGGACACAAAACAACAACAAGTCTGATACATGAACGATAAGACTCACGCTACTCCAGATTGCTCAGGCTTCTAATTTCCCTCTCCAAATGTTTCTTCTGACATTCGCATGCATCAATTGGGTCGTGCTTATTCAGTTAGAGAACAAAGGCTGTTGCGGGAGAAGCACTATTAATGAGGGCGAAAAAACATCGATTTTGGGGGTGATGAAATAATTATCTGAAACATCAACAAAAGCCTGCCATCTGACAGCCAAAGTTCCACACTTCCCGTGTAAAAGAGCACAGAAATAAAGCTGCTTTAACAAGAACAAGTTCACTTCCTCACTCGATTCGATTGACGCCACTGAATTGAGACATCCGTACGATCAGTAGAATTGAGATGCAAACCATTAAACATCAATTAATCACATTTACCAGACAGATGTGATATAGAAATATGAACCAACGGTCTCCCATATGGTACCTGTTTAGGTCCTATGCGTACAAACACGTTAATTAGAGTTCTCCGCTGAGGCTAGCGGTACCAGCTGTTGTCCTTAACGGCAATACAACATTAATGTGAGTTTTACAAACAAACGGGTGGCGCATATACATGTCATGAAGCCTGGGAACAGCTAAACTAAAACTACAATAGCAAATCAACTCAACTTAAACTAAAATCATTACAAACCTTTTCATTGCTTGAAATAAAATAAATATTAACTAAGACAAAATATAAAAAACTATTTTTTCGCCTTCCTTAGTTTTCCTTATAAAAACTATATAGACAAAAAATCTAAATAAAACATTTCTTCAACTTCAGCTAAAATTGCAATAAAATAATATAATACAAATAAAATAGCTATAATAGCAATGATAAAAAAAAAAAAAAAACAACCTTGGGGCAATATTTTGTCATAAGCACTCAAAAAAAGTGTCAAAATAGGGCTCAATATACTGTGTTAATATTGACATTTTCAAAACAGGTGTTTTACTTATGTTTTATGTTATTAATTTTTTTTTAAGGACATTTCCATAAATGTACTGGTTATTGTGCTGACAGAAAATTTCCAGTAACTGCTGTTTTTCTATTATAATTTTTTTTCCTTACGCTCTTAAAAATTATAGTTGTTTATTGGCATCAGTTGGTTCCATAAAGACCCTTTGGAATTTGCACACTGTAAAAAGCCTTTACCAGTTTCAACTTAAAAACCTAAGTTCAGCAGCCTTAAAATGTTAAATTAAATCAATTTAACTACAATAAAGTGAGTTAAAATTACTTGTATTTTTAAGTTGATTTAACTTATTAGTCAAAATGACTTGATTGTTGATTTAACTTAAGTTTTTAGGTTGAAACCGGTAAAACTTTTTACAGTGCACACAAAGTTATTTATTTATTTATAGGTCCTCTAGATTATTATTATTACATTAAATGTTCTTTACACTAAGAAAACAACATTTCTTTTAAAGCGATACTTGAACGTGATAGTTGCGTTGCTGTCTATGCAGAGTCAAAAACCTCTCGGATTTCATCAAAAATATTGTAATTTGTGTTCCCAAGATAAACAAAGATCTTAACACATTTGGAATGACATGAGGGTGAGTAAGTAATGACAGAATTGTCAGTTTTGGGTGAACTATTTAAGAACCTCCCTTTAAGAACCTGAAAGGTTCTTCTTTGGCATTACTGTTTTTTAAAAAAGTGCACGGTGTAGAGATGCCCAAATACCAAAACATCCGAGCAGACATGTATCTCTATTGGAAACTGAGAGCCCGTGGTAGCATTCAGTATTCTAAATGTTTAGATAGGTATCTTAATAGCATGAATATTACTTTGATGGTCCCTGAAAACAGCCTTCAGTGCTCCCAGAAGCTCTGTAGAAGTGAATGGACGTGGTGTCTTATTGCATTTGAGAGAGAGCAACAAATCTCCAGCTTTACTCTGCTATTGAACAATGCTGTCTGAGAGCGGCTACCATTGTTTAAGTCGCGAGAGTCATTGCTTAGCCCCTGGTAATTGCATTGCTGGCGATTTGTAATCGTTATGAGGGAAAAGCCGCTCTTCCCCACGGGACTCGGCAGGTCGGCTGCCGTCACAGGCTATATATCCACTACGTCCAGGCACGACTGTGCCATATCTCTCGCCCCTATGTTTCTAGGAACATGACTCATGAAAACAGATGATCAGTTTTGATGTATGCTCTGATCAAAAATCTCATTTGCACAAAGTGAGAGAAAATAGAGAAAAGAATGCAATTAACTATTCAGGGATTTCGAATGATCAATCAGCCGAGAGGTATCAAAAAAGAAATCAGAGATTTGCTGACCCTTCAATTTGTCTGTTGTTAGTTATTTTTTTTTCTCCTGACTGCAAATCAATTACATTATTGCGACATGTCTGTTATTGTCGGAATTGATAGAGAACAAATTCGAGGGCTTATACGGCTAAATCTGATGAGTGGTGACAGCTCTACCTCAATAGTAAAAAAAGAGATACGAAGCTTGTCAAACATGAAAAATACACCGCCGTCTAAAACTGTAAGATTTATGTGGTATTAATGCATATTTGAGTCACTTTAAAGGAAGACAATGACAGTGATTACTCTTACTGACAGTCGGCTTACGAAAGCATTGATGACAGAGCTGAGTCTATTCCTGTGAAACTCAAAAAAAGCCCTGCTTCCAGAGTTTCTCTTATATAAACTTCAGTAAGATAAATTTTGGAGACGACAGAGTTGTGCAAGAGTGAGATCCATACAGGACTGCTTTACAGAAATGAAAAGATCAATGCACATTTACTAGGATTTAACCAAGTGGGATGCGGATCAAATTGTAAGTTTAGGGTTTAAGCTTGAGCAAAACACTACCTGATATCTAAGTTCCCTCTGATTTTATGGGTCAGTGTTGTTACTATTAACTAAAACTATTAAAACAGTTTTGGTTAATTGAAATAAAGCTGAAATATACACTCTAAAAATACTGGGTAAAATATGGAAAGACCCAGCAATTTTGACCCAGCTTCTGGGTAGTATTATTTAACTCTACTATTGCTTAAAAATTACTATATTCCTTGTTTAAAATGAACCCAAAATAAGTTAGAAATTAACATTTATTAACATGTTAAATAAATTGCTGATGCCTCTAGTAATTGTGTCTGATTTTTATTTTATAACCTATTTTGGGTTCATTTTAAGCCAGCCATGTAGTTAGTTTTACCATTGACTGAAAATAAATAAATACATTACCTGAAATTAGAGTTGAAAGTACTTAAATTACCTCAATTAATTAGTTTAATTAATTAATTTAAATAAAATAAAATAAGCTAAGTACACTGTATTGCTGGTTGAAATATGGACAAACTTGTAATATTTAACCCAATCTTCTGGGTAATTTTATTTAACTCAACTATTGTTTAAAAATTAGCATATTTCTTGCTTAAAATTAACCCAAAATTGGTTAATATGATCAATAAATGAACATTTATTAATATGTTGAATAAATAATAATTAAATAATCACCTTTTTTTTTTATTGAATAATAATAAATGCCCACATTTTGATTATTGTTGATGCCCCTAGTAATTGTGTCTGGTTTTTATTTTATAACCTATTTTGGGTTCATTCAGCCATATAGCAATTTTTTAAATTTCTAAATAAATTTTCTAAATATTACAAGAAAACCTAAACTAAATGAAAATTAGAAACATTAGAAACAAAAATTAAATAAAATAAAAATAATACTGAAATTAAAGTTGAAAGTACTTAAACTACAATAAATAAATAAAATAAGCTAAATACACTCTGAAAACGTAAAACGCAAATGAAATTAACATCTATTAATATGATCAATAAATGAACATTTATTAATAAGTAGTAAACATTTTTAATTGCTTATTAATAAATGCTCACCTTTTGATTATTGCTGATGCCTTTAATAATTGTGTCTGATTTTTATTTTACAGTCTATTTTGAGTTCATTTTAAGCCAGCCATATAGTAATTTTTAAACAATAGTTTAAACAAGAGAAGGCTGGGTTGAACATTTAACCCAACTGCTGGTTCAAAACAACCCAGTCGCTGAGTTTGTCCATTTTTCACCCAGTTCTAGATTGTTTTTAACCCAGCATTTTTTAGACTGTAAATATTACAACAAGCCTGAACTAAATTAAAATTAGAAACACTGAAAAAATACATATTAAAAATAGAGTTGAAAATACTTAAATGACTAAATGAAAATATTACAAGAAAACCTAAACTAAATGGAAATTAGAGATATCGAAAAAAACAGAATTGAAAGAGTTTAAAGTACTTAAATTTTAAAAAAATAAAATAAGCTAAATAAAATAAAAAATTAAAATGATAAAAGCGAATAAAATGACTAAAACTTAAAAATTAAAAGGAAAACTCAAAACATGAAAGTAAAACCTAACATAAAATATAAATATCTACCTTTCTGAAAGAATGTTTTCAATTTGACAAGGCGAATATAATTAACCCTAGTGAGTCAAGGTTAGCAAGTGTAATATTAATAGAACGTGAAAAATGCATATTTTCTTCACAAGCCTGTGCTTTAACTAACACACACATACACACACACAAACACACACTGAGTGTGTGTACTTCAGCTTTTAGAAAACAGCCTGATGTTTTACACGGCAGCCATTTACACACATCTTTCTTTATCTGTATTACACAGATCTGTAGAAAAGACAGAATAAAGCAGATGTGGAACTTAAGGAAAAGAGGTGAATGAAGCATTGTGAAAAGAATTGACAAGAAAGCTGTGAGTGCTCATACATTCCATTGAGAGCGTGTATGAATAGCCTCGTAGAATTGTTGAGCCATTTCAAAACAGCGCGCCGTCATCTAAACACGACTGCATTATATGCGCATAAAATATGAATGGCAGGAAACGACCTTTTTTGTGAGGGAAAAAGGAAGCAAAAAAACATTCAAATCTGTCAATATGGATTCCGCTAATGTGTAAGTGCCAGGAAGACGAGGTTACCTAGGCAACAAGTGGGAAAAGGGCATCAGTTAGAATGTCATTAATTAACTGATTTTGCTCCTTTGAAGTAGATGTGTTTAAGGATCACAAAGCGGGATATGCAGACAAAAATACATCAGTCATTTTAGGTATCTTTTCAGAGTGCTTTATGTTTCTTGATGTATTTCCTACCTGAAGAAATATCATCTAAGCCTCTTTATCACACACCAGACAAACTATGCATGTATGCATATCCATCTTTTAGCTCTTTCTGTTAAAGCGTTTAAAGCCATGGGCAAAACAGGTGCGCGAAAAGTAATGCACAGTTCTCAGAGACAATGAAATAACCGTCCTTGATCTTAATATGCGTGAATCTTCAGTGCATGCTATTCTGAAGGAAAATGTAATAACTTTCTCTGCTTTTGAAAGCGACATTTCTGCTAATGCAACCACAACCTTTGTAGGCGGGGGGAAATAATGTAAATTAATAATATCATAGCTTAACGAGTCCAATCCAGCCAAATCCCAATGGATCACATGCCCACTGGATATTTTCACTATGACATTAAAACATTAGACACACCGGTTTGGATGTCAAACGTGAGAAGTAATGGCATTACTGACATCAAACTTAAAATTTTGAGTCGAGTATAACTATTTCAAGTTATAAGTGTTGCAAAAGTCTGTAAACACAGGTTTTCCAGCACCTATTTCATTTACCAAGGCCCTACTGAATGAATCATGTATTGATGAATGAATCATGTTGCTGGAAGAGGAGTTAAACAAGGCTTGTAGAATCAGGATCATAATCGATATGTCTGATCAGAGTGTGGTGCTCTGACGCGTTTTGGAGTCTTGCTGTAGCGTCTGTTGTTTCCCAGAGCTCTGTCTCCACCTGACTATTCAATTCAAAGCATTGCAGCGGCCAAGGAGAATCAATCAGCCGTCGCTCTCAGGCAGTCTCAAAACTATAATGCGTGTGTGACCAAGCATCACGGCGCTTTGTTCCAATAGATAAAGTGGGTAAAAGAGATCTTGATTACTCTGCCAAAAAAAAAGTGAGGGAAATGGGTGACTGGGTTCGTGTCTGGAGAAAGCTATCCTTTAGCATTCTCATTCGTCTCGGTGGCAGTTGCTTGGCTTGCTAACATTCCTATTGGAGTGAATGTCATGTAACTAATCACTCTGGAGCTGCACGAAATGACAACATGATGATCCTGATTGGCTGATGGCCCTACTTCAAATCCTTCATTTGTAATAATCCCGTGACGTTAAATAAAGAAAAAAGGGGGTAAATATAAACACAATTTGACATTTCACATTTTTAAAAATGAGAAATTTTGGATTATTTTGGAAATTGTTTTATTTTATATTACTATCATAATAGTGTTGTTACCATGATTATTATTGTTAACTAAAACTAAACTATATATATATATATATATATACATACATACTGTACATACATACATACATACACATATATATTTTTTTCATATATATATACAAAAACTAAAACTGAATTTTAAAATACTATATAAACAAAAACTAATAAATGACAAAACACGACAAAATTACTAAAACTTAGTAACTAAAATTAAAATAAAATTGCAATATGAAATGAAAAGCTAAATCTAAATATTTATAAAAACTATAAAAGTATATAAAAAGTACTAAATACCATAAAACAAAATAATATCTAAAATAATAGGACTGGGTTTTGACACAATTATATTTGGATACACAATCTAGCGGTTCAGTAAGATATCTGACTCGATTCAATTCAATATTGATTATTTTGGATATATTCCAGGTACAGCACATGCCAAATTTTCTATTTCTAATGCTGTAAAATACACAAGAGAGTCAGTTGGTACTACATTGAACTATAATATTGAAGGTTAAAATAAACTTAATTTTGAAATATAAACATTTACATGGTGGCTATCATAAAAATATACTATATATACTATATATATACATATATATATATATATATATATATATTGTAATAATATATATTGCAAAATGCTCCTCTCTAGAGTTCATTTTTCTAGCTGTCTAACAAGTTTATGGTCACCGAATATGTTTTTTCTGAGGTAAATGTAATAGTCTAGATAGCTTACAAGCTCTTATATTGACGTCTTTGCGTGTTTAAAATACTGATTAAACAATTACATGAGACAGGATACAAATTTCAGTAAGTATCTTCTTTCTTTTAACATATCTTCAGATGTTCATTCACGTTTATTTCATGCTGAAACTGGTATTAAACCGGAGAAGACGATCAGTTCATGTGCGCATCTGTACGATCTGTCATTCAACAGCGCCAAAACGGCCCTATTGCGGGAGGTGCACTACAATGTTCCATTTGTAACTGATTCTTGAGATTTAAAAATCAATATTGGTTCTTAAAAAATTAGAATAGTTTAAAATGGAGAAACCTATATTTTTTACCCAGCCCTATAAAATAAAATATCAAATAGTATATCTGTGATACTACTGTAAAAATAAATAAAGAAATAAATAAAAGCCTGGAGGAAAAAATGTGCATTCTTAAAGGCCACATCTGTAAAATAACACTGAGCTGCACCAGGTAAACCAGATAAACCTAGGTAGAGAATGGTTCAGTTATTACAATAATTTCTCTTTCTATTTCAGTTTCTCCCATTTTGCTCCTTCAGATGAATAATCTGAAGCATTACAGTGGAAAAGAGGTGAGACAATTTGATTATCGCGCTCCAATCAAACACAATTAAGGGAGGTCATCTAGAACACTTACACAGCAATCTAATGGGACCTTTTCACGCGCGCACACGCACACATTATCGCAGGTACACATCTCAGCGTATAACGGGTCGGTGTTCGCAACTCGTACGCGTGCGTATCGGACCGTGTGATGGCCGCTGATGAACACATTCCAGGATTAGCCCTTGCTCCAGGCAAAACTTTACATCAATTAATCAACAATTAATACAAAAAATACTTTTCTGCTTAATTAATACACAGCTCCCAATTTAGAGAGCCTAATTAATCAATTTCACACTAGCATACGCGCCAGCGACAAAAAGAACGGAGGGAGAAAAAGAGGAAAAAAGAGTGTGTATTAAATCATATGAATACTGAGTAAAATAGTTTGGAAAATAATTACATTTTGGCCCAAAAAAACCCATCTCAAATTGCTGCCCTCCTTTCAAAACAGCATATGATGCCTTAAAACAATGTCTAGGTAGACAGCTTGCAAAGTTTTGGAACAGAGCTCATGTTTGTTCTAAGAACAACTTGGTTCTGATCCAATTAAGAGCAGAGAGAGCGAAAGAGCGAGAGGAACATGGCAGATAAAACTAACTCATCTCCACAGGGATGAAAACATGACACTAGATCCATGAGGGACTTCGGTTCTATTCACAACGCGTATGTCTTTGCACTTATGATTCCTATAAATGTGTTTACGCTCGAGTGTGAGCATAATTAGAGTGGATAGTGAGAGGGGAAGATGTGCATTGTCTTCTACTACCCTCTGTTGTTTATGTCTGTGTGAACAGGGTCTGGTCTCTCTCTATCTGACTGACTTACGATTCAATACACAGCCCAAGGAAAGAACGCAAACACACACACTCACTTATATGGGCATAAAAAATTCACAACCTTGAAAACTAGCCAGGGTGCATGTCAGAAAGGAGTGAAAACTTGCATGTGTATATATGGGATTGTCATAGAGGAAACAAAAGGACCAAAACTTCCACATAAAACTCCAAATGCCGAATATGTGAGAGAGATAATGAGAAAGCAAGTGATAAGACTCTGTCCAGCGATAACGATCTACTATCTCGTTCTGTTTCTCTTTTCATTCGCATCTCTGTATTTAATTTTGCCCTCATGAATACACGATTTGCCATCAGCAATAATAGTTGTTGGTACAGCAGATAGTTAATATTCCAGGCATGCATGTGTATCTAGAAATACATCTAGGGAGTGGATTCACAATCAGGGGTAGGCATACCCGAGGGGGTACTTAAAGTCAACATGAAATAGCATTTAGTTTTGTAATGTAACATATTTTGGGACAAAACACAATATTTAATGAGAAAAAAAGAGATGGGACTTATACTGGTGAATGAATGCAAAATGAATGTCTGGCTATTGTCAGTACTCTCCTCTCTTGGGGACGTAACACAAGAAGGAAAGTTCAGAAACAGATCAATTGTGTGATTTTGTTTCCAAATCAGTGAAATTCTGAAGATTTCACAAATATTAACCCCTAACCCTACACTGTAAAAAACAATTTGTTGATTCAACTTAAAATAATTTGTTACCCGGCTGCCTTAAAATTTTAAGTTCCGTCAACTTAAAAAAAAGTTTAGTCAACTTGAATTGACAACTTAGATATTTGAGTTCAATCAACTTAAAATTTTAAGGCAGCTGGGTAACAAGCCCAGCTTTTATGTTTAACAAATCAAATTGTTTGCTTAGCCAACTCAAATATCTATAAATAATATTTTCACATAGTACAACTTAACATTTCAAGTGACTAAACTTATTCGAGTTGACTGAACTGAATTTTTTTTTTTTTAAGTCTGCAGGGTAACAAATTATTATTATTTTTTTTAAAAATTGAGATTTATACATCACCTGAAATTGAATAAATAAGATTTTCATTGATGTACGGTTTGTTAGGATAGAACAATATTTTGAAAATTTGGAATCTGATGCAAAAAAAAAATCAAAATATTGAGAAAATTGCCTTTAAAATGTCCACATTAAGTTTTTAGCAATGCAAATTACTAATCAAAAATTAAGTTTTGATATATGTACGGTAGGAAATTTACAAGATATTTCATGGAACACTTTGGCATAAAAGAAAAATCGATAATTTTGACCCATACAATGTATTTTTGGCTATTGCTACAAATATACCCATGCTACTTTAAACTGGTTTTGTGGTCCAGGGTCACAATTGTGAACTGAACACTTTAAGTCTAAAATGGTGTGGTAGGTTTGTGAGAAAAAAAAAAAAAAATACTGTAGAGAGCAAGATATTTCACAGAGGTTGATTTGTACAGTAGATAGTTCATTAATAATCTATTCTTCACAATTTCTGATTGCCCTGAAAACGGTCAGAACCTGTGAAAGACAAACAAGCTCAGGTGTCTCATTAAAGGGAGAGGTAGGAGAGGTAGTTATTTCCACCCACGGTATCGATTTTATTTTTAAGTTTAAAAGCGAATGATTTTAATAATGCATACTTTAATAACTTTAAAGTTATTATTTACACTTAACAGTATCTGGTGTAATACAAGTCAAACCCAAGACATGAAAGATGAGGGAGGATGATACAGTAGGGAAAAGCAGGCAGCAAAAGAGAAGTTCCTATTTCCTAAATAATGGATCAAACCCAAACAGCTCCTTAGACACACACACACACACAAACACACAGACTCATAACCTGCTGCCATAAACAGCTATAACACTCAACTGTTAAAGACACTTGCTATATCAAGCTTCGTATGCAGTGAAACATAACATTCACTTCACTGCAATGTTGTTAGAGCCATCCAGCAACTGTAAAATATCCATTTCAATAGCTTTTAACGCAGATTTAGAAGCTGGCTGTAGTGGAGACGGTCTAATGTTGGAGGTGATAATGCTTAGAAGAGGACACAGGGGATCTTTAGACTAGCCTGGGCTTTCTCTAGACTGTCATGTGTCATCTCTGTGTGAGAGAGCTTAAAGTGCGCCTGTCTGAGAGAAGATGCGCCCAGCCCTGTGGAGTGATATTGGCAAAACAGACAGCCGTTCCCAGTTAACTGGCTTGTAGAATGAATATTGATTTCAATACTCAATAGAAGAAAACAGCGAGAAAAGAGAGTTTGGGCATCAAAAGTAAACGGTTTAAGAGAATAAATGTACATACTACAGAGGAAATCATAGCAGGCAGAATATTTCATTGAACGCAAATGAAAAGAAGATTAAATAAGTTAGTTTGTTTGCTACACCCGTATACGTGCTGCTCAGTGTCCATGTTTCATTGAATATAGCTTACGTCTTTCCATGCAGAAAAACTTTGCTATCATAAAACAGTTCAATAAACACAAATACTGAGAGTTCATTTGTGTATTTTTGCTCCATTGCCAGAAAAAATTCAATCAAAGTCAAATCGGAAACTCTCAGAGCCTTCCACTAATATTTTGTTCCTGGATGAATCAGCGCAGTTGAGTAAATGATTTATTGACTCACTTATAAAGACAGTCAGTTGTTTAGTTTCTAAATGAATCAGTGCTCTGAGTGAAACGATTCAGTTTGAGTAATTGATTTACTATACAGTCAGCCATTTCATACCTGAATGAATCAATGTTCTGGAACGAATCGATTGGGTTTGGGTAAATGATTCTTTAGACAGTCAGCTGTTTTGGTCCTGCATGAATTACTTTTTTTGAGCAAATCAATTCGGTTGAGTAAACGATTCAGTGACTTGACAATTAAAACAGTCAGTCGCTTTGTGCATGAATGAATCAGCATTTTTGAACTAAACAATTTGGTTCAGTAAATGGTTTTATGATTCACTTAAAGACAGTCAGCTGTTTAGTTCTCTGTACTAAAAGTTTTGTTCCTGAATGAATCAGCGCTTGCGAATGAAATGATTCGTTTGAGTAAGTGATTTAATATATAGTCAGCCATTTCATACCTGAATGAATCAATGTTCTGGAATGAATCAGTTGGGTTTGGGTAAATGATTCTCTAGACAGTCAGCAATTATGTTCCTGAATGAATTACTGTTTTTGAGCAAATTGATTTGGTTGAGTAATCGAGACTCAGAAAAGATTCAGAAATTCTAGTTAATTTGTGTATTTTGCTCCATTGACAGTAAAAATTTCAAAACGGAAATTGGAGTCTCAGAGTAACACACTAATGATTTAATGATTCACTTATAAAGACACTCAGCTGTTTAGTTCCTGAATGAATCAATGCTTTGAGTGAAATTATTTCGTTTGACTAAGTGATTTACTATACAGTCAGCCATTTCATAACTGAATGAATCAGTGTTCTGGAACGAATCGATTGGGTTTGGGTAAATGATTCTCTAGATAGTCAGCCATTTCGTTCCTGTATGAATTACTGTCCTTGAGCAAATTGATTTGGTTGAGTGAACAATTCAATGATTTAACAATTAAGACAGTCAGTTGCTTCGTGCATGAATGATTCAGCATTTCTGAACAAATTATTTCAGTCAATCAATGCTTTGATACAGTCAGCCATTTCATACTTGAATGAATCAATGTTCTGGAATGAATCAATTGGGTTTGGGTAAATGATTCTCTAGCCATTTTGTTCCTGAATGAATTACTGTTTTTAAACAGATTTGGTTAAATAAACAATTCAATGATTTAACAATTAAGACGGTCAGTTGCTTTGTACATGAATGAATCAGTGTTTCTGAACAAATTAGTTCAGAGAATGACTGAGTCACTCAAACACTCGCTCGCCACTACCTACTTGCACCTATCGACATAACATGAAGCAAGAGTCGACAACAACTAATAAGGATAAAACACATGCAGAAATCACTATTCACTGTCAGGGTTTCATTGTTTGTGGCTTAGGTTATTATAAAGCTTGTTGGACATGCAACTATTGCAACTGTAGCTCTTGTCTTTGTGTGTAAGTGAGTCACACCGTTAAACTAGCTAATTTCAGCCATTCTCCAACCGTTCCCATGCACCATTAAATGACTACATTCTCAAAATATGAAACATATGGGCCTCTTTAATTGGCCAATTTCTCTTGCCAGTGCATTCAGCCTATTCCTGAATCCAAATGAAAACACACACACATACACACACAAGCCAAATCAAGGCAGACAGGCTTGGCGTACTCGTCCGCTGCCTCGGCTCAGATAGCGGTAGATTCCCCTCTGTTCTATTGATTAATTGTGCCATTATATTTGATGTATTGCTTTCTGTGGCCCATTTATTCTCTTTCTTTCTCTCATGTTTTGTTTTGTTTTTTTTTTCCCTCGGATTGCCATTTGAGGGATACGGCACCGGTGTAATAGTCTTCAACATGACCCAGCAGACCTGGCTACAGATGAATAAAACCAGCTTTACATGCTTCCTTCCTGAACAAGCACAGTGGAAAGGGAGCATGGGACTACTTTCTTATCAGAAGTTATTGTTCTACCCATGTCACGAGTAATTTGTCCTACCAAGAGAGACCCCGAATAATTATTCATATTTAATCAGGTAGAGAATGTGACATGGCCTGCTGGATGATAAGTCATTTTCCATGTTCCATTATCAAAATTTTAAGGAAGCGCCTCCCAGCGCCTAACCAGCACTCACTAAATGGAACGGCTAGAGTGGTTTGGCTTATAAAATCATAATGGGCCTGCCTGCTTTGATAAACTGAGAACGTGGCTGGAATACAAGAGAGGGAGGGAGTGAGAGGGAGAAAATGAAAGATGGAGGAAAGAGGACAAGGAAAATACTAAAGTCTAAAGGATGGAAGATTTTGAAAAGCAAAGGGTGGGAGAAAGAGATGAGCTGTTTCGAAAATGAGTGTGAGACGGCATGAAGATTCGTCCTTGGTAAGGTCGGCAAACGAATAACCGATTGAGGACTCTGTGAAAGGACTGAAAGCTTTGTTTGACAAAAGGACGGCATTGGGTGTAAGATTCAAGGTCAAAATTAAATATTACATAAATGTCTATCGATCTGTCTTTTTAAATGTAATATGCATGCATTGTAATATTAGAATGTTTAAAAAAAAATCAACTAAAATGGTTAAGACTACAACAAATGGAATATCAGTGCAACAGATTGCTAAAATTATGTTTGTTAAGATACGTCAAGGAGTCCTCCAGAGTGGAACAGGCCAAAATCTGTAGTAGTTTCTACAAAACCCTGAGACACCAAAATGTACTGCTTTCGTGGCAGATGGAGACGATGGAAAACGAGAGTAAAACAACAAACACACGATGAACGTCAAAGAGCGATGAGCGAACAGCAAAAAGAACGGCTGTGAGACAGCACAGAGAGAGAGACAGACTCTGTCTTTGGTTCTTAATGAAGTTCCTGATGTTGAAGGACTCACCCTGCTCAAGTGGTTGAGGCTTGAGGCCAGTGGCCTTCATCTTGAGCGCTTCCTTAGCAGACATGTCACAGCAGGAGCCTTTATTAGTGTCCTGATCGCTGTCCGCTTGGTCGCTGTCCCCGTGCCCGCTGTCTCTGAGGCTGGCTCGCTCTGGATCTTTGAACGTGGAGCTGCTATGAGTCAGAAAAACAAGACGAAAAGGATCAAACGGATTTCCCCGGGCATGGATGCATGGGTTCTTAGTTCTTATCTTAAGAACATTTGTGTACACAGGAGTTTAAGACAAATAAAGCTGAGAAAACTGTTAAATAGGCCTTACCTTTGAACAAACTGCTGCCTGTTACCCATGTAATTGGGCTCAGCAGGAAAATTGTCTGTCTGTGAAGGAAAAAGGAAAAGAGTTTACATCTCGCACAACACTGAAATGTGTCCTGGTGTGCAACAGAATCTCCTGGTGAAAGAGATTGATTAATTATTCATAAAAAGGGGGTGGGAGAGCGGGAGAAATGGAGGGGGGCTTTAATCTGTAGATTTGTGCATTTTAATTAGTCAAGGAAACATGCTAATTAAACATCCAAAACACTCAATTGCACATTTGTGAACTTAATGACCTGTTAGATACAAATAAGAGTGGAGGAGCAAGGCAGAAAATGGAACGAAGAGGAGGGAGCATGTTGGTATAAGAAAATGAGAGGATGAGTTGTTAAAAGCTTTGCACGCTCACCCACACAAGCACAACCTTCTTTATCCATCAGGGAACATCCCATTCACAACTGTTGGTTTGTAATAGAAGCTAATTGTATTTACTTTAGACTGACACTAACTGTAAAATAAATAAGCAGGATTACAGCGCTGCAATCTGATCTTCATATTCACTATTTGCTGCCTGCACTACAGTCTAGTCTTAATGCTCATTAATGTCTCGCTGAGAGTTTATCTGATTGCGTTAGATTTTATTTTATACCTCCTATTGCAGATTTATGTCGTTTATATACATATAGAGAGATAAGAGAGGGAGCAAAGTACAGTATACACATTTTCCTCTATGTCACTGTTATGTTTTTGATTTTCTGTGTATTTTGTCAGTGTTGTAAAGAAAAAATCATGTCAATAAAAAACTTTTTTTTTGGTGAGAATAAAAAAGTTTTCTGCCAAAAACATTTTTTAAAGAATTTATTAGGTTTTTCCCACATTAAGCACATTCTCTCAATACACTCTCAAAAATATATTTTTTTTAAAAGCAAGAAATAAGCAGGATAAGTGATGCAATCTGATCTTCATATCCACTAATTACTACCTACATTACAGTCTAGTCATAATGCTCATTAATGTCTCGCTGAGAGTATATTTGATTGGGTTATATTTTATTTTATACCTCATATTGCAGATTTATGTCATTTATATTGCATATAGAGAGTTAAAAGACAGAGAACATTAGCAAGGTACATTATCTATATATTCCTCTCTTTTATGTCACAGTTATGTTTTGATTTTCTGTGTACTGCAATTTTGTCAATATTGTATGGAAAAAATGTCAATAAATAACTTTTTTTTTTTTTTTTATTGGTGAGAATCCAGTATCTTTATGGGGGATTCTCACAAATACATATATTCAAACACTCAAAACAAGTAAAGTTTAAGCAAAAAAAAAAAAATTATAAGGTTTTTGCTATATTGTGGCCTCATTACATGACAAGCACATTCTCTCAATATACTCTCAAAAATATATATATTTTTTAAATAAATAAGCAGGATTACAGCGCTGCAATCTGATCTTCATATTCACTATTTGCTGCCTGCACTACAGTCTAGTCTTCAAGTTTATTAACATCTTGCTGGAAGTTTATTTTTCTGCATTATATTTAATTTTATACCTCCTATTGCAGATTTATGTTATTGCTTTTGCATATAGAGAGATAAGAGAAAGCGAAACGTGCATATGTTTTCTTTATTTTATGTCTGTTATATTTTTGACCTTCTGTATGTTTTGACATTTTCCAATATTGAAAGGAAAAAATCATGTCAATAAATAACTTATTTTCTTTTTTCTATTTAGTCTTGGTGAGAATCCAGTATCTTTATGGGGGGATTCTCACAAATATATTCAAATACTCTTTTTTTGCAAAATAAAACTATATATTTTTAAGAACTTATAAGGTTTTTCCCACATTGTAACATTATTATATGACAATTAAGCACATAAGCACAAATACTATTCTTTCCCCATTTTGTAATTCTCATAATATATTACTGTAAAACAATCATTTTAAAATGTTTAATAATTATTTTTATATATGCCATTTTGTTGTATCAATTCTGTGTAATTATTATTACAGTGAAAAACATTTAAATATTTATTATTTCTATTTAAATCATATATTAAAATTTAAATATAGACAGGTTTTGAACAGGAAGATTTTATATGCTTTTTATTTTTTATTTTTTTAAAGAAGTCTCTTCTGCTCACCAAGCCTGTATTTATTTGATCCAAAGTACAAAAAAACAAAAAACAAAAACAAACAAAAAAAACTGTAAAATGTTGAATTATTTTTACAACTTAAAATAACTGTTTTCTATTTGAATATTAAATGAAATCATAGAAATTAATACTTTTATTTAGCAAGGATGCCTTAAATTGATCAAAAGTGATAATTAAGACATTTATATTTTGTTACAAAAGATTTCTATTTCAGATACATTCTGTTCTTCTGAACTTTCTATTCATCAAAGAAACCTGAAAAAAAAAAATATTCTCAGATATTTTCAACATAATAACAAAAAATGTTTTTTGAGCAGCAAATATTAGAATGATTTCTGAAGGATCATGTGACTGGAGTAACAATGCTTTAAAATCACAGGAATAAATGACATTTCAAAATATATTTAAAAATAGAAAACAGTCATTTTAAATAGTGAAAACAATTCAAAATTGTACTGTTTTGCTGTACTTTGGATCAAATTAATGTAGGCTTGGTGAGCAGAATAGACTTTTTAAAAAAAATATTAAAAAATAATTATACTGTTGTCTTGAAATTTTTGCCTACTTTTACACGGCAGGCATACTTACTTCAGCTCAGAGGCCTTTGCAAATCTGTCATCATTACATGAAGAAAAAAAAAAAATGTTTCAGCGTCTACCAATCAGTTCCGCTAAACTAAGACAGAGCTGAGTAATAAGAAATGCTTTATTGAGTAAACTTCACCGGTTTGTCATTCTTTCTTATATCCACCCCCGTCTCTCTCTCTCTCTCTCTCTCTTCAATGTTCGACGACGACCAAAAAAACGATAGCCCCTTTCATTTACTCAACTCAACGTTACATCAATGTTGCCACAATGTGTTTGCGCACCAACTCAGAGTCAATACGGAGTGGAACGGAAGAGAATCCGGACTCAGCTGTGGTCCAGACAATATTGACACGGCTAAACACGAGACTGAGGGAGACTAATGCACTGCTTCATTTCTCCTCTCTCTCTCTACACCATCATAAAACCTCTCAGACATCTTGATGGTACGGTAATGCAGTACAGAAACCTTCTTTATTACCAACATACGCTTTTATGCCTGACATTACCACATGTACTCGGTATATAAAAGTGTTATCGCACCTGTTGTTTCAAAGACATTTGAAACATGCGACCAGGAAAACAGATCTGGGTCTCTTAGATAAAAAAGCGAAGCGGTATATAATCAAAGTACGAGCAATGTTTATCTTTTCAATTTTCTTTTGCGCTTCTGAAACCTTACACCGTAAAACAATATCTGGAGATATCTAGATAGAACATTTTTTTTCAACGCACCGTTGGACTTCAAAAGAAGATATCTGAATGGTACGCGACGGCTGACGAGACGGTAAAGGCACAGCAGGAGGATTGTGGGATTGTGTGAAAGGTCACGTAGGCCTCCCCTTACCCTCGCGACCTTTATGAAGCTTTGTTAAGACTCTCTATCGCGCTACGGAGTGTGTCTTTCAACCCCGGCCGCAGATAAAAAGCACAGATTCAGAAGCCGAATCAAAGGCTAAATCAGCGATTGTAAAGCTTTATATCTAAAGCTGTAATTGCTAAGAGTCTTTTGAAAATTCAAGGCGAACTCTGGTTCTCTTTCACTTCTGTAACTGTAGCACGTTTTCTTTAGCACAAGGGTCAGGGGACAAGTGAACTTTCTGTTCAGCATTGATGTATGCA
The DNA here is from genome assembly GCA_012976165.1 of Labeo catla. NCBI lineage: Eukaryota > Metazoa > Chordata > Actinopteri > Cypriniformes > Cyprinidae > Labeo > Labeo catla. The sequence goes on from VONZ01000001.1 coordinate 4,079,574, forward strand.
GCATTTCAAGGAAAAAAAAAAAAGAAGACCAAATTTAGTGATAGGCAGTACATTCAATTTTACCTCGACATCCAATTTCCCAGAATGCAAAATCAGGCAGTTAAAAAGGCACCGTCTATTAATAACATAATCGCAGAGGTGCCAGAAAGCAGGAAGACGGTACATTTTGATAGTAGCGCTTGCGTGCCCTTGGCAGCGACAGAAATCGCAGGAATACAACCTCCACACGTCTACATTTTAAAAGGTTGATAAGAGCACTTTCTGGGGAAGTGTTTTACAACATCCTGCCTGTATGCAAACTGCCCCTGGAGAGAAGGTCTGAGCGAGAGAGCGAGGAAGATACTGACGGTCTAAATCGAGATTCATGAGGCTTTTCTGAGATTACGCAAGCTGTGTCCGCTGGCCGTGGCGGCACTGGGTCATGTGCGACTCATGCTTATTTATCTTTTCTTTGCATGCAGAAACTTCGTCGGACGCATCCAACAATCAGGAAAAAACACACAACACAATCTCGCAGGCTGGCAGCCAAAGTCGCCTGTTCATTCCAACGGCATTGCTATAAATAAATGCTTTGTATCAACAACTAAAAGCTAATAAAAAGTACATTACAGCAATACGAATCACGCATTATCATGCCAATTAGCAAACTCTGGGTCCTGGCTTTAATGAAACGCAGCGTCAGGTAGCCATCGGGTGACTTTTATAAATAATGCTGTGCTGCATTTCTGCTGTTGTCATATCCAGTCCAGCTGTTACATGCTACAGGCTAGCAGACAGCTAATGACCTACATTGCTTATTGGTGTTACTAAACTTATGCCTGTTTTAATTGAGTGTTTAACTCCTAATTGAGGGCGCTGGACCATCATCTGTGGTACTGCATCAATCGAGTATTAACAACACACTTAGCTTCCATCTGCATGTTTTCATCTGGTGCCATTAGCAAAAGAATGCTTAGCACTTTAGACTTTCCGTGACTGATTTCTGGATTTTTCTTTGTTCTGTGATTCGGCTGTTTTCTAACTTCATGTCATGGTGCCAGATACCTCTTTATTAACAGAGACAAAGGCTAACTGCTAACACTTCATCGTATGCTAACTCTTACTTCATTCTGAATATTTGATAAAAGTAAAAAAAAAAAAAAAAGCTCCAGTTTTCATTATTCTACTTATCATGTCCTGTCACTATAGAATATGGCATTTAAAATAAATAAATAAATACTACTGCTACTAATACTACTACTACTAATAAAATAATAAAGATTAATACCTATTAAACACACCCAAAACTATTATATGTAAAATGTATTACAGAAAATATATAATGTAATATAATATATTATAATAATACAATATAATACAATTAATGTAATATATATATAAAATCTATAAAATTTTAAAAATAATGTAACAATTTCAAAAATGCATTATATATATATATATATATATATATATATATATATATAAAATAGAAAATTTATATATAATTAAATATTATTTTATTTTATATCATACATTTTATCTTTGTAATATATTCTAAAAATAATTATGAATGTATTACTTTAGATGATAAAAGTAATATTAAAAACTACAAATAAAAAATCTAAAAAAATATTATTAAGACTAAGAAAAATGTAGAAAAGTTATATATATTAGAAATATATAATTATATATAATTAAATAAGATAATATAAAAAATAATTACTTCGTATGACTAATACATTTATTTTTACACATTTATAAATATATTACTTCAGATAATTTATAAATACTAATACATTTTATAATAATAATAATAATAATAATAAAAGAGTAACACCCCTAACACACACTTAAAATTAAAAAATGATAATGTAAAAATTTTAAATTATATATGTAAAATAATATAAAATAATTACTTTATTTGATTTATAAAAGTATGTTTTATACATTTATAAATGCATTATTTTTTAGAATTTATAAACACTACTAATAAAAAAAGATTAACATCCCTAACACACACCTAACATTACAAATAATAATAATAATAATAATGTAATAATGAAAAAATAATATTCAACTTTTAAAAGAAAGTTAGTTAAAATTATATATATATATATATATATATATATATATATTAGTATTATAGAAAATGTATATATTTTATCATACATTTTTTCTTTATAATAATATTCATAAATAATTACTTTTTATACATTTATAAATGTATTACTTTAGATAATTTATAAATACTACTAATAAAAAAAAAGATTAATTTGTATGACTCAAACGGTATGATCCCCGTTTCTTTTCTTGTTGCACTTTTGCCTTTTTATTAGGATAGGACAGTACATGCGACAGGGAGCAAAATGGGAAAGAGAAAGGGAGGGGGGAGAGGGGCCAGGATTGGGAAAGATCTGTGAGCCAGAACTCGAACTCAGGATACCCAAAAAGCAACGGCGCTATATGCCCACGAGGCTATTGGCGCCTCCTCAAAGAAGTTTTGTAAGATGTAGCTAACTTTTGAACATAAACTTAAATTCTCCAAACAAAACAGTTGTCATCACAAGCAGTACAAAGTTTCCTTAAGCTCCCAGTCCAAAGAGAAGAAACAAAACGAGAGGGAATCAGTATGTGTAAGGGAGTGTGTGGGAGAAAAACAGACTCTCTCAAGAGATAGGCAGAAAATGGCTCATCTATTTCAGTGAATCCTCAGTACCCTCTCTGGAGTGTTTTCACGGTGACCAGCCAGATGCCTCCTTTCAATAGAGACAAATGAACAAAAGACAAGCAAACCTGTGTATGTGCATAACCGTGTTTACAGGACAAACACAGAGGGATATAGAGGCACGGTAAGTGAAAGGTACTGAGGTGGGGGGGAAAGATGCCATGGGGGAAAGGAAGGGATGCTTATGCAGCATAGATGCCCATCTGCCTTTCGAACGTCATTGGAACGCTCCAGCTTGTGAAATGCATCTGGGTATTCCGGCGTGCCAGATATGTGCCCTCTGCTGTCTGACAACACAAACACGAAGAGAGAAGCATGTGTGTGCATTACGAAGAAAAACTGTCCACTTTCACCTTGTAAGTTTGCCAAGTGGACAAATATATACAGTTTTCTGACAAACTGTTCACTCTGTGGGATGGTGGCTATGTAGTTTTGCCATGTACACGCATAAAATAAAATAAGATAAAAAATTTAATTAAAGTTAAATTAAAGTACATTTTAAAATTTAAAAATGTTAAAAAAAATTCCTGGAATTATACAACTTTTATTTTATTTTTATTATTATTATTATTATTATTTATTTATTTATTATTATTATTATTATTATTATTATTATTATTATTATTTTTACTTTTACATTTGCAACATCAATGCCAGTACACTACAGTGAGTACTAATGGTAACTGTATTTTTTTGTGCAACTATAAAATAAAAAAAAAATAAAAAAATAAAATAAAATAAAATAAAATAAATTACATTACAAATTCTTCTTATTTATTTATTTTTTATTTTATTTTTTTTAATTTTTTTTTTTACATTTGCATAAAATAAAATAAAGTAAAATAAAATAAAATACATTTAAATTAAAATGTATAAATTCTTGGAATTCTACAACTTATTTTTATTTTTTTTTACATTTGCATAAAATAAAATAAATTACATTTTAAATTAAAACTGTAACTATTTTTTGTGCAACATTGCAATAAAATAAAATAAAATAAAATAAATAAAATTACATTTTATTTTTTTTTTTTTTTACATTGGCAACATTAATCCCAGTACTGAAATGAGACTAGTGGTAGCTGTAGTATTTTTGTGCAACATTAAAAAAATAAAATTAAATTAAATTAAATTAAATAATGTTAAATTAGATTACATTTTTAATTTAATTAAATTTGACATTCTTGAAATTTTAAAACTTTTATTTTTTTTTACATTTGCAACATCAACGACAGTACTACAATGAGTACTAGCAGTAGCTGTTGTGTTTTTGTGCGACATTAAAATAAAATAAAATAAGTTAAATTAAATTAAAGTATATTTTAAAATAAATTATATTAAATTTTATCATTACTTTCACTTTATTATCAAAATATTACTGCTTTAATCTCATAACGGTATGGCTTTATTTTTGGATGAGGCCTATTATTATAAGGAGATTGTGTTTAAATATTATTTTATTCTCTAATTATTATTTTATTTTATTGCACTAAATTGCTTATAGTTGCATTGAATTTACCACCAAAAATGTGAATCTAAAACGAATGAAGAATGCATTCAATTAAAATAAAATATCATTCTCATTATTTAGTTTATTCTCAAAATAATATTACTTTAATCTCGTAATCCTATGACTTTATTCTTGTAGAAGGCCTATATTAATTGTATTTTCATTTTAATTTTATTCATATTTTATGGTGTTGTATTTTCCACCAAAACGTTTATTCAGAGAGAAGCCGCTATGAGAAATGCTCTTTGGTAAATGTGACCAAAAATGAACCTCAAATATGGCTCACTTCCATAATTTAGATTTATTCGCACAAACTGCAAACCGTGCAGGAGTCCACATTAACTGCACCCCAGAAGAAAACTTTTCACAGCAACTAAACAAACTAAACTCTGACTGCAAACAGACTCGGGTCCAATAGCTCCCTAATTGAGTGTAAAACAGCCATCTGACATGACGGGCTATTGAGAATCAAAGGTTTCAAGGGCAAACAGAGATTTTTTTTTTTGCATCTGTTTGTTTGGCTGTTTGAACACCAGGCCCCTGGGTGAAATAGCATTTGCGAAATGTACACAATAAAGCTTCATAAACAAAGAGCGATCAATGTTTACAACTACACAACAAACAAGACCAGGACAAGTTACCCCTGTGCGCACCCAGCCGAATCAAATGAATAAGAGAATAATCGGACTCTCGAGCGACGTATTCATTATAGGGGGAGAGACAAAGAATGGCCTACTCAATGGCACGAGCATTGATTAGGTCATTTCTCTAGTGCATTACCAAGTGATCAAATTCAATTAGCCGGTCATGTGTTTTCCTGTGGTTACTGAGCCTATCAATCGTCTGGCCTTAACGAACCAAATGCCATCGCCGCTCATTTCCTGCTCCCAGCCCCAGACCCCCAGTTAAAAGTTTTGAAAAATTAATTGCTTCCTTTGAAATTAACGCCACATGACTCTAGACGTTTGTGGTCAGAGTTATATTCATCCAGATTAATTACGGGGAGCCCAACAGACACCGCAGGTCATCCGTTTTTATCTAAGCCAGGATTTGACAGGAACCTTTTAAATATAATAGCCACGACACACCGCTTTCTGTTGTTTAAGAGTTTAAGCGCCGCTGATGTGCACAGACACACTAGATAAATCGCCATTAATGCTGAAGTCTAATCTGTGTACGTCCCAAATGTCCACGTAAGACTACTTCTGAGTGATATCATTGTCCTAAAATGAGCCTAGATCGGAGCATAACAACCATTGTCACTTTTACAAGTCTCTTTTGTTTTGTTTCGTTTGGCTACAGAAAAAAACAAAAAAAAACAAAACAGAAGTCTTCATTTACTCACCCTCATGTCTTTTTTCAAACCTGTATGACTTCTGTGGAACACAAAAGATGTTTTGGAGACTGTTTCACAATGAAATCAATGGGGTCCAAAAAACACTTAAGTTTACTGTGTGAAAAAAATGACTCAATATATCATTTTTCACGTGTTTCACAAAGGAAAGAAAGTCAAACAGGTTTGGAATGACATGAGAATGAGTAAAAACAGACATATTTTTAACTTTATGGCATTTAAAATTGTGTTTTAATGGCCACCTGCATTTCAGTTAGAACTGCTGGATGAATTCATCCTGTTTCAACAGTTTTTTTGTTTTTTTTATCCATACAATGAAAGTTAATGGGGTACAAAAAAAAAAAGACTCAAAATATCATCTTGCATGTTTAGCAAAGGAAAGAAAGTCAAACAAGTTTGGAATGAAATGAGTATGAGAGTAAAAACTGACATATTTTTTAACTTGATCGCATTTAAAATGGTGTTTTAATGGCCACCTCCATTTCAGTTAGAACTGCTGGATGAATTCATAATGTTTCAACAGTTTTTTTTTATCCAAAAAAAAGTAAATTGGGTACAAAAAAAAAAGACTCAAAATATCATCTTGTGTGTTTAGCAAAGGAAAGAAAGTCAAACAAGTTTGGAATGACATGAGAATGAGAGTAAAAACTGACATATTTTTAACTTGATCGCATTTAAAATGGTGTTTTAATGGCCGCCTGTATTTCATTTAGAACTACTGGACGAATTCATTATGTTTCAACCATTTTTTATCCATAAAATGGAAGTCAATGGGGTCCAAACAACTCTGATGTTTGTTGTGTGAAAACAAATGACTCAAAATATAAATTTTCATGTTTCACAAAGAAAAGAAAGTCAAACTGGTTTGGAATGACATGAGAATGAGTAAAAACAGACATATTTATAACTTTATGGCATTTAAAACTGGGCCACTCTTGCATTTCTTGTATTCATTTAGAACTACTGGATGAATTCATTATGTTTCAACCATTTTTATCCATAAAATGAAGTCAATGGGGTCCAAACAACACTGATGCTCATTTGTGTGAAAAAGACTCAAAATGGTTAGTGTTTCACAAAGGAAAGAAAGTCAAACTGGTTTGGAATGACATGAGTATGAGAGTAAAAACAGTCATATTTTTAACTTTATGGCATTTAAAATTGTGTTTTAATGGCCGACTGTATTTCAGTTAGAACTGCTGGATGAATTCATCCTGTTTTAACTGTTTTTTTTATCCATACAATGAAAGTTAATAGGGTACAAAAAAAAAAGACTCAAAATATCATCTTGCGTGTTTAGCAAAGGAAAGAAAGTCTTTGGAATGACATGAGAATGACAGTAAAAACTGACATATTTTTAACTTTATCGCATTTAAAATGGTGTTTTAATGGCCGCCTGTATTTCAGTTAGAACTACTGAATGAATTCACTGTTTTTTATCCGTAAAATGAAAGTCAATGGAGTCCAAACAACACTGACATCTATTGCGTGCAAAAAAAAAATCACTTAAAATATCTTTCATGTTTAGAAAAGAAAAGAAAATCTAAGGTTTGGAATGACATGAGTAAGAGAGTAAAAATGGACATATTTTTTACTTGCGTTCAAAAACCTGGATGAATTCATTGTGTTTCAGCTGTTTTTTATCCATACAATGAAAGTCAATAGGGTCCAAACAACACGGACATTTATTGTGTGATAAAATGACTTGAAATATCTTCTTTCATGATTCACAAAGAAAAGAAAGTCAAACAGGTTTAGAATGACATGAGTATCAGAGTAAACACTGACGTATTTTTAACTTTATCACATTTAAAGTTGTGTTTTAATAGCTGCCTACATTTCAGTTAGAACTACGGGATGAATTTATAACTGTTTTTTATCTGTACAATGGAAGTCAATGGGGTCCAAACAACACGTTTTTTGTGTGAATCATCTTTCTTGTTTAGCAAATGAAGAAAGTTGTGTTTTAATGGCCGTCTGCATTTCAGTTAGAACTACTGGATAAATTCATGTCACTTAATTAATATTCATAAGCAAAGACTAAATGCTATTTTAATGCTTGAATAAGAGCACCGGCCAAATTAGGCTAAATCTAAATGCAGATCCGCATTACATTTTTTTACATGTCTGTTCTTTTGTGTCTTGAATACATGAAATCCTTTCTGAGAGCAATTACTGCGATTTTCAATTCCAGCGCTTGTCGTAACTACAGATCAAGCGATCTGAGCCACAAAAGAAGCCCTTATGCATATTTAAGCCACAGTGTATCTTAGTGGCAATAGCCGCATCTAGTCACCACTTCTTTTCACAAATCCCGATTTCAAAAATGAAGAGAGGGAGATTACAGTAATCCCGGGTGGGATTATAAGCGCTTCAGGGCAGTCCTGCTTCTATCTCCCAACCGCCTGTGTCCGGCCGACACGGCTGCAGTCAGTGGCAACTGTCATACAGACCAGATAAGACCCAATTTTCTCTTTGGAAAAAGCAGAACATAATCCCATAACTAAGTATGTTAACAAAAATAAGATGGCGGCTGTCCTTTTCTGGTGCGAGTACAGTGCAAAAAATGATAACTCTCAGGTTTCTCAGGTTTGTTAAATGCGAAAAAGCAAAAGGCTTTCTGACATTCAACTCGTCCTTATACCTCTAGTCGTAGTTCTTAAAACAAGCGAAGTGGAAAAAACATTTCTTAAGCTCATTATGATATATAAAAAGGCTTTTACAGTGTCATTTTTCATGCTCAGACCCTCTACGACACTTCAGACACCATGGCGAGACCTGAGGCAGACGGTCAAGGATAGAGGGACAGAGTGAGAACGAGGGCTTGAGAGAGAGAGAAGTAGCTTGGCTTTCCAGTTAAGCACATTAGAGGTGTGATACAAGGGATAACCCCTCTGAAGCGAAACAGGGTGGATGGTTTAACCATTCTGAGGCTTTAGGGAGCAAGACTTGTGAAAGAGAGAGCAAAAGGCTTGGGGGTCATTTTAGGAAGAGGGTGTATTTTCTACTTGGATATATATATCAGGGGCGTTTCCTCTGAGGAGGCAAGAGAGGCAGTACATCCTCAGTATTACAAAATATGACATTAAAAAGTGTATAAAACACTCAACACTGTCCAACAGCAACACCAGCAGGGAAAGTTAAAGTGGCAGTGTGCGTTTTTCTCACCTCCCCTGAGCCCATTAAGGTCTAGCAGACCCCCTAAAGTGTGCTGTGAGTTTAGTGGGGGGTAATTGAGAATGAATGGGGAAACATCATCGCGATATAATTGGACTTGACTGATTATGTTCGGCTGTGACTGGTTCATGCGATTAATCCCACCTCTTGTGTTCGTGCACATTCAGTGTTCGCAAATCAGTCTGAATGAACAATAAAATGGCATTAAAGTGAAGACTAACTAAAAAAGTAAATAAACAACTCACAGACTTAGATATAACCACGTTGTTACATCAAAATAAGACCTGAAATGGCCTGAAAACATGATCTGTCTGAGTTTTTAGTGAGTAATCAGCTTGGTGAGATTTAAAGTAAATCTCTGTGTCTTTGTTCAATATTTACCGAGCTTTGAAATTCAAAAATACTTCAAGTTAACTATTAAAAAGAATAGCTGAACATAAGTTCACAAATAAAATATATTGTTTAAATTGTTACTGCCTTGAGTTATTATTTTGGAATAAATGTAAAATCCTTAGAAATAGTGCTAGGCAACAATTAATTGTGATTAATCACATCCAAAATAAGTTTTTGTGTACATAATATATGCGTATGTACTGTGTATATTTATTATGTATATGTAAATACACACATGCATGTATATATGTAAGAAAAATGTTATGTGCATATTTTAAATATATTTATATATAATATAAATTATATGAGTATAAATATATACATGTAAATATTTTCAAAATACATACTGTATGTCTGTGTATTTATATATACATAATAAATATACACAGTACACACACATATTTTATATATATTAGGGCTGTCAAATGATTAATCACGATTAATCGCATGCAAAATAAAAGTTCGAGTTTGCCTAATATATGTGTGTGTACTGCGTGTAATTATGTATATAAAAATACACACACGTTAATGTATATATTTCAGAGAAATATGTTATTTATGTACAAAATATTTTTATTTATATATAATATAAATTATATAACAATTATAATAAATACATATACTTGTAAATATTTCTTAAATATATACATGGGTGTGTTTGTATTTATATATACTTAATAATTACACACATATATTAAGCACACTCAAACTTTTATTTTGTATGCGATTAATCGTGATTAATCATTTGACAGCCCTAATATATATAAATTGTATTTTTGATGTGATTAATCGCAATTAATTGCTGTCCAGCACTACATAAAAAAAGTTATTTAATGCGATTGTTAATAATAATGCAAATATTAATATTAATAATAATAATATAGAATTTTTTTTGGAGGAAAGTAATATTTATTTAACCAAGAAAATACAGTATATGGGCACAAATGACATACATAATCCTTGGAAGGGCAAATAAAACTGAGGGAAAGAGAGCAACAGTTGGACTCTTTCTTCCATCAAAGACAGGGAAATATGTGAGGGGAAAAAGAAACCCTTTTCAAAACTAATTTGTTCAAAGATGTGCTCCTCTTGTTCCTGTATTATTCCCCTTCAAGTAGCGAGCCCTGCAGTTCGGCCAAAATGTGCCCCGCGATTTCACCGACAGCTTAACAACCTCACTTCCCACGTTGCACTGCATGTTTTACTTGTGCAGAAATCTCCCACATAATTTGATTTCATTGCGATGAAGTGTGTGGGACTAATTAGAATTTCAAAAAGGTGTTACATGGAAGAGAACCCCGGATGAGACGGTTAGCATCAAACAGCGTGACAGTTAATCCTTGCCTGAACCCTGTAGTTTGGAAAAAAGCTAAGTGGTTTCTAAAAACGCAAACATGATACTGCAAGAGATAAATTAAGTACGGAAGCATCCACAAATGGACTGCGCACTAATTAAGAGCGGTTTTGTGTGTATGACGCTAACTTTAGAATGTGTTTCTCATGCAGAAGGGTGTTAAAAGTTTCCGCTGGCAGCTTTGAGGTACTGCTTTGGAAATGTCAAGCACACTTCTGCTTCAGTGAATGTGAAGACAAACAAACACATGTGCAATCTGCTCGCTCTCATTGGATAAGGTCACCCGTTGGGTTCACGGTTGGAGCAGTGCCGTCAGGGGTCGGTCAGAGTGCAGGGTGTTTCGAATCGGCACAGCTCCATGCTGAGGATACAGAGCTACGGCACATGTCTCTCTGTTACGAAATGCAGCGGCGTGTAATTGATTTGTTAATCGTCCGAGGTCGCTCCTGAAAGCCCAGAGCCTCACACAAAAGACTCCTGCATTTCTCCTGATTCTCCTCCACTGGTGGTCCAGAACTCCCTGAGGACATCTCGCAGAAGAGCATAAAGCTTTTAGAGCACTTCAAAAACAAACAATCTCAAACACATGCCAAAGATCTGGTCCACTGCGGCCTCCTAAATTCATAAACATTGAAACATTAAAACCAACAAAATGCTGTGCTTTGCAAACTCTCCATGGCTCTTCAAATTATCAATTGTTCTGACTTGTTTTGAAGTGTTTGGTTTCTAGTCCAAACTATATATATATATATATATATATATATATATATATACACTACCGTTCAAAAGTTTGGGGTCAGTAAGACTTGTAATAGTCTTTAAAGTAGTCTCTTATGCTCATCAAGGCTGCATTTATTTGATTAAAAATATAGAAAAAAAACAGTAATATTGCAAAATGTTTTTACAATATAAAATAATGTTTTTTTATTTTAACATACTTTAAAATAGAATTTATTCCTGTGATGAAAAGCTGAATTTTTATCAGCTGTTACTCCAGTCTTAAGTGTCACATGATCCTTCAGAAATCATTCTAATATGCGGATTTATTATTAGAATGATCAATGTTGGATAATATCAACAGTTGTGCTGCCAAATATTTTTTGGAACCTGTGATTTTTTTTTTCAGGATTCTTTCATGAATAACAAGTTTAAAAAGTACAGTGTTTATTCAAAATATAAATATTTTATAACAATGTAAATTATTTATTATTAACTTTTAATAAACTTTTAATTATTAACTTAATACATCCTTGGTGAATAAAAGTATTAATTTCTTAAAAAAAAAAAAAAAAAAAAAAAAACAAACAATAAAAATGTACTGACCCCAAACTTTTGAACGGTAGTGTATGTATGTATGTATGTATGTATGTATGTATAACACACTAAATACATTCATTTTATTTCATATTTGTTACCCTGGACCACAAAACCAGTCATAAGGGTCAGTTTTCTGAATTTGAGATGTATGCATCACCTGAGAGCTAAGTATGTAAGAATCTGCACTGTAAAAAATCAGCTTACAATAATTTGTTACCCCGCTCCCTTAAAATTTTAAGTTCAATCAACTAAAATAAGTTTATTCAACTTGAAATGTTAAGTTGTACTAAGTAACAACTTAGATATTTGTGTTTGCTAAACTTAACAGATATCTAAGTTGTCACTTAGTATCTGTATTTAACATTTATACTTTATATGTGAATTTTTATTGTATAATATTAAATATGTATTACTACATTATTATTACATTTTTATATTATACAGAATAAAATATATATTCTATTTTAATTAAAGATCATGTAATATTTCAGAACAAAAATGTGTATAAATGAGGATGTTATCGCAAGCGATGTTTCAAAATGAAGAATCAGTCTTGAGATATGCATAACTTTTCGCACACAAAACTTATTAACATTTAAGTTTTTCATTTCTGTGTTTGATAATCCAAATCATCTTCAAAATGAAATCCTTATAAATGTATGACTTAATGCATTCCCAGGAAATCAAACTCAAAAACTCATGACGTGCATCATGCTATACTGTTTGAGCTACTAGCTTGTTAAGGGAAGAGATTCACCAGACGTGACATTTAAATAAAAGGGAACAACAAATATGACAACCCCACTGCAAAAACTGCAGAGAAATGAAAAATATACGGAGAAGACACAAAAGATAAACACAGCATAGAAGAATGTGAATGTTAAAGAGCGCAAGGTGGAGACAACAGTGTTAGAACAGGAAAAATCAATACACTCAAATCTGCCCAAGCTTCTTAGCAGCCAGCTATATCAACCTGCTTCATCCCAAACATATCTTCTCATTAAAGACAATGAGGCATGACAAGAAAACTAGATTGAGAGACAAACTGTAACCTAAGCCCTACAAGCGCTCAACTTGTGCATCAAACTTTTACAGCCCATGTTGGTTGAGAAGTGCATGAAGCAATGCTGCTGGAGCCTCCGTTATTAGTTTTTCCATTTTACGCAACGTGGCCTTTTGAAAATTTCAAGCCAAACCACAAAACACATCCAACTACACGCCGGCCCTCGATATCGGTCCTATCTGCTCGCTGTTAAAAGGCTGAAGCTGGGAACTTAAATGGAGCTGCGGTCGGGATTCTCCGGCCTCAACGCAGGAGATCAAATTATCGCTGGATAAGTATCTGAGAGGTTGCGTGCGGGAGCGCGCTAGAAGTTGGATCCGGAGTTGAGCTGAGGTAACGACACTTCGTCGTCTTTCAAACGCAAAACAGATAACGGGCACGCCGAGCTAAACCTATTTAAGCACGATAACCCCTTGGCCAATAGCCTTAAGGCTCTCACCAATAGGGTTAACTCTGCTAAAGAAGGTGTTAAAAGTAGCGTGCAGCAGGTCAAAGACCTTTTAATCTTTCCTTAGAAGAGACATCCACTGAAAAACATCCCTGCAGTTTGCAGACGGTGAGCGCAGCCCATCTTGGACCACCTGTTAGTGATTTGGGAGCTGAGGCTATCATCAGCTTTGCCTAAGCCACCCCCAGGTGTCGTGCAAGTCATGCTGCGTTTGGCCTCTGCGTCGTGAGGGGGTGTGTGTGAAAAAAACTGTCCAAATTAGTAGTTCTCAACTGGTTTTGCTTTAGGATCCAGATTTTAAATTGGAGATGCAAGTTCACAATATCAAAGTTGTAAAATTGTAACTTTAAATGTAGTTCTATATTCACTGTGAACTGCATGAACTGCATAAACTGCACAATAAGTAAAATAAGGCAAAAGTAATATATGATTATATTATTCTACTATATTAAATGTGTTTATTATATAATAAATATTTTATATAGAATTTATTATTAATAATTACAATCAATTATATATATATACATATATATAAATTCATTATTATTATAACATCTGAAATTGTGAAATATTAATAAAATATTAAATATAATTTATTACTAATATATATTACATGTTTTTATTATACATTAAATATTTTATATATAATTTATTATTATTAATTAAAAACAATATATATATATATATATATATATATATTATACCTATTATATCTATTATTATACAATTTTATATACACAATACATTTTATATATTACTAAATTATATAGTATATGTATTTTTTTAATTTAATCATCTTTAATCATATATTATCATCATAATTTGTATTACTATAAAAATATTTTGTCAGCGAAGAACATATCAATGAATTAATATTAGTATTAATTATTCTAATATATGAAATGTATTTATTATACATTAAATTTTTTATGTATTTTTTACTTTTATTATTATTATTATTATTATTATTATTAATTTAAAGCATTATACACACACATATACATATATATATATATATATATATATATATATATATACACACACACACACACACACATATATATATAAAATAATGTCTGATCTTGTGAAATTGTAATAAAATATGAAATATAATTCATTACTATTATTATTAATTAACTATATATAATATTTGATATATAATTTATTACTATTATTAATTAATAATAATCTAAAATATAAGAAAACATAAAAATATAAAACTCCAGTACTACATTTCTGTTGACAAAGGTCAATAAGATAAAATATTTATTTTTTATCCTAAAAATGCATGATTATCAAGAATTTATCAGAATGCAAAGGATCTGTTGAGAACCAGGGATATTAAATGTGTATGTGTGTATTAAGAAACCTTATGCACTTATCGGGAAGTCCGATGTGAATGAATGAAGGAACCTGACCTCTGCAGAAGAAATGATGGATTATTTATGTGCAACCCTCTCAGAGGTCTGAATGCTGAAAATACTAATGCATCAAGCAGCAGTGATGAGTATATGAGCTGCCTCTCATCTCTCATATGAGCGTGCTTTTATGAGCACAGCTATTGGTAATGGAAGCTTTTTTTTTCTTCAAAGAAGATGAGAAGTTTAAAACGGGACGCTGCCTATGTCACTGGACCGTTTGTGTTGGTATCACCGAACCGCATCTGTGACATGTTCAGCCTCGGGGAATGAAATATCGCTTTTCTCCTCCCCTTCTCCCTGAAATTCCTAACACAGCAGTTCACACGCTTTCTCAAAATAGAGGCTGTTTCACGCCAAACCGCTTTCCACCGTCACGCAGGAACAATCTCCCCAGACCGTCAGGCCAGCGTGTGAAATCGCCTTTAAAATGGATTAAATAACTAGGTGGTTTGAAAACAAAGTACACTCAATTCAGAATATGTTATGTCCGACACAGCGCTTAAAGCAGTGGATGAGATGAGGAGCGAGGGGGTGCTCATCTCTGATTGGCTCCTGAAGGCTTCCGACCTCAACCCTGTAATCCCAGTGAACAGCAAAAGATTCATTAGTAGCAGTTTAGATGGAGATAAGAATGAGAGACTGTTGACCTACAAAACATTCTTTTTTTTTTTCTTTTTTTTTTTAAACTTACACTTGTGATAAACTTGCAAACAAAATACTACCCCAAAGACTACACATACAACCACAATTTTTCGGAAAATGTGAGGGTCGCTTACTCTTGCAAATATTGTTGTCATGTTTCAAATTGGTTGCTAGTGTGTTTTTGATGTGCTTATATTCAGATGGTTGCTAGGGGATTTCCGGGTGGTTGCTAGGGTGTTCAAAAGAGCTCATAGGGTGTTCTATTTGGTTTCTAGGTGTTTTAAGTGGTTGCTAGGGTGTTCTATTTGGTTGCTATAGGATTGAGGGGTTCTAGGTGGTTGCTAAGATGATATGGAAGGTTGTCAGGGTGTACCAAGGTGGTTGCTAGGGTGTTCTCATGGCTCTTGGGATGCTCTATTTGGTTGGTTTTGGGGGCTTCTAGGTGGTTGCTAGGATATGGAAGGTTGTTAGGGTGTACCAAGGTGGTTGCTAGGGTGTTCTCATGGCTCTTGGGAAGTTCCATTTGGTTGATGGAAGTTTGGGGTGGTTATTAGGGTGTTTGAGGGGTTGCTAGGGTGTTCTATTTGATTTCTATGGGATTGAGGTGGTTTTAGGGGGTTCTAGGAGGTTGCTAAAATGATATGGAAAGTTGTTAGGGTATATCAAGATCGTTGCTAGGGTGCTCTAAGCATTTGCAGGGTGTTCTCATGGCTATTAGGATGTTCTGTTTGGTTGTTGGATGTTTTGGGTGGTTGTTAGGGTGGTTGCTAGGGTGTTCTATTATGTTACTATGGGATTGAGGTGGTTTAGGGGGTTCTAGGTGGTTGCTAAAATGATATGGAAGGTTGTTAGGGTATATCAAGGTCATTGCTAGGGTGCTCTAAGCATTTGTAGGGTGTTCTCATGGCTATTAGGATATTCCGTTTGGTTGTTGGATGTTTTCGGTGGTTGTTGGGGTGGCTGCTAGGGTGTTCTATTTGCTTACTATGAGATTAAGGTGGTTTAGGGGGTTCTATATAGTTGCTAGGATGGTGTTCGGGTGTTCTCTTTGGCTGATATGGGACTAAAGTGGTTTGGGGGGGTTTTAGGTGGTTTCTAGGATGATATGGAAGGTTGTTAGGGTATACCAAGCTGGTTGCAGGGTGTTCTCATAGATGTTAGGATTTTCTGTCTGGTTGGTATTGTATTCTGGGGGGTGATATGGTGGAATACCAAGGGAACACCAAGGTGATTGCTAGGGTTTTGTGGTTGCTAGAGTCTTCTTGGTTGTTACTAGGATGTTCAAGTTGGTAGTTGATTTGAGGTGGCTGCTAGGATGTTATGGGTGGTTGCTAAGACATATTAGGTGGTCATGTCCATGCAGAGATGCAGTTCTCATGGTTCAGGGTCTGTTCAAATCCCTAAGCATGAATGATAGCATGAGCCTCAGAGCGAGCACCACTAATTACAAAACGCCAAACTAGCTAGAGCGTTTTGCGATGCATAATGAAAGGAGGGCGGTTAAACATCTCCATTCCCGAAGCATTTTGGAAACAAGCTTAACAAATGAGTTTCAGATCTCTTCCCAAATTAGTTTACAGCACACCACTTCAACGCAAATGCTTTTTTTCTTACAAACACATGATATAATCTACACCAGACCAAAGACCACGTAAAGCAGTTCTCATGAGTCAGGAGTAGAATCCAGAAACCATGAGACCAGCCTCCATTAGACTCCATTCATTAGCGCAGCAGCCTTCCTCTGCAATCCGAAACGCTTTGATAAAGATTAAAATGTTGCCAACTGACTCAACAGAGCAACAGAGCCTTGAATTTAGGTCACGGGGAGATGATAAACAATTCATAAGCAAAGCCCAAAATTAAATATATAATATGATTCAATATAGTAATGAAAGAAAGCATTGTTAAGCTGCTAGACCGCTCTCCAAACAACTCCAGGAAGAGATGCCACACACACACACAAAAGCAAACACGCATTCGCACATAAAAGCCTGCGTTGTGGCGGCGCTCAGAACAATTGTCTTTCACTCCAAGGTGACTCGCTCTCTCTCCATTTCCATTTCTCTCAGGGTCAGCAACGTGCATCTCTCTTTATGCGTGCGTATAAATTGAGAAAAGCGAGGTTTGCTTAATGCAGTGCTGTCAGAATGTCCCGTAGCAGCCCTGTCCGCTGTGCATTAAGAACCTGTCAGCCAGAGTATGGAATTAATCAGCAAACCCCTGAAGAAACAATTGCATAATCTAAAGCTATAAACTCGGCCGACCTTGCCTTCAAACGTGCTTAAATTTCCACCTTCAAATGGGAGATTGAGGGAGTCAAAGGCTCTGAGTCAATAGATTTCTCTCTCCTTTCTGCCCTCCAATCTTTTCTTCCTATAAAGACGAATGATTGACTGCTCCTCCTGCCTTCCCAACAGTTCTGAATAAAATTCCATAAAAGCTTTTTTTTTTTTTTTGAAAGTGACCTCCGGTTTGGCTTCGCCATATCTTGTGTTTGTTATGAAAATACGACTCCTACTTCGGATTCCGCGTTATGGTGGTGATAAGGGTTGGATTCTGTCTTGAATAATCTCTTTTTCGCAACTTGTCTTTACTGGTTTTCATGTCTGATCATTTTTGTCACTATTAGATCCGTTTAGGGCTGCAATTATGTTCTGTAATTAAGACAAGGCAGACTTTTGACTATCGGCATAAATTACAATATCATTATTGAAGCTTGTATAAATTATCGTGCAGTGGTATGTTCTGCAGACAACACTAAAGAAAGTAAACCTGCTGGCTTTTTTATGGTCAAAATATCCTCTTTGGTGTTTCCCAGAAGAAGGAATGACATAAGCGTGACTAGGTTATGACAGAATTTTCATTTATTGCATAAACCATCCCTTTAAAAACACCCAGCCGGAAAAGCATTCACATCTCTAAGCCCTGCATATTCACTGACCTTAGATCCGGCTCAGAATGGAGGCAACGGATTTCGAGAGCAGCACTTCATTTATTAACAAATCAATTGACGGAAAGGTGTGAAGATTGCTATGGTGACAAGATAATCTAATCATCAGAAATTTGGATTTGGTCGTCAGCGACATGAGGCATTGCACCTCTGATGCGAAATGACAAGAGCATAGAGAGAGCATGTACGAGAAAGCGAGGCTGCAATTATCAGCTCCGAGTGTGTTAGCGGTCTTTTAGAAAACAACCCTCCGACTGGACGGGGCAGTTATGAACCTCTCGCTCTTTGGATCAATCAATCGTGTAGACACTGTGAATTGATCTAACTTTAAAAGGGCGCCAAGAATGACTCTCTTAAAGATGGAGAGATGGTGCATCCTTCGAGGAGCATTAATTTTGATATTTGCTTGTAACGTGAGCATGTTTTGATGTACTGTTTTTGCAAATATAAGTGGATGGCTATATGGTAATCTTCAGTGCGGTGTTTAAGTGCTGTGATATAATACATATACTTGAGTGAGGCATTGATTTACAATCTACTTTCAGAAACCTTGCATTTGTCTACTGTTTTAAACTGACGAACATGACCCGCCTGATTGCTAAGTTCTATGTAAAAATTAATGTTTCATAATAAGCCAGCATCTTATACTATTTCTATGCTGATTAAACAAAACAATGCTAAAATCAATCCAAGTATCTTTTAAGAGGTTTTAGTTAAAGTTGGGAGTTTAAATCTCAGTTAGAAAAAAAAAAGCAAGTACAACTGATGCTTTATCAGTATATTTTAAAATTTTTAAGCTGTCACCAAGATTTGTCACACAAACTGTTCATCTCAATAACTAAAGTTGTAGTACTTTCTGGTAAAATAAAATAAAATAGAAACTTTTTAAAGAAACTTTTATGATTGCATTTTCAATAACTTACTTCAAATAATATAAAATAGCTTTCTACGTGAATAAGGAAAGAGAAAAAACTGTTGAGATTGCATTTTTAATAGTATATTTCAAATTACTTTAGCAAATAAAATCTGACAAATCACGGCTAGAAAAAAAATTATTAAAAAAGGCAAGTATAACTGATGCTTTATCACAATATTTTAACATTTTTGTACTGCCAACAAGATTTAAAAGAAATAGAATAGTTTTGTCACATGAACTGGTCACGCCATGAACTAAATTTGTAGCACTTTCTGGTAAAATAAAATAAAATAAAATAAAATAAAATAAAATATCCAACTTTAATGAGGAAAGAGATTTAAATATCAAACTTTTATTTTTTATTTTTTTCAATAATGCTGTAGCAAATATATATATATATATATATATATATTTTTTTTTTTTTTTACGTTTTTATGCTGTCACCAAGATTAATAGGAAAAGTTGTTTTGTAACACAAACTGGTCATGTGTTCCCATGAACTAAAGCTATAGTACTTTCTGGTAAAATAAAATAAAATAAAATAAAAAAATATATTAAATTAAAATAAAATAAAATAGAATAGCTTTAACTTGAATGAGGGAAGAGAAAACCTTTTAAGTTTGCATTTTTAATAACATATTTCCAATTACTATTAGCAAATAAAACCTGACAAAATCACAGTTAGAAAAACATAAATAAAAAAATATGTTTAGGTTGGTCTTGCCCTGGTGTTCTAAAATAAATAAAATAAAATCCTAAAAAGGCAGAGGTTTCCTACATTTCTACAGCCACCATAATGAGCATTACAGTTTCTTCTATTCATTTTCCTATGGGTAGTGTCACCTGTCACCTTATACATATGTCTTACTGCATGTCTCGCATGAATGCTGCATTACTGAACTCAAGCGTACAGGAAAGGACACCGCCCTCACAGACAGAGAGACAGAGAAGAAAAACAAAACAAACAGACAGAAGAAAAGAACCATAAACAGACAGAAGGTTTTTGCCAATCAAGCATTTTCACACTCTGTTTACTAGGATTAAGAAAAACAAACAGAAATAAGAGCCCCATAAAAACCGCCAGCCATTTTCTTTGGGTGCTGACAGCCCTCGGCCTATCAGTGCAGGTGAAAAGATGTAACTGTAGACAGATAAGACTGTGTACAAAACATGAGTGCTGACAAGCTCACTCATTAAAGTTGACCGGGCCACAGATGCGGGGTTTGTGTTACCAGCCGGCCCTGTCACATGGCAATCCGATATCTCGAAAGAGAGCCATCTTCCTGCGCACAACATCTCACTGGAAAGACAGGGCTAGAGCCAGGAGCTATCTTTAGGTATTTCACTAAAGCTGGAGGAATAAGAGATGAGAGGAGTATGAAGAACTTGTTCGAACCTCACCCTGAGGCGGACAAGAACTGTGCAATTTTACTGTTTATGCTAGCGGGAAATCTTTAATTACTATTTTCTTTGACAACATTTATGGCATCGGGACGCAGCAACCAGCAACATGTCCGTTGGAAATTTACAAAGAGTTCTGCAAATCGTAAAACGACAGAAAAGGGAGACAGTTAAGAAGTGGAAAGCTGATCTCTCTTTACTTCCCAAAGAAAAAAAGACCTTAATTCCCAGTGTGAAAATGTACCTAAGAACACATCTGTCAAACAAAACAAAACAAAAAAAGATCTGTTGATTGGACAACTGCCAACGCTTAATAAAACACGTTCCACATCATTTGACATTCAAACGAGATGCCGTTTTCACCGTTACCTTTTACATGTAAACTCCCAGATGTGTGCTCTCTGTGAATCTTAATGCTAATGTAGGAACATTTGATGAATAAAAAAACATGAAAGATGTAAATAAAAGGAAAGCAAACAAACACAGCCTTAAGTGGATACTGCCATTTAAACAGTTTAGCAGAGTAGCCCCATGGGAGGTATCCCAAGAACCCTTTGGGTCTAGAGTGGCCCTGCAGGGGGACTGACGCAATCTGCAAATAATAAAAGGAGAGACGGTGCTTGAAAGCACAGCTTGTGATTGAACAATGCTCCACGATTTCTGCCACACAGAGAAAGGACGCAGCAGAGAGCTGTGAGGACCGGCTTCCCCGTGGCCAAACGCGGCACAACAGACATCTGTGTGTGTTTTTGCCGTGAAGACGCAGAGAAAACGATCTGTTCGCATTGATTAAAAGCAGAATTTAGAGGTTGCTGCTGTTGTCTTTGGCTACAAAGTTTGGAATTGACAACTGCAATTACCTACAGTAGTGGAATATTAGGTCTTAAAAGGATAATTCACCAAAAAATGAAAATTCTGTCATTAATTAATCACTTCAAACCTATAATACCTTTGTTCATCTTCAGAACGCAAATTAAGATATTTCTGATGAAATCCAAGAGTGTTCTGACCTTACAAAGACAGCGTGCAACTACCATGTTCAAGTTCCAGAAAGGTAGTAAGGACATGGACGATATGATCAAAATTTTATATGTGACCCTGGACCACAAAACCAGTCATAAGGGTCAGTTTTTTAAAACTGAGATTTATTCATCATCTGAAAGCTGAAGAAATAAGCCTTCTATGTATGGTTTGTTAGGACAACATTTGGCCGAGATACAACCATTTGAAAATCTGGAATCTGAGGGTGAAAAAAAAAAAAAAAAAGTTGTTCAGTTGAAGTTCTTAGCAATGCATATTACTAATTAAAAAGGAAGTTTACAAAATATCTTTATGGAACATGATCTTTACTTAATATGGTCCAGGGTCACATTTCACGATATGAGTAATTGTATTTCATGCCAGTTATATATATAATCTTTATCACAATAAAGTTATTTTTGCTTAAACAAGGTCTTTATGATAGCAAAAATTTGTGAAATTTTTGATACCACAGAAATGTCATAATTCTTGTTACTAGTGTAAATATCACAAAAGAATATTCTAGCCTACATTTAAAAAAAATTCTTTCTCAGCTGTTTACTTTCACTTAAGATAAGGCTGGGCGATATGCCAAAATTAAAATCTCAATTTTTTCAAAACGTTTGACTAATTCTAGATTTTTTACGATTATTTAACTAGTCAACTTGAAAATGTAACTACAACATGATTTCCTCTAGTTAAAGAAATTACATTCCAAGTGCACCACACAAAAAGTTGTCAGCATGATGTAAATGTTAAACAAATCACTTGTTAAATATCTTTGCAAAAAACATGTATGAACTACAACCACATCATGTACAAATTTTTCTTATACATATACGTTACGAAATAATACGAGGAAAATGCTTTAAAAAAAAAAAAAAAAAAAATCTCAAAGGTAATTCAAATTCAAAATGACTGAAGGTATAACACCAGTAGACTATTAACAACAATAAATGTTCTGTAAAAACAATGAACAGCAGCTTTCAGCCTGTCACCATAATGCAAACATGAAATATCAAACATACAGTAGTTGTTTTTCCACAAGTTTCTTATTCGATTGTGCGTTTGGCTGTTGCACTCCTGCACTTGCTCTCATGCATTAAACGGCATTATAAAAACACGGCGCACAAGTTAAAAGAAGTTCACTACCATCTTCTAACATGTTTTTCTTATTCCACTGCCCATGTTGCATATTTGTCAACACAAAAGCGCATTCTGTGTGAATGGTGTCTCGCGATATGAGTGTGTCACACGTGAGTGGTTAATCACATGTGCCGACATGCGATTAAATCGGTCTTTTTTCTTACTGTTATCGCTGATATATTGTCAAAGTGTCTAATTCTAACGTTTGGTAACATTTCTATTCAAAATCACGATTCCTCGATTAAAAAAAAAATAAAATTGTGGGAAAACACTACATTTGAATTAAGTGATACAATTGGAAAAATCACCCAGCCCTAACTTAAGACTTAAATTACAGTGTTTACGAGGATACTCGAATATACATGCAAAAACAGGCATTTTGACACATAAAATTGTATTTAACCATTCAAGGCCTATAAAGTGGCAAAAATAACAAAAAGCGACAGCACGCGCATATAGCGAAATTAGTTCTCTTTCACTGCTGATTGCGCTTAAACGGCTTAAAAATTACTTGTTTTTGAACCACAATGCTTAAAAACGCATGCAAACAATGTTTTCGTGACTATGCAGCACAGCAATGTCACGTAAGTGTGAAGTGCAATATAAATTATAATCCAAAATAGACTAATTTCTACCAGTATATCACCCACCCCTATAAGCATCAAAGATAGCATTAATGTCTTTTCACAGTTAGTACATCGTTAAGAGTCCAATTTTTAGAGGTTAAACTTATATTAACTTGACCTGGCCTCTTTAAAATATGGAATTCATGTGCAAGACAATAAAAAAGCAGTGCTACGCACTGTAGTATGTGAAAACAGCACAGTGTAAAACAAAAACACTCTAAAACAGGTCTAACTAATGCATTGTCAATGTGTGAATGCAGTTTTTCACTACGTTCTGATGTGTTGGACTCATTTCATTCATTAAACCCAGCACAAACTCAGTCCTTGTGTTCAATTAGTTGTTCTCCTGTGTTGGATTTTGTCATTCCGGCCTTGTAATTTGATTTTGGCCTTGTGTTTAGAAGCCACACTGTTCACACACCTAGCATTAACTATTTACAAGTTGCTCCAGCATTCAGACGGAAGGAACAAGGGCAGAGGTCAGCCATCTGACACGTGTAACCTAGCAGATTTCTAGCTTGCCGACTGCATCATTTAAACATGCAGATGATGTTTTTGTTTCTAATTAAAGAGCAGTTGTCTGATTGAGTGTCTCATCTTGAAAACTAAGCGCCACATGGCTAAAAAGGCTAGCTGGAAATTGGTGCCAGAGAGAGAGGAGTGTACACGCGACCGTAAGCCATCTGAAATGTGGGCGTCACTCTGCCCGACATCACCGACAGAGTCTAAACCATGTTCATCAGGGTTAGCTTATCCCACTATCCAAAACAAACAAGCACATAAGCAACCAAACCAATGACAGCAACTCCAACGCCAATGCCCTCAAGCATTAGCAAGGCTAGCTTTAGCCATTACTGTTCGCGTGGAGGAGCCAGAACAAATATTGACAGGGAGTTACTGGGACTTGTTTCCCAAACACTCCGCGGTGCAATGTCCTTGTGGACAAGGAAAGAGGAACATTGGTTTTTACTGTGGAATCAATAGAGAAAAGGGAACATTTTATTGTTGGTATAATTTAAACAAACATCGAAACTATCCCATTCTGCTCAATATATGATTTAAAAACTCAGTTTTGGATGTTCAGCTCCTCAAAACAGTTCTATTCCAGTATGCCCTTCTCTGAGTTTCCTTCAAGCAAATTAGTTTAAGTGCCTCAATGTTTTCTGCCTCAAGGGTCAAATCTTGTGGTCTACAACTCTTGCCGGAATATTTCTCCTTTTCACATTCAGAACTAATAGGTTTTAGTGCTTCCTTAAGTAATTAAATAACCCCTGCACTATGAGAGCATTACTTGCCTGCTACGCTTCGCAAAAATGACACATAACTAACATAAACATCTAAAATTATCTGTGCTACTCTCCTAGATCAACACTGCTCTTGAGACTCACTTTCAGTTTTCAAATATGGAAATCCATCATTAAAAATGTGAATTATTAAATTTTTAAAATGATCATTAAATAATCATAAACCATTGGGAAGATTATAAACGTTTCAAAAACTGTCCCACAGCTGTGGCATAATTTTCACGACAACAAATAAATGCTAAAAATGTTCTCAGAAAATAAAGCATTTGTTTGGGAGGAAAATAAATCATTTCTAATCAAGCTGTAATTTCGTCAAATTATGCAGAAAACGTGATAATATTATTTAATTGTCATTTCTACAACAAAAAGCTGTTAAAGCCAATATATGTGACCCTGGACCACAAAATCAGCAGTAAGTAGCACAGGTATATTTGTAGCAATAGCCAACAATACACTGTATGGGTCAAAATGATCAACTTTTCTTTTATGCCCAGAAATTATTAGAATATTAGGTAAAGATCATGTTGCATGAAGATATTTTGTATATTTCCTACCGTAAATATATCAAAACTTAATTTTTGATTAGTAATATGCATTGCTAAGAACTTCAAGGCGAATTCCTCAATATATAGATTTTTTTTCACCCTCAGACACCAGATTTTTACATAGTTGTATCTCAGCAAAATATTTCCATCCTAACAAACCATACATCAGTGGAAAGCTTATTTAATCAGACCCTTACGACTGGTTTTGTGGTCCAGAAATGACTATAGTCATAATGTATATTAATATATATATATATATATATATATATATAAAATATAAAATCAATAATGCATTTAAGGTTATTTCCTGAAGTTCAAAGTTAAAGAAAATACGAAACATGAGCACAGTAGGAGCACTGTAAACTATAGCAGTCTCTCTGGCTCTAAATTCACTGAGATAAGATGTATTTGGGCACAAAGAAGGATGGGAAGAAATCCGACAGCCTCTCATATCCGCTCATTTCTCCAGACCATATGTATCATTCACTCATCCATCCATTCATTCGTCTACGCATTCGGAGCCGCGTCGTCAATCTAGCCCAACGACTCCGGCACAATGACTTTCTCGAGATTAATTCCATCGTTCAAGCGGAACTGTACAAGGGCGGGGTAAAATTACGAATGCGTTTATGAGTTATTAATGGCCTCGGCCCGCTGGTTCCCAAACGGGTCTGGGGTTCCAAACCACGCAGGGCGGACGGAGCTGGGTTATAGAGCTATACAACTCAATAAATAATTCAACAGCATTACTTGGATTTCCAGAATTGCCATACATTATACATGCAGTTCAACAAATGTCTCTGCTATTATACACATATCTGTACACTTCAGCTGTGCAGTAATTAATCGCCTAAATGTGTGCCAAAAAACTACAGAGATCTTTTCACCCTCCCTAGTACATTTTTCATGCCGGGGTTTTGACACACTCCAGTGCACCCAAAGAAAATCAGCGTCCACGTGAAGGAGGAAGGGAGGGGAGGACAGACGGATGGATTTTTTGTTGTTTCTGGCTTTGCGGGATTGATTTTCATCTCCCGAAGAACTGGGCTAATCTCAATCCTTCTTCTAATCTGGATTCAAAGCACTTGAAACCCACGGCTTCTTCGCAGATGAATAAAAACAAGTGTTTGTGCAATATGGATAGATGAAGGATGAACACTGTTTTCTCCAAAATATGAAAGACAAGGTGAGGTTTTGTGGTCACACTCTTCCGTTGTTAACACGAAGCGGTGTGAGAAATTTAAGACGTTTATCACGACATCTGGTCTTGTCTTGTTCTGTTAAATTTGATGATTTATTAATGAGCGAGTAAATATAGCAGAGGATCACGAGTTCGGAATACACACACACGCACGCACAATAAACAGCGATCACAAGGTAGAGAAAATAAAACCCCTGCAACTCTAGAAGGACTAAAGCCTGGAGAAATCAAACAAACAAAGGCAGGATTTACTGTAGGGTCTCATGTGCACCGTTTAGGCCTGGCAGACAAGTGCTGTTTAGATTTCCCTCATATACTGCAGAACACATCGATCACGTGTGTATATCAAACCCGCCTATCAATAATTCAGCGCGAACACAGCATCTGAAAATATGAACGAGACACCAAGGGCAGAAGAAAGAATTTAATACGCAAAGCTAAAGAAGGACGAGCTGGGACCGAGAGGGGAGGAAAAACTCCTCTCCGAACTTTTATGATTATCTTTTCTTGATCCCTATTTCTCTCCCAGTCTTTTGTCTTTAACTCCAAGCCGTAAACAATGAGAGAAGAGAAGAGAAGAGAAGAGAAGAGAAGAGAAGAGAAGAGAAGAGAAGAGAAGAGAAGAGAAGAGAAGAGAGCTTATAGAGGACAAACAATGGGTTGTTAGACACATCAAGGGGAAATGTTATGACTCAATTTGCAAGCACACACACCAATACCTCCTCCCACACTGCACACACACAACATACCGTATAATGCAGCATGCAAGGACAGAACCATTAGCATGCATGACTGTGCTCACACTCCCGCTGTCCCACCGCAAAACACACACACAGTGTGCGAGCGAGAGAAAGAGGGCACTAAACAGATTGTCAGACATTGACTCTCTCATGCCTTGCCATTTGACAGTATTTCGTTTCAGTTCCCAAAGCAATACATCTAGAGCTCATGCAGCAATCTGATTACCTGACAGGCGCTTTTATCGCTCAATTTTGCAAAAACAACGTGACAGAAACCCAATCTCTATGAAACACTGTGACTTTGCCGCACCACACAACAGCATTATGCCACAAGCACAACTACACTCCTCATATCAAAGCAGTTACTCAACAGCATGATCTGTTGTCATACTTCCCACTTCTTTTTAGGTGCATTTAATGGAAAAAAACAGCTTGGATGGACAATCCCTGGAGAGGCATCACTATTGTCCGGCAGCAAACTCCCTCCAACCGCTGACCTTTACAACTGGAGTGTGTCAAGCCCGCTGCCCTCCCCCAGCGCTACATGAATTGCTACTCCTGCCTTACCGGTTTGACCTTAAGCGGCTCAGCTGACCTCTGTATTCAGGATAAACAAACAAAAAAGACTGATGGAAGCATCAAACGTTTTTAAACTGCATGCAGCTTTCACTTCATAAACATTTTATAGTCGCGCTTAAAGAAAAACATAAATTTGATAGCAAACACAGCATGTGCATTCAAATCAAGCCTCATGCACTTTACTACATGCTTGCAAGACACTAAAGGCAGACTGTCGCCACCTAGGGGACACTTTTATAGCTGGGAACGACAACCCTGATGCTCACAGCAGCTGTATCAGCCTCTGGCTCATCCTTACATACATTTCCATTCTGAGGTAAGCAATAGTAAAAATGCTATTTTCACCCTAAGTCTAAGTACGCTACATATTAGTTTTTCTGGCCTCAGATATGCTAAGTATGTTGCAGACATGAAGACGGGTGTTAAATGTTCTCTAGACAAAAGAATTAAGAAAATCCCCTGCTACCAGGATGGAAGGATACCACTGAAGGTTTTCTTTAAATCTCAATTCGCCATTAAGTAATAGATCTGGACGCCTGTGGTGCAATTAAGCGTTATTACATCCCTTTATCCAGGAAACTTTTTTCAGCCAATCGAATTACACCCTTCATTCTGTTGTATTCTTCGAGAGCAGACAGCCCTGGCGCTGTAATTGACCCTGAACCTCTTTTCATTCTAGACGTGGGCTATTACTTCAACGGCCAGCTGTTTGCAACCTCTGGATCAGCTACTATAAAACACCATTAAGGAGTTGCTGGTCTTAACCTGGTCGCTGTTGGCCTGAGCATTTGAAATGCCCTTGTGCAAGCAGTGAAGACTCTGAGGGTTTTGTTTTTATATATGTATTTGTTTATAAATCCATTTATTTTCAGCTTTCAGGCTACCTTTAGCTTCGATGACAGATGTAGACGACAGCACCCGAACCCATCGATCGACAGCGACTGGAAAGGGAGGGATTTCTAGCATTTTTTATAACCTCTCAGCTGGGATTCGCATTTCTATGGCTCTCTTTTAATCTCGCTCTCTCTCTGTTCCAGGCCAGGGGAGAGGAAAGCCAAGCCAGATTGTTTTACGGGCTCAGTAACAGGATAGCAGATCTGTCTCTCGCCACACTTCTGCTGTAAATAATGGAGAGTATATTCTGTACTGTATGGATCTGTGTAAACACAGCATGAACTCTATGTATGTGTTTTGGAGCTTGTTTGTTTCAGTGACAGAGTGAAGGTAGTGAGCGAAGAGGGCATGTAACTACGCTGGAGTGCCTGGGTCTGAGGTTTGATGAGACCTCTGCAGTTATCGTGCTCATTATTAAAGAGCCCACGATAATGGGCCTCACTCTGACCTTTGACCTGCAGCTGGGATGCGATGAATGGCAACGCACACGCTCGCACAATCACAGGCAAACAGATACAGCAGCAAAATGCGCAGATCTAGAGAATGTTAATCACACAAGACACGCATGAAAACATGCAAATTCAAGCTTATCCACAAAAACACCCACTACACACCTCTGAAATCACTCATATATGCTATATCACGATGGTTATGTGCTTTGTGGTTGGTTACTAGGGTGGCTGCTTACTGGTGAGAAATTCCTAACCCTAAATATTAGCAATAGCAACAACAGAACGTGAAAATACATACATTTAGCAAAGAGTAAACGTATATAAAATGAACTAAATTAATTTGTGCCAGCTGTAATCTCAATCGCTGCACATACCTGATTTACACAGTTTAAAGAGGTGACTTTAGCCTCATCTGACACGACAGATTTCAAATGACTTTAAACTGGCTTAGCAGCACAGACACACATAAGTTGTCACTGGCTTAACCAAATCGCTCCACACAAAGACGCATTAGCGAGGAACGAGGAAATCTGGGAAAGCTCTTTCTTTCTTTCGTTGAAATGTGGTCTGAGCATCTTTAATAGAGGATTGTCACAGTGTGCTTGAGTACGAAGGTGAGACAAACCTGCTGAGTAAGTAATAGAGTAAAGGTGTTACAATGCCAAGACTGAAAATTGAAATGTTCGAGGTCAAGACAAATCGCATTATGTTGGGAGAAAACACATTCTTATGTATTTACTTGACCTAGTGTGTGAACAGTAGCAGAAAATGAAAAAAAGAAAACAAGAACATTAATTCTGTCATTGTACGAGGTGAACCGTAGGAGACTTGCATTCAAAGCGCCACAGGAAACTACATATTGATCGAAGCTCTATTCATTTGCAATATAGTAGCTGAAAATATATTCTAGGCAAGAGCAGCAAATCATCACGGTACAGCCGTTATGAAATAACAAGCCTTTAGGGCTGAACCTGTCAGTGCATCAAATCTCTCCACACCAGAGGTAACATCAAAACAATATCTCCAAAAGAGAATTGTGTTCCATACTCAATTTCCTCTTAACGCATTACCTGAAACAATATGAGCAAAGCTAGATTTCAAAAAACGATAGCAAGGTGCTTTTTGGCATCTGGTGAGGGGTAGAGAGTGACTCGTGTTTCATATTATCACCCCTTCGATTCCCCCCGTGCTATGATTCACTGGCTGCTTTGTATGCACACACATCTACTCATCCATTCATGTATTGACCTAGTGAGACAGAGCAGTACGAGAGGGGGATGGAGGGTAATAAAGAAGAGGAATAATGTAAGTTGTCGCTCCTACCTGTATTATTGACATCCTGTTCACTGGCGTCTCTGTGGTGTTCGTAACAGGTCCTGTGAAGCTGGTGTGACAGCCAACGTGCCCTTGAGGAACACTGAGGTTGTTGGCAGTGGGTTTGAGGTACATGACCTCTGACCTTGGAGAGCTGAGGGGCAGACGGGTTTGGTAGTCGAAGTACATGGGTGAGGTCGCCAAAGAGGGACTGCTGACAACATTCATCACGTTCATGGTGTCCCGCTCCTCCACTTCACTCTGCACCAGCATGATGTCATTCTTGTTGATCTTCTTCTTCTTGCCCTTGCCGAGCTGCGGGTGAGTGTACTCTGCGATGCGGCAGTTGTATGTGCGGATCTCCTTGTTCTCCCGTTTGCACTTGACTGCTATGGTGATCATGGCGGCTAGGAGCATTATTGAGATGATACTCAGGGTTACTATCAGTGGGAGTGACATGTCCCAGTTATGGTGTTCCGCGTTGATGCGTGGTTCACCTTCTGGTAGGGGTCCGGAGTAGGCTTTGACGATAAGTTTCGCCATGGCGGACAGTGATGGCTTGCCATGGTCGGTCACCTTGATGATTAGTTCCACAACAGGTGCCACCTCTTCCCACAATGGCTGGGCTGTCCGTACCTCGCCAGTCACTGAGTCAATCTCAAACAGGTGTTCCTCATTGCCATCTGAGATCTCGTAGGTGAGACGACCGCTCTCACCAAAATCATTGTCCACCGCTCTCACGGTGGTGATAATGTGTCCGACTCCCACATTCCGCGGCACATGGATCTCAGCAGTGTCGTTCTGAAGTAATGGAAGGACAATGACGGGAATGTTATCATTAACATCCAGTACGCTGACACGGACAGTGGTGTTGCTCTCCAGGTGAGGGTTACCCGAGTCCTTCGCCTGCACCTTAAAGTCAAAATACTTGGTTTGCTCATAGTTGAAACTCCTCAGGGCATAAATAGCACCATCAGTGGGTTTGATGTTAACATATGTAGTGATAGATTCCTCGCTTACATTAGAAGGAAGAAGGGAATAGGATACAGTGCCGTTTTGGCCCAAATCTGGGTCATGAGCAAGAACAGAACCCAGGTATTCCCCTGGGATGTTGTTTTCAGGCACCTGGAGAAGGTAGACCATTTTTGTGAAGCGGGGTGCATTGTCGTTTTCATCTAAAATTTTAACCGTGAAAGACTTTGTTGAATTCAGAGGCGGGTTGCCGTTATCTTTGGCTACAATAGTGATGTTATACTCATCTTTTACCTCCCTGTCCAGGGGTCTGTCAGTCACTACTGTGTAGAAGTTATCATAGTTCTCCTCCAGTTTGAAGGGAACATTGCCCAAAATCCTACACTGGAGCTGGCCGTTGCGGCCAGAGTCTTTGTCTGTGACTCTGACGAGTGCGATCACTGTCCCTGGAGTTGCTGCTTCGCTAACCGCCCCCTGACGCACAGCTACGAAACCTATCGATGGCCAGTTGTCATTCCTGTCAAGCACTTTAACGGTGACTTTACAATGGCCAGGAATTGGGTTGGGGCCTTGATCCTTTGCCTGAACATCAATCTCTATAATTGGGTTCTCCTCATAGTCGATTTTACCCTGAATCTTTATAACACCCGTTCGGGGGTCTATTGAGAACAACTCTTTGATCCTGTCTGAGACATAACAGCTAAAAGAATAAGTAACCTGGCCGTTAATCCCTTCATCGGGATCTGTAGCATTTAAATCTATCAGTACAGTGCCTGGGGGGGAATTCTCAGGAATCTCCACTACGTATGAGGGCTGTTCAAACACAGGGCTGTTGTCATTGGAATCAGTGACTTTCACGTTGATTTGCATCGTGCCCGATTTGGGATATTCCCCTCCGTCTGTGGCAGTTATAATTAATGTGTGATGGCTACGTTCCTCTCGATCTAAGGACCTCTGAACGACCAATTCAGGGAACTTAGTTCCGTCCCCTCTGGATTTAACATCCAAAGAGAATATACTATAATCATCCCGTGTGATCTGATACGTTTTCAGGCCATTTTCCTTGGTGTCAGGGTCGTAGGCAGCAGCCAAGGGGAAGCGTGTGCCTGGGGCTGCATTCTCAGATATGTCAATATCGATCTGTTCAGAGGGAAAGCTTGGTGCGTTGTCATTTATGTCCTGTATCTCAACTTTAATCATGCAGATCTCCTTGTCGTTGGCAAACACCTCCATCGAGAGCTGGCACTTGGGGTTTTGTCTGCACAGTGTTTCCCTGTCGATCCGCTGTTTAGTGTACAATAGCCCGCTTTCGGGATCCACATCGATAAGGTGTGGGGCGGAGTTCTCCAACACCCTGAAGTTGGATTTTTTCCCCTGCTCTCCCAGTTCAAGCTCTGCATCCTTGGCAATGTTTCCAATGACGCCCTGAATTTTCTCCTCAGGTATTGAGTAGTTCAAGTTTTTCAATGTCAGGGCTTGCGCCCATAAAAGTAGGAAAAGGAAAACAGAAAGATGCATCCCTTTCAGTGAGAGTGTCTTGGGTTTCTGATGCGTTTTACGCCTCCGACCTGTTGATCTTCCCAGCAATATCACAATTTCTACCTTCAATTACTGAGCACACATGCCGATTCATGATAAAAAATGTATAAAGTCATTATGTGGGCTTTTCCTTTAAATGCTCTTTTCTTTCCTCCGTAGCAGGGCTCCCTTTATCCTGAGTTTTTACAACAAACGTTGAGGCTGTACAGCTAATTTATATTCTGCTGAACGCCCAGGCGCATTGGAGGCATAATCACAATCCAGTTTCCACAAAGAAATAGCCTTTCCCAGCCTCTTCGCCTGTAACAAAAATGAAAGAAAAAAATCTCCATCAGATTACTGCATGTTACATTGCACTTGATCATTTCAATTCTGACATAAAGATATAAACAAACAGTTCGTGTCTCAACATATGCGCTTTTTTTCCTCTGTAGTGTGACCGCGTAATTCTAATGCGTAATTCCTCATTCCCTGGCGAACGACGTGGATGGCATGTCAATCCAACCTTGAGATGCGTCGGAGAGCTTTACCGCTGAACACAGGTGGATGTTTGTGTTATTCTGCTCTCAACATGTAGACTAAGCAATGCGTCGAGGATGCGCCATGTGGCAAGAAGAGCGTTACGCGCATCAAACGCGCAATTATGGATAAAGGTGGTGAGCAAATAAAAACGCATAAATCTCTTTCTACGTCCCTGCGTCCTGAAACAGCTGCTTAACTGATGCCATATCTATACCTTGCTGTCATAAGGCAACCTTCTGAATGCAAATGCGTTGAAATAAGCCTCTTAACCGGCATAATCCGGCTGTTAAATACAATTCTTACATAGTCGCATAAAGCAGAGCGAATGAAACACAATCCTGGATGGTTATTTATACTGCGCTTCTTGAATAAATACGAGAAGAAGCTGTTGCATCCTCTCTGGCACCGTGCGCATCCAGCAGCTCCAGGAGCATATATGACATGTCATCTCGTCTTTTTTTTTCGAGATGACACTTTGGAACAGAATGATGATGAGAAACATCACACAGACTTACCTGTAGCCTTATATCCACTCTAAACACAACCATCACCAAAAGACGAGTTACATCCTTCATGCACCTTCCCAATGAGTGGGGGGGAAAAAAACTCCAACCAGACTGTATGGAAAAATAAAGTGCTCCCCAAAAGTGCGCTTGTAATGTCAATGAGGCTGATTAGGATGCAGTGACTCTCCTCCGCTCGTGGACTCAGACTGGAGACGCTTCAGGACAGATATCTTGACCCAAGCGTAAAATATACATCCACAACCGTTGATATCGCCAACGCGAACTGCCTCTCGTACTGCAATGATGCGGGGTGAGACATCCCCGTGATAAATGCGTCCTGGCCCCACAGGAGGCTATACGTCCAGTCCCAAATAAAAAGCCGAGAAGGGAAAAACAAGTGAGTCCAAAGTTTAAATATGGATATCAACCGAAAGTGTTCAGTCCAATCCTACTGTCACTAAGACCAGCTGTCAATAACGGTACGGGAATAAATGCACTGTGGTGTGCCGGTGTCCCTTCTGCCTCCTCTGCGCGTTTCTCTCTCTGACTGTCTCACTCCGTCTCATAGTGCATTAAACATTGTTACTGATCCACCGCCAACCAATGGATGAAGGAGGAGGGGGATAACGCAACCAATCGGCTTCTCGGAATTCAAATAGTGGGCGGGGCTTTCAAAGCGGTCCTTTATGTGACTGATGTGGACGCCTTTCTAAGCGCAGACGGGAGTTTATAAAAGACTCTTTACTTTGAGAGCTGGAGCGGGGTTGGAAATCTTTACGTTAAAGAAACGTTTTTTTATTCAGACAGATTTTCAGTAGCTTGACTGTTCACACACACATTTAAACATATACATTTAAGCCCTCACCAATGCTCTTGATTGTATACTGAACCCTCTGTATACTGTAAATAACGTACGTATACATTTGTTTGGCTGTCACTCAGAATATCTGCAACATAGTGAGAGTTTTCCACCCACAGACTTATGAGTTTAAAAGAAACATATTACCAGTTTGGAGCTGATGCTACTTGAGTCTTATTGATGAAGCTGTAGAGGCTTGATACGCCCAAAAATGTTCAAAACACACGCTATACTAGATGAATGAATAATTAGAAACCTGCAGGCTATACAAGATCCTCGTTTGGTCTTACTCATTGAGCTTTCTAGAACTCGCCAGTTTCACATGTTGAGTTGTCTGTCTTGTTTCTCTTTTTTTCCTCAACATTTTGGTGCTGGTTTTATAACTTTAGATTTGGCCTAAGGAAAGAAAAGTAAAAGCAACATTAAAGCATATTTTTAGAACTAGCAATTCAGAGATTCTAAGGAGTCACTATTATATAAGTCATTCATTTGCTAGTTTATGTGTAAATCTCAAGAAATATAACTGTAATGATTAGAAAAGAAAAAAATGTGATATGCAAGATGGCTTACTCCACCTGACTTCGCTTCAGCTAGCATCTATTTGTTTCTATATGTGTCAGTTATGTCTGGTAGAGAAAGAGAGAATGCAAAACAGTTTATAGAATACCTCTCAAAACAGACACATTTTAAAGTATTTATAATACTTTGCATATGTTTGCATGCATTAAAACAGTAAAAATGTGCAAGGTTTTTAGTCTGTTCTGCACTTAGGAACACAAAATATAAAAAGCAAAGATATAAATGCTTTTAAATGCTATATAAATGCTTTATGAGATGTGCCAAGCAGTTGAAGGATAAAAAGAGAACAGAAAACCCAAGATGCTTCCACCAGCTCATTAGGCCCTCTAGTGGACACTAGTGAACCTTCAACTAGAGTTTCCCTCCTTTTTCCCTTGTCTAAGTGAAGTTTATGACAGCACACTACATACATTGTATGTAGGTACTGTATATATTTAAATGTACTGTATACAGCTTATTTACAGTACATTTAATGTTATTATTATGGTATTTTAATTGAATATTAAATATTTGTTTTTCAGAAAGAAAGAAATATTTAATATTGTATATTTATTAAACATTAAACATTTGTGTTTGCTTAAATATTAATCTTAATTTTATTTAATTATAAATAATAAACATTAAATTGGCGTAATTAGAATTTAATATAATTTAATTAACCTATTACATAGCACAATTCTTTAGAACAAAAAAATCTATATATTTAGGTAGAACTCACCCCCATCCACTGATCTGGTGTCAGTCACACTCTGTAATCCTCTTTGATATGGCAAATAATAAATCTGAGTCCGGATCTGCTGGCTTTGTCTGACGTGAGTCTTCACTGGCTCATATTGGAGGCTGCTCGCATGGGCCTGACTCATCATCGGCCAACATGGGGATTGGAGCCGGTGTCTGAATTCATTGTGAATTCCGGCACACGGCACCTTAATATTCTAGAGATGCTTCTCTATTGTCATATCATTACAGGGCTGCCTCTGTAATGCAGGCCGTTTGAAGCTTCTCTGTCTCTAATGCCCTTTGATTATGCGCAGATAGAGGAGCGTTTGATAGTGCTTCAGCTGTAAATCTTCCCGCTCAGGCTCAATATGGGCTGCGTATCCTTGACCTTGGGCGTGACCTTTTCTTCTTGACGTAGATGATGAGGTTTTTCTGTTCTGAGAAGTGCCGCACATATGTCCTGATCACAAGGTGTTATAGGATGAGAATAGAAGTGGGGGTGTATATCCGTCTTTTTGCATCTTTCCTCTTATTCCTCTTCTTGACTACATGGAAGATGCATATGGTTTTACTGGCAAGCTGAAACTCGCATGTGAATTACTTGAGCGGATTCTGAGGGACTTTCTGAGAGAAGCCATACGGCACATGTGCTTGTGCGCGTGTTGTTTCAAATCTGTTGCTTGCAGAAGCTGAAAGCTCTCTTCTGGATTCCAACTGAATCTACTTCAAACTCTATCAGTGTGTCCTGAGGGTCCGGCCTTGATGAAAAACCAGCAAAGCCACACAATGGAAGCTCTGCTATTAACAGCTGTCTCTATTAGTCCAATTAAATTGCCTTAAGACATGCCGGCGACAGAAGCCACATTTGGACGGATGGAGGCGAATAGCTACATTAAAACACAATTTTGCAAATTAAATTTCAATTTAATGGCACAGTTTTTCTTCAGGTAATGAGACTGTGCGAGGGCCTGGTCTTTTTGGACCGGCTGCCTCAAAAGCAGCGTCTCTCTCTCCTTCTCTCTTCCTTCTATGGAGATGAGGCTTTTATGCAGTACAAAATGCAATTTTTTTCATGTCTGCCGAGGACAATTCTCAGAGGAGGCGGTTTTTCAGTGTAGCTGCCCTTTCCAGTAACATTTTCATCTGCGTTTGCTCTCTTCTCCTCTCATTCTGTTTTGCAATGGTAAGGGAAGGAAGGGGTGTGTTAGAATCAGAGCTTTTCTGTCCCCTGCACTCGCTAAATGACAAATGACAGAACTTCACACCTATCTATCTATCTATCTATCTATCTATCAAATGTCTGTATGTCTGTCTATCTATCAAAAAGTCTATCAGCTGTCTGACTATTTATCCATCTAGTCTATCAACTGTCTGTCTGTATATCTATATATTAAACTGCCTATCAACTGTCTTTCTACATATCAAAGTGTCTATCAGCTGTCTATCTATCTATCTATCTATCTATCTATCTATCTGTCTGTCTATCTATCTATCAACTGTCTGTATGTCTATCTATTAGTGTCTATCAACTGTCTGGTTAGATATCAAAGTGTCTATCAGCTGTCTGTCTATCTATCTATTGAAGTGTCTATCAACTATCTAAGTGTCTAACTGTCTGTCTACATGTCTGTCTATCTATCTATCTATCTATCTATCTATCTATCAAAGTGTCTGTCAGCTGTCGGTTGGTCATTCTGTCTATCTGTATCAACTGTGTGTCTGTCTGACTGTCTATCTATCTATTGAAGTGTCTATCAATTGTCTGTCTACATATCGAAGTGTCTATCAGCTATCTATCTATGTCTATGTCGATCTATCTATCTATCTATCTATCTATCTATCTATCTATCAACTGTCTGTATGTCTATTTATCTAGTCTATCAACTGTCTCTCTAGCTATCTATTGAAGTGTCTATCAGCTATCTATCTATCTATCTATCTATCTATCTGTCTATCAAAGTATCTATCAACTGTCTGTCTGTCTATTGAAGTATCTATCAACTGTCTGTTTACATATCAAAGTGTAGGTTGAAGTATCTATCTATCTATTGCTTGCTCCACAAGCCACCCACATACGGAAAGGTCAAAAAACTACTGAAACGAGTGCATATAGCGCCAGGTAGCCCTCACCCACCCCTGCTGTACATTCAGTGTTGAGAACAGTTAAGCAGGCTTTCAGATTAGACACCACAACAACTCAAGAAAAAGGCCCAGTGTGTGGCTCCATCTCACCACGAGCCAAGCAAGAATGTCTGGGTCAGACCTGGGGCGGTTTGAGAGAAGAAGGTTTCCACTTTACCCTGCTAGACACCCTCAATCCGCCTTCCAGCAGGGGGGTCTTGGCTGAGCGGAGGAGGAGAGAGCGACAGGTCTGCTGGCTTCATTTGCTCTGTCTGTGTGGAGTCCCTGCCATGCTGCATTCAGAGGACTGGTAATGGTGCTGAGGTGATGTCTGGGTGTGAGAAAGAGAGAGACCTTGCCAAGCTGGATTCAGAGACATGACACTGAGGTGTTTGTGTGCCATTCTGGTTTATAAGTAAAAGTGCAAGAGTCTGAGCGGATGTATGTTGTTTTGTCCCACATCATGAAGCTTTTGTATAGTTCCTGAGGTGATGAGTGTACAGAGAGATTTCACTCATTTACTTTAATGAAAAAGAATCAACTCAAAACAGATTTAAATGGACTTTTCGTTCAGACTAGCCATAATATTTTGAATGTGTTAAAATATGTCCGTGTCTACGCTGTTGCTGTGATGACAACTACAGATGTGGGTTAGATTAAATAATTTTCGAGCCCAGAATCAAATATCACATGCCACTGTCCAATATGCATTACATTCTTACATGCATACATGTTCATGCTTAAAGATTTTATAGCAACTAATCAGATTTTGGGGTTGAGCCTATGTTTAATTAATTCAGCATATATTGTTATACCAAGACACATTATCTGTCTGGAATGGATATTAGTAGTGGGAATTTTTTAGAGATTTTTCTGTACATTACACCAGTAGGTGGCAACAAATGATTCATTATGAGTGAGATGCTGACTAATTCAGTAAACCGATTTGTTCAATACCCTGATTCATTCAGGCACAAAACAAGTGTCTTTATGAATTAGTTACTAAATCATTGACTCAACCAATTTGTAAAAAAGAAAAAAAAAAGAAAAACTTATTTGCAAGGATGGAACTCATCCAACACTTACTTTTTCTATAGTAGCAATGATATATATTGCAGAAATAGAAAGAGCATTATAGTAGTATTAATGAATGAGTCACTGAATCATTCAGTCAAAATATTCGCTCGAAAATACGGATTCATTCATCAATGAAACAAGTGTTGTTTTTTTTTTTTGAGAAAGTTCTATTCAGGAACATCATTAGGTGTGTTTCTATTACAGATTTGCACAAAACTTTTGAGATTTTTTTTAGAAATGTCGATAAAAAAAACAGCGTTTTCATTAACCAATGGTACAGGACTAAACATATTTTTTTCTTCTCGCGATGAGTCATGGTGATGGATGTTGGTAGGTTTAAGTACGTCAGAGCCACTGCACTAGCCATTAATTTTAATTGTAGAAGTCATAGGCATCTACCTTTACAGAAGCAGCACACAGAAGCAGCGCACAGAGTCGCTGCAAGGTGACCTGCAAATGCGAAAAAGCAGTTTCCATCGCAGTTTTGCAAAATATTCCTTTTTCGAATTGCCTGAAAAACCACCTCATGTGAGGGTAAAAACTTTTATGCGATATATGGGAGTTTTTGCGAAATTGACGTGTTCCCATTAGGCGTATTTTCAGTTCGCAAATTTGAAAAAGCCGTTTCCATTGCAGTTTTGCAAAATATTCCTTTTGCCTGAAAAACCACCTCATGCGAGGGTAAAAAACTTTATCTCACGATATGGGAGTTTTGCGAATTGGCGATGTTCCCATTAGGTATTTTCAATTACGCCAAATTTGAAAACCGTTTCCATTGCAGTTTGCAAAATATTCCTTTTGAATTGCCTGAAAAACCACCTCCGCGGTGTAAAAACTTTTATGCAATACATGCGAGTTTTTTCGCGAAATGGGCGTGTTTCCATTAGGCATTATTTTTCAATGCGAAATGAAAAGCTGTTTCCATTGCAGTTTTTGCAAAATATTCCTTTTGTTTGAAAAACCACCTCATGCGAGGGTAAAAACTTTTATGCGATATATGGGAGTTTTTGCGAAATTGACGTGTTCCCATTAGGTGTATTTTCAATTCGCAAATTTGAAAAAGCCGTTTCCATTGCAGTTTTGCAAAATATTCCTTTTTCGAATTGCCTGAAAAACCACCTCACGCGAGTGTAAAAATTTTTATGCAATACATGTGAGTTTTTGCGAAATGGACGTGTTTCCATTAGGCGTATTTTCAATTCGGAAATGCGAAAAAGCTGTTTCCATTGCAGTTTTGAAACACGGTTTGTGCCCAACGCATTTTTGCATTCCATTGTTTTTCTACACTAACACGTTCACCGTCGTTCACGTCTTTTGCTGTGTGTTGCGCATGACACTGCATTCGAAATACGTCGTGCTCAGGTTAAAATAAGCTTAACTTAAACACGTCTATAGATCTTGCTTTTTTTAATTTCACTGCCCACGTTTTTAAACGCAAAACGCATTCTGCTCGAATGGCACCTTACTCTATAAATCAAAATCACAATCTACCTCTATTTCTTTTTTTTCTCCTTGCATTGATTTAATCTTAAACTCGCCCTGCTAGTAGAGATTGGAAGCACGCTGATGAACTTGAGGGTTTGCTGTCTCTCTCCTTCTCCCACCTGCTCCCAGCGGAGCTAAACTTCTCTTTCTTTCTTTCTCTCTCTCCTTCGCTTCTGTCCTGCAGGTGTGAGATAAGCTGACAAAGGCGAAATTCTAATTAATGTTTTGTCAGTCTAAAACACCCTGAGAAACGTGAGATCAGTGGACAACAGTGATATCGGACTGCACGCACATACAAATATACCATTTTAATTAATGTTTAGAAGATTAAATTAAGAAACAAACAGCTGAAAGTTTCTCCAGCTAATGGTACAAGCAGCCATTGTAGCCACATAAAAACATTCAATTCCTTGCTTTCTTCCACCATAGATAATTGACTCATTTTTTTCCTTCTGCCTTGCAAACATCACACAGACAAACCACTTAACTGTAATTGCCACCGTGTTATGAAAGTAACAACTCTCATAATGCAGATGACAGGAAGTTACATATCACATCAATCATTAGCAAAATCATTCCACTAACGTTAAACTCGGCTAAACCCAAGCTCACCAAATAATGAATGCAACCTGCATAAGTTATTTACAGCCAGTTGCAAATTTTCACCATGCATTGTTTCTAATGATTATGTATAAATGATAAAGTATAAATCAGAACATCTGAAATAAAAAAATAAGCAAAGGAGAAAACTCCTTTTCCCTAAACATTTGCATAAATCAAGCTTTAACAGTGTGTATCCATGAAAGATCTGCCCATAAACAGCCCGAAATAAAATACTGATTAACGTTATTAACTATTCGACAACATCTGTAATGCACTTAAAGTCGATGTCCATGGGACATTTCAGAGGTTTTAAACATCAAAAAGTAAGCTTCTCTTTTTTTGTTGAAGTACTTATTAATTATTTTGTACCAAATATGTGCTGTAAAGTTTATTCAGAAATGACTTCACCCACAGACTTTTATTTCAAGTTCATTACTCTACATGATTTAGCTTATTTCTATGAACTCAGACACAATATTTATTCCTCAGATGCTCTATTTAATCTAAAAGCTATCAAATCATTTCCCACACGCCGACTGTCAGAATACGGGTTTTGTTTCTTTAAACCAACACCCACTTGAACACAAACACCCACGTTTTCAGTTTGCTGTAATTGGTGTGTAATGCTGTTGTTCTGCATTCATCATATTGAGTTGCCCGTTGTTTTAGGCCTCTACAGGGTTGGTGTATATATCTAAACCGGACACGGACTTGGCAGGAGAAACTAATACTCTACATGTGATTATTGATCAGCCCTGAAGCACGGCCAACTTTGAAGTGTCAACACTGCAAGCGAGCCACGCCATGTGACAAACCGAGAAACAGTCCAAACACGCCTTCTGGTTTTGTTGTGCCTCGCACTCGCGGTGTAGACGGGCTGTTACGGCGCAAACCCGTTGAGTACGTTCACTGTAGACGTGGGATAGTTAACCAGCCTCCACAGCCCAACATCTCAGCAATTTTACATCCCTTTTCTCTGCCTCCCTCTCTGTATTCCTTTCGTTTTCTAGCCCTACGGGCATGATCATTGTCTATATGAAAACAGCGCACGATCACTATACTCAAATCTATTTCTGTCCTAGTGGGAATTGCAATAAATTGGTTTGTGTGAGACAATGCTCTTTATAGACGGCGGGGACGGCCTCCGCGCTCTCATTTGTTCATCTCAGCCGTAAGGACAGAATAGAAACTTGCACTACTTCACACTAAAATGGGTCAGAGGGATTTTTTTCTTTGTTCTGGGGAGGTGGGTCAGC
Source organism: Labeo catla (assembly GCA_012976165.1). Lineage (NCBI taxonomy): Eukaryota > Metazoa > Chordata > Actinopteri > Cypriniformes > Cyprinidae > Labeo > Labeo catla. Next base: position 4,122,284 of record VONZ01000001.1, read on the forward strand.
ACATGATTTCAGGCAAGACACAAGAGCCCTAAAGAAGTAAAGAAATTGTTTTAAATTGTTCATGTTTTTAATGAAGGCACCCTAATAGTTCACTGGGAGAAGTCTGAGACTGAATCGGATGTAACAAAAAGCCACAATGTCGCCATCCTCGAAAACTACGAACGGATCTATGCAAAGTAAAAGAAAATATATTCCAGGCTGGTAAACACAAGGATGAACTTGATTTGTCCCACAGCTTGTTCGGCTGCTGAGAATATTTATTGAAATTCAAGCGAAATGTAAAAACTCAGTCAAGACCAGTCAATTTTCCTTTTTAGCCAATTTCATGTGAATATTTTTGCACACTGCAAAATGTTGTGGGCCTATGCTAATTCATGGTAATTGTTCAATATATTACAAGATATTAAAGTCTGATACATCTGTGTAACGAGAGAGAGCAAGAGAGAGGTTCCATCAGAGCATAGAGAAAGATCAGTAGGAAAAAGATATCCAGACCCATTTACATCTTGAATTAACATCTATTTCACAGATGGACGTTTTGTGATTTGATCAGTGAAAACACATTCAGAGGTAGTGAAAAATATGTGACCCTGGACCACAAAACCAGTTATAAGGGTCAATTTTTTTGAAATGGAGATGAAGGATACATCATCTGAAAGCTGAACTGATGTAAGGTTTGTTAGGATAGGACAATATCTGGCTGAAATACAACTATTTTAATATCTGGAATCTGAGGGTGCAAAAAAATCTAAATATTGAGAAAATCACCTTTAAAGATGTCCAAATGACAGTCTTAGCAATGCATATTACTAATCAAAAATCCATTTTTTATGTATTTAAGGAAGGAAATGTACAAAATGTCTTCATGGAACATGATCTTTACTGGAAGTCCACTTCCAGAACTAAAATTTACAGGTAATGTACTCACACCCTTGTCATCCAAGATGTTCATGTGTTTCTTTCTTTAGTCGTAAAGAAATTATGTTTTTTGAGGAAAACATTTCAGCATTTTTCTCCATATAATGGACTGCTGTGGTTCCCCGAGTTTGAACTTCCAAAACGCAGTTTAAATGCGGCTTCAAATGATCCCAAATGCGGTTGTAAACGATCCCAGCCAAGGAAGAAGGGTCTGGGTCTTATCTAGCAAACCGATCGGTCATTTTCATTAAAATAATACAATTTATATACTTTTTAATCTCAAATGCTCATCTTGTCTTACTCTACCTGAACTCTGTGTATTCTGATTCAAGACAGTTAGGGTATGTCGAAAAACTCCCATCTCATGTTCTCCCTCCACTTCAAAATCATCCTATATCGCTGTTTTACCTTTTTTGTTAAGGGTGTTTGATCTTCTTTGCATGTTCACTTTGCAAAGACTGGGTCGGTACTTTTGCAGCGATGTAGGATGATTTTGAAATGATTTTTGAAGTTGAGGGAGAAAATATATTTGGAGTTTTTCAACATACCCTAACTGTCTTGAACCAGAATACACGGACCAGAATTCAGGGAGAGCAAGACAAGATGAGCATTTGAGATTTTTAAATGAAAATAACCAATCGTTTCGCTAGATAAGACCCTTCTTCCTTGGCTGGGATCGTTTACAACCTCATTTGGGATCGTTTGAAGCCGCATTTAAACTGCATTTTGGAAGTTCAAACTCGGGGAACCATAGCAGTCACTTATATGGAGAAAAGTCCTGAAATGTTTTCCTCAAAAAACATAATTTCTTTACAACTGAACAAAGAAAGACATGAACATCTTGGATGACAAGGGAGTGAGTACATTATCTATAAATTGTTGTTCTGGAAGTGGACTTCACCTTTAATATCCTAATGATTTTTGGCATAAAAGAAAAATTGGTCATTTTGACCCATACAATGTATTTTTGGCTACTGCTACAAATATACTCGTGCTACTTAAGACTGGTTTTGTGGTCCAGGATCACATGACCACATCACACGTCGTCAGCTCCAACCCTAATTAAGTTCAGCTCTAACTCTAATTTCAACTCACCTGCCTGTTGCTTTCTAGTAACCCTTCGGACCATGATTAGCTTGTTCAGGTGCGTTTGATTAGGATTGAAACAAAACTATGCAGGGCTGAGGCTCTCCAGGACAGATGTTCGCATGTTTAATTTGACCATTTCAGGTATATTCGTTTAAAAGTCTGCTTAATGAATAATTATAAATGAACAGACGTAAAATATCTGGACATTTAGTTGGAAACATTAAGCAACAGTGCACTGACTTTTCTGTGATTTATCAATAAAATACTAAAATATCAAGTGATGCACACAGTCATGAGTCATGAAATAAACAGGGTTTACCTGCATGTATAGATCGGATCAGTTTGTGTTTTCCCTGCAGGGAATAAAACCTTAGTGATGCTAGTTCCATATCTACCAGTTGAGCTCCAAAAGAAAATCAGGGAGAGAGTTTAAGAAACACTGTCTCCTGTTCAGATTTTCATCCCATTTATGCTCTAGGTTACATATTTGTAGATGAAGCATCCTATCTACAGTAAATAAATCCCCTGCTCTCACATCTACTGTATGACAAGTATGTGTGTGCGTGTGTCAGAGACTGCTGAGAGCTCACAGCAGTGAATTTACATGACTGACAGCCTGACTCATGAATTAATAATGTGAATCACAGTCAACACGAAATCTATAATAAATCCATCGTCACTTTAATCAGGAAAATCTCTCTCTCTTGATCTGTTCGGCTCTGAGAGAATGCCATGTTTTCTCAGTGTAACACTGCAATTAGCTGTGTCAAAAATCGAACTGAATGAGGTTGAGTAAAATTATTTTGTTCCATATTCCGTCAGGTTGCTGCACAGAACCAAACATTCAAATTCATTTCTTGCTTCATTCCGACCAACAAAGTAATTATAACAAGGTCAAAGACTCCATCAAGGATGAAATTCTTTTCTTAGCTCTTAATTTGGTTTGTCCTTGACTAATTCACAGACTTTTTTTTCTTCACACATACTCTTTATTAGAGTTTGTTGCTTGGAGTCCTTACAGTACATCTATCAAATGGAAGAACCAGTTGAGGATAAGAAAGAACCATAATGAAAGAACCATGCAATTTCGAATAAAAGAATGAAGAAAGGTATATATGCGTAGATGGCTATTTAGAACGCGTGAGTGTCACAGGGCCAGGATGAGGCTGAAATCGTGCCTGAGGAAGCTACTGTCAGCCAACTCTGTTCTCAAGCTGCAATTTAGCCCCCAATTATTGTTATTATTCACCCAAAGAAAGAGATGTGGACAAGGGGTCATTTTGGAGGAAAGAGACCGAGCAGGAAGTGAGGAGGAGAACAATTCATTGAGCTTCTCCCCTTATTCATCTTCGGTTAATTTGGAAGATTGGAAATAATATAACGGCAAATCATCTCGGTTCAGCTGGGTTTTTGTTTAAAGCCCATTAGAGATCTTTTTATATTAAAGGCGTATAAAAGCGGTTTTTAGGATGCATTTGGAATAGTCTCATGAATATGTCACCTTTCAACCCAAAAACAAAAAATGAAAAAAATAAAAAAGATATTTTTATAGTATCATTATTTTCACTAAAAGTATCATTATCATAATGCACCTAGACAATTTTTTTCAAATTCCTATTATTCTCAATGGTGATCTCATTAGATTTTCAGTCAAATATATTAGATTCTCATTAAATTCATGTTGTTTTAAGCAGAACTTATTTGTTTTTTAATTAATTTAATTTTGTTCACATTTGTTTAAGCCAAACAAAAGCCAATAAACTTTCAGTGTTTACGTGAGGTAAAAATAAACCAAGTTTAATTTGTATATATTGTTCTGAATTTATTTGCTACTAAAAAAAAACCCTGCATAATGGATTGTCCTTTAAAGGTACAGAAGATCATGTAAATCTACAGAATTTCCAATTTTAGAGCTGAAGGAAATGTCCTGATAACTTTCTGCCAGCAAATTATCTGTTTATTTTTGTTTGGTTTGGATTGGTATTTAAAATAAATAGAAACTGTGAATCTGAATAGTTATTCTGAACTGTTCTAAAACTGTCTTCATTTCAAATACAACCTTTGTTTTGTCTTTTTTGTGAATTTTGAAACAAAAAAAAAAAAAAAATTATAAACGTGTATTCATATTATAAAAAAAAAGATTTATGAAGCGACAGTTTGAATATCAGCAAAGTGCACCCTGCTTTTCTGACTGAGGTGGCAGAAACCCATGAAAACCAGGCCGTAATTCCACTGAGGCACTGCTGGATCACGTTATAAACCTGTCCAAAATACTTCTGAGGAAAGAGAGCTTTGAGAATAAGACACTCAGCCACATCTAACTCGTCTTGACTCGTATTTTTGCCAGTGTGCTTCCGTTAAGAGCAGCCCCTTATGATCTCACAATGCCTTTTCGCCCACTTTGATGTGGAAATCAGGGGTGACAATGTTAGTTAATGTGGTGGGGGTTTACATGCCACTCAGTCCTGCACACTCAATGGCTTTCAATAGGAAGATACGCCAGAATTCACTGCAGGAATTTCTCACCAGAGGCCATTAAAGGGCATATTTGATAAATAAAACATTACATTAAAGGGGTATGGCATCATGTTGTTCCCAACTTGCATCACTTTCTTTCAGTCTTCGGCGGAAAACAAAATAAGGTATCAGTCTCATTGTTTTAAAGGGTTACTCCACCCCAAAATGAAAATTTTGTCATTAATCACTTACCCCCATGTCGACCCAAACCCGTAAAAGCTTCATTCGTCTTTGGAACACAATTTAAGATATTTTGGATGAAAACCAGGAGGCTTGTGACTGTCTCATTGACTGCCAGGTAAATACCACTGTCAAGACCCACCCCAAAAATGAACATTTTGTCATTGATCACTTACCCCCATGATGTTCCAAACCCGTTCCTGCCAGGTAAATACCACTGTCAAGACCCAGAAAAGTATGAAAGACAATCAGTGATTCAATCTGAATTTTATGAAGCACATTTTGTACGGCAAGAAAAAAAAAAAAGTTTTTATTCAACAGTTCGTCTCCTCCACGTCAGCGTAGCCATTTTGGAGAGGAACTGTGTACGCTGGGTACGCTGTTTACATTCAAATCAAAGCATAAATACGAAGAAAACATATCTGTGTAGTGCGGCTGACACAGAACGGCGTACACAGTTTGCGTTCAGCATATATTCTCCAAAATGGCGCTAGAGGAGACGAATTGTTGAATAAAATCGTTTTTTTTTTTTTTTTTTTTTTTTTTTTTTTTTTTGCGTAAGAAAGTATTCTCGGCACTTCATAAAATTCAGATTGAACCACTGATTGCAGATGGACTATTTTGACAATGTCTTTCTTACTTTTCTGGGTCTTGACAGTGGTATTTACCTGGCAGGAACGGGTTTGGAACCTCATGGGAGTAAGTGATCAATGACAAAATTTTCATTTTTGGGGTGGAGTAACCCTTTAAAAGTTAAAGTGGTCCAGTGTTGGGACATTCTACAGAACTATCCACTTTTGGAATGGCAAGATGTCTTAAACTGTCAACTGAGGGACTCATATGCAACTATTACAGACGATTCAAATGCTCACTGATGCTTCAGAAGGAAACACAATGCATTAAGAGAAACTTTTGAATTTGAAGATCAGGGTAAATCTAACTTATTTTGTCTTCTGGGAAACATGTAACTCTCTTCTGTAGCCTCTGAAGGGCAGTACTAAATGAAAAAATACGATATTTAGACAAAAATCCATTCTGTTCAAAATTTTTCACCCCCAGCTCTTAATGCATGTTTTTTCCTTGTGGAGCATCAGTGAGCATTTGATCCTTCTGTAATAGTTGCACACAAAACTGCTGGAAAACCAAAGAATTTATGAGACCTGAAGGATTTTTCTGAAGAACAGCAGGCAGTTCAACTGTTCAGGACAAATAAGGGACTCATGAACAACTATCACTAAACAATCACTCCACAGCTGTGGATCATTCAGGTAAGAACACAGTATTAAAAATCAAGGAGGTGTAAACTTTTGAATCGGGTCATTTTTTGTAAATTCAACTATTGTTTTCTCTTGTGGACTATATGTAAACATTTTTTATGTGAAATATCTTATTCAGGTCAGTATTAAATAAACAATAACATGCATTTTGTATGATCCCTCTTATTTTGAGAAAATAATTAACATTTAGCAGATTCTGAAAGGGCGATGTAAACTTTTGACCCCAACCGTATATGCGGTACATTTGTTTTCAGTGTAGCTAACCTTGCGTCGCTTCATGTCATCTACCCACTCATTTAACAGTTACGTTACTGCATTTTCATAGATTTAACATTATATTATCGGCTCGGAAAATATGTTACTAGAAACACCAGAGACCGGAAATGTAAAGCATTGTTCCAGTCAGGTGGCACTTTCACGTTGAGGAAAAAGGTGGATAATTAGCCTGAATGACTGCACATCAGTTAGGAACAGTAAAACACAGTTTCACTTGTGGTTACTATAGTATATTACATATGATTTGGTTGAATCCAGCTGATTTCAAAGGCAGATTTGCAAGCGCAACATATTGATCAATCATTCTTGATGTATTTCCGCCCCTTAAAATAGCACCTATTTAAATAGCTGTCAGACGGATCTATGTCCTACTGATGCACCTGCGAAGAGACAATGATTAGAGATTGATGCTTCTCACCACTGAGATAAAACAAATCACTCTCTCTCTCTGTGACTTTCTCTGCCCCCTCCTTCCTCTCTCCGCTCTCATCCTCTCCCTAAATAGCTGTTAAGTGTTTGTTCTTTCTCACTCTCCTTCTGCCTCTCTCTCTGTCGTTCTGTGCGCCGGCTTGTGTTTCTGCGGTGTATAAATGGAAGCGTGCTTGTGCAGGTATCGAACCAGCAATTCACAGCTGGTTCCTGCTATTATCTTCAGCTACAAAGCCAAGTCAGGCATGTAACCCATTTCAAGTGTCGTGTCCCCTCATGCATGAGGTGCATTCACTCTTTCTGCCTGCTCACATGCGCACATCTCTCTCTCCCTATCGCTCTGCACTCTTTCATGCCAAAAGGAATCAAGGTGGAGTAAAATAAACAGTATTCCTTACTGACTTCCAGGTGACGCACCAGTCCTCTATACCCAATGCGCTGTCTATAAAGAGCAAAACACTACCATCTCTATTATTTATGAACTGTTGAGTGCCAGCTGTGTTATGCGGTTAAGGATGTTTAGCTGCGTTTAATTCCCTCGGGAAATATAGAGACGACTTGAGTTTGCTCATTACATCATAGGATGTTGTATCTCGCTAAACATATCAGATTGCTTATGGTGGGTACATGTGTATTTATAAGCTGTGTAAACTAGTATAGATTTCAAAAGGAATAGTTCACCAAAAATGACAATTTGATCAGCTTTTGGACTTTCTGACGTCACCCATTCACTGCAGAGGATCCATTGGTGAGCAAGCGATGTAATGCTAAATTTCTCCAAATCTGTTCGATGAAGAAAAACTCAGTACATCCTAGATGTCCTTAGGGTGATTTTCAGCAAATTTCATTTTTGGGTAAGGTATTCCTTTAGGCACAGGTTTAATATTAAAGTACTTCCAGATGACATAGGATTTGTAGGAAAACAACGTAGGGAATGACTTTACTTGATCATAAAAACTACGTAATCACATTTTGATTAAAAATGACATAATCAAACATGGTCTTTCAATTACCATAGACTGACAAATCACTATAAAAGCAGGAAAAACTGTTTTGAGAAAGTAAATAAGGTCATTTTTGATTTTGTGTTGACTTTAAATGTCACACAAGCCCATCTTGCCTACTTTACATACTGGACCCAGTAGTTGCACCGCATGCAAATGAACAGACATCTAAGCAAGCTATTTTTTGCCCTACATCCCATCCTCATTTAGCCTTAACTATTTCTATTATACCCCTTTTTTAAAATCAATTTCAAGCTAATAGTCCTGGGACAGTGCATGTAATGATTTATGTTCAACATTTCTAGTGTGCTCTTTCGCCCCACCTAGTGGTACCTCCAAAATTGCCTCAGCACTAATTGCACATTAAGTCTCTGTACTTTAGTATCACATGTGTGAACTAATGAAATATTCAAAGCTTGCTCACCCATTTTTATCAGTATGAGAGATGGTGAAAAACAGAGCAGAAGAGTTCTGAGGCAGTGCACTTGTTGTGCATAACTTATCGCTCATATTCACTTTAGACATTAATTTCAAAATCAACATATTATGATTGCTTCAAAACATTAAACTTTAACCCTCTGTCGAATCACAAAGACTTGATTTTCCTGGCTGTTATCCAATATTATAAGTAAAACACATTGATTAAAACAAATCTGTAAAATGTTAAAGTTCAATCAACATGTTAAAAAAACATTTTGCATTTAGTCATATTTAATCATCTCTTTTAGACATTCTTCTGTAAAACCAAAAGTATGTATTTATATATATATATATATATATATATATATATACACACACATACACACACATATATATATATAAATAATTATATGGAGAGAACAAAAAAAAGATTAGTGAAACTGTCAAATATCAATCTTAAAATATAATAAGTATGTTTTCTTCCAGTGTGTATGAATCTCATTAGCAATCATTAGGCAAATGAAGCCATAATATTGTTGTTTATGTAGCACTGACTTTCTCTTTCACAACCCTGTATACAACACAAACATGAACAAAATGCATTGGTAGAATTTTAAAATATATATTTTTTTAATCTGTTTTGTTGCCTGAGAGCTGACCTCAAATGACAAGGGCTAAATTTTATTCATCTTTTCAGCAAATGATGATTTATAACCTTTTGTCATTTACTTAATTTATTTTTTTGCCCTCAACCTTGATTCTGTCTTCCATGCTTTCATATTCTTTTTATTTATCCATTTTAACTTGTGACCTCTATCGTTTGTCCCCAACTTTCTGTCTTTTCATTCGCACAAACTATGTGTGTGTGCATGTGAGGCCCAGAGGGAGCAGGTATAAACACAGTTATTGTGTGTGAATGTGGTTATTGTAATTGCTGTTATTTGCTTTGGCCTCTCGTGGAACGAGGTGTGAAATCATGTAGAAAAAAAAAACAAAAAGGACAAAATAAAAAAAAAGATTTACATAATAACTTCTACATGTTGCAGCGTACAAATGAATGAACTATCTACAATGAATGTGGACAACGGTACCAAGAAGTGATTAACTCTTATCAGTGACATGAAAAATTGAGAGTAATAATAATAAAGGAAACAAAAGGTTCATAGAAGCATGCACATCTAATCCTGCCAATCATATCTCTAAGGATGCATACATGGCTGCTCAACTAAGTCCTGAGAAAATTCTTCTGGCATCCCTCCACCACGCCTACTCCATAATTACATCCATAGCACTCGCTGCCCTCAAGCCCTTACACTGCATACAGTTTACATGTATTTCTGTCACTCTAAATAACTATAAGAAGATTCTAACCAGGTGTGTTTCTACAGGTTTCCAGCAACAAGTCATTTGTCTGTCAAATCTGAAAAAGAAAACTCTATGAAACACCATACAATTACAGCCAGTCTGAACATATTTGATGTTTTAAAGTGATAGCACAGCTAAAAATAAACATTCTGGGATCATTTGCTCATCCTCACGACATACAACCTGTACGACTTACTTTCTTCTGTGGAATGCAAAAGGCAAATGGTGACTAGTGCTGTCAGGCTCCAAAAATTATGTAATAAAAATAAAACAAAATCCCTTTATTATACTTATTTAGATTCAGCTTTTAGTTTTTTTTCTACAGTGCTTCCTAAAACCCAAAGGATTTCACATTTTTGTATTTCCATCGTATGTGTCAATGGGTTTTTTAAATAGGCTTTTGGTTAAATGCCTGGAATCAAGTCTGTGACATTTTATCTTATGACATACATCACTAATACCCCACTTTTGAGTTTTTAAAGCTTTTATTGTACGTGTCTTGAAAAAGGCAAGTGGCTAAATGTGTCTACAGAGATTATCGGGGACATTAAACGGCATAACACCAAAGAGTTCGCTTTTACAGCCGTGTTGATTTTATACTCACGCTCTTGCAAACTATTCTAACTTAAACTTTCCAGCTTTTAGATTCTAAACTGATTGAAAAAGATTGAAAGAATTGGAGCCCAGGAGATTAGTGGTGGTAATGTTGATGTTTATAATCAAACTTTAGCATTTTATTGTCTTGTAATAGGCTTCAAACTTCATAGAAGTTGTGTTTATCTGTGGACAAAACACGTACGAAACAAAATTTTGTTGGACGCTGAGCTTACTTTCTGCAAAAATCCAAAAGCCAAATACAAAAGTCCTGTTGGATTTTTGTCAAGGGAATTAGGGTGATGCCAAATTTTGGGTGGCCTACAAAAATATGTCATCCTTGCAGCATTCCATAGAAACCAAGAAAGAAAATGTCCTGTTGTAACTGGTTAGGAAAAAATTATGTTGGATTTACATTACCAGTCAAAAGTTTTTAAACAGTAAGATACTTAATGTTTTTAAGAGTCTTCTGCTCACCAAGCCTGAATTTATTTGATCCAAAGTACAGCAAAAGCAGTACAATTTTGAAATATTTTTACTATTTGAAATAACTGTTTTCTATTTGAATATAGTTTAAAATATAATTTATTGCTGTAATTTCAAAGCTGAATTTTTAGCATCATTACTCCAGTTACACGATCCTTCAGAAACCATTCTAATATTCTGATTTTCTGCTCAAAAACATTTATTATTATTATTACTATTATTATTATTATTATTATTATTATTATTATTATGTTAAAAACAGCTGAGTAGAATTTTATCAGGTTTCTTTGATGAATAGAAAGTTCAAAAGAACATTTATCTGAAAAAGAAATCTTTTATAACATTATAAAAGCCTTTATTAACATTTTTGATCAATTTAAAGCATCCTAGCTAAATAAAATGATTCATTTCTATATAATTTCTATATAAAATAAACAAATCCTGATCTTTTATTTATCAAAAAATGTACTCAGTTTTAAACACTGATAATAATAATAAAAGCCATTAGAATGATTTAGAATGAATTAGAGTGAAGGATCATGTGACACTGAAGACTGGAGTAATGATGCTGAATATTTAGCTTTGATCACAGAAATAAATAACATTTTAAAATATATTCACATAGAAAACAGCTATTTTAAATAGTAAAAAGATTTCTTTTTTTTATTTATTTATTTATTTTTTTTACTGATTTTGCTATACTTTGGATCAAATAAATGCAGGCTTGGTGAGCAGAAGAGACTTCTTGAAAAAACATTAAAAAATTAACTGTTCAAAAACTTTGGCTGGTAGTGCAGCTTTAAACGACTGTTAGCAACGCTTATATTTCAATGACCAATAACATGTGGGCCAAATGTTATAATAAATTTAGCTCTTCAAGCTCAGCTAAAACGGAGACTGTATTTTTCAAGTTCACTTAGCAATAAACTTATTTGTGCTTTTTACTGAAAGGTTGGACTTTCTTTCCTTCTTGTCATTTTTCTGCAAGATTCTATATCTTCAGCTCCTCATATGTTCTCCGTTTATGACTTTTATTCACTTTGAAACACGTGCTACACAGACGAAGAATAAAGCTCGCCGAGGTTGAGACGAGAGGTTAACGGTAAAGTTCGCGCCAATACAGATGCGAGGTTAACAGTAGAGTGCTGAAGCACAGATGAGAGGTTAACCATAAAGTTTGATGAGGTAGAGCCGAGAGGTAAAGCGGCCCAGCTACAATCTAACCCTTTAAAGAGAGGTCTCGGACCCGACGCGTGCGGTCTGATAGGAGGTTATCTCTCTGTTCAGGAGATGAAAATAAGGAGAGAAAGTGGTTTCATGTTCCTCCTGTTTCCACACCATCACTTTGACACACACCAGACAGTACAATCTGAGCTCGACCAAGCAGTTCCTTAGCAACCAAACACACTCATCTCCCTGTTTTGCTCCCGCTCGCTCGTCTCCTTTGCTCACTCTGTTGTATCTTGGTATTTCCCCAGGTTGAAATTGATAGAATTATCAGTCCGCTTTGATGTGGGGATGTACAGAGAGTAATAATTTGAAAGAAAGAGAGGCAGGAAGGAAGAGAGGAGGGAAAACAGCCCATAACAGCCTAACCTTTGACCCCCAGTCCATCAGCTGAGCCTGTGGCAGCACTTCATCATCTTTAGGTGTCCCTTCCTCTCTTTTTGCAGCTAAAGGTCATTTTAGAGGACCTGCAGTAAGGTGTGATCATGACACTGCTGTTTTGTGGCTGAATGATATCATCCGTCTGCTGAAAGGACAGTCTGACACCTGGAGACAGTCAGATCGGCAGTTCTTAAACATGAAGACTTGAATTTCTGCAGAAACAAACAGAGTCACAAAAATAATTACTAAAGGGGGTGTTTTACATTTTCAATTAAAACCTTTTTCTTTTGCCCAGTCATTCACATGACAATTAGGGCTGGATTTTAACACAAATTTCACAAATCAATTTGATTTCTATTTACAAGATTGCGATTCGATTTGATTCAATATTGATTATTTTGGATATGAGTCATTCCACGTAATCGGTGCCTTTTGCATCCCTAAGAAATAATCAAAGATAGATTTAATACAACAACAAATAAATGTGCAATTTAAAAACATAACAATGCTATGTATGATTTTATCAATGTTACATAAAAAAGTCAATTAAATATTATTTTAAATAATTTAAATAGCATTGTGAGGGTAAGGTTTTTGATTTTTTTCCAGGACTTTAATTTGCAAAATGAAGGCAAAATGATATAAAAAATAACATTTGCATATTGTTCTACATATAGTCTTAATGTTTTTGGCATAAGTATGCATTTTTTTTCCATAAAATATAAATAATTTTATTGTTGTCCTCTGATTTCATGTCAGCCCTGTTACCCTAATAAAAAAAACCTTGTAAAATAATGTACATTCAAGTGATATCACTTCAACACTTAAAACATACCCATGTTTCTCTCACTCCTCTATAATGTTCTGTTTTTGATGATTTATGAGGCTTGACTGAAAGGAGACCATCATGTAATGTCAATCCTGTTACCATTTTTAAAATGTAAATTTACACAATTATTTCTTACATTTAACATAATCAATATTGACAAGTAAAATCTTTTCAAAGTGTACAATATGTGCTTTTGTGAACTTAATTGTTAGCTAGCAATTAGCAAATTCGTTTGAAATTATCAAACCTGTTACTGTCAGCCTGTTACTTTTTAGACGTGTGGGTAACAGGAATGACACCGATTAGCATTTGGCCCTGTTTTTAAAAATTGTCTGTGTAAAACTCAAACATTTTAAAGGTCACCCTCAGTATACTATTGAGCTAATACTTATATCATTCAGTGGCATATGAGTTTTAATTAAATTACAATATCTAGTAATACTTGTGTCGGTAACAGTGTTGACAAAAATACAAGGTATGAGGTACAAAAACAGTCATAAAATAATAAATCACATAGTCTGAGATGGCACAATACAATTTCTTGTCATTTTTAAGACTTCATTTCATGGATATTTACAAAATATTGATTAAACTTATTTTACTTTTCAATTTTTCCAAGTGGAAAAGGCACCAATTTTGTGGAATGACCATACATATAAGGTACAGCTCATGACAAAATTTCAAGGAAAAAAATATTATATTAACATTGGGGGTTTAAATGAACTGATTTGTATAAAAACACATTTTTATAATGACACAGATTTTATAATATTACAAAAAATCCAAGTTTTTTTTTTTTTTATAATAATAAAATTATAATACTAACTTTACAATTACATAAACATGTTTCTACTCCTGTTCTTTTCTGAAATGTAAACATTTAAATGGCGGCTGTCATAAAAATGTATGCATATATTTAGCAAAATGCTCCTCTCTAGAGGACATTTTTCTAGCTGACTAACTATTTATTGTTAACGAATAGCTTATGTTTTTTCGAGGTAAATGTGACGTTACGTGACATTGTTTACAAGCTGTTTTATTGACGCCTTTCCGCGTTTTAAACACTGATTGAGCTGATTTTCAACTTACTTACAACTTACGAATTTCAGTAAGTTGTATTGTTTCTTTTAACATACCTTGAAATGTCCATTCATGCTTATTTAATGCTGAAACTGGTTTTAAAGCGGATGAGATGATGAAGTTCAATGTACCGCTTTCTCTTGAACTGAGGCGCTACAGCGATCTGACGCTCCACATTAAATAGCGCCAAAACTGTATTGTTTAAAAGAACTTGAAATATTTGTTTTATATCATAGGTAACAAAATGTTGGATGGGGGACGCCCTGCAATGCTCCGTTCAAAAAATGAAAGCAGGCTAGACTAATCGATTCTAGACGTGTTGCAAACTTCTATCAATGGAAGGTAGATAAAGCCCTGAAAAGTCGTTAAATGACGTCATATGCTAATTATCATATTCAGACGTCATTGCGTCCGTCGTATTTTATTTTTTAAGATTTTTCTTCTATCAGATTTTTCGGGATGCCAATTTAGAGTTTTCTTTGCACTTTAAATACAAATTAGAATGGCTTTCAGTCCATGTCTGTTACTTTTGAGGCCATAGCAAAGTTGTGCATAGCAATAGTATGACACAGTAGGCATTATTCCAGAATAAATTCTTCAAATAGTAGTACGCTACATTGTTGTGATTTGTAGTCATTTAACTCGTGAACTGATTCCATAATGGCTTTAAAGAAAAAAAAAAAAACAAAAAAAAAAAAACTGTTATTTCAAAGAAAAAGACAGTAATTATGTCTGATTCATTCATCACACTGGAAATGGAAGGTCAATGTAAACAGCATATGTAGCCTAACACTGTATATATACTGTATATATAGACCTACTTATGTTAGTAATATAATACATTAGTATTCTATTCCAAAATATTGGTATTAGTGGAGGAGGACTGTTGAAGGTTACTTTTGAGCGTGTATGCATGTATGAGAGAGAGAATGTGTGTCATGTCCCCACCTTGAGAAGACAAATGACAGAATCCCAACAGAATTAGTGACATTTATAGTAAAACAGAGCATGGAAACAGTGAAAGAAGAAAAAAAAGGAAGCCTGTTGATCTTCTCCTTTTGTGTGTGCACCAGTGTCTCCACAATTCACTGCAAAAGGTCTTTCTGTGAAAGAAAGCTTTGTTTGGTACCAGAAAATCTGCAACGTCTAGTTTCTACTCTACAAAACAAACACATCTGTAGCTATTGCACACCCTAAAAGGTTGGTCACCATATAACAAGAAGCAAAACACGCCCATGAGTGACCGCTAAAGACAGAAATGATTTGAACATCTACAATTCGCACTCTCCTCTGCCTTCCCCTTAATTTCTGACTTTATCTCTGAATGAGACTCATTTGAGCCCCTGTGTCAATCAAGGTGGCAGAGGGCAGCGCAGTTTGTAGAGACACTCTGCACTGGATTACATCCCAGGCCATAATTAAACTGAGACGAGACACCTCAATCTCACACACACTCCCCCACAATCGCTCCCGTCACACCGGCGGGCCAAAGCTTTTAGCACTGGCTTCTGTCTGGGGCTACAACTCACAAACAGGTCAGTGAACAACCGCCAAAATGCAATGTGTGGGTTTCACATGATTTCAGCGAAGCGGGCAACAAACCAAACTAAGTATTTTCTGCAGTTCCTTGTTTAGAACAGAGGTGAGACATGAAGCTTATTAGCATTAGCTGAGACAAATAAGAGCAGAGAATGTTATGACAAGCAGAAGTGTTTGTGGAAAGGTTGTGCTTGTTTTGTGAGCTGCACTGATGCTCGATAACATGCATACACCCAAGGCTCACACTAATTTACAGCACTGTTGTTAAAAAACATAAATTAAGCATTGTTATCTTATGACATTTGTCAATTTAAGCACAAGCAAACTGATTTTTCACACATCAGGGTTGAATGTTATAAAGTTTAAATGTTGCAAAGGTAGTGCAAAAATGGCTGATAGCAAAAAAACAACAGTTTATTCATAGTCCAGTTATGTTTTTCAGTAAATTTCTAAAGAGGTTTATTAAGAAGTTTATTATTTAATATAATAATTTAGTTTGTAAATTGAATATTTAACGAATGTATTCAAGTCCAATATGTATAAACAACAAAAAGTGTAAGAACACAGAAAAATTCTCATTCACAAGCTTGCAGTGTTGTTTATGCTAACTTAAACTAAAACTATTACAAATATTTTTTGTTGGTTGAAATAAAACTAAAATGAATTAAAATAAAATATTAATATTTAAATATTACATAGTAAACTTAAATGAAAAACTAGAATAAGTTGAAGGTGAAGTACTACTAAAACTAAAATTCCATAAGTAAATAAATAAGGCTAAATAGAAACATTTAAAAAATAATAATAAAAAATGACAAAAGCACAAAATTGCTAAAATTTAAATAAATTAAATTTATGAATTTATCTATGAATTTATTTATGAAATATAAAAATATTTTTTTAACTATTTAAAAAATACTGTAATAGTAAATAAATAATACTGAATAACACTGAATGCATTAAGAATTTGAAATCTAAAAAAAGATCTGAAAAAATCTACAGAAAATATAAAAGAAGTGTATTTTTATGATATAATATAATGTAGTTTGCATATTGAATATTTAGTAAACATATTTTGAGCTTAACAAGTCAAAGACAAGGACAAGGCAAATTCAGATTTATTTATTATTATTTTTATTTAATTGTTTCCCCCACAAAAAGCTTGCAGCTTTGTAATTGATATTAAACTAAAAATATTACAAATATTTTTTGTTGTTTGAAATAAAACTAAAATCAATTAAAATAAAATACAAATATTTAAATATTAAATAGTAAACTTGAATGAAAAATAGAATAAGCTGAAGGTGAAGTACTACTAAAATAAAAAAAACAGACTAAATAAATAAATAAAGTTAACTAGAAATATAAAAAAATAATAATAAAATAAAATATAATAATGACAAAAGCACAAAATTGCTATAATTAAAATCTACTGAAAATACATTCAGTTGATTCAAAATATTAATAAATACTGTAATAGGAAATAAATAATACAATACCACTAAATGCATTAAACATCTTAAATAAATCATGTAATTGTTTATTAAGTAAAAATTTATTAAGAAGTGTATTCTTTTATTATGTAATATAATAATTTAGTTGTATATTGAATATTTAGCAAATATATTTTGAGCTTGACAAGTTTAATAAGTATAAACAATAGAAAGTAGAGAAACAAAAGCAAATTCTCATTTATTTATTTATTTATTTATTTTTAGTTTTTTCCCACCACAAAATGCTTGCAGTGTTTTTATTGCTAACTTAAACTAAAACCATTAGAAATATTTTTTGTTGGTTGAAATAAAACTAAAATTAACTGAATTAAAATATAAATATTAGATAATAAACTTGAATGAAAAATAGAATATGCTGAAGGTGAAGTACACTAAAACTAAAACTGAAAGCTAGAAATATAAAATAATAATAAAAACAACAATAATAATGAGAAAAGCTGAAAATTGCTCAAATTAAAATCATAACTGACAATACAAAAATAACAGTTAATTCAAAATATTTAAAAAAAAATGGAATAGTAAATAATTAATGCATTAAGAATTTGAAATAAAAAAAATCTACATAAAATAGCATACTTGCAAAGTCTAGTTTAAATTATAAAAAATATCTAACATTTTTATATCTAACAACAATAGTAGTTCCAATAATAATAATAATAGTAATAATAATTCTTCATACAATTATTATAGACACTCTACACAGCTGAATAACTAACTACAGTCAGTTCAAGAAACAGTTTCCTCCCGATAATTATATAAGTAGAATGTCGTGCACAAAAATAGGGCACTGTATTAGTGTAATAGTGCTGAAGTTTTGACTGCTTTCTGTTTTCAGAAGGGTTTGCCTTTCTCACAGTTCTTGAGTGACAGGTACCCTGCTGATGCCACTCTGCCCGCCAGAGACTGACTCAAGCCATTTCACACACTCTTATTTTCTCTCTTGTTCCTTCTCTTTTTCATTTTCCCTTTATCGTCATTGAGAAGACCAGCCTATTCTCCCCTCTGAAAACAACACTAAGGAGCTAAACACTGCTGAATGGAAAAAAAAAGAAAGAGAGGGAGAGAGATGAGAGAGTAGGAATCCCTCCGCAAATGGGCTTTCCTGGATGAAATTAAATATCCAGATCAATGGACCGAGCCCTTGACCTGAAAGGAATTTCAGTCTGACAAAAAGATACACACACACAGTATATACACATTCACGCAAATATTGAGGGCAAAAAGAAATGCAATGCTTAATGTCTGACTGAAATTTCAACCTCCACTGCTGACAATACCAATAAACAAACTAAATATTCTGAAAAACAACAGAATAAAGTCTGCTTATTCTGCCCAAAACTGCCAACTTAAACAGGAAGAAGCTGACATTTAAAGCAAGAATTAGAATTTTAGAAGCTTTAAAAAGAATGAAATAAAATTTCAATAGAGTCAAATTTTAAAATATAATAAACAGAAAACAATAGAATATATATAGGAAAAAAATAACTGTTTTAAATATGTTACATTAATTAAAAACCTATTTAACTTCTGCAAATCATGCTTTTCTCTATTGTGATTAAAAGAGCGTATTCTTCGGCTTGGCATGTTGGCTTAGGGTGGCCTCCCTCAATGAATTTGAGTTGGATCCCCTCTGCATGGTAGATGCCAACCCGCACCGTGTCCCAGTTTCCACCCGAGGGGTAAGTCATTAACATACCTCTCTTTCCCTCTTCCACCTCTCCGGAGCTCGCTGAAGAGTGGCTCATTTAGGAAGACCCAATGCCACTGTTGTCCATTGCAGCATCCGTCTGTCCCAGGCCAGTCAGGTGTGACGTCTAGGTGGTGTAAGCAGAGGCTGACAGGTCGCCTGTCTTTCAGCGGGCATTGTGTCTGCTGGCGGTTTCAGTGGCGGTACAGGTGGCAGATTTGAAATGATCTCTCAGATGGACCAGTCTGATCTGATGATGTCTGTTCTGCTCCGCTGTGGTCATTTGGGGGCAGCTGGATCGGATGGCACTATGTTGAAACTTCCTCTGCGGTTAGCAGGACTGGGCCAAATTCAGAAGTGAAGACCTGGCTCTCTTTCAATTCATGAGAATAAATCTGAATTGAATTGGACACAGCGCACAAGAAGTTGGAATGTGAAATAGAATGACAAGAAAATATCTATCTATCTATCTATCGAGTTGTATGACATCTATCTATCTACTGACTTGTCTGTCTTTGTATGTCTATCTATCTATCGACATGTCTCTTTATTTATTGAATAGTCTCTATCTAATGTATTATTGTATGACATCTATCTATCGACATGTCTCTTTTTGTTTATCTATTTATTGAATTGTCTCTATTTATCTATCTATCTATCTACTTATTGACTTGTCTTCCTGTGTCTATCTATCTATCTATCTATCTGTCTATCATCTCTATCTACTTATTGACTTGTCTTCCTGTGTCTATCTATCTATCTATCATCTGTCTATCTATCAAATTCTCTGTCTTTGTGTTCATCTATTTATTGAATATCTATTTGTCTGTTTATTTACTGATTTGTCTGTCTTCCTGTGACTATCTACTGTATCTATCTATCTATCTGTCTGTCTATTGACTTGTCTTTTTTCAGTCTATCAAATTGTCTATCTATCTTGTCTTTCTGTTTATCTTTTGAATTATCTGTCTACCTATTGACTTGTCTGTCTTTCTGTGACTATCTATCTAATTATCTATATCTATCTATTTTTCTATCTTTTTGTTTATCTATTTATTGAATTGTCTCTATCTTGTCTTTCTGTGTATATTTTTTGAATTATCTGTCTACCTATTGACTTGTCTGTCTTTCTGTGACTATCTATCTAATTATCTATATCTGTCTATCTATTGACTTGTCTTTCTTTGACTGTCTATCAAATTGTCTATCTATCCATCTATCTGTCTATTGTGTTGTATGACATCTATCTATCTATTTACTTGTCTTTCTTTGTATGTCTATCTATGCATCTATCTATCGACATGTCTCTTATCTATTTATTGAATTGTCTCTAATGTATTGCATGACATTATCTATCTATCTATCTATCTATCTACTGACTTGTCTGTCTTTGTATGTCTATCTATCGACATGTCGCTTTATTTATTGAATAGTCTCTATCTAATGTATTGTATGACATCTATCTATCGACATGTCTCTTTTTGTCTATTTATTGAATTGTCTCTATCTATCTATCTATCTGACTTGTTAATCCATCCATCTATCCAATTAGCTATTTACCTGCCTACCCGTGAAGCCAAAATTCAAAGTCTGTGTTGACAAACTTTTCGTGTTGTCCTGTTAATAACAGTGGTTGTATAAATATACTATAATTTGAACTCATTTTAATTCAACTTACTTATGTTTCCATTCAAACTGCATTTCTTCAGGGACTGAATTGGAATTTAAAAGGCATTCTCAATTCAATTCTGAATGATGCACAATCCCGGTGGTTACGACTCAGAGGAGCCGCTTAGGAGCTTACATGGTGTCTGGCAACAGAAGCGTATGATATACCTGCCTGAAGCATGCCAAAGGTGCTCTTGCTTGCTTTTTCTAGGCGTTTAGAATGCACATAAGATGGCTAAGAATGGCTGCTGGTCTTTGAACTATGCTTTGGAAAAAGGCCTTCTTAATTAGGCTTCATTCCATATGGACCTCACATGTTAAAGAGTCTGGCTTGTGGCTGCCTCACTGCACAGACTACATCGCTGGTAGGAGAGCTTAAAATAAATCACTCATGTACTTGTGAAAAGCACATATATACTATAACTGAAGTGCTTTCTTTCCAGACAATGTACTTGCAGAGGTGGGTTTGTTCAAAATGCATTTGTGTTTGGGTACATGGCTCTGGGGAGGCGCTGTATGTGTGCTAGCATGTGTGTGTGAAGTGAATGAGCAAACACAAGCGAGAACAACACAATTAATTCAAGCTAACGGTAAACAGAACTCTCCCAAAGCCAGACAAACACACACATGCACACCATGCTCGCACACACATTGCCATGTATACCCATTATTCAGTTCTCATCTGAGCGCTGTTTGGAAATATCTGGACACTCCAAACATTTTCTTTGGAAATGGAGTGTTCTGGTACAAATCTAAAAAAAAAAAAAAAAGAATAAGTATAACAGAACTAGACATTTTTCCAACAAAGTAACATGGAACATAATGTGTTTTTACTTCCATATATTCACGTGATTCATTCATTCATTCATTAAGCATCCTATACTTGTTGTAAGTGAGACTAATAAAACTGAAAGAAAATATTACACTGTAAAAAAAATGGGTTTGTTTAATTCATTCACTTGTTTCCTTGTCACTCTGTCATTGCAGGTATCCATGCAGACACAAATTTCCTGCAAATTTAAGTATACGCAACCATGTGTGTGTGTGTGATGATAATCGCTACCTATAGAGTGTCGTTCTATCTTTAGACATCATTACTCTCTGCTGTTTCAGGGATTTCAAAGCACCATCCCAGCGACTGGAGCATCTGCTATCATCAGTGTATCTGCTTATGTGTGTGTGATGTTTTGAGCAAAGTCTGTAGATGAGCTGCTTTTATTTTGTGCTCTGACAGAATAGGATCTGATTGGTTAGGTTGTTCTAAACGATGTGCAACATCAGCGTAACAGACAAGGAATTTCCAGTTCATGATTTTGGTGATGGGGTAATGTTTGTTTTTCACGCTGGTTTAAGCGCACCCTCACGCTCAGCACTCTTAAGTCAGGATTAGAAGCTTAGACACAATCATCTCCTAATTGGATCATGGCAGCTTGGTGGAACACCTTAAGACGGGCATCTCCCTCTTTCTCTCGTCTCATCCCTCCTCCTAACCTGGGCAGACGGATTGATGTGGACAGAGATAAATATTGCACTTTGTCCCCAAGTCATGTCACCATCTCACCAGGTCATATTTGACATTAAAATCAAAAGAGATAAATAAATCATATAGAGAGAAGTCTGCGTTAGGACAGTGTCTATGACATTTACGCTTATTTATTTATTACACATATAATTTTTTAATGTTAAACAGCTGCACAAGGTCTCACAATTGTAAAAATTAATTAATAATTTAACTAACAATTCATGTTATTGGTGTTATTAAAGGGAGAGTTTACCCAAAAATGAAAATTCTGTTATTAATTGCTCACCCTCATATTGTTCCAAACCCGTAAGATCTTTGTTCATCTCCGGAACACAAATTAGGATTTTTTTGATGAAATCCGAGAGCGTTCTGAAACTAAATAGACAGAAATGTAGTAAGGACATCAAAAAAAATAGTCCTTGTGACACCAGTAGTTCAACCACAATTTTATAAAACTACAAGAATACTTTTTGTGTAATGACTTCATTCAACAATTTCCTCTCTTTTTTGTTGCTAGAGTACTCCATTTGGTTGCTAGGGAGTGGCTTGGCTGCTGCCAGTGATGATACTCCAAAGGCTGCTTGCCAGTATGAATGATATAAAGCAACCCCATGCCTCTATACCATTTGGATTTGAAGATATTCCCCTTTTGGTTTGGGTTGCTAGTGAGGTCTGAATTCTCTACGATGTTCTGATGTGGAGATACGATGTCACAAACTTCGGTCCAATGTTGTCAATGGGACTTTTTCGTACGTTTTTCACCCACTGTGTGAACATTGTACACCCGATCGCTTATAAAAGTCATAGCACACCTCTTTTCATTAAGCCACACGATTTGACGCCTCTTTCATGGGTCTGTGGGAGGCGGTGCAGTGCGCCGAACCTTAGAGAAAAACCTTCCCATGATTCCCAAACAGATTAGTAATAGCGATGCTTCGTCTTTGGGAAGCACCTCTAATAAAACTACAATAAATACGGAATTATTCTAAACTTCTGACTGGTAGTATGCTAACTGGCATACATAAGCCCACTATGGAAAATGTGCTTAACTGTCATAAAATAATAGTAGAGGGAAGGAAGCAAAAACAAACAATCAGGTTTATTCTTATGCTAAATATCCTTAAAAACGTAATGAAAAAGAAAATAAAAATGTTCAGATTTGGGTTCAAATGCCTGTTTTAAGTCAGATTTACCTAATAGCTGATGTTTTACAATCCAGCAGGGCTACATACAAGGCCAGCTGTCCTCTGGTCGACATTATTAGGAAAACAGCCCTTCACGTCATAAGCATCTGGTCAGATGTGTGAGAAATTACAGCAGGTATCTGCCATGACACACGTGTTAACATACCGCTTTTCCTCAGAGAAACCCGCGCAGTTTGTTTCCAACAACTTCCTCCCGTTCCTCTGATTAAAGGTCCATCAGTCATCATAACAAACGATTCCGAAACCAGGGAGATAATGAGTAACGATAATAACGCTACTCCTCGGGGAGATATCAACCGCCGTTTGACAAGGTCGCGGGGACACAGGAATGCTGATTCGCGTGGTGTTTGATTGACAGGTCTCACCCCAGTGGGCTCGGGATCGCGCACGTCCCAAAATACACTCGCGTTTAAATGCGCCAGTGTCAGTGTCTATGCATTATGCAGTATTATGTCCGTCCGAATCAGCCAGGTGCATTTGCATATTGAAACATGGGTATGCTGTCAACAGCATACGAAGCAGGGTAGAACATTAAGTTTTAAACTCAACAGCTAAATGGAGTAGGAAAATAACAGTAACAAGCAGAAAATAAATTAAAAACGACTTGCTATACGGCTAAGGTTTCTGACTTCTTTTTTATGTCTTTCTTTTTTGGCACAAGCTTACTGGCAAACGCAATAGCCTTTAAAATGTCAAAGCGATCAATTTAAAATTAAAGCCAAATAACAACAACGAGCCACATGGGTCCGTTTTCACATCCTCGGGAAGCTTAAGAAAAACGCTATTTTCACTTCTTTTTTTTACCTCCAAAAAAAAATTGGTCTAAGTAGTTTGGTGAGCCTTTCACACAAGATGTCCCAGCATGTGTGTTCCTTTTATTCTGTCATCTTTTAACCCAGCAGGGGAACTGTCACCGCGCTTCCGCGCGCCGCCATACGCGCTCTCTGGCCGGTTTTGCGCTCTCCGGGGGATCCGTCACTCGGTTAGGAGTGCGAGACGCGCTTCCTTCGCGCGTTAGCGTTTCAACGGACTTCACTGCAGGACTTCCTGTGCGAGCTTCGGTTTGCTATGGTAACAGACGTGTTCTATCACAGGTGTCTTCTCTTTCTGGCGGAAGCTAAATTTGTCGCTTTGACACTAACTTTAATCGTTTTACTCTCACATTCACTGCTTAAATCTATACACTAACGTGTTTAAGTAGATGTTTCCATTCCATTTAAGTTCCATTATCCTCAGCATAAGAGGCCATTCACACAGGAAGTGTTCTTGCCACAGCTACAATGTACAAAGACCTTTGACAGATTGTCTGATAAACATTTGAAAAATATTCTCTAGTCTTTACTGTCAAAACACTGTCGACAAATGGAAAATTAAATGCTCTAATAATGTTTTCCTGACATTCTGCAGTGACCCAGTTGCTTGAAAGCCTTCACAGGCAATTTGTTAAGTCAATTTCTCTAACTTTTCTTCTAGTTGACAGTGTTAATTTAGAAATAAAATAAATAAATCCTGTTGTTGACAATATTTCCATAAGCACATTCTAAGTAACAACAGCCTCGTCCTCAGAGGCCAAACTGTTAAATAGCCTGAAGCTTGTTAAAACCACTTCAACAAGTTCTCTCCTTTCTGTCTGTTAACAATGCTCATTTATAAATAAAGCATCCTATTGTTCAGAACATGTTCATGCTTAGTAAATATATATTCAATACAGCACTACAACTCCATCCTGAGAGGCCAAAATGAAATAATGAACTGAATCATTATTTCAAATGGTCTCAAATCTGTATCCATCAGTATCCATGCTCAAGATGGCTTTCAATATAATTTAGAATAATTCTTTAAAAAATTATCTGACAAATTCATTCTACAATTAATTGTAAATCTTGCACTTAACCTTTTAAAGATGCTCACTTCCAGGACAAATATTTACAGATAATGTACTCCCCCCCTTGTCATCCAAGATGTTCATGTCTTTCTTTCTTCAGTCGTAAAAAAATTATGTTTTTGGAGGCAAACATTTCAGGATTTGCATCTCCATATAGTGGACTTCAGTCAATGGTTTACATGCAGTTTTAAAGGGCTCTAAATGATCCCAGCCAAGGAAGAAGGATCTTATCTAGTGAAATGCTCATCTTGTCTAGCTGTGTGAACAATGTGCATTCCAGTTCAAGACAGTTAGGGTAGGTTGAAAAAAATCCCATCTCATTTTCTCCTCCAACTTCAAAATCACCCTACGTCACTGTGGAAGTACCAACTCAGTGTTTACAAAGTCAACGCACAAGAAGGGTTAAACACCACTAACAAAAAAACAGCGATGTTGGATGATTTCTAAGTTGGAAGAGAAAATGAGACAGGAGTTTTTTGATATACCCTAACTGTCATGAACCGGAATGCACAGACTTCACACAGAGCTAGACAAGACGAGCATTTGAGGTTAAAAAGTGTATACATTTGTAATTTATTATTATTATTATTTTTTTAGAAAATAACCAATTGTTTCACTAGATAATACCCTTCTTCCTCGACTGGGATCATTTAGAGCCCTTGAAGCTGCATTTAAACTGCATTTTGGAAGTTCAAACTCGCAGGCACCATAGAAGTCCACTATATGGAGAACATTCCTGAATTTTTTCAAGGAATTTTTTGACAAGTGGGTGAGTAAAATGTAAATTTTTATTTTTGAAGTGAACGTCTCTTTTAACAATGATACATTTATATTTATTTTTTAAAATGATTAAAAGAAGGTAAATAAATAATGCTAAAAGAAAAAAAGGACTTTTTTTAAAAAGTAATTTTTAAACTAATTTTCATTACTTTTTGCACTTTGCACACTAGTTAAACTTTTGCACCATAGGAAGGCAAAGGTTTCAGGTACCTGGCAAATTAAAAAAAAAAAAAAAACATTCAAAGAATAAAATCAACCTGATCTCATGACAAAAACGTACCTGTGGGTACACATCACTGCAGTTTCCAACAGAAATGTCCACTAGAAGAGGTAAAATCAGGAGGCTCAGCTGGCATGGAAACGGACTTAGGATGCGGAATCCTTGGGTACGAATCCCGTGAAAAACATGACTCACGATGAAAGAGCTGAAGTTGAGAGATTGAAAAACAAGCTAAAACGGCATGCTTGCGATTGTGTTTTACACCACATTCGCCTTTGTTCATACTATTGGGTAGATTTAGGCGTAGTGCAGATGCTAAGTTATTTTAAAACGCCACAGAGCATTAGAGTTATAGCGCCACTCAACTGACATTTCAAGTCAGAACTGCAGTGACACGTTAAAAAATAAATAAATAAATAAAACACTCTTTTAGCCCCACTCAGTGTTGGAAACTGCAGTGATATGTACTTATTGGTATGTATTTTGCGTCTTGTGAAAACATTCCCGCAAGGATGTTTTCGTCATGAGACCAGGTTGCGTAAAATTATAATTTAATAAAATATTAGGTTATAAAACCATGGTTGTTAAACATTTGAATCGTTTTCATGACTAGAAAGAAGGGACATGTTTGTCGCCATATCAGGCCTTATTTAGAAACAGATGGTATGTTGACTGTAGAATCTTACAGTACACTGAAACTATGGCTGAGGGGGAATAATCTAATTCATTTGTGAACTATATTTATTCCGTTGTCAAGATTTTTATTCGTTGTAATTCCCGCCGCTTCTGCATTACCCTTGTCAAATCATGTAAAATCAAATGTAATGAGATTCAAGCCAAAGTTTGCTTTCAGAAAACGCATGCATATGGTACACGCACCTCCAGGACACCCATTCTCTCCGCAGCTCATTCGAAAACACAGCGACAACATTTCTGGAAAACAAAATTTCATCTCCATAAACAATGAGATTATTACAGTGAGATCAAAGCCACGGCAGACAGTGCAGGTGGATCAAAAGCGAAGCATTTTCTCACACCGCCCTGATCTAGGCCGCATTCCGGCCAGGTGGGGAATAAAAACGCCTGTGGAAATCTCATTGCTCCAAGGTCAATTTGGAATTCTGCTCAGGCCGGTTGCATGTAAGTTGCATGGAGGCTGTTGCCGTGGCAGACTTAGAACAATCCGTAGCAACGTCATCCATCAAGACCTTACCGGTGTAAGCTGCAGATTCCAGATTGGATCTCGGATTTGTGATTAGCAAACAATCTTGGCCAGAACATTGAAAAAAAATGACTTTTAAACTTTATCCAGGATTATACTCTTTCTCACACATTCTATCTCATCCTCTCTCCTGGGAAAAGCCGTGATCGACGGCATCTTGAACAAGTTGAAAAAGTCACCCAAGGATTTAAGATGGCATTCAGAAAGATAAATAATACAATGTTCAGGGTTTAAAAAATAAACAATCATTTATGACCTGCTTCACACTGATATGAGTCATAATCAGAGCAAATCTGATTCACTGACCCTCTGACCGGATTTACAGTATATGACAGTGGCGGGATCATAAAATCATTATTCCGGCTCTTTTAATGAGATTTTTAATTAGTTAAAAACATTAATGGGAACATGATGGGATGTTTGTGTATGTACACAAAGCATAATAAGTTTTGATAATCACAAAACAGACACCATCTGCCTACACCGAATGAAAGAGAAACATCATCGTATGAGTCTTTTTCTGGCTTCAAATGAATACAGAAAGGATTGTCAATACGCTTTTGGAACTACTGGATTACTAAAGCCCTTTATTCTCGTTTTTAAAGCCATTGCGGAGATGAATAGAGCACTTCTTGTGCTTTAATGGGAGCAAAACATTTGCTTTTTTGCAGCCCATGGTACCTGAATACTTATTATGATGCCGATTGTGCCTTATTGCCGGCAGTAACCTCATTTTTTTACTGAATAGGAAGGTTACGACCTCATGGCAACTAAGTACACTTGCTATGTTTCCATTTTGAGCAGATTAGCACCACACTAGTGCAACTCTTGACCTTAATGCTTGACCTGGTGTTGAACAAAACACATTTGTACACCATAGTCTGTGTGTGCAGATACTTGTAAATACTCACACAGACAAAAAAAACAAAAAAAAACAAAACAACATGAAACATGAAAAGACCAACAACAACAAAACTGAAGACCACAGCTCATCATGAATGAAATGCAAAGATATAAACTGTCAAATTGACAATGACCGTACAAATGCAACTCACTTAAAACTTCCAGTTCTGTTATTTACATATAACTATATTTGTTTAAAAATTAAATGATTCGTTTTAGATTTTCAGTTTCAGTTATGTTTTCTTTTTAATTTTAGTTTAAATGTGACATATCCTGAAAATCTGACTTTTTCCATGTTTAAGTGCTATAATTGACCAAGAAAATGTGAAAAAGAACAACCCAGTATTTTTTTTTAATAAGCCTTTTTCTGCAAACTTGTTATAAAATGAGCCGCTCAGATTTCACTCCCCCGTGACGTAGAAAGGGGATCTTATTATAATTTTACCGCCCATTAATCTGCACGTTTCCACCCACGGCGCTGCCATTGTGTTTTCACAAGCGACAACGGTGTACCAGTTCTAATGCTATGGTGAACGTTCAAGCAAAGCATGCTAACTGTTCTGTCGTTGGCTGTACAGATGAGCACAGAACACTCCCAGCTGTTTGACAGCTACCGTCACAGGCATAACTGACTGTTTTTGTAACTTGTGTTTTTAACATAAACTTGTGTGTACTTGACAGTTTAAGCGCAGTAAGACACAAAAGAGAATTTAGTTTAGTACTTACATGCTGTGTGACAGCCACTTTCTGTGCGCGTGCTTCAGATGTGCGCTCAGAAAACCCTATATTAGAAGTTTAAACTGATATGGCTTTAAAACACATGATTTCAGTGCAATAGACATGATAATCAAAACCAAACAGATGTTTTTTTTTTTTTTTTTCAGAATATCTGAGGTAGGAGCTGTAAAGTGGGTGGGGAACAGCAGCTCATTTGCATTTAAAGAGACATGCATGAAAAACAGCATGTTTCTGCTTCCACTCAAAATAGACATTTTAAAAATGATATAATTAATTATCTATGAGGTATTTTGAGCTGAAACTTTACAGAAACATTCTGGGGACACCTGAGATGTATATTACATATTGTAAAAAGTGGCATAATAGGTCTCCTTTAGAAAAATGTTA
Organism: Labeo catla; assembly: GCA_012976165.1. Taxonomy (NCBI): domain Eukaryota; kingdom Metazoa; phylum Chordata; class Actinopteri; order Cypriniformes; family Cyprinidae; genus Labeo; species Labeo catla. The sequence continues at coordinate 4,151,626 of VONZ01000001.1, forward strand.
AGGTCACAAAATAATTTTATTTAATTTACTAGTTAATTTTT